>CM067853.1:2132453-3332453 GCA_034638295.1 Phortica okadai | reverse complement strand
GTACCTTATCAGACGAAAATATGCATTATCTAATAAGAGACATTTAAATTTTTTTTATTTGCATAAATGGGTGGCATTTTATTCAGAATTTATAGTTTTTTACATGGACATAAAATTCGTTTAATTTTTTCCCATTAAATACTAGAATTATAGAAGAGTACTTTGCGAAAAGAATCGGCAGTAGGACGGAATCGTTTTGACCACCGATTAGTTTTTTGCTAATAACTCTTGCATCCTTCGACAGACTTCTTCGACTAAGAGCTCGATGGAAAGCTTATCTATTCCTCTTTCAGATGGCATTAACATATTTTACGAAAAGTCGTAAGAAATAAAATTTTTTTGATCAAAACTAAAATATCCTCGAAATCATTGAAGAAGAAGTACCTTATCAGACGAAAATATGCATTATCTAATAAGAGACATTTAAATTTTTTTAATTGCATAAATGGGTGGCATTTTATTCAGAATTTATAGTTTTTTACATGGACATAAAATTCGTTTAATTTTTTCCCATTAAATACTAGAATTATAGAAAAGTACTTTGCGAAAAGAATTGGCAGTAGGACGGAATCGTGTTGACCACCGATTAGTTTTTTGCTAATAACTCTTGCATCCTTCGACAGAATTCTTCGACTAAGAGCTCGATGGAAATGTTATCTTCTCTTCTTTCAGATGGCATTAACATATTTTATGAAAAGTCGTAAGAAATAAAACTTTTTTGATCAAAACTAAAATATCCTCGAAATCATTGAAGAAGAAGTACCTTATCAGACGAAAATATGCCTTATCTAATAAGAGATTTTTAAATTCTTAAAATTGCATAAATGGGCGGCATTTTAGTCGGAATTAATAGTGTTTTACATGGACAAAAAATTCGTATAATTTTATTAGAATTATAGAAAAGTACTTTGCGAAAAGAATCGGCAGTAGGACGGAAACGTGTTGTCCACCGATTAGTTTTTTGCTAATAACTCTTGCATCCTTCGACAGACTTCTTCGACTAAGAGCTCGATGGAAAGCTTATCTGTTCCTCTTTCAGATGGCATTAACATATTTTACGAAAAGTCGTAAGAAATAAAACTTTTTGATCAAAACTAAAATATCCTCGAAATCATTGAAGAAGAAGTACCTTATCAGACGAAAATATGCCTTATCTAATAAGAGATTTTTAAATTCTTAAAATTGCATAAATGGGCGGCATTTTAGTCAGAATTAATAGTGTTTTACATGGACAAAAAATTCGTATAATTTTATTAGAATTATAGAAAAGTACTTTGCGAAAAGAATCGGCAGTAGGACGGAAACGTGTTGTCCACCGATTAGTTTTTTGCTAATAACTCTTGCATCCTTCGACAGACTTCTTCGACTAAGAGCTCGATGGAAAGCTTATCTGTTCCTCTTTCAGATGGCATTAACATATTTTACGAAAAGTCGTAAGAAATAAAACTTTTTTGATCAAAACTAAAATATCCTCGAAATCATTGAAGAAGAAGTACCTTATCAGACGAAAATATGCCTTATCTAATAAGAGATTTTTAAATTCTTAAAATTGCATAAATGGGCGGCATTTTAGTCAGAATTAATAGTGTTTTACATGGACAAAAAATTCGTATAATTTTATTAGAATTATAGAAAAGTACTTTGCGAAAAGAATCGGCAGTAGGACGGAAACGTGTTGTCCACCGATTAGCTTTTTGCTAATAACTCTTGCATCCTGCGACCGACTTCTTCGACTAAGAGCTCGATGGAAAGCTTATCTGTTCCTCTTTGAGATGGCATTAAAATACTTTACGAAAAGTCGTAAGAAATAAAATTGTTTTGATCAAAACTAAAATATCCTCGAAATCATTGAAGAAGAAGTACCTTATCAGTCGAAAATATGCCTTATCTAATAAGAGACATTTAAATTTTTTTAATTGCATAAATGGGCTTCATTTTATTCAGAATAAATAGTTTCTTACATGGACAAAAAATTCGTTTAATTTTTTCCCATTAAATACTAGCATTATAGAAGAGTACTTTGCGAAAAGAATTGGCAGTAGGACGGAATCGTGTTGACCACCGATTAGATTTTTGCTAATAACTCTTGCATCCTTCGACCGACTTCTTCGACTAAGAGCTCGATGGAAAGCTTATCTGTTCCTCTTTCAAATGGCATTAACATATTTAAGGAAAAGTCATAAGAAATAAAATTTTTTTGATCAAAACTAAAATATCCTCGAAATCATTGCAGAAGAAGTACCGTATCAGACGAAAATATGCCTTATCTATTGAGAGACATTTAAATTTTTTTAATTGCATAAATGGGCGGCATTTTATTCAGAATAAATAGTTTTTTAGATGGACAAAAAATTCGTTTAATTTTTTCCCATTAAATACTAGAATTATAGAAGAGTACTTTGCGTAAAGAATCGGCAGTAGGACGGAATCGTTTTGACCGCCGATTAGTTTTTTGCTAATAACTCTTGCATCCTTCGACAGACTTCTTCGACTAAGAGCTCGATGGAAAGCTTATCTGTTCCTCTTTCAGATGGCATTAACATATTTTACGAAAAGTCGTAAGAAATAAAATTTTTTTGATCAAAACTAAAATATCCTCGAAATCATTGAAGAAGAAGTACCTTATCAGACGAAAATATGCATTATCTAATAAGAGACATTTAAATTTTTTTTATTTGCATAAATGGGTGGCATTTTATTCAGAATTTATAGTTTTTTACATGGACATAAAATTCGTTTAATTTTTTCCCATTAAATACTAGAATTATAGAAGAGTACTTTGCGAAAAGAATCGGCAGTAGGACGGAATCGTTTTGACCACCGATTAGTTTTTTGCTAATAACTCTTGCATCCTTCGACAGACTTCTTCGACTAAGAGCTCGATGGAAAGCTTATCTGTTCCTCTTTCAGATGGCATTAACATATTTTACGAAAAGTCGTAAGAAATAAAATTTTTTTGATCAAAACTAAAATATCCTCGAAATCATTGAAGAAGAAGTACCTTATCAGACGAAAATATGCATTATCTAATAAGAGACATTTAAATTTTTTTTATTTGCATAAATGGGTGGCATTTTATTCAGAATTTATAGTTGTTTACATGGACATAAAATTCGTTTAATTTTTTCCCATTAAATACTAGAATTATAGAAAAGTACTTTGCGAAAAGAATTGGCAGTAGGACGGAATCGTGTTGACCACCGATTAGATTTTTGCTAATAACTCTTGCATCCTTCGACCGACTTCTTCGACTAAGAGCTCGATGGAAAGCTTATCTGTTCCTCTTTCAAATGGCATTAACATATTTAAGGAAAAGTCGTAAGAAATAAAATTTTTTTGATCAAAACTAAAATATCCTCGAAATCATTGAAGAAGAAGTACCTTATCAGACGAAAATATGCCTTATCTAATAAGAGACATTTAAATTTTTTTAATTGCATAAATGGGCGGAATTTTAATCAGAATAAATAGTTTTTTACATGGACAAAACAGTCGTTTAATTTTTTCCCATTAAATATTAGAATTATAGAAAAGTACTTTGCGAAAAGAATCGGCAGTAGGACGGAAACGTGTTGACCACCGATTAGTTTTTTGCTAATAACTCTTGCATCCTTCGACCGACTTCTTCGACTCAGAGCTCGATGGAAAGCTTATCTGGTCCTCTTCCAGATGAAATTAACATATTTTGCTCGAAGGAAAGCCTATCTGTTCCTCTTTCAGATGGCATTAACATATTTTACGAAAAGTCGTAAGCAATAAAATTTTTTTGATCAAAACTAAAATATCCTCGAAATCATTGAAGAAGAAGTACCTTATTAGACGAAAATATGCTTTATCTAATAAGAGACATTTAAATTTTTTTTAATTGCATAAATGGGTGGCATTTTGTTCAGAATTAATAGTTTTTTACATGGACATAAAATTCGTTTAATTTTTTCCCATTAAATACTAGAATTATAGAAAAATACTTTGCGAAAAGAATCGGCAGTAGGACGGAATCGTTTTGACCACCGATTAGTTTTTTGCTAATAACTCTTGCATCCTTCGACAGACTTCTTCGACTAAGAGCTCGATGGAAAGCTTATCTGTTCTTCTTTCAGATGGTATTAACATATTTTATGAAAAGTCGTAAGAAATAAAATTTTTTTGATCAAAACTAAAATATCCTCGAAATCATTGAAGAAGAAGTACCTTGTCAGGCGAAAATATGCCTTATCTTATAAGAGACATTTAAATTTTTTTAATTGCATAAATGGGCGGAATTTTGATCAGAATAAATAGTTTTTTACATGGACAAAGCAGTCGTTTAATTTTTTCCCATTAAATACTAGCATTATAGAAGAGTACTTTGCGAAAAGAATTGGCAGTAGGACGGAATCGTGTTGACCACTGATTAGTTTTTTGCTAATAACTCTTGCATCCTTCGACAGACTTCTTCGACTAAGAGCTCGATGGAAAGCTTATCTGTTCCTCTTTCAAATGGCATTAACATATTTAAGGAAAAGTCATAAGAAATAAAATTTTTTTGATCAAAACTAAAATATCCTCGAAATCATTGAAGAAGAAGTACCTTATCAGGCGAAAATATGCCTTATCTATTGAGAGACATTTAAATTTTTTTAATTGCATAAATGGGCGGCATTTTATTCAGAATTATTAGTTCTTTAAATGGACATAAAATTCGTTTAATTTTTTCCCATTAAATACTAGAATTATAGAAGAGTAGTTTGCGAAAAGAATCGGCAGTAGGACGGAATCGTTTTGACCACCGATTAGTTTTTATCTTATAACTCTTGCATCCTTCGACAGACTTCTTCGACTAAGAGCTCGATGGAAAGCTTATCTGTTCCTCTTTCAGATGGCATTAACATATTTTACGAAAAGTCGTAAGAAATAAAATTTTTTTGATCAAAACTAAAATATCCTCGAAATCATTGAAGAAGAAGTACCTTATCAGACGAAAATATGCTTTATCTAATAAGAAACATTTAAATTTTTAAAATTGCATAAATGGGCGGCATTTTATTCAGAATTAATAGTGTTTTACATGGACAAAAAATTCGTATAATTTTATTAGAATTATAGAAAAGTACTTTGCGAAAAGAATCGGCAGTAGGACGGAAACGTGTTGACCACCGATTAGTTTCTTGCTAATAACTCTTGCATCCTTCGACCGACTTCTTCGACTGAGAGCTCGATGGAAAGCTTATCTGGTCCTCTTCCAGATGAAATTAACATATTTTGCTCGAAGGAAATCTTATCTGTTCCTCTTTCAGATGGCATTAACATATTTTACGAAAAGTCGTAAGAAATAAAATTTTTTTGATCAAAACTAAAATATCCTCGAAATCATTGAAGAAGAAGTACCTTATCAGACGGAAATATGCTTTATCTAATAAGAGAGATTTAAATTTATTTTAATTGCATAAATGGGTGGCATTTTATTCAGAATTAATAGTTTTTTACATGGACATAAAATTCGTTTAATTTTTTCCCCATTAAATACTAGAATTATAGAAAAGTACTTTGCGAAAAGAATCGGCAGTAGGACGGAATCGATTTGACCACCGATTAGTTTTTTGCTTATAACTCTTGCATCCTTATCTGTTCCTCTTTCAGATGGCATTAAAATATTTTACGAAAAGTCGTAAGAAATAAAATTTTTTTTATTAAAACTAAAATATCCTCGAAATCGACGAAGAAGAAGTACCTTATCAGACGAAAATATGCCGTATCTAATAAGAGACATTTAAATTTTTTTTAATTGCATAAATGGGCGGCATTTTATTCAGAATTAATAGTTTTTTACATGGACAAAAACTCGTTTAATTTTTTCCCATTATATATTAGAATTATAGAAAAGTACTTTGCGAAAAGAATTGGCAGTAGGACGAAAACGTGTTGACCACCGATTAGTTTTTTGCTAATTACTCTTGCATCCTTTGACCGACTTCTTCGACTAAGAGCTCGATGGAAAGCTTATCAATTCATCTTTCAGATAGCATTAACATATTTTACGAAAAGTCATAAGAAATAAAACTTTTTTGATCAAAACTAAAATATCCTCGAAATCATGGAAGAAGAAGAACCTTATCAGACGAAAATATGCCGTATCTAAAAAGAGACATTTAAATTTTTTTAATTGCATAAATGGGTGGCATTTTATTCAGAATTAATAGTTTTTTACATGGACAAAAAACTCGTTTAATTTTTTCCCATTATATATTAGAATTATAGAAAAGTACTTTGCGAAAAGAATTGGCAGTAGGACGGAATCGTGTTGACTACCAATTAGTTTTTTGCTAATAACTCTTGCATCCTTCAACCGACTTCTTCGACTAAGAGCTCGATGGAAAGCTTATCTGTTCTTCTTTCAGATGGCATTAACATATTTTACTAAAACTCATAAGAAATAAAATTTTTTTGATCAAAACTAAAATATCCTCGAAATCATTGAAGAAGAAGTACCTAACCAGACGAAAATATGCCTTATCTAATAAGACCATTTAAATTTTTTAATTGCATAAATGGGCGGCATTCTATTCAGAATTAATAGTTTTTTACATGGAAAAAAAATTCGGTTAGTTTTTTCCCATTAAATACTACTATTATAGAAAAGTACCTTGCGAAATAATCGACAGTAGGACGAAAACGTATTGACCACCGATTTGTTTTTTGCATTTTATTCAGAATTAATAGTTTTTTATATGGACAAAAAATTCGTTTAATTTTTTCCCATTAAATACCAGAATTATAGAAAAGTACTTTGCGAAAATAACCGACAGTAGGACGAAAACGTATTGACCACCGATTATGTTTTTGCTAATAACTCTTGCATCCTTCGACCGACTTCTTCGACTAAGAGATCGATGGAAAGCTTATCAATTCCTCTTTCAGATAGCATTAACATATTTTACGAAAAGTCATAAGAAATAAAATTTTTTTGAGTAAAACTAAAATATCCTCGAAATCATTGAAGAAGCAGAACCTTATCAGACGAAAATATGCCGTATCTAAAAAGAGACATTTACATTTTTTTAATTGCATAAATGGGTGGCATTTTATTCAGAATTAATAGTTTTTTACATGGACAAAAAACTCGTTTAATTTTTTCCCATTAAATACTAGAATTATAGAAAAGTACCTTGCGAAAATAATCGACAGTAGGACGAAAACGTATTGACCACCGATTAGTTTTTTGCTAATAACTCTTGCATCCTTCGACCGACTTCTTCGACTAAGAGCTCGATGGAAGGCTTATCAATTCCTCTTTCAGAAAGCATTAACATATTTTACGAAAAGTCATAAGAAATAAAACTTTTTTGATCAAAACTAAAATATCCTCGAAATCATTGAAGAAGCAGAACCTTATCAGACGAAAATATGCCGTATCTAAAAAGAGACATTTACATTTTTTTAATTGCATAAATGGGTGGCATTTTATTGAGAATTAATAGTTTTTTACATGGACAAAAAACTCGTTTAATTTTTTCCCATTATATATTAGAATTATAGAAAAGTACTTTGCGAAAAAAATTGGCAGTAGGACGGAATCGTGTTGACCACCGATTAGTTTTTTGCTAATAACTCTTGCATCCTTTGACCGACTTCTTCGACTAAAATCTCGATGGAAAGCTAATCAATTCCTCTTTCAGATAGAATTAACATATTTTACGAAAAGTCGTAAGAAATAAAATATTGTTTGATCAAAACTAAAATATCCTCCAAATCATTGAAGAAGAAGAACCTTTTCAGACGAAAATATGCCGTATCTAAAAAGAGACATTTAAATTTTTTTAATTGCATAAATGGGTGGCATTTTATTGAGAATTAATAGTTTTTTACATGGACAAAAAACTCGTTTAATTTTTTCCCATTAAATACTAGAATTATTGAAAAGTACTTTGCGAAAAGAATCGGCAGTAGGACGGAAACGTGTTGACCACCGATAAGTTTTTGCTAATTACTCTTGCATCCTTTGACCGACTTCTTCGACTAAGAGTTCGATGGAAAGCTTATCTGTTCCTCTTTCAGATGGCATTTACATATTTTACGAAAAGTCGTAAGAAATAAAATTTTTTTGACCAAAACTAAAATATCCTCCAAATCATTGAAGAAGAAGAAAATATGCTTTATCTAATAAGAGACATTTCAATTTTTTTTAATTGCATAAATGGGCGGTATTTTATTCAGAATTAATAATGTTTAACATGGACAAAAAATTCGTTTAAATTTTTCCCATTAAGTACTAGAATTATAGAAATGTACTTTGCGAAAAGAATCGGCAGTAGGACGGAAACGTGTTGACCACCGATTAGTTTTTGCTAATTACTCTTGCATCCTTCGACCGACTTCTTCGACAAAGAGCTCGATGGAAAGCTTATCTGTTCCTCTTTCAGATGGCATTAACATATTTTACGAAAAGTCGTAAAAAATAAAATTTTTTTCATCAAAACTAAAATATCCTCGAAATCATTGAAGAAGAATTACCTAATCAGACGAAAATATGTCTTATCTAATAAGACCATTTAAATTTTTTAATTGCATAAATGGGCGGCATTTTATTCAGAATTAATAGTTTTTTACATGGACAAAAAATTCATTTAATTTTTTCCCATTATATATTAGAATTATAGAAAAGTACATTGCGGAAAGAATTGGCAGAAGGACGGAATCGTGTTGACCACCGATTAGTTTTTTGCTAATAACTCTTGCATCCTTCGACAGACTTCTTCGACTAAGAGCCCGATGGAAAGCTTATCTGTTCCTCTTTCAGATGGCATTAACATATTTTACGAAAAGTCGTAAGAAATAAAATTTATTTGATCAAAACTAAAATATCCTCCAAATCATTGAAGAAGAAGAAAATATGCTTTATCTAATAAGAGACATTTCAATTTTTTTTAATTGCATAAATGGGCGGCATTTTATTCAGAATTATTTAACATGGACAAAAAATTCGTTTAATTTTTTCCCATTAAATACTAGAATTATAGAAATGTACCTTGCGAAAAGAATCGGCAGTAGGACGGAAACGTGTTGACCACCGATTAGTTTTTACTAATTACTCTTGCATCCTTCGACCGAATTCTTTGACTAAGAGCTCGATGGAAAGCTTATCAATTCCTCTTTCAGATAGCATTAGCATATTTTACGAAAAGTCATAAGAAATAAAACTTTTTTGATCAAAACTATCATTGAAGAAGAAGAACCTTATCAGACGAAAATATGCCGTATCTAATAAAAGACATTTAAATTTTCTTAATTGCATAAATGGGTGGCATTTTATTCAGAATTAATAGTTTTTTACATGGACAAAAAACTCGTTTAATTTTTTCCCATTAAATACTAGAATTATAGAATAGTACCTTGCGAAAAGAATCGGCAGTAGGACGGAAACGTGTTGACCACCGATTAGTTTTTTGCTAATAACTCTCGCATCCTTCGTCCGACTTAGAGCTCGATGGAAAGCTTATCTATTCCTCTTTCAGATTGCATTAACATATTTTACGAAAAGTCGTAAGAAATAAAATTTTTTTGATCAAAACTAAAATATCCTTGAAATCATTGAAGACGAAGTACCTTATCAGACGAAAATATACCTTATCTAATAAGAGACATTTAAATTTTTTTAATTGCATAAATGGGCGGCATTTTATTCAGAATTAATAGTTTTTTACATGGACAAAAAATTCGTTTAATTTTTTCCCATTAAATACTAGAATTATAGAAAAGTACTTTGCGAAACGAATCGGCAGTATAACGGAAACGTGTAGACCACTAATTAGTTTTTTGCTTATTACTCTTGCATCCTTCAACCGACTTCTTCGACTAAGAGCTCGATGGAAAGCTTATCAATTCCTCTTCCAGATGGCATTAACATATTTTACGAAAAGTCATAAGAAATAAAACTTTTTTGATCAAAACTAATATATCCTTGAAATTATTGAAGACGAAGTACCTTATCAGACGAAAATATACCTTATCTAATAAGAGACATTTAAATTTTTTTAATTGCATAAATGGGTGGCATTTTATTCAGAATTAACAGTTTTTTACATGGACAAAAAACTCGTTTAATTTTTTCCCATTAAATACTAGAATTATAGAAATGTACTTTGCGAAACGAATCGGCAGTATAACGGAAACGTGTAGACCACTAATTAGTTTTTTGCTTATTACTCTTGCATCCTTCAACCGACTTCTTCGACTAAATGCTCGATGGAAAGCTTATCAATTCCTCTTCCAGATGGCATTAACATATTTTACGAAAAGTCATAAGAAATAAAACTTTTTTGATCAAAACTAATATATCCTTGAAATCATTGAAGACGAAGTACCTTATCAGACGAAAATATACCTTATCTAATAAGAGACATTTAAATTTTCTTAATTGCATAAATGGGCGGCATTTTATTCAGAATTAATAGTTTTTTAACATATTTTACGAAAAGTCATAAGAAATAAAATTTTCTTGATCAAAACTAAAATATCCTCCAAATCATTGAAGAAGAAGAAAATATGCTTTATCTAATAAGAGACATTTAAATTTTTTTTAATTGCATAAATGGGCGGCATTTTATTCAGAATTAATAGTTTTTTACATGGACAAAAAACTCGTTTAATTTTTTCCCATTATATATTAGAATTATAGAAAAGTACTTTGCGAAAAGAATTGGCAGTAGGACGAAAACGTGTTGACCACCGATTAGTTTTTTGCTAATTACTCTTGCATCCTTTGACCGACTTCTTCGACTAAGAGCTCGATGGAAAGCTAATCAATTCCTCTTTCAGATAGAATTAACATATTTTACGAAAAGTCGTAAGAAATAAAATATTGTTTGATCAAAACTAAAATATCCTCCAAATCATTGAAGAAGAAGAACCTTTTCAGACGAAAATATGCCGTATCTAAAAAGAGACATTTAAATTTTTTTAATTGCATAAATGGGTGGCATTTTATTGAGAATTAATAGTTTTTTACATGGACAAAAAACTCGTTTAATTTTTTCCCATTAAATACTAGAATTATTGAAAAGTACTTTGCGAAAAGAATCGGCAGTAGGACGGAAACGTGTTGACCACCGATAAGTTTTTGCTAATTACTCTTGCATCCTTTGACCAACTTCTTCGACTAAGAGCTCGATGGAAAGCTTATCAATTCCTCTTGCAGATAGCATTAAGATATTTTACGAAAAGTCATAAGAAATAAAATTTTTTTGATCAAAACTAAAATATCCTCCAACTCATTGAAGAAGAAGAAAATATGCTTTATCTAATAAGAGACATTTAAATTTTTTTTAATTGCATAAATGGGCGGCATTTTATTCAGAATTAATAGTGTTTTACATGGACAAAAAATTCGTTTAAATTTTTCCCATTAAGTACTAGAATTATAGAAATGTACTTTGCGAAAAGAATTGGCAGTAGGACGGAATCGTGTTGACCACTAATTAGTTTTTTGCTAATAACTCTTGCATCCTTCAACCGACTTCTTAGACTAAGAGCTCGATGGAAAGCTTATCTGTTCCTCTTTCAAAAGGCATTAACATATTTTACTAAAAGTCGTAAGAAATAAAATTTTTTTGATCAAAACTAAAATATCCTCCAAATCATTGAAGAAGAAGAAAATATGCTTTATCTAATAAGAGACATTTAAATTTTTTTTAATTGCATAAATGGGCGGCATTTTATTCAGAATTAATAGTGTTTTACATGGACAAAAAATTCGTTTAAATTTTTCCCATTAAGTACTAGAATTATAGAAATGTACTTTGCGAAAAGAATCGGCAGTAGGACGGAAACGTGTTGACCACCGATTAGTTTTTGCTAATTACTCTTGCATCCTTCGACCGACTTCTTCGACTAAGAGCTCGATGGAAAGCTTATCTGTTCCTCTTTCAGATGGCATTAACATATTTTACGAAAAGTCGTAAAAAATAAAAAATAATCAATCACAAGGCCATCTATCGATCAAAATCTGTACTTGTATTACCATTGCATTCTTACACTTCTCAAGAATGTTTTCGGCAATGCATAAATATAAATAGATATTGAAATGGATTGGTGGTCAAGCAAAAGATCGCTGATGAAGGAGTGTGGCGACTCCCGAAACAGCTGTACGATCTGCCTGCTGCTTGCTAAACAGAGAGCAAGTTCTTGTGACATTGGTTGTGTGTCAAAAATTAAATTTGATTGTTATTTCCAATCAAATATGACCTATATATCCCGCATTAATATGAAAATATTTACCTTTCACAATATTAACGCAATTGGTCCACGCTACTAAAACAAATATAAATTCCTGTGGGGGAGATACCGCAGTTCAAAACAAAAAACACAAAAACTCAGCATTGAACTTATCAACGCTGGAATCTAATTAACATAAGGTTCATTGCAGTGACCAGTCAGAAAAATGACACCACTTGCGTTTAAAATGATCCTTGACACCAACCAATCAATCACAAGGCCATCTATCGATCAAAATCTGTACTTGTATTACCATTGCATTCTTACACTTCTCAAGAATGTTTTCGGCAATGCATAAATATAAATCGATATTGAAATGGATTGGTGGTCAAGCAAAAGATCGCTGATGAAGGAGTGTGGCGACTCCCGAAACAGCTGTACGATCTGCCTGCTGCTTGCCAAACAGAGAGCAAGTTCTTGTGACATTGGTTGTGTGTCAAAAATTAAATTTGATTGTTATTTCCAATCAAATATGACCTATATATCCCGCAATTATATGAAAATATTTACCTTTCACAAAATTTTTTTCATCAAAACTAAAATATCCTCGAAATCATTGAAGAAGAATTACCTTATCAGACGAAAATAAGCCGTATCTAAAAAGAGACATTTAAATTTTTTTTAATTGCATAAATGGGCGGCATTTTATTCAGAATTAATAGTTTTTTACATGGACAAAAAATTCGTTTAATTTTTTCCCATTAAATACTACAATTATAGAAAAGTACCTTGCGAAAATAATCGACAGTAGAACGAAAACGTATTGACCACCGATTAGTTTTTTGCATTTTATTCAGAATTAATAGTTTTTTACATGGACAAAAAATTCGTTTAATTTTTTCCCATTAAATACTAGAATTATAGAAAAGTACTTTGCGAAAATAATCGACAGTAGGACGAAAACGTATTGACCACCGATTAGTTTTTTGCTTATAACTCTTGCATCCTTTGACCGACTTCTTCGACTAAGAGCTCGATGGAAAGCTTATCAATTCCTCTTTCAGATAGCATTAACATATTTTACGAAAAGTCGAAAGAAATAAAATTTTTTTGAGTAAAATTAAAATATCCTCGAAATCATTGAAGAAGAAGTACCTAATCAGACGAAAATATGCCTTATCTAATAAGACCATTTAAATTTTTTAATTGCATAAACGGGCGGCATTTTATTTAAAATTAATAGTTTTTTACATGGACAAAATATGCCTTATCTAATAAGAGCATTTAAATTTTTTAATTGCATAAATGGGCGGCATTTTATTCAGAATTAATAGTTTTTTACATGGACAAAAAATTCGTTTAATTTTTTCCCATTAAATACTACACTTATAGAAAAGTACCTTGCGAAAATAATCGACAGTAGGACGAAAACGTATTGACCACCGATTAGTTTTTTGCATTTTATTCAGAATTAATAGTTTTTTACATGGACAAAAAATTCGTTTAATTTTTTCCCATTAAATACTAGAATTATAGAAAAGTACTTTGCTAAAATAATCGACAGTCGGACGAAAACGTATTGACCACCGATTAGTTTTTTGCTTATAACTCTTGCATCCTTTGACCGACTTCTTCGACTAAGAGCTCGATGGAAAGCTTATCAATTCCTCTTTCAGATAGCATTAACATATTTTACGAAAAGTCGAAAGAAATAAAATTTTTTTGAGTAAAACTAAAATATCCTCGAAATCATTGAAGAAGAAGTACCTTATCCTCTTTCAGATGGCATTAAAATATTTTACGAAAAGTCGTACGAAATAAAACTTTTTTGATCAAAACTAAAATATCCTCGAAATCATTGAAGAAGAAGTACCTTATCAGACGAAAATATGCCTTATCTAATAAGAGACATTTAATTTTTTTTAATTGCAGAAATGGGTGTCATTTTATTCAGAGTTAATAGTTTTTTACATGGCCAAAAAATTCATTTAATTTTTTCCCATTAAATACTAGAATTATAGAAAAGCCCTATGCGAAAAGAATTGGTAGTAGAAGGGAATCGTGATCACCACCGATTAGTTTTTTGCTAATAACTCTTGCATCCTTCGACAGACTTCTTCGACTAAGAGTTCGATTGAAAGCTTATCTGTTCCTCTTTCAGATGGCATTAACATATTTTACGAAAAGTCGTAAGAAATAAAATATTTTTGATCAAAACTAAAATATCCTCGAAATCATTGAAGAAGAAGTACCTTATCAGACGAAAATATGCCTTATCTAATAAGAGACATTTAAATTTTTTTAATTGCATAAATGGGCGGCATTTTATTCAGAATTAATAGTTTTTTACATCGCCAAAAAATTCGTTTAATTTTTTCCCATTAAATAGTAGAATCATAGAAAAGTACTTTGCGAAAAGAATCGGCAGTAGGACGGAAACGTGTTGACCACCGATTAGTTTTTTGCTAATAACTCTTGCATCCTTCGACATACTTCTTCGACTAAGAGCTCGATGGAAAGCTTATCTGTTCCTCTTTCAGATGGCATTAACATATTTAACGAAAAGTCGTAAGAAATAAAATTTTTTTGATCAAAACTAAAATATCCTCGAAATCATTGAAGAAGAAGTACCTTATCAGACGAAAATATGCCTTATCTAATAAGAGACATTTAAATTTTTTTAATTGCATAAATGGGCGGAATTTTAATCAGAATAAATAGTTTTTTACATGGACAAAACAGTCGTTTAATTTTTTCCCATTAAATATTAGAATTATAGAAAAGTACTTTGCGAAAAGAATCGGCAGTAGGACGGAAACGTGTTGACCACCGATTAGTTTTTTGCTAATAACTCTTGCTTCCTTCCACCGACTTCTTCGACTCAGAGCTCGATGGAAAGCTTATCTGGTCCTCTTCCAGATGAAATTAACATATTTTGCTCGAAGGAAAGCTTATCTGTTCCTCTTTCAGATGGCATTAAAATATTTTACGAAAAGTCGTTAGAAATAAAATTTTTTTGATCAAAACTAAAATATCCTCGAAATCATTGAAGAAGAAGTACCTTATCAGACGAAAATATGCCTTATCTAATAAGAGACATTTAAATTTTTTTAATTGCATAAATGGGCGGCATTTTATTCAGAATTAATAGTTTTTTACATGGCCAAAAAATTCGTTTAATTTTTTCCCATTAAATAGTAGAATCATAGAAAAGTACTTTGCGAAAAGAATCGGCAGTAGGACGGAAACGTGTTGACCACCGATTAGTTTTTTGCTAATAACTCTTGCATCCTTCGACATACTTCTTCGACTAAGAGCTCGATGGAAAGCTTATCTGTTCCTCTTTCAGATGGCATTAACATATTTTACGAAAAGTCGTAAGAAATAAAATTTTTTTGATCAAACCTAAAATATCCTCGAAATCATTGAAGAAGAAGTACCTTATCAGACGAAAATATGCCTTATCTAATAAGAGACATTTAAATTTTTTTAATTGCATAAATGGGCGGAATTTTAATCAGAATAAATAGTTTTTTACATGGACAAAACAGTCGTTTAATTTTTTCCCATTAAATATTAGAATTATAGAAAAGTACTTTGCGAAAAGAATCGGCAGTAGGACGGAAACGTGTTGACCACCGATTAGTTTTTTGCTAATAACTCTTGCTTCCTTCCACCGACTTCTTCGACTCAGAGCTCGATGGAAAGCTTATCTGGTCCTCTTCCAGATGAAATTAACATATTTTGCTCGAAAGAAAGCTTATCTGTTCCTCTTTCAGATGGCATTAAAATATTTTACGAAAAGTCGTAAGAAATAAAATTTTTTTGATCAAAACTAAAATATCCTCGAAATCATTGAAGAAGAAGTACCTTATCAGACGAAAATATGCATTATCTAATAAGAGACATTTAAATTTTTTTTAATTGCATAAATGGGTGGCATTTTATTCAGAATTAATAGTTTTTTACATGGCCAAAAAATTCGTTAAATTTTTTCCCATTAAATACTAGAATTATAGAAGAGTACTTTGCGAAAAGAATCGGCAGTAGGACGGAATCGTTTTGACCACCGATTAGTTTTTTGCTAATAACTCTTGCATCCTTCGACAGACTTCTTCGACTAAGAGCTCGATGGAAAGCTTATCTGTTCTTCTTTCAGATGGCATTAACGTATTTTATAAAAAGTCGTAAGAAATAAAATTTTTTTGATCAAAACTAAAATATCCTCGAAATCATTGAAGAAGAAGTACCTTATCAAACGAAAATATGTCTTATCTAATAAGAGACATTTAAATTTTTTTAATTGCATAAATGGGCGGAATTTTAATCAGAATAAATAGTTTTTTACATGGACAAAACAGTCGTTTAATTTTTTCCCATTAAATATTAGAATTATAGAAAAGTACTTTGCGAAAAGAATCGGCAGTAGGACGGAAACGTGTTGACCACCGATTTCGTTTTTGCTAATAACTCTTGCATCCTTCGACCGACTTCTTCGACTAAGAGCTCGATGGAGAGCTTATCTGTTCCTCTTTCAGATGACATTAACATATTTTACGAAAAGTCATAAGAAATAAAACTTTTTTGATCAAAACTAAAATATCCTCGAAATCATTGAAGAAGAAGTACCTTATCAGACGAAAATATGCCTTATATAATAAGAGACATTTAAATTTTTTTAATTGCATAAATGGGCGGCATTTTAATCAGAATTAATAGTTTTTTACATGGACAAAACAGTCGTTTAATTTTTTCCCATTAAATATTAGAATTATAGAAAAGTACTTTGCGAAAAGAATCGGCAGTAGGACGGAAACGTGTTGACCACCGATTAGTTTTTTGCTAATAACTCTTGCATCCTTCGACCGACTTCTTCGACTAAGAGCTCGATGGAAAGCTAATCTGTTCCTCTTTCAGATGGCATTAACACACTTTACGAAAAGTCGTAAAAAATAAAATTTTTTTTGATCAAAACTAAAATATCCTCGAAATCATTGAAGAAGAAGAACCTTATCAGACGAAAATATGCCTTATCTAATAAGAGACATTTAAATTTTTTTAATTGCATAACTTGGCGGCATTTTATTCGGAATTTATAGTTTCTTACATAGACAAAAAATTCGTTTAATTTTTTCCCATTTTATATTTGAATTATAGAAGAGTACTTTGCGAAAAGGATTGGCAGTAGGACGGAATCTGTTAACCACCGATTAGTTTTTTGCTAATAACTCTTGCATCCTTCGACCGAGTTCTTCGACTTAGAGCTCGATGGAAAGCTTATCTGTTCCTCTTTCAGATGACATTAACATATTTAAGGAAAAGTCATAAGAAATACAATTTTTTTGATCAAAACTAAAATATCCTCAAAATCATTGAAGAAGAAGTACGTTATCAGACGAAAATATGCCTTATCTAATAAGAGACATTTAAATTTTTTTAATTGCATAAATGGGCGGCATTTTATTCAGAATTAATAGTTTTTTACATGGGCAAAAAATTCGTTTAATTTTTTCCCATTAAATAGTAGAATCATAGAAAAGTACTTTGCGAAAAGAATCGGCAGTAGGACGGAAACGTGTTGACCACCGATTAGTTTTTTGCTAATAACTCTTGCATCGTTCGACCGACTTCTTCGACTAAAAGCTCGATGGAAAGCTTATATGTTCCTCTTTGAGATGGCATTAAAATACTTTACGAAAAGTCGTAAGAAATAAAATTGTTTTGATCAAAACTAAAATATCCTCGAAATCATTGAAGAAGAAGTACGTTATCAGACGAAAATATGCCTTATCTAATAAGAGACATTTAAATTTTTTTAATTGCATAACTTGGCGGCATTTTATTCGGAATTTATAGTTTCTTACATAGACAAAAAATTCGTTTAATTTTTTCCCATTTTATATTTGAATTATAGAAGAGTACTTTGCGAAAAGGATTGGCAGTAGGACGGAATCTGTTAACCACCGATTAGATTTTTGCTAATAACTCTTGCATCCTTCGACCGACTTCTTCGACTAAGAGCTCGATGGAAAGCTTATCTGTTCCTCTTTCAAATGGCATTAACATATTTAAGGAAAAGTCATAAGAAATAAAATTTTTTTGATCAAAACTAAAATATCCTCGAAATCATTGAAGAAGAAGTACCTTATCAGACGAAAATATGCCTTATCTATTGACAGACATTTAAATTTTTTTAATTGCATAAATGGGCGGCATTTTATTCAGAATTATTAGTTTTTTACATGGACATGAGATTCGTTTAATTTTTTCCCATTAAATAGTAGAATCATAGAAAAGTACTTTGCGAAAAGAATCGGCAGTAGGACGGAAACGTGTTGACCACCGATTAGTTTTTTGCTAATAACTCTTGCATCCTTCGACCGACTTCTTCGACTAAGAGCTCGATGGAAAGCTTATCTGTTCCTCTTTCAGATGGCATTAACACATTTTACGAAAAGTCGTAAAAAATACAATTTTTTTTTGATCAAAACTAAAATATCGTCGAAATCATTGAAGAAGAAGAACCTTATCAGACGAAAATATGCCTTATCTAATAAGAGACATTTAAATTTTTTTAATTGCATAAATTGGCGGCATTTTATTCGGAATTTATAGTTTCTTACATAGACAAAAAATTCGTTTAATTTTTTCCCATTATATATTAGAATTATAGAAGAGTACTTTGCGAAAAGAATTGGCAGTAGGACGGAATCTGTTAACCACCGATTAGTTTTTTGCTAATAAGTCTTGCATCCTTCGACCGACTTCTTCGACTAAGAGCTCGATGGAAAGCTTATCTGTTCCTTTTTGAGATGGCATTAAAATACTTTACGAAAAGTCGTAAGAAATAAAATTGTTTTGATCAAAACTAAAATATCCTCGAAATCATTGAAGAAGAAGTACCTTATCAGTCGAAAATATGCCTTATCTAATAAGAGACATTTAAATTTTTTTAATTGCATAAATGGGCTTCATTTTATTCAGAATAAATAGTTTCTTACATGGACAAAAAATTCGTTTAATTTTTTCCCATTAAATACTAGCATTATAGAAGAGTACTTTGCGAAAAGAATTGGCAGTAGGACGGAATCGTGTTGACCACCGATTAGTTTTTTGCTAATAACTCTTGCATCCTTCGACCGACTTCTTCGACTAAGAGCTCGATGGAAAGCTAATCTGTTCCTCTTTCAGATGGCATTAACACACTTTACGAAAAGTCGTAAAAAATAAAATTTTTTTTGATCAAAACTAAAATATCCTCGAAATCATTGAAGAAGAAGAACCTTATCAGACGAAAATATGCCTTATCTAATAAGAGACATTTAAATTTTTTTAATTGCATAACTTGGCGGCATTTTATTCGGAATTTATAGTTTCTTACATAGACAAAAAATTCGTTTAATTTTTTCCCATTTTATATTTGAATTATAGAAGAGTACTTTGCGAAAAGGATTGGCAGTAGGACGGAATCTGTTAACCACCGATTAGTTTTTTGCTAATAACTCTTGCATCCTTCGACCGAGTTCTTCGACTTAGAGCTCGATGGAAAGCTTATCTGTTCCTCTTTCAGATGACATTAACATATTTAAGGAAAAGTCATAAGAAATACAATTTTTTTGATCAAAACTAAAATATCCTCGAAATCATTGAAGAAGAAGTACGTTATCAGACGAAAATATGCCTTATCTAATAAGAGACATTTAAATTTTTTTAATTGCATAAATGGGCGGCATTTTATTCAGAATTAATAGTTTTTTACATGGGCAAAAAATTCGTTTAATTTTTTCCCATTAAATAGTAGAATCATAGAAAAGTACTTTGCGAAAAGAATCGGCAGTAGGACGGAAACGTGTTGACCACCGATTAGTTTTTTGCTAATAACTCTTGCATCGTTCGACCGACTTCTTCGACTAAAAGCTCGATGGAAAGCTTATATGTTCCTCTTTGAGATGGCATTAAAATACTTTACGAAAAGTCGTAAGAAATAAAATTGTTTTGATCAAAACTAAAATATCCTCGAAATCATTGAAGAAGAAGTACGTTATCAGACGAAAATATGCCTTATCTAATAAGAGACATTTAAATTTTTTTAATTGCATAACTTGGCGGCATTTTATTCGGAATTTATAGTTTCTTACATAGACAAAAAATTCGTTTAATTTTTTCCCATTTTATATTTGAATTATAGAAGAGTACTTTGCGAAAAGGATTGGCAGTAGGACGGAATCTGTTAACCACCGATTAGATTTTTGCTAATAACTCTTGCATCCTTCGACCGACTTCTTCGACTAAGAGCTCGATGGAAAGCTTATCTGTTCCTCTTTCAAATGGCATTAACATATTTAAGGAAAAGTCATAAGAAATAAAATTTTTTTGATCAAAACTAAAATATCCTCGAAATCATTGAAGAAGAAGTACCTTATCAGACGAAAATATGCCTTATCTATTGAGAGACATTTAAATTTTTTTAATTGCATAAATGGGCGGCATTTTATTCAGAATTATTAGTTTTTTACATGGACATAAGATTCGTTTAATTTTTTCCCATTAAATAGTAGAATCATAGAAAAGTACTTTGCGAAAAGAATCGGCAGTAGGACGGAAACGTGTTGACCACCGATTAGTTTTTTGCTAATAACTCTTGCATCCTTCGACCGACTTCTTCGACTAAGAGCTCGATGGAAAGCTTATCTGTTCCTCTTTCAGATGGCATTAACACATTTTACGAAAAGTCGTAAAAAATACAATTTTTTTTTGATCAAAACTAAAATATCGTCGAAATCATTGAAGAAGAAGAACCTTATCAGACGAAAATATGCCTTATCTAATAAGAGACATTTAAATTTTTTTAATTGCATAAATTGGCGGCATTTTATTCGGAATTTATAGTTTCTTACATAGACAAAAAATTCGTTTAATTTTTTCCCATTATATATTAGAATTATAGAAGAGTACTTTGCGAAAAGAATTGGCAGTAGGACGGAATCTGTTAACCACCGATTAGTTTTTTGCTAATAACTCTTGCATCCTTCGACCGACTTCTTCGACTAAGAGCTCGATGGAAAGCTTATCTGTTCCTCTTTGAGATGGCATTAAAATACTTTACGAAAAGTCGTAAGAAATAAAATTGTTTTGATCAAAACTAAAATATCCTCGAAATCATTGAAGAAGAAGTACCTTATCAGTCGAAAATATGCCTTATCTAATAAGAGACATTTAAATTTTTTTAATTGCATAAATGGGCTTCATTTTATTCAGAATAAATAGTTTCTTACATGGACAAAAAATTCGTTTAATTTTTTCCCATTAAATACTAGCATTATAGAAGAGTACTTTGCGAAAAGAATTGGCAGTAGGACGGAATCGTGTTGACCACCGATTAGATTTTTGCTAATAACTCTTGCATCCTTCGACCGACTTCTTCGACTAAGAGCTCGATGGAAAGCTTATCTGTTCCTCTTTCAAATGGCATTAACATATTTAAGGAAAAGTCATAAGAAATAAAATTTTTTTGATCAAAACTAAAATATCCTCGAAATCATTGCAGAAGAAGTACCGTATCAGACGAAAATATGCCTTATCTATTGAGAGACATTTAAATTTTTTTAATTGCATAAATGGGCGGCATTTTATTCAGAATAAATAGTTTTTTAGATGGACAAAAAATTCGTTTAATTTTTTCCCATTAAATACTAGAATTATAGAAGAGTACTTTGCGTAAAGAATCGGCGTAAAGAATAGTTTCTTACATAGACAAAAAATTCGTTTAATTTTTTCCCATTATATATTAGAATTATAGAAGAGTACTTTGCGAAAAGAATTGGCAGTAGGACGGAATCTGTTAACCACCGATTAGTTTTTTGCTAATAACTCTTGCATCCTTCGACCGACTTCTTCGACTAAGAGCTCGATGGAAAGCTTATCTGTTCCTCTTTGAGATGGCATTAAAATACTTTACGAAAAGTCGTAAGAAATAAAATTGTTTTGATCAAAACTAAAATATCCTCGAAATCATTGAAGAAGAAGTACCTTATCAGTCGAAAATATGCCTTATCTAATAAGAGACATTTAAATTTTTTTAATTGCATAAATGGGCTTCATTTTATTCAGAATAAATAGTTTCTTACATGGACAAAAAATTCGTTTAATTTTTTCCCATTAAATACTAGCATTATAGAAGAGTACTTTGCGAAAAGAATTGGCAGTAGGACGGAATCGTGTTGACCACCGATTAGATTTTTGCTAATAACTCTTGCATCCTTCGACCGACTTCTTCGACTAAGAGCTCGATGGAAAGCTTATCTGTTCCTCTTTCAAATGGCATTAACATATTTAAGGAAAAGTCATAAGAAATAAAATTTTTTTGATCAAAACTAAAATATCCTCGAAATCATTGCAGAAGAAGTACCGTATCAGACGAAAATATGCCTTATCTATTGAGAGACATTTAAATTTTTTTAATTGCATAAATGGGCGGCATTTTATTCAGAATAAATAGTTTTTTAGATGGACAAAAAATTCGTTTAATTTTTTCCCATTAAATACTAGAATTATAGAAGAGTACTTTGCGTAAAGAATCGGCAGTAGGACGGAATCGTTTTGACCGCCGATTAGTTTTTTGCTAATAACTCTTGCATCCTTCGACAGACTTCTTCGACTAAGAGCTCGATGGAAAGCTTATCTGTTCCTCTTTCAGATGGCATTAACATATTTTACGAAAAATCGTAAGAAATAAAATTTTTTTGATCAAAACTAAAATATCCTCGAAATCATTGAAGAAGAAGTACCTTATCAGACGAAAATATGCATTATCTAATAAGAGACATTTAAATTTTTTTTATTTGCATAAATGGGTGGCATTTTATTCAGAATTTATAGTTTTTTACATGGACATAAAATTCGTTTAATTTTTTCCCATTAAATACTAGAATTATAGAAGAGTACTTTGCGAAAAGAATCGGCAGTAGGACGGAATCGTTTTGACCACCGATTAGTTTTTTGCTAATAACTCTTGCATCCTTCGACAGAATTCTTCGACTAAGAGCTCGATGGAAAGCTTATCTGTTCTTCTTTCAGATGGTATTAACATATTTTATGAAAAGTCGTAAGAAATAAAATTTTTTTGATCAAAACTAAAATATCCTCGAAATCATTGAAGAAGAAGTACCTTATATGGATGGAAAGCTTATCTGTTCCTCTTTCAAATGGCATTAACATATTTAAGGAAAAGTCATAAGAAATAAAATTTTTTTGATCAAAACTAAAATATCCTCGAAATCATTGAAGAAGAAGTACCTTATCAGGCGAAAATATGCCTTATCTATTGAGAGACATTTAAATTTTTTTAATTGCATAAATGGGCGGCATTTTATTCAGAATTATTAGTTTTTTAAATGGACATAAAATTCGTTTAATTTTTTCCCATTAAATACTAGAATTATAGAAGAGTAGTTTGCGAAAAGAATCGGCAGTAGGACGGAATCGTTTTGACCACCGATTAGTTTTTTGCTTATAACTCTTGCATCCTTCGACAGACTTCTTCGACTAAGAGCTCGATGGAAAGCTTATCTGTTCCTCTTTCAGATGGCATTAACATATTTTACGAAAAGTCGTAAGAAATAAAATTTTTTTGATCAAAACTAAAATATCCTCGAAATCATTGAAGAAGAAGTACCTTATCAGACGAAAATATGCTTTATCTAATAAGAAACATTTAAATTTTTAAAATTGCATAAATGGGCGGCATTTTATTCAGAATTAATAGTGTTTTACATGGACAAAAAATTCGTATAATTTTATTAGAATTATAGAAAAGTACTTTGCGAAAAGAATCGGCAGTAGGACGGAAACGTGTTGACCACCGATTAGTTTCTTACTAATAACTCTTGCATCCTTCGACCGACTTCTTCGACTGAGAGCTCGATGGAAAGCTTATCTGGTCCTCTTCCAGATGAAATTAACATATTTTGCTCGAAGGAAATCTTATCTGTTCCTCTTTCAGATGGCATTAACATATTTTACGAAAAGTCGTAAGAAATAAAATTTTTTTGATCAAAACTAAAATATCCTCGAAATCATTGAAGAAGAAGTACCTTATCAGACGAAAATATGCTTTATCTAATAAGAGAGATTTAAATTTTTTTTAATTGCATAAATGGGTGGCATTTTATTCAGAGTTAATAGTTTTTTACATGGCCAAAAAATTCATTTAATTTTTTCCCATTAAATACTAGAATTATAGAAAAGCCCTATGCGAAAAGAATCGGCAGTAGGACGGAATCGTTTTGACCGCCGATTAGTTTTTTGCTAATAACTCTTGCATCCTTCGACAGACTTCTTCGACTAAGAGCTCGATGGAAAGCTTATCTGTTCCTCTTTCAGATGGCATTAACATATTTTACGAAAAGTCGTAAGAAATAAAATTTTTTTGATCAAAACTAAAATATCCTCGAAATCATTGAAGAAGAAGTACCTTATCAGACGAAAATATGCATTATCTAATAAGAGACATTTAAATTTTTTTTATTTGCATAAATGGGTGGCATTTTATTCAGAATTTATAGTTTTTTACATGGACATAAAATTCGTTTAATTTTTTCCCATTAAATACTAGAATTATAGAAGAGTACTTTGCGAAAAGAATCGGCAGTAGGACGGAATCGTTTTGACCACCGATTAGTTTTTTGCTAATAACTCTTGCATCCTTCGACAGAATTCTTCGACTAAGAGCTCGATGGAAAGCTTATCTGTTCTTCTTTCAGATGGTATTAACATATTTTATGAAAAGTCGTAAGAAATAAAATTTTTTTGATCAAAACTAAAATATCCTCGAAATCATTGAAGAAGAAGTACCTTATATGGATGGAAAGCTTATCTGTTCCTCTTTCAAATGGCATTAACATATTTAAGGAAAAGTCATAAGAAATAAAATTTTTTTGATCAAAACTAAAATATCCTCGAAATCATTGAAGAAGAAGTACCTTATCAGGCGAAAATATGCCTTATCTATTGAGAGACATTTAAATTTTTTTAATTGCATAAATGGGCGGCATTTAATTCAGAATTATTAGTTTTTTAAATGGACATAAAATTCGTTTAATTTTTTCCCATTAAATACTAGAATTATAGAAGAGTAGTTTGCGAAAAGAATCGGCAGTAGGACGGAATCGTTTTGACCACCGATTAGTTTTTTGCTTATAACTCTTGCATCCTTCGACAGACTTCTTCGACTAAGAGCTCGATGGAAAGCTTATCTGTTCCTCTTTCAGATGGCATTAACATATTTTACGAAAAATCGTAAGAAATAAAATTTTTTTGATCAAAACTAAAATATCCTCGAAATCATTGAAGAAGAAGTACCTTATCAGACGAAAATATGCTTTATCTAATAAGAAACATTTAAATTTTTAAAATTGCATAAATGGGCGGCATTTTATTCAGAATTAATAGTGTTTTACATGGACAAAAAATTCGTATAATTTTATTAGAATTATAGAAAAGTACTTTGCGAAAAGAATCGGCAGTAGGACGGAAACGTGTTGACCACCGATTAGTTTCTTACTAATAACTCTTGCATCCTTCGACCGACTTCTTCGACAGAGAGCTCGATGGAAAGCTTATCTGGTCCTCTTCCAGATGAAATTAACATATTTTGCTCGAAGGAAATCTTATCTGTTCCTCTTTCAGATGGCATTAACATATTTTACGAAAAGTCGTAAGAAATAAAATTTTTTTGATCAAAACTAAAATATCCTCGAAATCATTGAAGAAGAAGTACCTTATCAGACGAAAATATGCTTTATCTAATAAGAGAGATTTAAATTTTTTTTAATTGCATAAATGGGTGGCATTTTATTCAGAATTAATAGTTTTTTACATGGACATAAAATTCGTTTAATTTTTTCCCCATTAAATACTAGAATTATAGAAGAGTACTTTGCGAAAAGAATCGGCAGTAGGACGGAATCGATTTGACCACCGATTAGTTTTTTGCTTATAACTCTTGCATCCTTATCTGTTCCTCTTTCAGATGGCATTAAAATATTTTACGAAAAGTCGTACGAAATAAAACTTTTTTGATCAAAACTAAAATATCCTCGAAATCATTGAAGAAGAAGTACCTTATCAGACGAAAATATGCCTTATCTAATAAGAGACATTTAATTTTTTTTAATTGCAGAAATGGGTGGCATTTTATTCAGAGTTAATAGTTTTTTACATGGCCAAAAAATTCATTTAATTTTTTCCCATTAAATACTAGAATTATAGAAAAGCCCTATGCGAAAAGAATTGGCAGTAGGACGGAATCGTGTTGACCACTGATTAGTTTTTTGCTAATAACTCTTGCATCCTTCGACAGACTTCTTCGACTAAGAGCTCGATGGAAAGCTTATCTGTTCCTCTTTCAAATGGCATTAACATATTTTACGAAAAGTCGTAAGAAATAAAATTTTTTTGATCAAAACTAAAATATCCTCGAAATCATTGAAGAAGAAGTACCTTATCAGACGAAAATATGCCTTATCTAATAAGAGACATTTAAATTTTTTTAATTGCATAAATGGGCGGCATTTTATTCAGAATTAATAGTTTTTTACATGGCCAAAAAATTCGTTCAATTTTTTCCCATTAAATACTAGAATTATAGAAGAGTACTTTGCGAAAAGAATCGGCAGTAGGACGGAATCGTTTTGACCACCGATTAGGTTTTTGCTAATAACTCTTGCATCCTTCGACAGACTTCTTCGACTAAGAGCTCGATGGAAAGCTTATCTGTTCTTCTTTCAGATGGCATTAACGCATTTTATAAAAAGTCGTAAGAAATAAAATTTTTTTGATCAAAACTAAAATATCCTCGAAATCATTGAAGAAGAAGTACCTTATCAAACGAAAATATGCCTTATCTAATAAGAGACATTTAAATTTTTTTAATTGCATAAATGGGCGGAATTTTAATCAGAATAAATAGTTTTTTACATGGACAAAACAGTCGTTTAATTTTTTCCCATTACATATTAGAATTATAGAAATGTACCTTGCGAAAAGAATCGGCAGTAGGACGGAAACGTGTTGACCACCGATTAGTTTTTGCTAATTACTCTTGCATCCTTCGACCGACTTCTTCGACTAAGAGCTCGATGGAAAGCTTATCAATTCCTCTTTCAGATAGCATTAGCATATTTTACGAAAAGTCATAAGAAATAAAACTTTTTTGATCAAAACTAAAATATCCTCGAAATCATTGAAGAAGAAGAACCTTATCAAACGAAAATATGCCGTATCTAATAAAAGACATTTAAATTTTTTTAATTGCATAAATGGGTGGCATTTTATTCAGAATTAATAGTTTTTTACATGGACAAAAAACTCGTTTAATTTTTTCCCATTAAATACTAGAATTATAGAATAGTACTTTGCGAAAAGAATCGGCAGTAGGACGGAAACGTGTTGACCACCGATTAGTTTTTTGCTAATAACTCTCGCATCCTTCGTCCGACTTAGAGCTCGATGGAAAGCTTATCAATTCCTCTTCCTGATGGCATTAACATATTTTACGAAAAGTCGTAAGAAATAAAATTTTTTTTATTAAAACTAAAATATCCTCGAAATCGACGAAGAAGAAGTACCTTATCAGACGAAAATATGCCGTATCTAATAAGAGACATTTAAATTTTTTTTAATTGCATAAATGGGCGGCATTTTATTCAGAATTAATAGTTTTTTACATGGACAAAAAACTCGTTTAATTTTTTCCCATTATATATTAGAATTATAGAAAAGTACTTTGCGAAAAGAATTGGCAGTAGGACGAAAACGTGTTGACCACCGATTAGTTTCTTGCTAATTACTCTTGCATCCTTTGACCGACTTCTTCGACTAAGAGCTCGATGGAAAGCTTATCAATTCATCTTTCAGATAGCATTAACATATTTTACGAAAAGTCATAAGAAATAAAACTTTTTTGATCAAAACTAAAATATCCTCGAAATCATGGAAGAAGAAGAACCTTATCAGACGAAAATATGCCGTATCTAAAAAGAGACATTTAAATTTTTTTAATTGCATAAATGGGTGGCATTTTATTCAGAATTAATAGTTTTTTACATAGACAAAAAACTCGTTTAATTTTTTCCCATTATATATTAGAATTATAGAAAAGTACTTTGCGAAAAGAATTGGCAGTAGGACGGAATCGTGTTGACTACCAATTAGTTTTTTGCTAATAACTCTTGCATCCTTCAACCGACTTCTTCGACTAAGAGCTCGATGGAAAGCTTATCTGTTCTTCTTTCAGATGGCATTAACATATTTTACTAAAACTCATAAGAAATAAAATTTTTTTGATCAAAACTAAAATATCCTCGAAATCATTGAAGAAGAAGTACCTAACCAGACGAAAATATGCCTTATCTAATAAGACCATTTAAATTTTTTAATTGCATAAATGGGCGGCATTCTATTCAGAATTAATAGTTTTTTACATGGAAAAAAAATTCGGTTAGTTTTTTCCCATTAAATACTACTATTATAGAAAAGTACCTTGCGAAATAATCGACAGTAGGACGAAAACGTATTGACCACCGATTTGTTTTTTGCATTTTATTCAGAATTAATAGTTTTTTATATGGACAAAAAATTCATTTAATTTTTTCCCATTAAATACTACAATTATAGAAAAGTACCTTGCGAAAATAATCGAGAGTAGGACGAAAACGTATTGACCACCGATTAGTTTTTTGCTAATAACTCTTGCATCCTTCGACCGACTTCTTCGACTAAGAGCTCGATGGAAGGCTTATCAATTCCTCTTTCAGATAGCATTAACATATTTTACGAAAAGTCATAAGAAATAAAACTTTTTTGATCAAAACTAAAATATCCTCGAAATCATTGAAGAAGAAGAACCTTATCAGACGAAAATATGCCGTATCTAAAAAGAGACATTTAAATTTTTTTAATTGCATAAATGGGTGGCATTTTATTGAGAATTAATAGTTTTTTACATGGACAAAAAACTCGTTTAATTTTTTCCCATTATATATTAGAATTATAGAAAAGTACTTTGCGAAAAAAATTGGCAGTAGGACGGAATCGTGTTGACCACCGATTAGTTTTTTGCTAATAACTCTTACATCCTTTGACCGACTTCTTCGACTAAAATCTCGATGGAAAGCTAATCAATTCCTCTTTCAGATAGAATTAACATATTTTACGAAAAGTCGTAAGAAATAAAATATTGTTTGATCAAAACTAAAATATCCTCCAAATCATTGAAGAAGAAGAACCTTTTCAGACGAAAATATGCCGTATCTAAAAAGAGACATTTAAATTTTTTTAATTGCATAAATGGGTGGCATTTTATTGAGAATTAATAGTTTTTTACATGGACAAAAAACTCGTTTAATTTTTTCCCATTAAATACTAGAATTATTGAAAAGTACTTTGCGAAAAGAATCGGCAGTAGGACGGAAACGTGTTGACCACCGATAAGTTTTTGCTAATTACTCTTGCATCCTTTGACCGACTTCTTCGACTAAGAGTTCGATGGAAAGCTTATCTGTTCCTCTTTCAGATGGCATTTACATATTTTACGAAAAGTCGTAAGAAATAAAATTTTTTTGACCAAAACTAAAATATCCTCCAAATCATTGAAGAAGAAGAAAATATGCTTTATCTAATAAGAGACATTTAAATTTTTTTTAATTGCATAAATGGGCGGTATTTTATTCAGAATTAATAATGTTTTACATGGACAAAAAATTCGTTTAAATTTTTCCCATTAAGTACTAGAATTATAGAAATGTACTTTGCGAAAAGAATTGGCAGTAGGACGGAAACGTGTTGACCACCGATTAGTTTTTGCTAATTACTCTTGCATCCTTCGACCGACTTCTTCGACAAAGAGCGCGATGGAAAGCTTATCTGTTCCTCTTTCAGATGGCATTAACATATTTTACGAAAAGTCGTAAAAAATAAAATTTTTTTCATCAAAACTAAAATATCCTCGAAATCATTGAAGAAGAATTACCTAATCAGATGAAAATATGTCTTATCTAATAAGACCATTTAAATTTTTTAATTGCATAAATGGGCGGCATTTTATTCAGAATTAATAGTTTTTTACATGGACAAAAAATTCATTTAATTTTTTCCCATTATATATTAGAATTATAGAAAAGTACATTGCGGAAAGAATTGGCAGTAGGACGGAATCGTGTTGACCACCGATTAGTTTTTTGCTAATAACTCTTGCATCCTTCGACAGACTTCTTCGACTAAGAGCCCGATGGAAAGCTTATCTGTTCCTCTTTCAGATGGCATTAACATATTTTACGAAAAGTCGTAAGAAATAAAATTTATTTGATCAAAACTAAAATATCCTCCAAATCATTGAAGAAGAAGAAAATATGCTTTATCTAATAAGAGACATTTCAATTTTTTTTAATTGCATAAATGGGCGGCATTTTATTCAGAATTATTTAACATGGACAAAAAATTCGTTTAATTTTTTCCCATTAAATACTAGAATTATAGAAATGTACCTTGCGAAAAGAATCGGCAGTAGGACGGAAACGTGTTGACCACCGATTAGTTTTTGCTAATTACTCTTGCATCCTTCGACCGAATTCTTCGACTAAGAGCTCGATGGAAAGCTTATCAATTCCTCTTTCAGATAGCATTAGCATATTTTACGAAAAGTCATAAGAAATAAAACTTTTTTGATCAAAACTAAAATATCCTCGAAATCATTGAAGAAGAAGAACCTTATCAGACGAAAATATGCCGTATCTAATAAAAGACATTTAAATTTTTTTAATTGCATAAATGGGTGGCATTTTATTCACAATTAATAGTTTTTTACATGGACAAAAAACTCGTTTAATTTTTTCCCATTAAATACTAGAATTATAGAATAGTACTTTGCGAAAAGAATCGGCAGTAGGACGGAAACGTGTTGACCACCGATTAGTTTTTTGCTAATAACTCTCGCATCCTTCGTCCGACTTAGAGCTCGATGGAAAGCTTATCTATTCCTCTTTCAGATTGCATTAACATATTTTACGAAAAGTCGTAAGAAATAAAATTTTTTTGATCAAAACTAAAATATCCTTGAAATCATTGAAGACGAAGTACCTTATCAGACGAAAATATACCTTATCTAATAAGAGACATTTAAATTTTTTTAATTGCATAAATGGGCGGCATTTTATTCAGAATTAATAGTTTTTTACATGGACAAAAAATTCGTTTAATTTTTTCCCATTAAATACTAGAATTATAGAAAAGTACTTTGCGAAACGAATCGGCAGTATAACGGAAACGTGTAGACCACTAATTAGTTTTTTGCTTATTACTCTTGCATCCTTCAACCGACTTCTTCGACTAAGAGCTCGATGGAAAGCTTATCAATTCCTCTTCCAGATGGCATTAACAAATTTTACGAAAAGTCATAAGAAATAAAACTTTTTTGATCAAAACTAATATATCCTTGAAATCATTGAAGACGAAGTACCTTATCAGACGAAAATATACCTTATCTAATAAGAGACATATAAATTTTTTTAATTGCATAAATGGGTGGCATTTTATTCAGAATTAATAGTTTTTTACATGGACAAAAAACTCGTTTAATTTTTTCCCATTAAATACTAGAATTATAGAAATGTACTTTGCGAAACGAATCGGCAGTATAACGGAAACGTGTAGACCACTAATTAGTTTTTTGCTTATTACTCTTGCATCCTTCAACCGACTTCTTCGACTAAGAGCTCGATGGAAAGCTTATCAATTCCTCTTCCAGATGGCATTAACATATTTTACGAAAAGTCATAAGAAATAAAACTTTTTTGATCAAAACTAATATATCCTTGAAATCATTGAAGACGAAGTACCTTATCAGACGAAAATATACCTTATCTAATAAGAGACATTTAAATTTTCTTAATTGCATAAATGGGCGGCATTTTATTCAGAATTAATAGTTTTTTAACATATTTTACGAAAAGTCATAAGAAATAAAATTTTCTTGATCAAAACTAAAATATCCTCCAAATCATTGAAGAAGAAGAAAATATGCTTTATCTAATAAGAGACATTTAAATTTTTTTTAATTGCATAAATGGGCGGCATTTTATTCAGAATTAATAGTTTTTTACATGGACAAAAAACTCGTTTAATTTTTTCCCATTATATATTAGAATTATAGAAAAGTACTTTGCGAAAAGAATTGGCAGAAGGACGGAATCGTGTTGACTACCAATTAGTTTTTTGCTAATAACTCTTGCATCCTTCAACCGACTTCTTCGACTAAGAGCTCGATGGAAAGCTTATCTGTTCTTCTTTCAGATGGCATTAACATATTTTACTAAAACTCATAAGAAATAAAATTTTTTTGATCAAAACTAAAATATCCTCGAAATCATTGAAGAAGAAGTACCTAACCAGACGAAAATATGCCTTATCTAATAAGACCATTTAAATTTTTTAATTGCATAAATGGGCGGCATTCTATTCAGAATTAATAGTTTTTTACATGGAAAAAAAATTCGGTTAGTTTTTTCCCATTAAATACTACAATTATAGAAAAGTACCTTGCGAAATAATCGACAGTAGGACGAAAACGTATTGACCACCGATTTGTTTTTTGCATTTTATTCAGAATTAATAGTTTTTTATATGGACAAAAAATTCATTTAATTTTTTCCCATTAAATACCAGAATTATAGAAAAGTACTTTGCGAAAATAACCGACAGTAGGACGAAAACGTATTGACCACCGATTATGTTTTTGCTAATAACTCTTGCATCCTTCGACCGACTTCTTCGACTAAGAGATCGATGGAAAGCTTATCAATTCCTCTTTCAGATAGCATTAACATATTTTACGAAAAGTCATAAGAAATAAAATTTTTTTGAGTAAAACTAAAATATCCTCGAAATCATTGAAGAAGAATTACCTAATCAGACGAAAATATGTCTTATCTAATAAGACCATTTAAATTTTTTAATTGCATAAATGGGCGGCATTTTATTCAGAATTAATAGTTTTTTACATGGACAAAAAATTCATTTAATTTTTTCCCATTAAATACTACAATTATAGAAAAGTACCTTGCGAAAATAATCGACAGTAGGACGAAAACGTATTGACCACCGATTAGTTTTTTGCTAATAACTCTTGCATCCTTCGACCGACTTCTTCGACTAAGAGCTCGATGGAAGGCTTATCAATTCCTCTTTCAGATAGCATTAACATATTTTACGAAAAGTCATAAGAAATAAAACTTTTTTGATCAAAACTAAAATATCCTCGAAATCATTGAAGAAGAAGAACCTTATCAGACGAAAATATGCCGTATCTAAAAAGAGACATTTAAATTTTTTTAATTGCATAAATGGGTGGCATTTTATTGAGAATTAATAGTTTTTTACATGGACAAAAAACTCGTTTAATTTTTTCCCATTATATATTAGAATTATAGAAAAGTACTTTGCGAAAAAAATTGGCAGTAGGACGGAATCGTGTTGACCACCGATTAGTTTTTTGCTAATAACTCTTACATCCTTTGACCGACTTCTTCGACTAAAATCTCGATGGAAAGCTAATCAATTCCTCTTTCAGATAGAATTAACATATTTTACGAAAAGTCGTAAGAAATAAAATATTGTTTGATCAAAACTAAAATATCCTCCAAATCATTGAAGAAGAAGAAAATATGCTTTATCTAATAAGAGACATTTAAATTTTTTTAATTGCATAAATGGGTGGCATTTTATTCAGAATTAATAATGTTTTACATGGACAAAAAATTCGTTTAATTTTTTCCCATTACATACAACAATTATAGAAAAGTACCTTGCGAAAATAATCGGCAGTAGGACGAAAACGTATTGACCACCGATTAGTTTTTTGCTAATAACTCTTGCATCCTTCGACCGACTTCTTCGACTAAGAGCTCGATGGAAGGCTTATCAATTCCTCTTTCAGATAGCATTAACATATTTTACGAAAAGTCATAAGAAATAAAACTTTTTTGATCAAAACTAAAATATCCTCGAAATCATTGAAGAAGAAGAACCTTATCAGACGAAAATATGCCGTATCTAAAAAGAGACATTTAAATTTTTTTAATTGCATAAATGGGTGGCATTTTATTGAGAATTAATAGTTTTTTACATGGACAAAAAACTCGTTTAATTTTTTCCCATTAAATACTAGAATTATTGAAAAGTACTTTGCGAAAAGAATCGGCAGTAGGACGGAAACGTGTTGACCACCGATAAGTTTTTGCTAATTACTCTTGCATCCTTTGACCGACTTCTTCGACTAAGAGTTCGATGGAAAGCTTATCTGTTCCTCTTTCAGATGGCATTTACATATTTTACGAAAAGTCGTAAGAAATAAAACTTTTTTGATCAAAACTAAAATATCCTCGAAATCATTGAAGAAGAAGAACCTTATCAGACGAAAATATGCCGTATCTAAAAAGAGACATTTAAATTTTTTTAATTGCATAAATGGGTGGCATTTTATTGAGAATTAATAGTTTTTTACATGGACAAAAAACTCGTTTAATTTTTTCCCATTATATATTAGAATTATAGAAAAGTACTTTGCGAAAAAAATCGACAGTAGGACGAAAACGTATTGACCACCGATTTGTTTTTTGCATTTTATTCAGAATTAATAGTTTTTTACATGGACAAAAAATTCATTTAATTTTTTCCCATTAAATACTACAATTATAGAAAAGTACCTTGCGAAAATAATCGACAGTAGGACGAAAACGTATTGACCACCGATTAGTTTTTTGCTAATAACTCTTGCATCCTTCGACCGACTTCTTCGACTAAGAGCTCGATGGAAGGCTTATCAATTCCTCTTTCAGATAGCATTAACATATTTTACGAAAAGTCATAAGAAATAAAACTTTTTTGATCAAAACTAAAATATCCTCGAAATCATTGAAGAAGAAGAACCTTATCAGACGAAAATATGCCGTATCTAAAAAGAGACATTTAAATTTTTTTAATTGCATAAATGGGTGGCATTTTATTGAGAATTAATAGTTTTTTACATGGACAAAAAACTCGTTTAATTTTTTCCCATTAAATACTAGAATTATTGAAAAGTACTTTGCGAAAAGAATCGGCAGTAGGACGGAAACGTGTTGACCACCGATAAGTTTTTGCTAATTACTCTTGCATCCTTTGACCGACTTCTTCGACTAAGAGTTCGATGGAAAGCTTATCTGTTCCTCTTTCAGATGGCATTTACATATTTTACGAAAAGTCGTAAGAAATAAAATTTTTTTGACCAAAACTAAAATATCCTCCAAATCATTGAAGAAGAAGAAAATATGCTTTATCTAATAAGAGACATTTAAATTTTTTTTAATTGCATAAATGGGCGGTATTTTATTCAGAATTAATAATGTTTTACATGGACAAAAAATTCGTTTAAATTTTTCCCATTAAGTACTAGAATTATAGAAATGTACTTTGCGAAAATAATCGACAGTAGGACGAAAACGTATTGACCACCGATTAGTTTTTTGCTAATAACTCTTGCATCCTTTAACCGACTTCTTCGACTAAGAGCTCGATGGAAAGATTGTCAATTCCTCTTGCAGATAGCATTAAGATATTTTACGAAAAGTCATAAGAAATAAAATTTGTTTGATCAAAACTAAAATATCCTCCAACTCATTGAAGAAGAAGAAAATATGCTTTATCTAATAACACACATTTAAATTTTTTTAATTGCATAAATGGGCGGCATTTTATTCAGAATTAATAGTTTTTTACATGGACAAAAAATTCGTTTAATTTTTTCCCATTAAACACTAGAATTATAGAAAAGTACTTTGCGAAAAGAATCGGCAGTAGGACGGAATCGTTTTGACCACCGATTAGTTTTTTGCTAATAACTCTTGCATCCTTCGACCGACTTCATCGACTAAGAGCTCGATGGAAAGCTTATCTGTTCCTATTTCAGATGTCATTAACATATTTTACGAAAAATCGTAAGAAATAAAATTTTGTTGGATCAAAACTAAAATATCGCCGAAATCATTGAAGAAGAAGTACCTTATCAGACGAAAATATGCTTTATCTAATAAGTGACATTTAAATTTTTTTAATTGCATAAATGGGCGGTGTTTTATTCAGAATTAATAGTTTTTCAAAATATTTTACGAAAAGTCGTAAGTAATAAAATTTTTTTGAACAAAACTAAAATATCCTCGAAATCATTGAAGAAGAAGTACCTAATCAGACGAAAATATGCCTTATCTAATAAGAGAAATTTAAATTTTTTTAATTGCATAAATGGGCGGCATTTTATTCAGAATTAATAGTTTTTTACATGGACAAAAAATTCGTTTAAATTTTTCCCATTAAGTACTAGAATTATAGAAATGTACTTTACGAAAAGAATCGGCAGTAGGACGGAAACGTGTTGACCACCGATTAGTTTTTGCTAATTACTCTTGCATCCTTCGACCGACTTCTTCGACTAAGAGCTCGATGGAAAGCTTATATGTTCCTCTTTCAGATGTCATTAACATATTTTACGAAAAATCGTAAGAAATAAAATTTTGTTGGATCAAAACTAAAATATCGTCGAAATCATTGAAGAAGAAGTACCTTATCAGACGAAAATATGCCTTATACAATAGGAGACATTTAAATTTTTTTAATTGCATAAATGAGCGGCATTTTATTCATAATTAATAGTTTTTTACATGGACAAAAAATTCTTTAAATTTTTTCCCATTAAATACGGACGGACGGAATCGTTTTGACCACCGATTAGTTTTTTGCTTATAACTCTTGCATCCTTCGTCTGACTTAGAGCTCGATGGAAAGCTTATCTGTTCCTCTTTCAGATGGCATTAACATATTTTACGAAAAGTCGTAAGAAATAAAATTTTTTCATCAAAACTAAAATATCCTCGAAGAATAAGTACCTTATCAGGCGAAAATATGCCTTATCTAATAAGAGACATTTAAATTTTTTTAATTGCAATAATGGGCGGCACTTTATTCAGAATTAATAGTTTTTTACATGGACAAAAAATTAGTTTAATTTTTTGCCATTAAATACATTAATTATAGAAAAGTACCTTGCGAAAATAATCGGCAGTAGGACGAAAACGTATTGACCACCGATTATTTTTTTGCTAATAACTCTTGCATCCTTTGACCGACTTCTTCGACTACAAGCTCAACGGAAAGCTTATCTGTTCCTCTTTCAGATGGCATTAACATATTTTACGAAAAGTTGTAAGAAATAAAATTTTTTCCATCAAAACTAAAACATCCTTGAAATCATTGAAGACGAGGACCCTTTTAAGACGAAAATATACCTTATCTAATAAGAGACATTTAAATTTTTTTAATTGCATAAATGGGCGGCATTTTATGCAGAATTAATAGTTTTTTAACATATTTTACGAAAAGTCATAAGAAATAAAATTTTTTTGATCAAAACTAAAATATCCTCGAAATCATTGAATAAGAAGTACCTTATCAGACGAAAATATGCCTTATCCAATAGGAGACATTTAAATTTTTTTAATGGCATAAATGGGCGGCATTTTATTCAGAATTAATAGTTTTTTACATGGACAAAAAATTCGTTTAATTTTTTCCCATTAAACACTAGAATTATAGAAAAGTACTTTGCGAAAAGAATCGGCAGTAGGACGGAATCGTTTTGACTACCGATTAGTTTTTTGCTAATAACTCTTGCATCCTTCGACCGACTTCTTCGACTAAGAGCTCGATGGAAAGCTTATCTGTTCCTATTTCAGATGTCATTAACATATTTTACGAAAAATCGTAAGAAATAAAATTTTGTTGGATCAAAACTAAAATATCGTCGAAATCATTGAAGAAGAAGTACCTTATCAGACGAAAATATGCTTTATCTAATTAGAGACATTTAAATATTTTTTAATTGCATAAATGGGCGGCATTTTCTTCAGAATTAATAGTGTTTTACATGGACAAAAAATTCGTTTAAATTTTTCCCATTAAGTACTAGAATTATAGAAATGTACTTTACGAAAAGAATCGGCAGTAGGACGGAAACGTGTTGACCACCGATTAGTTTTTGCTAATTACTCTTGCATCCTTCGACCGACTTCTTCGACTAAGAGCTCGATGGAAAGCTTATATGTTCCTCTTTCAGATGGCATTAACATATTTTACGAAAAGTCGAATGAAATAAAATTTTTTTGAGTAAAACTAAAATATCCTCGAAATCATTGAAGAAGAATTACCTAATCAGACGAAAATATGTCTTATCTAATAAGACCATTTAAATTTTTTAATTGCAAGAATCGGCAGTAGGACGAAAACGTATTGACCACCGATTAGTTTTTTGCTAATAACTCTTGCATCCTTTGACCGACTTCTTCGACTAAGAGCTCGATGGAAAGCTTATCAATTCCTCTTTCAGATAGCATTAACATATTTTACGAAAAGTCATAAGAAATAAAACTTTTTTGATCAAAACTAAAATATCCTCGAAATCATTGAAGAAGAAGAACCTTATCAGACGAAAATATGCCGTATCTAAAAAGAGACATATAAATTTTTTTAATTGCATTAATGGGCGGCACTTTATTCAGAATTAATAGTTTTTTACATAGACAAAAAATTCGTTTAATTTTTTTCCATTAAATACTATAATTTTAGAATAGTACTATGCGAAAAGAATCGGCAGTAGGACGGAAACGTGTTGACCACCGATTAGTTTTTTGCTAATAACTCTTGCATCCTTCGACCGACTTCTTCGACCGACTTCTTCGACTTAGAGCTCGATGAAAAGCTTATATGTTCCTCTTTCAGATGGCATTAACATATTTTACGAAAAGTCGTAAGAAATACAATTTTTTTGATCAATACTAAAATATACTTGAAATCATTGAAGACGAATATATACCTTATCTAATAAGTGACATTTAAATTTTTTTAATTGCATAAATGGGCGGTATTTTATTAAGAATTAATAGTTTTTCAACATATTTTACGAAAAGTCGTAAGTAATAAAATTTGTTTGAACAAACCTAAAATATCCTCGAAATCATTGAAGAAGAAGTACCTAATCAGACGAAAATATGCCTTATCTAATAAGAGAAATTAAAATTTTTTTAATTGCATAAATGGGCGGCATTTTATTCAGAATTAATAGTTTTTTACATGGATAAAAAATTAGTTTAATTTTTTGCCATTAAATACAACAATTATAGAAAAGTACCTTGCGAAAATAATCGGCAGTAGGACGAAAACGTATTGACCACCGATTATTTTTTTTGCTAATAACTCTTGCATCCTTTGACCGACTTCTTCGACTAAAAGCTCGACGGAAAGCTTATCTGTTCCTCTTTCAGATGGCATTAACATATTTTACGAAAAGTTGTAAGAAATAAAATTTTTTCCATCAAAACTAAAATATCCTTGAAATCATTGAAGACGAGGACCCTTTTCAGACGAAAATATACCTTATCTAATAAGAGACATTTAAATTTTTTTAATTGCATAAATGGGCGGCATTTTATTCAGAATTAATAGTTTTTTAACATATTTTACGAAAAGTCATAAGAAATAAAATTTTTTTGATCAAAACTAAAATATCCTCGAAATCATTAAATAAGAATTACCTAATCAGACGAAAATATGTCTTATCTAAAAAGACCATTAAAATTTTTTAATTGCAAGAATCGGCAGTAGGAGGAAAACGTATTGACCACCGATTAGTTTTTTGCTAATAACTCTTGCATCTTTTGACCGACTTCTTCGACTAAGAGCTCGATGGAAAGCTTATCAATTCCTCTTTTAGATAGCATTAATATATTTTACGAAAAGTCATAAGAAATAAAACTTTTTTGATCAAAACTAAAATATCCTCGAAATCATTGAAGAAGAAGAACCTTATCAGACGAAAATATGCCGTATCTAAAAAGAGACATTTAAATTTTTTTAATTGCATAAATGGGTGGCATTTTATTCAGAATTAATAGTTTTTTACATGGACAAAAAACTCGTTTAATTTTTCCCATTATATATTAGAATTATAGGAAAGTACTTTGCGAAAAAAATTGGCAGTAGGACGGAATCGTGTTGACCACCAATTAGTTTTTTGCTAATAACTCTTGCATCCATCAACCGACTTCTTCGACTAAGAGCTCGATGGAAAGCTTATCTGTTCCTCTTTCAGATGGCATTAACATATTTTACTAAGAGTCATAAGAAATAAAATTTTTTTGATCAAAACTAAAATATCCTCGAAATCATTGAAGAAGAAGTACCTAATCAGACGAAAATATGCCTTATCTAATAAGACCATTTAAATTTTTTAATTGCATAAATGGGCGGCATTTTATTCAGAATTAATAGTTTTTTACATGGACAAAAATCTCGTTTAATTTTTTCCCATTAAATACTACAATTATAGAAAAGTACCTTGCGAAAATAATCGAGAGTAGGACGAAAACGTATTGACCACCGATTAGTTTTTTGCATTTTATTCAGAATTAATAGTTTTTTACATGGACAAAAAATTCGTTTAATTTTTTCCCATTAAATACTAGAATTATAGAAAAGTACTTTGCGAAAATAATCGACAGTAGGACGGAAACGTGTTGACCACCCATTAGTTTTTGCTAATTACTCTTGCATCCTTCGACCGACTTTTTCGACTTAGAGCTCGATGGAAAGCTTATCTGTTCCTCTTTCAGATGGTATTAACATATTTTACGAAAAGTTGTAAGAAATAAAATTTTTTTTATCAAAACTAAAATATCCTCCAGATCATTGAGGAAGAAGAAAATATGCTTTATCTAATAAGAGACATTTAAATTTTTTTTAATTGCATAAATGGGCGGCATTTTATTCAGAATTAATATTGTTTTACATGGACAAAAAATTCGTTTAATTTTTCCCATTAAATACTAGAATTATAGAAATGTACCTTGCGAAAACAATCGGCAGTAGGACGGAAACGTGTTGACCACCGATTAGTTTTTGCTAATTACTCTTGCGTTTAATTTTTTCCCATTAAATACAAGAATTATAGAAAAGTACTTTGCGAAAAGAATCGGCAGTAGGACGGAATCCTTTTGACCATCGATTAGTTTTTTGCTAATAACTCTTGCATTCTTCGACCGACTTCTTCGACTAAGAGCTCGATGGAAAGCTTATCTGTTCCTATTTCAGATGTCATTAACATATTTTACGAAAAGTCGTAAGAAATAAAATTTTGTTAGATCAAAACTAAAATATCCTCGAAATCATTGAAGAAAAAGTACCTTATCAGACGAAAATATGCTTTATCTAATATGAGACATTTAATTTTTTGTAATTGCATAAATGGGCGGCATTTTATTCAGAATTAATAGTTTAATAACATATTTTACGAAAAGTCATAAGAAATAAAATTTTTTTTGATCAAAACTAAAATATACTCGAAATCATTGAAGAAGAAGTACCTTATCAGACGAAAATATGCCTTATCCAATATGAGACATTTAAATTTTTTTAATTGCATAAATGGGCGGCATTTTTGTCAGAATTAATAGTTGTTTACATGGACAAAAAATTCGCTTAATTTTTTCCCATTAAATACTAGAATTATAGAAAAGTACTTTGCGAAAAGAATCGGCAGTAGGACGGAATCGTTTTGACCACCGATTAGTTTTTTGCTAATAACTCTTGCATCCTTCGACCGACTTCTTCGACTAAGAGCTCGATGGAAAGCTTATCTGTTCCTATTTCAGATGTCATTAACTTATTTTACGAAAAGTCGTAAGAAATAAAATTTTGTTTGATCAAAACTAAAATATCCTCGAAATCATTGAAGAAGAAGTACCTTATCAGACGAAAATATGCTTTATCTAATAAGAGACATTTAAATTTTTTTTAATTGCATAAATGGGCGGAATTAATAGTGTTTTACATGGACAAAAAATTCGTTTAATTTTTTCCCATTAAATACTAGAATTATACAAATGTACTTTGCGAAAAGAATCGGCAGTAGGACGGAAACGTGTTGACCACCGATTAGTTTTTGCTAATTACTCATGCATCCTTCGACCGACTTCTTCGACTAACGGCTCGATGGAAAGCTTATCTGTTCCTCTTTCAGATGGCATTAACATATTTTACGAAAAGTCGTAAGAAATAAAATTTTTTTGATCAAAACTAAAATATCCTCCAAATAATTGAAGAAGAAGAAAATATGCTTTATCTAATAAGAGACATTTAAATTTTTTTTAATTGCATAAATGGGCGGCATTTTATTCAGAATTAATAGTTTTTTACATGGACAAAAAATTCGTTTAAATTTTTCCCATTAAGTACTAGAATTATAGAAATGTACTTTGCGAAAAGAATCGGCAGTAGGACGGAAACGTGTTGACCACCGATTAGTTTTTGCTAATTACTCTTGCATCCTTCGACAGACTTCTTCGACTAAGAGCTCGATGGAAAGCTTATCTGTTCTTCTTTCAGATGGCATTAACGTATTTTATAAAAAGTCGTAAGAAATAAAATTTTTTTGATCAAAACTAAAATATCCTCGAAATCATTGAAGAAGAAGTACCTTATCAAACGAAAATATGCCTTATCTAATAAGAGACATTTAAATTTTCTTAATTGCATAAATGGGCGGAATTTTAATCAGAATAAATAGTTTTTTACATGGACAAAACAGTCGTTTAATTTTTTCCCATTAAATATTAGATTTATAGAAAAGTACTTTGCGAAAAGAATCGGCAGTAGGACGGAAACGTGTTGACCACCGATTTCGTTTTTGCTAATAACTCTTGCATCCTTCGACCGACTTCTTCGACTAAGAGCTCGATGGAGAGCTTATCTGTTCCTCTTTCAGATGACATTAACATATTTTACGAAAAGTCATAAGAAATAAAACTTTTTTGATCAAAACTAAAATATCCTCGAAATCATTGAAGAAGAAGTACCTTATCAGACGAAAATATGCCTTATATAATAAGAGACATATAAATTTTTTTAATTGCATAAATGGGCGGCATTTTAATCAGAATTAATAGTTTTTTACATGGACAAAACAGTCGTTTAATTTTTTCCCATTAAATATTAGAATTATAGAAAAGTACTTTGCGAAAAGAATCGGCAGTAGGACGGAAACGTGTTGACCACCGATTAGTTTTTTGCTAATAACTCTTGCATCCTTCGACCGACTTCTTCGACTAAGAACTCGATGGAAAGCTAATCTGTTCCTCTTTCAGATGGCATTAACGCATTTTACGAAAAGTCGTAAAAAATAAAATTTTTTTTGATCAAAACTAAAATATCCTCGAAATCATTGAAGAAGAAGAACCTTATCAGACGAAAATATGCCTTATCTAATAAGAGACATTTAAATTTTTTTAATTGCATAACTTGGCGGCATTTTATTCGGAATTTATAGTTTCTTACATAGACAAAAAATTCGTTTAATTTTTTCCCATTTTATATTAGAATTATAGAAGAGTACTTTGCGAAAAGGATTGGCAGTAGGACGGAATCTGTTAACCACCGATTAGTTTTTTGCTAATAACTCTTGCATCCATCAACCGGCTTCTTCGACTTAGAGCTCGATGGAAAGCTTATCTGTTCCTCTTTCAGATGGCATTAACATATTTTACTAAGAGTCATAAGAAATAAAATTTTTTTGATCAAAACTAAAATATCCTCGAAATCATTGAAGAAGAAATACCTAATCAGACGAAAATATGCCTTATCTAATAAGACCATTTAAATTTTTTAATTGCATAAATGGGCGGCATTTTATTCAGAATTAATAGTTTTTTACATGGACAAAAAACTCGTTTAATTTTTCCCATTATATATTAGAATTATAGGAAAGTACTTTGCGAAAAAAATTGGCAGTAGGACGGAATCGTGTTGACCACCAATTAGTTTTTTGCTAATAACTCTTGCATCCATCAACCGACTTCTTCGACTAAGAGCTCGATGGAAAGCTTATCTGTTCCTCTTTCAGATGGCATTAACATATTTTACTAAGAGTCATAAGAAATAAAATTTTTTTGATCAAAACTAAAATATCCTCGAAATCACTGAAGAAGAAGTACCTAATAAGACGAAAATATGCCTTATCTAATAAGACCATTTAAATTTTTTAATTGCATAAATGGGCGGCATTTTATTCAGAATAAATAGTTTTTTACATGGACAAAAATCTCGTTTAATTTTTTCCCATTAAATACTACAATTATAGAAAAGTACCTTGCGAAAATAATCGAGAGTAGGACGAAAACGTATTGACCACCGATTAGTTTTTTGCATTTTATTCAGAATTAATAGTTTTTTACATGGACAAAAAATTCGTTTAATTTTTTCCCATTAAATACTAGAATTATAGAAAAGTACTTTGCGAAAATAATCGACAGTAGGACGGAAACGTGTTGACCACCCATTAGTTTTTGCTAATTACTCTTGCATCCTTCGACCGACTTTTTCGACTTAGAGCTCGATGGAAAGCTTATCTGTTCCTCTTTCAGATGGTATTAACATATTTTACGAAAAGTTGTAAGAAATAAAATTTTTTTTATCAAAACTAAAATATCCTCCAAATCATTGAAGAAGAAGAAAATATGCTTTATCTAATAAGAGACATTTAAATTTTTTTTAATTGCATAAATGGGCGGCATTTTATTCAGAATTAATATTGTTTTACATGGACAAAAAATTCGTTTAATTTTTCCCATTAAATACTAGAATTATAGAAATGTACCTTGCGAAAACAATCGGCAGTAGGACGGAAACGTGTTGACCACCGATTAGTTTTTGCTAATTACTCTTGCGTTTAATTTTTTCCCATTAAATACAAGAATTATAGAAAAGTACTTTGCGAAAAGAATCGGCAGTAGGACGGAATCCTTTTGACCATCGATTAGTTTTTTGCTAATAACTCTTGCATTCTTCGACCGACTTCTTCGACTAAGAGCTCGATGGAAAGCTTATCTGTTCCTATTTCAGATGTCATTAACATATTTTACGAAAAGTCGTAAGAAATAAAATTTTGTTTGATCAAAACTAAAATATCCTCGAAATCATTGAAGAAAAAGTACCTTATCAGACGAAAATATGCTTTATCTAATATGAGACATTTAATTTTTTGTAATTGCATAAATGGGCGGCATTTTATTCAGAATTAATAGTTTTATAACATATTTTACGAAAAGTCATAAGAAATAAAATTTTTTTGATCAAAACTAAAATATACTCGAAATCATTGAAGAAGAAGTACCTTATCAGACGAAAATATGCCTTATCCAATATGAGACATTTAAATTTTTTTAATTGCATAAATGGGCGGCATTTTTTTCAGAATTAATAGTTGTTTACATGGACAAAAAATTCGCTTAATTTTTTCCCATTAAATACTAGAATTATAGAAAAGTACTTTGCGAAAAGAATCGGCAGTAGGACGGAATCGTTTTGACCACCGATTAGTTTTTTGCTAATAACTCTTGCATCCTTCGACCGACTTCTTCGACTAAGAGCTCGATGGAAAGCTTATCTGTTCCTATTTCAGATGTCATTAACTTATTTTACGAAAAGTCGTAAGAAATAAAATTTTGTTTGATCAAAACTAAAATATCCTCGAAATCATTGAAGAAGAAGTACCTTATCAGACGAAAATATGCTTTATCTAATAAGAGACATTTAAATTTTTTTTAATTGCATAAATGGGCGGAATTAATAGTGTTTTACATGGACAAAAAATTCGTTTAATTTTTTCCCATTAAATACTAGAATTATACAAATGTACTTTGCGAAAAGAATCGGCAGTAGGACGGAAACGTGTTGACCACCGATTAGTTTTTGCTAATTACTCATGCATCCTTCGACCGACTTCTTCGACTAACGGCTCGATGGAAAGCTTATCTGTTCCTCTTTCAGATGGCATTAACATATTTTACGAAAAGTCGTAAGAAATAAAATTTTTTTGATCAAAACTAAAATATCCTCCAAATAATTGAAGAAGAAGAAAATATGCTTTATCTAATAAGAGACATTTAAATTTTTTTTAATTGCATAAATGGGCGGCATTTTATTCAGAATTAATAGTTTTTTACATGGACAAAAAATTCGTTTAAATTTTTCCCATTAAGTACTAGAATTATAGAAATGTACTTTGCGAAAAGAATCGGCAGTAGGACGGAAACGTGTTGACCACCGATTAGTTTTTGCTAATTACTCTTGCATCCTTCGACAGACTTCTTCGACTAAGAGCTCGATGGAAAGCTTATCTGTTCTTCTTTCAGATGGCATTAACGTATTTTATAAAAAGTCGTAAGAAATAAAATTTTTTTGATCAAAACTAAAATATCCTCGAAATCATTGAAGAAGAAGTACCTTATCAAACGAAAATATGCCTTATCTAATAAGAGACATTTAAATTTTTTTAATTGCATAAATGGGCGGAATTTTAATCAGAATAAATAGTTTTTTACATGGACAAAACAGTCGTTTAATTTTTTCCCATTAAATATTAGAATTATAGAAAAGTACTTTGCGAAAAGAATCGGCAGTAGGACGGAAACGTGTTGACCACCGATTTCGTTTTTGCTAATAACTCTTGCATCCTTCGACCGACTTCTTCGACTAAGAGCTCGATGGAGAGCTTATCTGCTCCTCTTTCAGATGACATTAACATATTTTACGAAAAGTCATAAGAAATAAAACTTTTTTGATCAAAACTAAAATATCCTCGAAATCATTGAAGAAGAAGAACCTTATCAGACGAAAATATGCCTTATCTAATAAGAGACATTTAAATTTTTTTAATTGCATAACTTGGCGGCATTTTATTCGGAATTTATAGTTTCTTACATAGACAAAAAATTCGTTTAATTTTTTCCCATTTTATATTAGAATTATAGAAGAGTACTTTGCGAAAAGGATTGGCAGTAGGACGGAATCTGTTAACCACCGATTAGTTTTTTGCTAATAACTCTTGCATCCATCAACCGACTTCTTCGACTTAGAGCTCGATGGAAAGCTTATCTGTTCCTCTTTCAGATGGCATTAACATATTTTACTAAGAGTCATAAGAAATAAAATTTTTTTGATCAAAACTAAAATATCCTCGAAATCATTGAAGAAGAAGTACCTAATCAGACGAAAATATGCCTTATCTAATAAGACCATTTTAATTTTTTAATTGCATAAATGAGCGGCATTTTATTCAGAATTAATAGTTTTTTACATGGACAAAAAACTCGTTTAATTTTTTCCCATTAAATACTACAATTATAGAAAAGTACCTTGCGAAAATAATCGAGAGTAGGACGAAAACGTATTGACCACCGATTAGTTTTTTGCATTTTATTCAGAATTAATAGTTTTTTACATGGACAAAAAATTCGTTTAATTTTTTCCCATTAAATACTAGAATTATAGAAAAGTACTTTGCGAAAATAATCGGCAGTAGGACGGAATCCTTTTGACCATCGATTAGTTTTTTGCTAATAACTCTTGCATTCTTCGACCGACTTCTTCGACTAAGAGCTCGATGGAAAGCTTATCTGTTCCTATTTCAGATGTCATTAACATATTTTACGAAAAGTCGTAAGAAATAAAATTTTGTTTGATCAAAACTAAAATATCCTCGAAATCATTGAAGAAAAAGTACCTTATCAGACGAAAATATGCTTTATCTAATATGAGACATTTAAATTTTTGTAATTGCATAAATGGGCGGCATTTTATTCAGAATTAATAGTTTTATAACATATTTTACGAAAAGTCATAAGAAATAAAATTTTTTTGATCAAAACTAAAATATACTCGAAATCATTGAAGAAGAAGTACCTTATCAGACGAAAATATGCCTTATCCAATAGGAGACATTTAAATTTTTTTAATTGCATAAATGGGCGGCATTTTATTCAGAATTAATAGTTGTTTACATGGACAAAAAATTCGCTTAATTTTTTCCCATTAAATACTAGAATTATAGAAAAGTACTTTGCGAAAAGAATCGGCAGTAGGACGGAATCGTTTTGACCACCGATTAGTTTTTTGCTAATAACTCTTGCATCCTTCGACCGACTTCTTCGACTAAGAGCTCGATGGAAAGCTTATCTGTTCCTATTTCAGATGTCATTAACTTATTTTACGAAAAGTCGTAAGAAATAAAACTTTGTTTGATCAAAACTAAAATATCCTCGAAATCATTGAAGAAGAAGTACCTTATCAGACGAAAATATGCTTTATCTAATAAGAGACATTTAAATTTTTTTTAATTGCATAAATGGGTGGCCTTTTATTCAGAATTAATAGTGTTTTACATGGACAAAAAATTCGTTTAATTTTTTCCCATTAAATACTAGAATTATACAAATGTACTTTGCGAAAAGAATCGGCAGTAGGACGGAAACGTGTTGACCACCGATTAGTTTTTGCTAATTACTCTTGCATCCTTCGACCGACTTCTTCGACTAACGGCTCGATGGAAAGCTTATCTGTTCCTCTTTCAGATGGCATTAACATATTTTACGAAAAGTCGTAAGAAAAAGATTTTTTTTGATCAAAACTAAAATATCCTCCAAATCATTGAAGAAGAAGAAAATATGCTTTATCTAATAAGAGACATTTAAATTTTTTTTAATTGCATAAATGGGCGGCATTTTATTCAGAATTAATAGTGTTTTACATGGACAAAAAATTCGTTTAAATTTTTCCCATTAAGTACTAGAATTATAGAAATGTACTTTGCGAAAAGAATCGGCAGTAGGACGGAAACGTGTTGACCACCGATTAGTTTTTGCTAATTACTCTTGCATCCTTCGACCGACTTCTTCGACTAAGAGCTCGATGGAAAGCTTATCTGTTCCTCTTTCAGATGGCATTAACATATTTTACGAAAAGTCGTAAAAAATAAAAAATAATCAATCACAAGGCCATCTATCGATCAAAATCTGTACTTGTATTACCATTGCATTCTTACACTTCTCAAGAATGTTTTCGGCAATGCATAAATATAAATAGATATTGAAATGGATTGGTGGTCAAGCAAAAGATCGCTGATGAAGGAGTGTGGCGACTCCCGAAACAGCTGTACGATCTGCCTGCTGCTTGCTAAACAGAGAGCAAGTTCTTGTGACATTGGTTGTGTGTCAAAAATTAAATTTGATTGTTATTTCCAATCAAATATGACCTATATATCCCGCATTAATATGAAAATATTTACCTTTCACAAAATTTTTTTCATCAAAACTAAAATATCCTCGAAATCATTGAAGAAGAATTACCTTATCAGACGAAAATATGCCGTATCTAAAAAGAGACATTTAAATTTTTTTTAATTCATAAATGGGCGGCATTTTATTCAGAATTAATAGTTTTTTACATGGACAAAAAATTCGTTTAAATTTTTCCCATTAAATACTAGAATTATAGAAAAGTACCTTGCGAAAATAATCGACAGTAGGACGAAAACGTATTGAGCACCGATTAGTTTTTTGCATTTTATTCAGAATTAATAGTTTTTTACATGGACAAAAAATTCGTTTAATTTTTTCCCATTAAATACTACAATTATAGAAAAGTACCTTGCGAAAATAATCGACAGTAGGACGAAAACATATTGACCACCGATTAGTTTTTTGCTAATAACTCTTGCCTCCTTTGACCGACTTCTTCGACTAAGAGCTCGATGGAAAGCTTATCAATTCCTCTTTCAGATAGCACTAACATATTTAACGAAAAGTCATAAGAAATAAAACTTTTTTGATCAAAACTAAAATATCCTCGAAATCATTGAAGAAGTAGTACCTAATCAGACGAAAATATGCCTTATCTAATAAGACCATTTAAATTTTTTAATTGCATAAATGGGTGGCATTTTATTCAGAATTAATAGTTTTTTACATGGACAAAAAATTCGTTTAAATTTTTCCCATTAAATACTAGAATTATAGAAATGTACCTTGCGAAAACAATCGGCAGTAGGACGGAAACGTGTTGACCACCGATTAGTTTTTGCTAATTACTCTTGCGTTTAATTTTTTCCCATTAAATACTAGAATTATAGAAAAGTACTTTGCGAAAAGAATCGGCAGTAGGACGGAATCCTTTTGACCACCGATTAGTTTTTGCTAATTACTCTTGCATCCTTCGACCGACTTCTTCGACTTAGAGCTCGATGGAAAGCTTATCTGTTTCTATTTCAGATGTCATTAACATATTTTACGAAAAGTCGTAAGAAATAAAATTTTGTTTGATCAAAACTAAAATATCCTCGAAATCATTGAAGAAAAAGTACCTTATCAGACGAAAATATGCTTTATATAATAAGAGACATTTAAATTTTTGTAATTGCATAAATGGGCGGCATTTTATTCAGAATTAATAGTTTTATAACATATTTTACGAAAAGTCATAAGAAATAAAATTTTTTTGATCAAAACTAAAATGTCCTCGAAATCATTGAAGAAGAAGTACCTTATCAGACGAAAATATGCCTTATCCAATAGGAGACATTAAAATTTTTTTAATTGCATAAATGGGCGGCATTTTATTCACAATTAATAGTTTTTTACATGGACAAAAAATTCGCTTAATTTTTTCCCATTAAATACTAGAATTATAGAAAAGTACGTTGCGAAAAGAATCGGCAGTAGGACGGAATCGTTTTGACCACCGATTAGTTTTTTGCTAATAACTCTTGCATCCTTCGACCGACTTCTTCGACTAAGAGCTCGATGGAAAGCTTATCTGTTCCTCTTTCAGATGGTATTAACATATATTACGAAATGTCGTAAGAAATAAAATTTTTTTGATCAAAACTAAAATATCCTCGAAATCATTGAAGAAAAAGTACCTTATCAGACGAAAATATGCTTTATCTAATAAGCGACATTTAAATTTTTTTTAATTGCATAAATGGGCGGCATTTTATTCAGAATTAATAGTGTTTTACATGGACAAAAAATTCGTTTAATTTTTTCCCATTAAATACTAGAATTATAGAAATGTACCTTGCGAAAACAATCGGCAGTAGGACGGAAACGTGTTGACCACCGATTAGTTTTTGCTAATTACTCTTGCGTTTAATTTTTTCCCATTAAATACTAGAATTATAGAAAAGTACTTTGCGAAAAGAATCGCCAGTAGGACGGAATCCTTTTGACCACCGATTAGTTTTTTGCTAATAACTCTTGCATTCTTCGACCGACTTCTTCGACTAAGAGCTCGATGGAAAGCTTATCTGTTTCTATTTCAGATGTCATTAACATATTTTACGAAAAGTCGTAAGAAATAAAATTTTTTTGATCAAAACTAAAATATCCATGAAATCATTGAAGAAAAAGTACCTTATCAGACGAAAATATGCTTTATCTAATAAGCGACGTTTAAATTTTTTTTAATTGCATAAATGGGCGGCATTTTATTCAGAATTAATAGTGTTTTACATGGACAAAAAATTCGTTTAATTTTTTCCCATTAAATACTAGAATTATAGAAATGTACCTTGCGAAAACAATCGGCAGTAGGACGGAAACGTGTTGACCACCGATTAGTTTTTGCTAATTACTCTTGCGTTTAATTTTTTCCCATTAAATACTAGAATTATAGAAAAGTACTTTGCGAAAAGAATCGGCAGTAGGACGGAATCCTTTTGACCACCGATTAGTTTTTTGCTAATAACTCTTGCATTCTTCGACCGACTTCTTCGACTAAGAGCTCGATGGAAAGCTTATCTGTTCCTCTTTCAGATGGTATTAACATATATTACGAAATGTCGTAAGAAATAAAATTTTTTTGATCAAAACTAAAATATCCCCGAAATCATTGAAGAAAAAGTACCTTATCAGACGAAAATATGCTTTATCTAATAAGAGACATTTAAATTTTTGTAATTGCATAAATGGGCGGCATTTTATTCAGAATTAATAGTTTTATAACATATTTTACGAAAAGTCACAAGAAATAAAATTTTTTTGATCTAAACTAAAATGTCCTCGAAATCATTGAAGAAGAAGTACCTTATCAGACGAAAATATGCCTTATCCAATAGGAGACATTTAAATTTTTTTTATTGCATAAATGGGCGGCACTTTATTCACAATTAATAGTTTTTTACATGGACAAAAAATTCGTTTAATTTTTTCCCATTAAATACTAGAATTATAGAAATGTACCTTGCGAAAACAATCGGCAGTAGGACGGAAACGTGTTGACCACCGATTAGTTTTTGCTAATTACTCTTGCGTTTAATTTTTTCCCATTAAATACTAGAATTATAGAAAAGTACTTTGCGAAAAGAATCGGCAGTAGGACGGAATCCTTTTGACCACCGATTAGTTTTTTGCTAATAACTCTTGCATTCTTCGACCGACTTCTTCGACTAAGAGCTCGATGGAAAGCTTATCTGTTTCTATTTCAGATGTCATTAACATATTTTACGAAAAGTCGTAAGAAATAAAATTTTTTTGATCAAAACTAAAATATCCTCGAAATCATTGAAGAAAAAGTACCTTATCAGACGAAAATATGCTTTATCTAATAAGCGACATTTAAATTTTTTTTAATTGCATAAATGGGCGGCATTTTATTCAGAATTAATAGTGTTTTACATGGACAAAAAATTCGTTTAATTTTTTCCCATTAAATACTAGAATTATAGAAATGTACCTTGCGAAAACAATCGGCAGTAGGACGGAAACGTGTTGACCACCGATTAGTTTTTGCTAATTACTCTTGCGTTTAATTTTTTCCCATTAAATACTAGAATTATAGAAAAGTACTTTGCGAAAAGAATCGGCAGTAGGACGGAATCCTTTTGACCACCGATTAGTTTTTTGCTAATAACTCTTGCATTCTTCGACCGACTTCTTCGACTAAGAGCTCGATGGAAAGCTTATCTGTTTCTATTTCAGATGTCATTAACATATTTTACGAAAAGTCGTAAGAAATAAAATTTTGTTTGATCAAAACTAAAATATCCTCGAAATCATTGAAGAAAAAGTACCTTATCAGACGAAAATATGCTTTATCTAATAAGAGACATTTAAATTTTTGTAATTGCATAAATGGGCGGCATTTTATTCAGAATTAATAGTTTTATAACATATTTTACGAAAACTCATAAGAAATAAAATTTTTTTGATCAAAACTAAAATGTCCTCGAAATCATTGAAGAAGAAGTACCTTATCAGACGAAAATATGCCTTATCCAATAGGAGACATTTAAATTTTTTTAATTGCATAAATGGGCGGCATTTTATTCACGATTAATAGTTTTTTACATGGACAAAAAATTCGCTTAATTTTTTCCCATTAAATACTAGAATTATAGAAAAGTACGTTGCGAAAAGAATCGGCAGTAGGACGGAATCGTTTTGACCACCGATTAGTTTTTTGCTAATAACTCTTGCATCCTTCGACCGACTTCTTCGACTAAGAGCTCGATGGAAAGCTTATCTGTTCCTATTTCAGATGTCATTAACTTATTTTACGAAAAGTCGTAAGAAATAAAATTTTGTTTGATCAAAACTAAAATATCCTCGAAATCATTGAAGAAGAAGTACCTTATCAGACGAAAATATGCTTTATCTAATAAGAGACATTTAAATTTTTTTTAATTGCATAAATGGGCGGCACTTTATTCAGAATTAATAGTGTTTTACATGGACAAAAAATTCGTTTAAATTTTTCCCATTAAGTACTAGAATTATAGAAATGTACTTTGCGAAAAGAATCGGCAGTAGGACGGAAACGTGTTGACCACCGATTAGTTTTTGCTAATTACTCTTGCATCCTTCGACCGACTTCTTCGACTAAGAGCTCGATGGAAAGCTTATCTGTTCCTCTTTCAGATGGCATTAACATATTTTACGAAAAGTCGTAAAAAATAAAATTTTTTTCATCAAAACTAAAATATCCTCGAAATCATTGAAGAAGAATTACCTTATCAGACGAAAATATCCCGTATCTAAAAAGAGACATTTAAATTTTTTTTAATTGCATAAATGGGCGGCATTTTATTCAGAATTAATAGTTTTTTACATGGACAAAAAATTCGTTTAATTTTTTCCCATTAAATACTACAATTATAGAAAAGTACCTTGCGAAAATAATCGACAGTAGGACGAAAACGTATTGACCACCGATTAGTTTTTTGCTAATAACTCTTGCATCCTTTGACCGACTTCTTCGACTAAGAGCTCGATGGAAAGCTTATCAATTCCTCTTTCAGATAGCACTTACATATTTTATAAAAAGTCATAAGAAATAAAACTTTTTTGATCAAAACTAAAATATCCTCGAAATCATTGAAGAAGAAGTACCTAATCAGACGAAAATATGCCTTATCTAATAAGAGCATTTAAATTTTTTAATTGCATAAATGGGCGGCATTTTATTCAGAATTAATAGTTTTTTACATGGACAAAAAATTCGTTTAATTTTTTCCCATTAAATACTAGAATTATAGAAAAGTACTTTGCGAAAATAATCGACAGTAGGACGAAAACGTATTGACCACCGATTAGTTTTTTGCTTATAACTCTTGCATCCTTTGACCGACTTCTTCGACTAAGAGCTCGATGGAAAGCTTATCAATTCCTCTGTCAGATAGCATTAACATATTTTACGAAAAGTCGAAAGAAATAAAATTTTTTTGAGTAAAACTAAAATATCCTCGAAATCATTGAAGAAGAAGTACCTAATCAGACGAAAATATGCCTTATCTAATAAGACCATTTAAATTTTTTAATTGCATAGATGGGCGGCATTTTATTCAGAATTAATAGTTTTTTACATGGACAAAAAATTCGTTTAATTTTTTCCCATTAAATACTACACTTATAGAAAAGTACCTTGCGAAAATAATCGACAGTAGGACGAAAACGTATTGACCACCGATTAGTTTTTTGCATTTTATTCAGAATTAATAGTTTTTTACATGGACAAAAAATTCGTTTAATTTTTTCCCCTTTAAATACTACAATTATAGAAAAGTACCTTGCGAAAATAATCGACAGTAGGACGAAAACGTATTGACCACCGATTAGTTTTTTGCTTATAACTCTTGCATCCTTTGACCGACTTCTTCGACTAAAAGCTCGACGGAAAGCTTATCTGTTCCTCTTTCAGATGGCATTAACATATTTTACGAAAAGTCGTAAAAAATAAAATTTTTTTGATCAAAACTAAAATATCCTCGAAATCATTGAAGAAGAAGTACCTTATCAGAAGAAAATATCCCTTATCTAATAAGAGACATATAAATTTTTTTAATTGCATAAATGGGCGGCATTTTGTTCAGAATTACAAGTTTTTTACATGAAAAAAAAAATTCGTTTAATTTTTTTCCATTAAATATTAGAATTATAGAAAAGTACTTTGCGAAAAGAATCGGCAGTAGGACGGAAACGTGTTGACCACCGATTAGTTTTTGCTAATATCTCTTGCATCCTACGACCGACTTCTTCGACTAAGAGCTCGATGGAAAGCTAAGGTGCTTATATCTTTCAGATGGCATTAACATATAAATTTTTTTAATTGCATAAATGGGCCGCATTTTATTCAGAATAAATAGTGCTTTACATGGACAAAAAATTCGTTTAATTTTTTCCCATTAAATACTACAATTATAGAAAAGTACCTTGCGAAAATAATCGACAGTAGGACGAAAACGTATTGACCACCGATTAGTTTTTTGCTAATAACTCTTGCATCCTTTGACCGACTTCTTCGACTAAGAGCTCGATGGAAAGCTTATCAATTCCTCTTTCAGATAGCACTTACATATTTTATAAAAAGTCATAAGAAATAAAACTTTTTTGATCAAAACTAAAATATCCTCGAAATCATTGAAGAAGAAGTACCTAATCAGACGAAAATATGCCTTATCTAATAAGAGCATTTAAATTTTTTAATTGCATAAATGGGCGGCATTTTATTCAGAATTAATAGTTTTTTACATGGACAAAAAATTCGTTTAATTTTTTCCCATTAAATACTAGAATTATAGAAAAGTACTTTGCGAAAATAATCGACAGTAGGACGAAAACGTATTGACCACCGATTAGTTTTTTGCTTATAACTCTTGCATCCTTTGACCGACTTCTTCGACTAAGAGCTCGATGGAAAGCTTATCAATTCCTCTGTCAGATAGCATTAACATATTTTACGAAAAGTCGAAAGAAATAAAATTTTTTTGAGTAAAACTAAAATATCCTCGAAATCATTGAAGAAGAAGTACCTAATCAGACGAAAATATGCCTTATCTAATAAGACCATTTAAATTTTTTAATTGCATAGATGGGCGGCATTTTATTCAGAATTAATAGTTTTTTACATGGACAAAAAATTCGTTTAATTTTTTCCCATTAAATACTACACTTATAGAAAAGTACCTTGCGAAAATAATCGACAGTAGGACGAAAACGTATTGACCACCGATTAGTTTTTTGCATTTTATTCAGAATTAATAGTTTTTTACATGGACAAAAAATTCGTTTAATTTTTTCCCCTTTAAATACTACAATTATAGAAAAGTACCTTGCGAAAATAATCGACAGTAGGACGAAAACGTATTGACCACCGATTAGTTTTTTGCTTATAACTCTTGCATCCTTTGACCGACTTCTTCGACTAAAAGCTCGACGGAAAGCTTATCTGTTCCTCTTTCAGATGGCATTAACATATTTTACGAAAAGTCGTAAAAAATAAAATTTTTTTGATCAAAACTAAAATATCCTCGAAATCATTGAAGAAGAAGTACCTTATCAGAAGAAAATATCCCTTATCTAATAAGAGACATATAAATTTTTTTAATTGCATAAATGGGCGGCATTTTGTTCAGAATTACAAGTTTTTTACATGAAAAAAAAAATTCGTTTAATTTTTTTCCATTAAATATTAGAATTATAGAAAAGTACTTTGCGAAAAGAATCGGCAGTAGGACGGAAACGTGTTGACCACCGATTAGTTTTTGCTAATATCTCTTGCATCCTACGACCGACTTCTTCGACTAAGAGCTCGATGGAAAGCTAAGGTGCTTATATCTTTCAGATGGCATTAACATATAAATTTTTTTAATTGCATAAATGGGCCGCATTTTATTCAGAATAAATAGTGCTTTACATGGACAAAAAATTCGTTTAATTTTTTCCCATTAAATATTAGAATTATAGAAAAGTACTTTGCGAAAACAATCGGCAGAAGGACGCAATCGTGTTGACCACCGATTAGTTTTTTGCTAATAACTCTTGCATCCTTCGACCGACTTCTTCGACTTAGAGCTCGATGGAAAGCTTATATGTTCCTCTTTCAGATGGCATTAGTATATACATTTTTTTAATTGCATAATTGGACCGCATTTTATTCAGAATTAATAGTGCTTTACATGAACAAAAAGTTCGTTTAATTTTTTCCCATTAAATACTAGAATTATAGAAATTTACATTGCGAAAAGAATCGGCAGTAGGACGGAAACGTGTTGACCACCGATTAGTTTTTGCTAATTACTCTTGCGTTTAATTTTTTCCCATTAAATACTAGAATTATAGAAAAGTACTTTGCGAAAAGAATCGGCAGTAGGACGGAATCCTTTTGACCACCGATTAGTTTTTTGCTAATAACTCTTGCATTCTTCGACCGACTTCTTCGACTAAGAGCTCGATGGAAAGCTTATCTGTTTCTATTTCAGATGTCATTAACATATTTTACGAAAAGTCGTAAGAAATAAAATTTTGTTTGATCAAAACTAAAATATCCTCGAAATCATTGAAGAAAAAGTACCTTATCAGACGAAAATATGCTTTATCTAATAAGAGACATTTAAATTTTTGTAATTGCATAAATGGGCGGCATTTTATTCAGAATTAATAGTTTTATAACATATTTTACGAAAACTCATAAGAAATAAAATTTTTTTGATCAAAACTAAAATGTCCTCGAAATCATTGAAGAAGAAGTACCTTATCAGACGAAAATATGCCTTATCCAATAGGAGACATTTAAATTTTTTTAATTGCATAAATGGGCGGCATTTTATTCACGATTAATAGTTTTTTACATGGACAAAAAATTCGCTTAATTTTTTCCCATTAAATACTAGAATTATAGAAAAGTACGTTGCGAAAAGAATCGGCAGTAGGACGGAATCGTTTTGACCACCGATTAGTTTTTTGCTAATAACTCTTGCATCCTTCGACCGACTTCTTCGACTAAGAGCTCGATGGAAAGCTTATCTGTTCCTATTTCAGTTGTCATTAACTTATTTTACGAAAAGTCGTAAGAAATAAAATTTTGTTTGATCAAAACTAAAATATCCTCGAAATCATTGAAGAAGAAGTACCTTATCAGACGAAAATATGCTTTATCTAATAAGAGACATTTAAATTTTTTTTAATTGCATAAATGGGCGGCATTTTATTCAGAATTAATAGTGTTTTACATGGACAAAAAATTGGTTTAAATTTTTCCCATTAAGTACTAGAATTATAGAAATGTACTTTGCGAAAAGAATCGGCAGTAGGACGGAAACGTGTTGACCACCGATTAGTTTTTGCTAATTACCCTTGCATCCTTCGACCGACTTCTTCGACTAACGGCTCGATGGAAAGCTTATCTGTTCCTCTTTCAGATGGCATTAACATATTTTACGAAAAGTCGTAAGAAATAAAATTTTTTTGATCAAAACTAAAATATCCTCCAAATCATTGAAGAAGAAGAAAATATGCTTTATCTAATAAGAGACATTTAAATTTTTTTTAATTGCATAAATGGGCGGCACTTTATTCAGAATTAATAGTGTTTTACATGGACAAAAAATTCGTTTAAATTTTTCCCATTAAGTACTAGAATTATAGAAATGTACTTTGCGAAAAGAATCGGCAGTAGGACGGAAACGTGTTGACCACCGATTAGTTTTTGCTAATTACTCTTGCATCCTTCGACCGACTTCTTCGACTAAGAGCTCGATGGAAAGCTTATCTGTTCCTCTTTCAGATGGCATTAACATATTTTACGAAAAGTCGTAAAAAATAAAATTTTTTTCATCAAAACTAAAATATCCTCGAAATCATTGAAGAAGAATTACCTTATCAGACGAAAATATCCCGTATCTAAAAAGAGACATTTAAATTTTTTTTAATTGCATAAATGGGCGGCATTTTATTCAGAATTAATAGTTTTTTACATGGACAAAAAATTCGTTTAATTTTTTCCCATTAAATACTACAATTATAGAAAAGTACCTTGCGAAAATAATCGACAGTAGGACGAAAACGTATTGACCACCGATTAGTTTTTTGCTAATAACTCTTGCATCCTTTGACCGACTTCTTCGACTAAGAGCTCGATGGAAAGCTTATCAATTCCTCTTTCAGATAGCACTTACATATTTTATAAAAAGTCATAAGAAATAAAACTTTTTTGAACAAAACTAAAATATCCTCGAAATCATTGAAGAAGAAGTACCTAATCAGACGAAAATATGCCTTATCTAATAAGAGCATTTAAATTTTTTAATTGCATAAATGGGCGGCATTTTATTCAGAATTAATAGTTTTTTACATGGACAAAAAATTCGTTTAATTTTTTTCCATTAAATACTAGAATTATAGAAAAGTACTTTGCGAAAATAATCGACAGTAGGACGAAAACGTATTGACCACCGATTAGTTTTTTGCTTATAACTCTTGCATCCTTTGACCGACTTCTTCGACTAAGAGCTCGATGGAAAGCTTATCAATTCCTCTGTCAGATAGCATTAACATATTTTACGAAAAGTCGAAAGAAATAAAATTTTTTTGAGTAAAACTAAAATATCCTCGAAATCATTGAAGAAGAAGTACCTAATCAGACGAAAATATGCCTTATCTAATAAGACCATTTAAATTTTTTAATTGCATAAATGGGCGGCATTTTATTCAGAATTAATAGTTTTTTACATGGACAAAAAATTCGTTTAATTTTTTCCCATTAAATACTACACTTATAGAAAAGTACCTTGCGAAAATAATCGACAGTAGGAGGAAAACGTAATGACCACCGATTAGTTTTTTGCATTTTATTCTGAATTAATAGTTTTTTACATGGGCAAAAAATTCGTTTAATTTTTTTCCATTAAATACTAGAATTATAGAAAAGTACTTTGCGAAAATAATCGACAGTAGGACGAAAACGTATTGACCACCGATTAGTTTTTTGCTTATAACTCTTGCATCCTTTGACCGACTTCTTCGACTAAGAGCTCGATGGAAAGCTTATCAATTCCTCTGTCAGATAGCATTAACATATTTTACGAAAAGTCGAAAGAAATAAAATTTTTTTGAGTAAAACTAAAATATCCTCGAAATCATTGAAGAAGAAGTACCTAATCAGACGAAAATATGCCTTATCTAATAAGACCATTTAAATTTTTTAATTGCATAAATGGGCGGCATTTTATTCAGAATTAATAGTTTTTTACATGGACAAAAAATTCGTTTAATTTTTTCCCATTAAATACTACACTTATAGAAAAGTACCTTGCGAAAATAATCGACAGTAGGACGAAAACGTATTGACCACCGATTAGTTTTTTGCATTTTATTCAGAATTAATAGTTTTTTACATGGACAAAAAATTCGTTTAATTTTTTCCCCTTTAAATACTACAATTATAGAAAAGTACCTTGCGAAAATAATCGACAGTAGGACGAAAACATATTGACCACCGATTAGTTTTTTGCTAATAACTCTTGCATCCTTTGACCGACTTCTTCGACTAAGAGCTCGATGGAAAGCTTATCAATTCCTCTTTCAGATAGCACTAACATATTTTACGAAAAGTCATAAGAAATAAAACTTTTTTGATCAAAACTAAAATATCCTCGAAATCATTGAAGAAGAAGTACCTAATCAGACGAAAATATGCTTTATCTAATAAGAGATATTTAAATTTTTTTTAATTGCATAAATGGGCGGCATTTTATTCAGAATTAATAGTGTTTTACATGGACAAAAAATTCGTTTAATTTTTTCCCATTAAATACTAGAATTATAGAAATGTACCTTGCGAAAACAATCGGCAGTAGGACAGAAACGTGTTGACCACCGATTAGTTTTTGCTAATTACTCTTGCGTTTAATTTTTTCCCATTAAATACTAGAATTATAGAAAAGTACTTTGCGAAAAGAATCGGCAGTAGGACGGAATCCTTTTGACCACCGATTAGTTTTTTGCTAATAACTCTCGCATTCTTCGACCGACTTCTTCGACTAAGAGCTCGATGAAAAGCTTATCTGTTTCTATTTCAGATGTCATTAACATATTTTACGAAAAGTCGTAAGAAATAAAATTTTGTTTGATCAAAACTAAAATATCCTCGAAATCATTGAAGAAAAAGTACCTTATCAGACGAAAATATGCTTTATCTAATAAGAGACATTTAAATTTTTGTAATTGCATAAATGGGAGCATTTTATTTAGAATTAATAGTTTTATAACATATTTTACGAAAAGTCATAAGAAGTAAAATTTTTTTGATCAAAACTAAAATATCCTCGAAATCATTGAAGAAGAAGTACCTTATCAGACGAAAATATGCCTTATCCAATAGGAGACATTTAAATTTTTTTAATTGCATAAATGGGCGGCATTTTATTCAGAATTAATAGGTTTTTACATGGACAAAAAATTCGCTTAATTTTTTCCCATTAAATACTAGAATTATAGAAAAGTACTTTGCGAAAAGAATCGGCAGTAGGACGGAATCGTTTTGACCACCGATTAGTTTTTTGCTAATAACTCTTGCAACCTTCGACCGACTTCTTCGTCTAAGAGCTCGATGGAAAGCTTATCTGTTCCTATTTCAGATGTCATTAACTTATTTTACGAAAAGTCGTAAGAAATAAAATTTTGTTTGATCAAAACTAAAATATCCTCGAAATCATTGAAGAAGAAGTACCTTATCAGACGAAAATATGCTTTATCTAATAAGAGACATTTAAATTTTTTTTAATTGCATAAATGGGCGGCATTTTATTCAGAATTAATAGTGTTTTACATGGACAAAAAATTGGTTTAAATTTTTCCCATTAAGTACCAGAATTATAGAAATGTACTTTGCGAAAAGAATCGGCAGTAGGACGGAAACGTGTTGACCACCGATTAGTTTTTGCTAATTACTCTTGCATCCTTCGACCGACTTCTTCGACTAAGAGCTCGATGGAAAGCTTATCTGATCCTCTTTCAGATGGCATTAACATATTTTACGAAAAGTCGTAAAAAATAAAATTTTTTTCATCAAAACTAAAATATCCTCGAAATCATTGAAGAAGAATTACCTAATCAGACGAAAATATGTCTTATCTAATAAGACCATTTAAATTTTTTAATTGCATAAATGGGCGGCATTTTATTCAAAATTAATAGTTTTTTACATGGACAAAAAATTCATTTAATTTTTTCCCATTAATAACTACAATTATAGAAAAGTACCTTGCGAAAATAATCGACAGTAGGACGAAAACGTATTGACCACCGATTAGTTTTTTGCTAATAACTCTTGCATCCTTTGACCGACTTCTTCGACTAAGAGCTCGATGGAAAGCTTATCAATTTCTCTTTCAGATAGCATTCACATATTTTACGAAAAGTCATAAGAAATAAAACTTTTTTGATGAAAACTAAAATATCCTCGAAATCATTGAAGAAGAAGAACCTTATCAGACGAAAATATGCTTTATCTAATAAGAGACATTTAAATTTTTTTAATTGCATAAATGGGCGGCATTTTATTCAGAATTAATAGTTTTTTACATGGACCAAAAATTCGTTTCATTTTTTCCCATTAAATACTACAATTATAGAAAAGTACCTTGCGAAAATAATCGACAGTAGGACGAAAACGTATTGACCACCGATTAGTTTTTTGCTAATAACTCTTGCATCCTTTGACCGACTTCTTCGACTAAGAGCTCGATGGAAAGCTTATCAATTCCTCTTTCAGATAGCACTTACATATTTTACGAAAAGTCATAAGAAATAAAACTTTTTTGATCAAAACTAAAATATCCTCGAAATCATTGAAGAAGAAGTACCTAATCAGACGAAAATATGCCATATCTAATAAGAGCATTTAAATTTTTTAATTGCATAAATGGGCGGCATTTTATTCAGAATTAATAGTTTTTTACATGGACAAAAAATTCGTTTAATTTTTTCCCATTAAATACAACACTTATAGAAAAGTACCTTGCGAAAATAATCGACAGTAGGACGAAAACGTATTGACCACCGATTAGCTTTTTGCATTTTATTCAGAATTAATAGTTTTTTACATGGACAAAAAATTCGTTTAATTTTTTCCCATTAAATACTAGAATTATAGAAAAGTACTTTGCGAAAATAATCGACAGTAGGACGAAAACGTATTGACCACCGATTAGCTTTTTGCATTTTATTCAGAATTAATAGTTTTTTACATGGACAAAAAATTCGTTTAATTTTTTCCCATTAAATACTAGAATTATAGAAAAGTTCTTTGCGAAAATAATCGACAGTAGAACGAAAACGTATTGACCACCGATTAGTTTTTTGCTTATAACTCTTGCATCCTTTGACCGACTTCTTCGTCTAAGAGCTCGATGGAAAGCTTATCTGTTCCTATTTCAGATGTCATTAACTTATTTTACGAAAAGTCGTAAGAAATAAAATTTTGTTTGATCAAAACTAAAATATCCTCGAAATCATTGAAGAAAAAGTACCTTATCAGACGAAAATATGCTTTATCTAATAAGAGATATTTAAATTTTTTTTAATTGCATAAATGGGCGGCATTTTATTCAGAATTAATAGTGTTTTACATGGACAAAAAATTCGTTTAATTTTTTCCCATTAAATACTAGAATTATAGAAATGTACCTTGCGAAAACAATCGGCAGTAGGACAGAAACATGTTGACCACCGATTAGTTTTTGCTAATTACTCTTGCGTTTAATTTTTTCCCATTAAATACTAGAATTATAGAAAGGTACTTTGCGAAAAGAATCGGCAGTAGGACGGAATCCTTTTGACCACCGATTAGTTTTTTGCTAATAACTCTTGCATTCTTCGACCGACTTCTTCGACTAAGAGCTCGATGGAAAGCTTATCTGTTTCTTTTTCAGATGTCATTAACATATTTTACGAAAAGTCGTAAGAAATAAAATTTTGTTTGATCAAATTTAAAATATCCTCGAAATCATTGAAGAAAAAGTACCTTATCAGACGAAAATATGCTTTATCTAATAAGAGACATTTAAATTTTTGTAATTGCATAAATGGGCGGCATTTTATTTAGAATTTATAGTTTTATAACATATTTTACGAAAAGTCATAAGAAGTAAAATTTTTTTGATCAAAACTAAAATATCCTCGAAATCATTGAAGAAGAAGTATCTTATCAGACGAAAATATGCCTTATCCAATAGGAGACATTTAAATTTTTTTAATTGCATAAATGGGCGGCATTTTATTCAGAATTAATAGGTTTTTACATGGACAAAAAATTCGCTTAATTTTTTCCCATTAAATACTAGAATTATAGAATTATAGACTTTGCGAAAAGAATCGGCAGTAGGACGGAAACGTGTTGACCACCGATTAGTTTTTGCTAATTACTCTTGCATCCTTCGACCGACTTCTTCGACTAAGAGCTCGATGGAAAGCTTATCTGATCCTCTTTCAGATGGCATTAACATATTTTACGAAAAGTCGTAAAAAATAAAATTTTTTTCATCAAAACTAAAATATCCTCGAAATCATTGAAGAAGAATTACCTAATCAGACGAAAATATGTCTTATCTAATAAGACCATTTAAATTTTTTAATTGCATAAATGGGCGGCATTTTATTCAAAATTAATAGTTTTTTACATGGACAAAAAATTCATTTAATTTTTTCCCATTAATAACTACAATTATAGAAAAGTACCTTGCGAAAATAATCGACAGTAGGACGAAAACGTATTGACCACCGATTAGTTTTTTGCTAATAACTCTTGCATCCTTTGACCGACTTCTTCGACTAAGAGCTCGATGGAAAGCTTATCAATTTCTCTTTCAGATAGCATTCACATATTTTACGAAAAGTCATAAGAAATAAAACTTTTTTGATGAAAACTAAAATATCCTCGAAATCATTGAAGAAGAAGAACCTTATCAGACGAAAATATGCTTTATCTAATAAGAGACATTTAAATTTTTTTAATTGCATAAATGGGCGGCATTTTATTCAGAATTAATAGTTTTTTACATGGACCAAAAATTAGTTTCATTTTTTCCCATAAAATACTACAATTATAGAAAAGTACCTTGCGAAAATAATCGACAGTAGGACGAAAACGTATTGACCACCGATTAGTTTTTTGCTAATAACTCTTGCATCCTTTGACCGACTTCTTCGACTAAGAGCTCGATGGAAAGCTTATCAATTTCTCTTTCAGATAGCATTCACATATTTTACGAAAAGTCATAAGAAATAAAACTTTTTTGATGAAAACTAAAATATCCTCGAAATCATTGAAGAAGAAGAACCTTATCAGACGAAAATATGCTTTATCTAATAAGAGACATTTAAATTTTTTTAATTGCATAAATGGGCGGCATTTTATTCAGAATTAATAGTTTTTTACATGGACCAAAAATTAGTTTCATTTTTTCCCATTAAATACTACAATTATAGAAAAGTACCTTGCGAAAATAATCGACAGTAGGACGAAAACGTATTGACCACCGATTAGCTTTTTGCATTTTATTCAGAATTAATAGTTTTTTACATGGACAAAAAATTCGTTTAATTTTTTCCCATTAAATACTAGAATTATAGAAAAGTACTTTGCGAAAATAATCGACAGTAGGACGAAAACGTATTGACCACCGATTAGTTTTTTGCTTATAACTCTTGCATCCTTTGACCGACTTCTTCGACTAAGAGCTCGATGGAAAGCTTATCAATTCCTCTTTCAGATAGCACTTACATATTTTACGAAAAGTCATAAGAAATAAAACTTTTTTGATCAAAACTAAAATATCCTCGAAATCATTGAAGAAGAAGTACCTAAACAGACGAAAATATGCCTTATCTAATAAGAGCATTTAAATTTTTTAATTGCATAAATGGGCGGCATTTTATTCAGAATTAATAGTTTTTTACATGGACAAAAAATTCGTTGAATTTTTTCCCATTAAATACTACACTTATAGAAAAGTACCTTGCGAAAATAATCGACAGTAGGACGAAAACGTATTGACCACCGATTCGCTTTTTGCATTTTATTCAGAATTAATAGTTTTTTACATGGACAAAAAATTCGTTTAATTTTTTCCCATTAAATACTAGAATTATAGAAAAGTTCTTTGCGAAAATAATCGACAGTAGAACGAAAACGTATTGACCACCGATTAGTTTTTTGCTTATAACTCTTGCATCCTTTGACCGACTTCTTCGACTAAGAGCTCGATGGAAAGCTTATCTGTTCCTCTTTCAGATTGCATTAACATATTTTACGAAAAGTCGAAAGAAATAAAATTTTTTTGAGTAAAATTAAAATATCCTCGAAATCATTGAAGAAGACCATTTAAATTTTTTAATTGCATAAATGGGCGGCATTTTATTCAGAATTAATAGTTTTTTACATGGAAAAAAAATTCGTTTAATTTTTTCCCATTAAATACTACACTTATAGAAAAGTACCTTGCGAAAATAATCGACAGTAGGACGAAAACGTATTGACTACCGATTAGTTTCTTGCTAATAACTCTTGCATCCTTTAACCGACTTCTTCGACTAAGAGCTCGATGGAAAGCTTATCAATTCCTCTTTCAGATAGCACTAACATATTTTACGAAAAGTCATAAGAAATAAAACTTTTTTGATCAAAACTAAAATATCCTCGAAATCATTGAAGAAGAAGTACCTAATCAGACGAAAATATGCTTTATCTAATAAGAGACATTTAAATTTTTGTAATTGCATAAATGGGCGGCATTTTATTTAGAATTTATAGTTTTATAACATATTTTACGAAAAGTCGAAAGAAATAAAATTTTTTTGAGTAAAATTAAAATATCCTCGAAATCATTGAAGAAGACCATTTAAATTTTTTAATTGCATAAATGGGCGGCATTTTATTCAGAATTAATAGTTTTTTACATGGAAAAAAAATTCGTTTAATTTTTTCCCATTAAATACTACACTTATAGAAAAGTACCTTGCGAAAATAATCGACAGTAGGACGAAAACGTATTGACTACCGATTAGTTTCTTGCTAATAACTCTTGCATCCTTTAACCGACTTCTTCGACTAAGAGCTCGATGGAAAGCTTATCAATTCCTCTTTCAGATAGCACTAACATATTTTACGAAAAGTCATAAGAAATAAAACTTTTTTGATCAAAACTAAAATATCCTCGAAATCATTGAAGAAGAAGAACCTTATCAGACGAAAATATGCTTTATCTAATAAGAGACATTTAAATTTTTTTAATTGCATAAATGGGTGGCATTTTATTCAGAATTAATAGTTTTTTACATGGGCAAAAAATTCGTTTAATTTTTTCCCATTATATATTAGAATTATAGAAAAGTACTTTGCGAAAAGAATTGGCAGTAGGACGGAATCGTGTTGACCACTAATTAGTTTTTTGCTAATAACTCTTGCATCCTTCAACCGACTTCTTCGACTAAGAACTCGATTGAAAGCTTATCTGTTCTTCTTTCAAAAGGCATTAACATATTTTACTAAAAGTCATAAGAAATAAAATTTTTTGGATCAAAACTAAAATATCCTCGAAATCATTGAAGAAGAAGTACCTTATCAGACGAAAATATACCTTATCCAATAGGAGACATTTAAATTTTTTTAATAGCATAAATGGGCGGCATTTTGTTCATAATTAATAGTTTTTTACATGGACAAAAAATTCTTTTAATTTTTTCCCATTAAATACGGACGGACGGAATCGTTTTGACCACCGATTAGTTTTTTGCTAATAACTCTTGCATCCTTCGTCCGACTGAGAGCTCGATGGAAAGCTTATCTGTTCCTCTTTCAGATTGCATTAACATATTTTACGAAAAGTCGTAAGAAATAAAATTTTTTTGATCAAAACTAAAATATCCTCGAAATCATTGAAGAAGAATTACCTAATAAGACGAAAATATGTCTTATCTAATAAGACCATTTAAATTTTTTAATTGCATAAATGGGCGGCATTTTATTCAGAATTAACAGTTTTTTACATGGACAAAAAATTAGTTTAATTTTTTCCCATTACATACAACAATTATAGAAAAGTACCTTGCGAAAATAATCGGCAGTAGGACGAAAACGTATTGACTACCGATTAGTTTCTTGCTAATAACTCTTGCATCCTTTTACCGACTTCTTCGACTAAAAGCTCGACGGAAAGCTTATCTGTTCCTATTTCAGATGGCATTGACATATTTTACGAAAAGTCGTAAGAAATAAAATTTTTTTGATCGAAACTAAAATATCTTTGAAATCATTGAAGACGAGGTACCTTATCAGACGAAAATATACCTTATCTAATAAGAGACATTTAAATTTTTTGAATTGCATAAATGGGCGGCATTTTATTCAGAATTAATAGTTTTTTAACATATTTTACGAAAAGTCATAAGAAACAAAATTTTTTTGATCAAAACTAAAATATCCTCGAAATCATTAAAGAAGAAGTACCTTATCAGACGAAAATATGCCTTATCCAATAGGAGACATTTAAATTTTTTTAATTGCATAAATGGGCGGCATTTTATTCAGAATTAATAGTTTTTTACATGGACAAAAAATTCGTTTAATTTTTTCCCATTAAATACTAGAATTATAGAAAAGTACTTTCCGAAAAGAATCGGCAGTAGGACGGAATCATTTTGACCACCGATTAGTTTTATCCTCGAAATCATTGAAGAAGAAGTACCTAATCAGACGAAAATATGCCGTATCTAAATAGAGACATTTAAATTTTTTTAATTGCATAAATGGGTGGCATTTTATTCAGAAATAATAGTTTTTTACATGGACAAAAAATTCGTTTAATTTTTTCCCATTATATATTAGAATTATAGAAAAGTACTTTGCGAAAAGAATTGGCAGTAGGACGGAATCGTGTTGACCACTAAATAGTTTTTTGCTAATAACTCTTGCATCCTTTAACCGACTTCTTCGACTAAGAACTCGATGGAAAGCTTATCTGTTCCTCTTTCAAAAGGCATTAACATATTTTACTAAAAGTCATAAGAAATAAAATTTTTTTGATCAAAACTAAAATATCCTCGAAATCATTGAAGAAGAAGTACCTTATCAGACGAAAATATACCTTATCCAATAGGAGACATTTAAATTTTTTTAATAGCATAAATGGGCGGCATTTTGTTCATAATTAATAGTTTTTTACATGGACAAAAAATTCTTTTAATTTTTTCCCATTAAATACGGACGGACGGAATCGTTTTGACCACCGATTAGTTTTTTGCTAATAACTCTTGCATCCTTCGTCCGACTTAGAGCTCGATGGAAAGCTTATCTGTTCCTCTTTCAGATTGCATTAACATATTTTACGAAAAGTCGTAAGAAATAAAATTTTTTTGATCAAAACTAAAATATCCTCGAAATCATTGAAGAAGAAGTACCTTATCAGACGAAAATATGCCTTATCCAATAGGAGACATTTAAATTTTTTTAATTGCATAAATGGGCGGCATTTTGTTCATAATTAATAGTTTTTTACATGGACAAAAAATTCTTTTAATTTTTTCCCATTAAATACGGACGGACGGAATCGTTTTGACCACCGATTAGTTTTTTGCTAATAACTCTTGCATCCTTCGTCCGACTTAGAGCTCGATGGAAAGCTTATCTGTTCCTCTTTCAGATTGCATTAACATATTTTACGAAAAGTCGTAAGAAATAAAATTTTTTTTTAACAAAACTAAAATATCCTGGAAATCATTGAAGAAGAAACACCTAATCAGACGAAAATATGCCTTATCTAATAAGAGAAATTTTATTTTTTTTAGTTGCATAAATGGGCGGCATTTTATTCAGAATTAATAGTTTTTTACATGGACAAAAAATTAGTTTAATTTTTTCCCATTACATACAACAATTATAGAAAAGTACCTTGCGAAAATAATCGGCAGTAGGACGAAAACGTATTGACTACCGATTAGTTTCTTGCTAATAACTCTTGCATCCTTTTACCGACTTCTTCGACTAAAAGCTCGACGGAAAGCTTATCTGTTCCTATTTCAGATGGCATTGACATATTTTACGAAAAGTCGTAAGAAATAAAATTTTTTTGATCGAAACTAAAATATCCTTGAAATCATTGAAGACGAGGTACCTTATCAGACGAAAATATACCTTATCTAATAAGAGACATTTAAATTTTTTGAATTGCATAAATGGGCGGCATTTTATTCAGAATTAATAGTTTTTTACATGGACAAAAAATTCGTTTAATTTTTTCCCATTAAATACTAGAATTATAGAAAAGTACTTTCCGAAAAGAATCGGCAGTAGGACGGAATCATTTTGACCACCGATTAGTTTTATCCTCGAAATCATTGAAGAAGAAGTACCTAATCAGACGAAAATATGCCGTATCTAAATAGAGACATTTAAATTTTTTTAATTGCATAAATGGGTGGCATTTTATTCAGAATTAATAGTTTTTTACATGGACAAAAAATTCGTTTAATTTTTTCCCATTATATATTAGAATTATAGAAAAGTACTTTGCGAAAAGAATTGGCAGTAGGACGGAATCGTGTTGACCACTAATTAGTTTTTTGCTAATAACTCTTGCATCCTTCAACCGACTTCTTCGACTAAGAACTCGATGGAAAGCTTATCTGTTCCTCTTTCAAAAGGCATTAACATATTTTACTAAAAGTCATAAGAAATAAAATTTTTTTGATCAAAACTAAAATATCCTCGAAATCATTGAAGAAGAAGTACCTTATCAGACGAAAATATACCTTATCCAATAGGAGACATTTAAATTTTTTTAATAGCATAAATGGGCGGCATTTTGTTCATAATTAATAGTTTTTTACATGGACAAAAATTCTTTTAATTTTTTCCCATTAAATACGGACGGACGGAATCGTTTTGACCACCGATTAGTTTTTTGCTAATAACTCTTGCATCCTTCGTCCGACTTAGAGCTCGATGGAAAGCTTATCTGTTCCTCTTTCAGATTGCATTAACATAATTTACGAAAAGTCGTAAGAAATAACATTTTTTTTAACAAAACTAAAATATCCTCGAAATCATTGAAGAAGAAACACCTAATCAGACGAAAATATGCCTTATCTAATAAGAGAAATTTTATTTTTTTTAGTTGCATAAATGGGCGGCATTTTATTCAGAATTAATAGTTTTTTACATGGACAAAAAATTAGTTTAATTTTTTCCCATTACATACAACAATTATAGAAAAGTACCTTGCGAAAATAATCGGCAGTTGGACGAAAACGTATTGACTACCGATTAGTTTCTTGCTTATAACTCTTGCATCCTTTTACCGACTTCTTCGACTAAAAGCTCGACGGAAAGCTTATCTGTTCCTATTTCAGATGGCATTGACATATTTTACGAAAAGTCGTAAGAAATAAAATTTTTTTTGATCGAAACTAAAATATCCTTGAAATCATTGAAGACGAGGTACCTTATCAGACGAAAATATACCTTATCTAATAAAAGACATTTAAATTTTTTTGATAGCATAAATGGGCGGCATTTTGTTCATGATTAATAGTTTTTTACATGGACAAAAATTCGTTTAATTTTTTCCCATTAAATACTAGAGTTATAGAAAAGTACTTTGCGAAAAGAATCACCAGTAGGACGGAATCGTGTTGACCACCGATTAGTTTTTTGCTAATTACTCTTGCATCCTTCAACCGACTTCTTAGACTGTGAGCTCGATGGAAAGTTTATCTGTTCCTCTTTCAGATGGCATTAACATATTTTACGAAAAGTCTTAAGAAACAACATTTTCTCGAAATCATTGAGAAAGAAGTACCTTTTCAGATGAAAATATGCCTTATCTAATAAGAGACATTTAAATTTTTTGAATTGCATAAATGGGCGGCATTTTATTCAGAATTAATAGTTTTTACATGGACAAAAAATTCGTTTAATTTATCCCCATTAAATACTAGAATTATAGAAAAGTACTTTGCGAAAAGTATCGGCAGTAGGACGGTATCGTGTTGACCACCGATTAGTTTTTTGCTAATAACTCTTGCATCCTTCAACCGACTTCTTTGACTAAGAGTTCGATGGAAAGCTTATCTATTCCTCTTTCAGATGGCATTAAGACATTTTACGAAAAGTCGTGAGGAATAAAATTTTTTTGATCAAAACTAAAATATCCTCGAAATCATTGAAAAAGAAGTAACTTATCAGACGAAAATATGCCTTGTCTAATAAGAGACATTAAAATTTTTTTAATTGCATAAATGGGCGGCATTTTATTCAGAATTAATAGTTTTTTACATGGACAAAAAATTCGTTTAATTTTTTCCCATTAAATACTAGAATTATAGAAAAGTACTTTGCGAAAAGAATCGGCAGTAGGACGGTATCGTGTTGACCACCGATTAGTTTTTTGCTAATAACTCTTGCATCCTTCGACCGACTTCTTCGACTAAGAGCTCGATGGAAAGCGTATCTGTTCTTCTTTCAGATGGCATTAACATATTTTACGAAAAATCATAAGAAATAAAATTTATTTGATCAAAACTAAAATATCCTCGAATTAATTGAAGAAGAAGTAACTTATCAGACGAAAATATGCCTTGTCTAATGAGAGACATTAAAATTTTTTTAATTGCATAAATGGGTGGCATTTTATTCAGAATTTATAGTTTTTTACATGGACAAAACATTCGTTTAATTTTTTCCCATTAAATACTAAAATTATAGAAAAGTACTTTGCGAAAAGAATCGGCAGTAGGACGGTATCGTGTTGACTACCGATTAGTTTTTTGCTAATAACTCTTGCATCCTTCGACCGACTTCTTCGACTAAAAGGTCGATGGAAAGCTTATCTGTTCCTCTTTAAGATGGCATTAACATATTTTACGAAAAGTCTTAAGAAACAAAATTTTCTCGAAATCAATAAGAAAGAAGTACCTTTTCAGATGAAAATAGGCGTTATCTAATAAAAGACATTTAAATTTTTTTAATTGCATAAATGGGTGGCATTTTATTCAGAATTAATAGTTTTTTACATGGACAAAACATTCGTTTAATTTTTTCCCATTATATACTAGATTTATAAAAACGTACTTTGCGAAAAGAATCGGCAGTAGGACGGTATCGTGTTGACCACCGATTAGTTTTTTGCTAATAACTCTTGCATCCTTCGACCGACTTCTTCGACTAAGAGGTCGATGGAAAGCTTATCTGTTCCTCTTTCAGATGGCATTAACATATTTTACGAAAAGTCGTAAGAAATAAAATTTTGTTTGATCAAAACTAAAATATCCTCGAAATCATTGAAAAAGAAGTACCTTATCAGACGAAAATATGCCTTATCTAATAAGAGACTTTTAAATTTTTTTAATTGCATAAATGGGTGGCATTTTATTCAGAATTAATAGTTTTATACATGGACAAAACATTCGTTTAATTTTTTCCCATTAAATACTAGAATTATAGAAAAGTACTTTGCGAAACGAGTTGGCAGTAGGACCGAATCGTGTTGACCACCGATTAGTTTTTTGCTAATAACTCTTGCATCGTTCGACCGACTTCTTCGACTAAGAGCTCGATGGAAAGCTTATCTGTTCCTATTTCAGATGTCATTAACATATTTTACGAAAAGTCGTAAGATATCAAATTTTTTTGATCAAAACTAAAATATCCTCGAAATCATTGAAGAAGAAGTACCTTATCAGACGAAAATATGCGTTATCTAATAAGATACATTTAAATTTTTTTAATTGCATAAATGGGCGGCATTTTATTCAGTATTAATAGTTTTTTACATGGTCAAAAAATTCGTTTAATTTTTACCCATTAAATACTAGAATTATAGAAAAGTACTTTGCGAAAAGAATCGGCAGAAGGACGGAAACGTGTTGACCACCGATTAGTTTTTTGCTAATAATTCTTGCATCCTTCGACCAACTTCTTCGTCTAATAGTTCGATGGAAAGCTTATCTGTTCTTTTTTCAGATGGCATTAACATATTTTACGAAAAGTTGCAAGAAATAAAATTTTTTTGATCAAAACTAAAATATACTCGAAATTATTGAAGAAGAAGTACCTTATCGGACGAAAATATGCCTTATCTAATCAGAGACATTTAAATTTTTTTAATTGCATAAATGGTTGGCATTTTATTCAGAATTAAAAGTTTCTTACATGGACAAAAAATTCGTTTAATTTTTTCCCATTAAATACTAGAATTATAGAAAAGTACTTTGCGAAAAGAATCGGCAGTTGGACGGAAACATGTTGACCACCGATTAGTTTTTTGCTAATAACTCTTGCATCCTTCGACCGACTTCTTCGACTAAGAGCTCGATGAAAAGCTTGTCTGTTCCTCTTTCAGGTGGCATTAACATATTTTACGAAAAGTCGTAAGAAATAAAATTTTTTTGATCAAAACTAAAATATCCTCGAAATCATTGAAGAAGAAGTACCTTATCAGACGAAAATATGCCTTATCTAATAAGAGACATTTAAATTTTTTTAATTGCATAAATGGGTGGCATTTTATTCAGAATTAATAGTTTTTTACATGGACAAAACATTCGTTTAATTTTTTTCCATTAAATACTAGAATTATAGAAAAGTACTTTGCGAAACGAGTTGGCAGTAGGACGGAATCGTGTTGACCACCGATTAGTTTTTTGCTAATAACTCTTGCATCGTTCGACCGACTTCTTCGACTAAGAGCTCGATGGAAAGCTTATCTGTTCCTATTTCAGATGTCATTAACATATTTTACAAAAAGTCGAAAGATATCAAATTTTTTTGATCAAAACTAAAATATACTCGAAATTATTGAAGAAGAAGTACCGTATCAGACGAAAATATGCCTTATTTAATAAAAGACATTTAAATTTTTTTAATTGCATAAATGGGTGGCATTTTATTCAGAATTAAAAGTTTCCTACATGGACAAAAAATTCGTTTAATTTTTTCCCATTAAATACTAGAATTATAGAAAAGTACTTTGCGAAAAAATCGGCAGTAGGACGGAAACATGTTGACCACCGATTAGTTTTTTGCTAATAACTCTTGCATCCTTCGACCGACTTCTTCGACTAAGAGCTCGATGAAAAGCTTGTCTGTTCCTCTTTCATAACATATTTTACGAACAATCGTAAGAAATAAAATTTTTTTTAACAAAACTAAAATATCCCCGAAATCATTGAAGAAGAAGTACCTTATCAGACGAAAATATGCCTTATCTAATAATAGACATTTAAATTTCTTTAATTGCATAAATGGGCGGCATTTTATTCAGAATTAATAGTTTTTTACATGGACAAAACATTCGTTTAATTTTTTCCCATTAAATACTAGAATTATAGAAAAGTACTTTGCGAAAAGAATCGGCAGTAGGACGGAAACGTGTTGACCACCGGTTAGTTTTTTGCTAATAACTCTTGCATCCTTCGACCGACTTCTTCGTCTAAGAGCTCGATGGAAAGCGTATCTGTTCTTCTTTCAGATGGCATTAACATATTTTACGAAAAATCATAAGAAATAAAATTTATTTGATCAAAACTAAAATATCCTCGAATTAATTGAAGAAGAAGTAACTTATCAGACGAAAATATGCCTTGTCTAATAAGAGACATTAAAAATTTTTTAATTGCATAAATGGGTGGCATTTTATTCAGAATTTATAGTTTTTTACATGGACAAAACATTCGTTTAATTTTTTCCCATTAAATACTAGAATTATAGAAAAGTACTTTGCGAAAAGAATCGGCAGTAGGACGGTATCGTGTTGACCACCGATTAGTTTTTTGCTAATAACTCTTGCATCCTTCGACCGACTTCTTCGACTAAAAGGTCGATGGAAAGCTTATCTGTTCCTCTTTAAGATGGCATTAACATATTTTACGAAAAGTCTTAAGAAACAAAATTTTCTCGAAATCATTGAGAAAGAAGTACCTTTTCAGATGAAAATAGACGTTATCTAATAAAAGACATTTAAATTTTTTTAATTGCATAAATGGGTGGCATTTTATTCAGAATTAATAGTTTTTTACATGGACAAAACATTCGTTTAATTTTTTCCCATTATATACTAGATTTATAAAAAAGTACTTTGCGAAAAGAATCGGCAGTAGGACGGTATCGTGTTGACCACCGATTAGTTTTTTGCTAATAACTCTTGCATCCTTCGACCGACTTCTTCGACTAAGAGGTCGATGGAAAGCTTATCTGTTCCTCTTTCAGATGGCATTAACATATTTTACGAAAAGTCGTAAGAAATAAAATTTTGTTTGATCAAAACTAAAATATCCTCGAAATCATTGAAAAAGAAGTACCTTATCAGACGAAAATATGCCTTATCTAATAAGAGACTTTTAAATTTTTTTAATTGCATAAATGGGTGGCATTTTATTCAGAATTAATAGTTTTATACATGGACAAAACATTCGTTTAATTTTTTCCCATTAAATACTAGAATTATAGAAAAGTACTTTGCGAAACGAGTTGGCAGTAGGACTGAATCGTGTTGACCACCGATTAGTTTTTTGCTAATAACTCTTGCATCGTTCGACCGACTTCTTCGACAAAGAGCTCGATGGAAAGCTTATCTGTTCCTATTTCAGATGTCATTAACATATTTTACGAAAAGTCGTAAGATATCAAATTTTTTTGATCAAAACTAAAATATCCTCGAAATCATTGAAGAAGAAGTACCTTATCAGACGAAAATATGCGTTATCTAATAAGATACATTTAAATTTTTTTAATTGCATAAATGGGCGGCATTTTATTCAGAATTAATAGTTTTTTACATGGACAAAACATTCGTTTAATTTTTTTCCATTAAATACTAGAATTATAGAAAAGTACTTTGCGAAAAGAATCGGCAGAAGGACGGAAACGTGTTGACCACCGATTAGTTTTTTGCTAATAATTCTTGCATCCTTCGACCGACTTCTTCGTCTAATAGTTCGATGGAAAGCTTATCTGTTCTTTTTTCAGATGGCATTAACATATTTTACGAAAAGTTGTAAGAAATAAAATTTTTTTGATCAAAACTAAAATATACTCGAAATTATTGAAGAAGAAGTACCTTATCGGACGAAAATATGCCTTATCTAATCAGAGACATTTAAATTTTTTTAATTGCATAAATGGGTGGCATTTTATTCAGAATTAAAAGTTTCTTACATGGACAAAAAATTCGTTTAATTTTTTCCCATTAAATACTAGAATTATAGAAAAGTACTTTGCGAAAAGAATCGGCAGTTGGACGGAAACATGTTGACCACCGATTAGTTTTTTGCTAATAACTCTTGCATCCTTCGACCGACTTCTTCGACTAAGAGCTCGATGAAAAGCTTGTCTGTTCCTCTTTCACGTGGCATTAACATATTTTACGAAAAGTCGTAAGAAATAAAATTTTTTTGATCAAAACTAAAATATCCTCGAAATCATTGAAGAAGAAGTACCTTATCAGACGAAAATATGCCTTATCTAATAAGAGACATTTAAATTTTTTTAATTGCATAAATGGGTGGCATTTTATTCAGAATTAATAGTTTTTTACATGGACAAAACATTCGTTTAATTTTTTTCCATTAAATACTAGAATTATAGAAAAGTACTTTGCGAAACGAGTTGGCAGTAGGACGGAATCGTGTTGACCACCGATTAGTTTTTTGCTAATAACTCTTGCATCGTTCGACCGACTTCTTCGACTAAGAGCTCGATGGAAAGCTTATCTGTTCCTATTTCAGATGTCATTAACATATTTTACGAAAAGTCGAAAGATATCAAATTTTTTTGATCAAAACTAAAATATACTCGAAATTATTGAAGAAGAAGTACCGTATCAGACGAAAATATGCCTTATTTAATAAAAGACATTTAATTTTTTTTAATTGCATAAATGGGTGGCATTTTATTCAGAATTAAAAGTTTCCTACATGGACAAAAAATTCGTTTAATTTTTTCCCATTAAATACTAGAATTATAGAAAAGTACTTTGCGAAAAAATCGGCAGTAGGACGGAAACATGTTGACCACCGATTAGTTTTTTGCTAATAACTCTTGCATCCTTCGACCGACTTCTTCGACTAAGAGCTCGATGAAAAGCTTGTCTGTTCCTCTTTCATAACATATTTTACGAACAATCGTAAGAAATAAAATTTTTTTTATCAAAACTAAAATATCCCCGAAATCATTGAAGAAGAAGTACCTTATCAGACGAAAATATGCCTTATTTAATAAAAGACATTTAAATTTTTTTAATTGCATAAATGGGTGGCATTTTATTCAGAATTAAAAGTTTCCTACATGGACAAAAAATTCGTTTAATTTTTTCCCATTAAATACTAGAATTATAGAAAAGTACTTTGCGAAAAAATCGGCAGTAGGACGGAAACATGTTGACCACCGATTAGTTTTTTGCTAATAACTCTTGCATCCTTCGACCGACTTCTTCGACTAAGAGCTCGATGAAAAGCTTGTCTGTTCCTCTTTCATAACATATTTTACGAACAATCGTAAGAAATAAAATTTTTTTTAACAAAACTAAAATATCCCCGAAATCATTGAAGAAGAAGTACCTTATCAGACGAAAATATGCCTTATCTAATAATAGACATTTAAATTTCTTTAATTGCATAAATGGGCGGCATTTTATTCAGAATTAATAGTTTTTTACATGGACAAAACATTCGTTTAATTTTTTCCCATTAAATACTAGAATTATAGAAAAGTACTTTGCGAAAAGAATCGGCAGTAGGACGGAAACGTGTTGACCACCGGTTAGTTTTTTGCTAATAACTCTTGCATCCTTCGACCGACTTCTTCGTCTAAGAGCTCGATGGAAAGCGTATCTGTTCTTCTTTCAGATGGCATTAACATATTTTACGAAAAGTCGTAAGAAATAAAATTTTGTTTGATCAAAACTAAAATATCCTCGAAATCATTGAAAAAGAAGTACCTTATCAGACGAAAATATGCCTTATCTAATAAGAGACTTTTAAATTTTTTTAATTGCATAAATGGGTGGCATTTTATTCAGAATTAATAGTTTTATACATGGACAAAACATTCGTTTAATTTTTTCCCATTAAATACTAGAATTATAGAAAAGTACTTTGCGAAACGAGTTGGCAGTAGGACTGAATCGTGTTGACCACCGATTAGTTTTTTGCTAATAACTCTTGCATCGTTCGACCGACTTCTTCGACTAAGAGCTCGATGGAAAGCTTATCTGTTCCTATTTCAGATGTCATTAACATATTTTACGAAAAGTCGTAAGATATCAAATTTTTTTGATCAAAACTAAAATATCCTCGAAATCATTGAAGAAGAAGTACCTTATCAGACGAAAATATGCGTTATCTAATAAGATACATTTAAATTTTTTTAATTGCATAAATGGGCGGCATTTTATTCAGAATTAATAGTTTTTTACATGGACAAAACATTCGTTTAATTTTTTTCCATTAAATACTAGAATTATAGAAAAGTACTTTGCGAAAAGAATCGGCAGAAGGACGGAAACGTGTTGACCACCGATTAGTTTTTTGCTAATAATTCTTGCATCCTTCGACCGACTTCTTCGTCTAATAGTTCGATGGAAAGCTTATCTGTTCTTTTTTCAGATGGCATTAACATATTTTACGAAAAGTTGTAAGAAATAAAATTTTTTTGATCAAAACTAAAATATACTCGAAATTATTGAAGAAGAAGTACCTTATCGGACGAAAATATGCCTTATCTAATCAGAGACATTTAAATTTTTTTAATTGCATAAATGGGTGGCATTTTATTCAGAATTAAAAGTTTCTTACATGGACAAAAAATTCGTTTAATTTTTTCCCATTAAATACTAGAATTATAGAAAAGTACTTTGCGAAAAGAATCGGCAGTTGGACGGAAACATGTTGACCACCGATTAGTTTTTTGCTAATAACTCTTGCATCCTTCGACCGACTTCTTCGACTAAGAGCTCGATGAAAAGCTTGTCTGTTCCTCTTTCACGTGGCATTAACATATTTTACGAAAAGTCGTAAGAAATAAAATTTTTTTGATCAAAACTAAAATATCCTCGAAATCATTGAAGAAGAAGTACCTTATCAGAAGAAAATATGCCTTATCTAATAAGAGACATTTAAATTTTTTTAATTGCATAAATGGGTGGCATTTTATTCAGAATTAATAGTTTTTTACATGGACAAAACATTCGTTTAATTTTTTTCCATTAAATACTAGAATTATAGAAAAGTACTTTGCGAAACGAGTTGGCAGTAGGACGGAATCGTGTTGACCACCGATTAGTTTTTTGCTAATAACTCTTGCATCGTTCGACCGACTTCTTCGACTAAGAGCTCGATGGAAAGCTTATCTGTTCCTATTTCAGATGTCATTAACATATTTTACGAAAAGTCGAAAGATATCAAATTTTTTTGATCAAAACTAAAATATACTCGAAATTATTGAAGAAGAAGTACCGTATCAGACGAAAATATGCCTTATTTAATAAAAGACATTTAATTTTTTTTAATTGCATAAATGGGTGGCATTTTATTCAGAATTAATAGTTTTTTACATGGACAAAACATTCGTTTAATTTTTTTTCATTAAATACTAGAATTATAGAAAAGTACTTTGCGAAACGAGTTGGCAGTAGGACGGAATCGTGTTGACCACCGATTAGTTTTTTGCTAATAACTCTTGCATCGTTCGACCGACTTCTTCGACTAAGAGCTCGATGGAAAGCTTATCTGTTCCTATTTCAGATGTCATTAACATATTTTACGAAAAGTCGAAAGATATCAAATTTTTTTGATCAAAACTAAAATATACTCGAAATTATTGAAGAAGAAGTACCGTATCAGACGAAAATATGCCTTATTTAATAAAAGACATTTAATTTTTTTTAATTGCATAAATGGGTGGCATTTTATTCAGAATTAAAAGTTTCCTACATGGACAAAAAATTCGTTTAATTTTTTCCCATTAAATACTAGAATTATAGAAAAGTACTTTGCGAAAAAATCGGCAGTAGGACGGAAACATGTTGACCACCGATTAGTTTTTTGCTAATAACTCTTGCATCCTTCGACCGACTTCTTCGACTAAGAGCTCGATGAAAAGCTTGTCTGTTCCTCTTTCATAACATATTTTACGAACAATCGTAAGAAATAAAATTTTTTTTAACAAAACTAAAATATCCCCGAAATCATTGAAGAAGAAGTACCTTATCAGACGAAAATATGCCTTATCTAATAATAGACATTTAAATTTCTTTAATTGCATAAATGGGCGGCATTTTATTCAGAATTAATAGTTTTTTACATGGACAAAACATTCGTTTAATTTTTTCCCATTAAATACTAGAATTATAGAAAAGTACTTTGCGAAAAGAATCGGCAGTAGGACGGAAACGTGTTGACCACCGGTTAGTTTTTTGCTAATAACTCTTGCATCCTTCGACCGACTTCTTCGTCTAAGAGCTCGATGGAAAGCGTATCTGTTCTTCTTTCAGATGGCATTAACATATTTTACGAAAAGTCGTAAGAAATAAAATTTTGTTTGATCAAAACTAAAATATCCTCGAAATCATTGAAAAAGAAGTACCTTATCAGACGAAAATATGCCTTATCTAATAAGAGACTTTTAAATTTTTTTAATTGCATAAATGGGTGGCATTTTATTCAGAATTAATAGTTTTATACATGGACAAAACATTCGTTTAATTTTTTCCCATTAAATACTAGAATTATAGAAAAGTACTTTGCGAAACGAGTTGGCAGTAGGACTGAATCGTGTTGACCACCGATTAGTTTTTTGCTAATAACTCTTGCATCGTTCGACCGACTTCTTCGACTAAGAGCTCGATGGAAAGCTTATCTGTTCCTATTTCAGATGTCATTAACATATTTTACGAAAAGTCGTAAGATATCAAATTTTTTTGATCAAAACTAAAATATCCTCGAAATCATTGAAGAAGAAGTACCTTATCAGACGAAAATATGCGTTATCTAATAAGATACATTTAAATTTTTTTAATTGCATAAATGGGCGGCATTTTATTCAGAATTAATAGTTTTTTACATGGACAAAACATTCGTTTAATTTTTTTCCATTAAATACTAGAATTATAGAAAAGTACTTTGCGAAAAGAATCGGCAGAAGGACGGAAACGTGTTGACCACCGATTAGTTTTTTGCTAATAATTCTTGCATCCTTCGACCGACTTCTTCGTCTAATAGTTCGATGGAAAGCTTATCTGTTCTTTTTTCAGATGGCATTAACATATTTTACGAAAAGTTGTAAGAAATAAAATTTTTTTGATCAAAACTAAAATATACTCGAAATTATTGAAGAAGAAGTACCTTATCGGACGAAAATATGCCTTATCTAATCAGAGACATTTAAATTTTTTTAATTGCATAAATGGGTGGCATTTTATTCAGAATTAAAAGTTTCTTACATGGACAAAAAATTCGTTTAATTTTTTCCCATTAAATACTAGAATTATAGAAAAGTACTTTGCGAAAAGAATCGGCAGTTGGACGGAAACATGTTGACCACCGATTAGTTTTTTGCTAATAACTCTTGCATCCTTCGACCGACTTCTTCGACTAAGAGCTCGATGAAAAGCTTGTCTGTTCCTCTTTCACGTGGCATTAACATATTTTACGAAAAGTCGTAAGAAATAAAATTTTTTTGATCAAAACTAAAATATCCTCGAAATCATTGAAGAAGAAGTACCTTATCAGAAGAAAATATGCCTTATCTAATAAGAGACATTTAAATTTTTTTAATTGCATAAATGGGTGGCATTTTATTCAGAATTAATAGTTTTTTACATGGACAAAACATTCGTTTAATTTTTTTCCATTAAATACTAGAATTATAGAAAAGTACTTTGCGAAACGAGTTGGCAGTAGGACGGAATCGTGTTGACCACCGATTAGTTTTTTGCTAATAACTCTTGCATCGTTCGACCGACTTCTTCGACTAAGAGCTCGATGGAAAGCTTATCTGTTCCTATTTCAGATGTCATTAACATATTTTACGAAAAGTCGAAAGATATCAAATTTTTTTGATCAAAACTAAAATATACTCGAAATTATTGAAGAAGAAGTACCGTATCAGACGAAAATATGCCTTATTTAATAAAAGACATTTAATTTTTTTTAATTGCATAAATGGGTGGCATTTTATTCAGAATTAAAAGTTTCCTACATGGACAAAAAATTAGTTTAATTTTTTCCCATTAAATACTAGAATTATAGAAAAGTACTTTGCGAAAAAATCGGCAGTAGGACGGAAACATGTTGACCACCGATTAGTTTTTTGCTAATAACTCTTGCATCCTTCGACCGACTTCTTCGACTAAGAGCTCGATGAAAAGCTTGTCTGTTCCTCTTTCATAACATATTTTACGAACAATCGTAAGAAATAAAATTTTTTTTATCAAAACTAAAATATCCCCGAAATCATTGAAGAAGAAGTACCTTATCAGACGAAAATATGCCTTATCTAATAATAGACATTTAAATTTCTTTAATTGCATAAATGGGCGGCATTTTATTCAGAATTAATAGTTTTTTACATGGACAAAACATTCGTTTAATTTTTTCCCATTAAATACTAGAATTATAGAAAAGTACTTTGCGAAAAGAATCGGCAGTAGGACGGAAACGTGTTGACCACCGGTTAGTTTTTTGCTAATAACTCTTGCATCCTTCGACCGACTTCTTCGTCTAAGAGCTCGATGGAAACCTTATCTGTTCTTTTTTCAGATGGCATTAACATATTTTACGAAAAGTCGTAAGAAATAAAATTTTTTTGATCAAAACTAAAATATCCTCGAAATCATTGTAGAAGAAGTACCTTATCAGACGAAAATATGCCTTATCTAATAAGAGACATTTAAATTTTTTTAATTGCATAAATGGGCGGCATTTTACTCAGAATTAATAGTTTCTTACATGGACAAAAAATTCGTTTAATTTTTTCCCATTAAATACTATAATTTTAGAAAAGTACTTTGCGAAAAGAATCGGCAGTAGGACGGAAACGTGTTGACCACCGATTAGTTTTTTGCTAATAACTCTTGCATCCTTCGACCGACTTCTTCGACTAAGAGCTGGATGGAAAGCTTATCTGTTTCTCTTTCAGATGGCATTGACATATTTCATGAAAAGTCGTAAGAAATAAAATTTTTTTGATCAAAACTAAAATATCCTCGAAATCATTGAAGAAGAAGTACCTTATCAGACGAAAATATGCGTTATCTAATAAGAGACATTTAAATTTTTTTAATTGCATAAATGGGCGGCATTTTATTCAGAATTAATAGTTTTTTACATGGACAAAAAATTCGTTTAATTTTTTCCCATTAAATACTAGAATTATAGAAAAGTACTTTGCGAAAAGAATCGGCAGTAGGACGGAAACGTGTTGACCACCGATTAGTTTTTTGCTAATAACTCTTGCATCCTTCGACCGACTTTTTCAACTAAGAGCTCGATGAAAAGGTTATCTGCTCCTCCTACAGATGGCATTGACATATTTTACGAAAAGTCGTAAGAAATAAAATTTTTTTGATCAAAACTAAAATATCCTCGAAATCATTGAAGAAGCAGTACCTTTTCAGACGAAAATATGCGTTATCTAATAAGATACATTTAAATTTTTTTAATTGCATAAATGGGCGGCATTTCATTCAGAATTAATAGTTTTTTACATGGTCAAAAAATTCGTTTAATTTTTTCCCATTAAATACTAGAATTATAGAAAAGTACTTTGCGGAAAGAATCGGCAGTAGGATGGAATCGTGTTGACCACCGATTAGTTTTTTGCTAATAACACTTGCGTCCTTCGACCGACTTCTTCGTCTAATAGCTCGATGGAAAGCTTTTCTGTTCCTCTTTCAGATGGCATTAACATATTTTACGAAAAGTCGTAAGAAATAAAATTTTGTTTGATCAAAACTAAAATATCCTCGAAATCATTGAAAAAGAAGTACCTTATCAGACGAAAATATGCCTTATCTAATAAGAGACTTTTAAATTTTTTTAATTGCATAAATGGGCGGCATTTTATTCAGAATTAATAGTTTTATACATGGACAAAACATTCGTTTAATTTTTTCCCATTAAATACTAGAATTATAGAAAAGTACTTTGCGAAAAGAATCGGCAGTAGGACGGAAACGTGTTGACCACCGATTAGTTTTTTGCTAATAACTCTTGCATCGTTCGACCGACTTCTTCGACTAAGAGCTCGATGGAAAGCTTATCTGTTCCTATTTCAGATGTCATTAACATATTTTATGAAAAGTCGTAAGATATCAAATTTTTTTGATCAAAACTAAAATATCCTCGAAATCATTGAAGAAGAAGTACCTTATCAGACGAAAATATGCGTTATCTAATAAGATACATTTAAATTTTTTTAATTGCATAAATGGGCGGCATTTTATTCAGAATTAATAGTTTTTTACATGGTCAAAAAATTCGTTTAATTTTTACCCATTAAATACTAGAATTATAGAAAAGTACTTTGCGAAAAGAATCGGCAGAAGGACGGAAACGTGTTGACCACCGATTAGTTTTTTGCTAATAATTCTTGCATCCTTCGACCGACTTCTTCGTCTAATAGTTCGATGGAAAGCTTATCTGTTCTTTTTTCAGATGGCATTAACATATTTTACGAAAAGTTGTAAGAAATAAAATTTTTTTGATCAAAACTAAAATATACTCGAAATTATTGAAGAAGAAGTACCTTATCGGACGAAAATATGCCTTATCTAATCAGAGACATTTAAATTTTTTTAATTGCATAAATGGGTGGCATTTTATTCAGAATTAAAAGTTTCTTACATGGACAAAAAATTCGTTTAATTTTTTCCCATTAAATACTAGAATTATAGAAAAGTACTTTGCGAAAAGAATCGGCAGTTGGACGGAAACATGTTGACCACCGATTAGTTTTTTACTAATAACTCTTGCATCCTTCGACCGACTTCTTCGACTAAGAGCTCGATGAAAAGCTTGTCTGTTCCTCTTTCAGGTGGCATTAACATATTTTACGAAAAGTCGTAAGAAATAAAATTTTTTTGATCAAAACTAAAATATCCTCGAAATCATTGAAGAAGAAGTACCTTATCAGACGAAAATATGCCTTATCCAATAAGAGACATTTAAATTTTTTTAATTGCATAAATGGGTGGCATTTTATTCAGAATTAATAGTTTTTTACATGGACAAAACATTCGTTTAATTTTTTTCCATTAAATACTAGAATTATAGAAAAGTACTTTGCGAAACGAGTTGGCAGTAGGACGGAATCGTGTTGACCACCGATTAGTTTTTTGCTAATAACTCTTGCATCGTTCGACCGACTTCTTCGACTAAGAGCTCGATGGAAAGCTTATCTGTTCCTATTTCAGATGTCATTAACATATTTTACGAAAAGTCGAAAGATATCAAATTTTTTTGATCAAAACTAAAATATACTCGAAATTATTGAAGAAGAAGAACCGTATCAGACGAAAATATGCCTTATTTAATAAAAGACATTTAATTTTTTTTAATTGCATAAATGGGTGGCATTTTATTCAGAATTAAAAGTTTCCTACATGGACAAAAAATTCGTTTAATTTTTTCCCATTAAATACTAGAATTATAGAAAAGTACTTTGCGAAAAAATCGGCAGTAGGACGGAAACATGTTGACCACCGATTAGTTTTTTGCTAATAACTCTTGCATCCTTCGACCGACTTCTTCGACTAAGAGCTCGATGAAAAGCTTGTCTGTTCCTCTTTCATAACATATTTTACGAACAATCGTAAGAAATAAAATTTTTTTTATCAAAACTAAAATATCCCCGAAATCATTGAAGAAGAAGTACCTTATCAGACGAAAATATGCCTTATCTAATAATAGACATTTAAATTTCTTTAATTGCATAAATGGGCGGCATTTTATTCAGAATTAATAGTTTTTTACATGGACAAAACATTCGTTTAATTTTTTCCCATTAAATACTAGAATTATAGAAAAGTACTTTGCGAAAAGAATCGGCAGTAGGACGGAAACGTGTTGACCACCGGTTAGTTTTTTGCTAATAACTCTTGCATCCTTCGACCGACTTCTTCGTCTAAGAGCTCGATGGAAACCTTATCTGTTCTTTTTTCAGATGGCATTAACATATTTTACGAAAAGTCGTAAGAAATAAAATTTTTTTGATCAAAACTAAAATATCCTCGAAATCATTGTAGAAGAAGTACCTTATCAGACGAAAATATGCCTTATCTAATATGAGACATTTAATTTTTTGTAATTGCATAAATGGGCGGCATTTTACTCAGAATTAATAGTTTCTTACATGGACAAAAAATTCGTTTAATTTTTTCCCATTAAATACTATAATTTTAGAAAAGTACTTTGCGAAAAGAATCGGCAGTAGGACGGAAACGTGTTGACCACCGATTAGTTTTTTGCTAATAACTCTTGCATCCTTCGACCGACTTCTTCGACTAAGAGCTGGATGGAAAGCTTATCTGTTTCTCTTTCAGATGGCATTGACATATTTCATGAAAAGTCGTAAGAAATAAAATTTTTTTGATCAAAACTAAAATATCCTCGAAATCATTGAAGAAGAAGTACCTTATCAGACGAAAATATGCGTTATCTAATAAGAGACATTTAAATTTTTTTAATTGCATAAATGGGCGGCATTTTATTCAGAATTAATAGTTTTTTACATGGACAAAAAATTCGTTTAATTTTTTCCCATTAAATACTAGAATTATAGAAAAGTACTTTGCGAAAAGAATCGGCAGTAGGACGGAAACGTGTTGACCACCGATTAGTTTTTTGCTAATAACTCTTGCATCCTTCGACCGACTTCTTCAACTAAGAGCTCGATGAAAAGGTTATCTGCTCCTCCTACAGATGGCATTGACATATTTTACGAAAAGTCGTAAGAAATAAAATTTTTTTGATCAAAACTAAAATATCCTCGAAATCATTGAAGAAGAAGTACCTTTTCAGACGAAAATATGCGTTATCTAATAAGATACATTTAAATTTTTTTAATTGCATAAATGGGCGGCATTTCATTCAGAACTAATAGTTTTTTACATGGTCAAAAAATTCGTTTAATTTTTTCCCATTAAATACTAGAATTATAGAAAAGTACTTTGCGGAAAGAATCGGCAGTAGGATGGAATCGTGTTGACCACCGATTAGTTTTTTGCTAATAACACTTGCGTCCTTCGACCGACTTCTTCGTCTAATAGCTCGATGGAAAGCTTTTCTGTTCTTTTTTCAGATGGCATTAACATATTTTACGAAAAGTTGTAAGAACTAAAATTTTTTTGATCAAAACTAAAATATACTCGAAATTATTGAAGAAGAAGTACCTTATCAGACGAAAATATGCCTTATCTAATCAGAGACATTTAAATTTTTTTAATTGCATAAATGGGGGGCATTTTATTCAGAGTTAATAGTGTTTTACATGGACAAAAAATTCGTTTAATTTTTTCCCATTAAATACTAGAATTATAGAAATGTACTTTGCGAAAAGAATCGGCAGTAGGACGGAATCGTGTTGACCACCGATAAGTTTTTGGTAATTACTCTTGCATCCTTCGACCGACTTCTTCGACTAAGAGCTCGATGGAAAGCATATCTGTTCCTATTTCAGATGTCATTAACATATTTTACGAAAAGTCGTAAGAAATAAAATTTTTTTGATCAAAACTAAAATATCCTCCAAATCATTGAAGAAGAAGAAAATATGCTTTAGCTAATAAGAGACATTTAAATTTTTTTTAATTGCATAAATGGGCGGCATTTTATTCAGAATTAATAGTGTTTTACATGGACAAAAAATTCGTTTAATTTTTTCCCATTAAATACTACAATTATAGAAAAGTACCTTGCGAAAATAATCGACAGTAGGACGAAAACCTATTGACCACCGATTCGTTTTTTGCAAATAACTCTTGCATCCTTTGACCGACTTCTTCGACGAAGAGCTCGATGGAAAGCTTATCAATTCCTCTTTCAGATGGCATTAACATATTTTACGAAAAGTCATAAGAAATAAAACTTTTTTGATCAAAACTAAAATATCCTCGAAATCATTGAAGAAGAAGAACCTTATCAGACGAAAATATGCCGTATCTAAAAAGAGACATTTAAATTTTTTTAATTGCATAAAAAATTAATTATTCAGAATTAATAGTTTTTTACATGGACAAAAAACTCGTGTAATTTTTTCCCATTATATATTAGAATTATAGAAAAGTACTTTGCGAAAAGAATTAGCAGTAGGACGGAATCGTGTTGACCACTAATTAGTTTTTTGCTAATAACTATTGCATCCTTCAACCGACTTCTTCGACTAAGAGCTCGATGGAAAGCTTATCTGTTCCTCTTTCAGATGGCATTAACATATTTTACTAAAAGTTATAAGAAATAAAATTTTTTTGATCAAAACTAAAATATCCTCGAAATCATTGAAAAAGAAGTACCTAATCAGACGAAAATATGCCTTATCTAATAAGACCATTTAAATTTTTTAATTGCATAAATGGGCGGCATTTTACTCAGAATTAATAGTTTTTTACATGGAAAAAAAATTCGTTTAATTTTTTCCCATTAAATACTACAATTATAGAAAAGTACCTTGCGAAAATAATCGACAGTAGGACGAAAACGTATTGACCACCGATTAGTTTTTTGCATTTTATTCAGAATTAATAGTTTTTTACATGGACAAAAAATTCGTTTAATTTTTTCCCATTAGATACTAGAATTATAGAAAAGTACTTTGCGAAAATAATCGACAGTACGACGAAAACGTATTGACCACCGATTAATTTTTTGCTAATAACTCTTGCATCCTTCGACCGACTTCTTCGACTAAAAGCTCGATGGAAAGCTTATCAATTCCTCTTTCAGATAGCATTAACATATTTTCTTAAAAGTCATATGAAATAAAATTTTTTTGATCAAAACTAAAATATCATCGAAATCATTGAAGAAGAAGTACCTTATCAGACGAAAATATGCCTTATCCAATAGGAGACATTTAAATTTTTTTAATTGCATAAATGGGCGGCATTTTATTCATAATTAATAGTTTTTTACATGGACAAAAAATTCTTTTAATTTTTTCCTATTAAATACGGACGGACGGAATCGTTTTGACCACCGATTAGTTTTTTGCATATAACTCTTGCATCCTTCGTCCGACTTAGAGCTCGATGGAAAGCTTAGCTGTTCCTCTTTCAGATGTCATTAACATATTTTACGAAAAGTTGTAAGAAATAAAATTTTTTTGATCAAAACTAAAATATCCTCCAAATCATTGAAGAAGAAGAAAATATGCTTTAGCTAATAAGAGACATTTAAATTTTTTTTAATTGCATAAATGGGCGGCATTTTATTCAGAATTAATAGTGTTTTACATGGACAAAAAATTTGTTTAATTCTTTCCCATTAAATACTACAATTATAGAAAAGTACCTTGCGAAAATAATCGACAGTAGGACGAAAACCTAATGACCACCGATTCGTTTTTTGCAAATAACTCTTGCATCCTTTGACCGACTTCTTCGACGAAGAGCTCGATGGAAAGCATATCAATTCCTCTTTCAGATAGCATTAACATATTTTACGAAAAGTCATAAGAAATAAAACTTTTTTGATCAAAACTAAAATATCCTCGAAATCATTGAAGAAGAAGAACCTTATCAGACGAAAATATGCCGTATCTAAAAAGAGACATTTAAATTTTTTTAATTGCATAAATGGGTGGCATTTTATTCAGAATTAATAGTTTTTTACATGGACAAAAAACTCGTGTAATTTTTTCCCATTATATATTAGAATTATAGAAAAGTACTTTGCGAAAAGAATTAGCAGTAGGACGGAATCGTGTTGACCACCGATTAGTTTTTTGCTAATAACACTTGCATCCTTCGACCGACTTCTTCGACTAAGAGCTCGATGAAAAGCTTGTCTGTTCCTCTTTCAGGTGGCATTAACATATTTTACGAAAAGTCGTAAGAAATAAAATTTTTTTGATCAAAACTAAAATATCCTCGAAATCATTGAAGAAGAAGTACCTTATCAGACGAAAATATGCCTTATCTAATAAGAGACATTCAAATTTTTTTAATTGCATAAATGGGTGGCATTTTATTCAGAATTAATAGTTTTTTACATGGACAAAACATTCGTTTAATTTTTTTCCATTAAATACTACAATTATAGAAAAGTACTTTGCGAAACGAGTTGGCAGTAGGACGGAATCGTGTTGACCACCGATTAGTTTTTTGCTAATTACTCTTGCATCCTTCGACCGACTTCTTCGACTAAGAGCTCGATGGAAAGCATATCTGTTCCTATTTCAGATGTCATTAACATATTTTACGAAAAGTCGTAAGAAATAAAATTTTTTTGATCAAAACTAAAATATCCTCCAAATCATTGAAGAAGAAGAAAATATGCTTTAGCTAATAAGAGACATTTAAATTTTTTTTAATTGCATAAATGGGCGGCATTTTATTCAGAATTAATAGTGTTTTACATGGACAAAAAATTCGTTTAATTTTTTCCCATTAAATACTACAATTATAGAAAAGTACCTTGCGAAAATAATCGACAGTAGGACGAAAACCTATTGACCACCGATTCGTTTTTTGCAAATAACTCTTGCATCCTTTGACCGACTTCTTCGACGAAGAGCTCGATGGAAAGCTTATCAATTCCTCTTTCAGATGGCATTAACATATTTTACGAAAAGTCATAAGAAATAAAACTTTTTTGATCAAAACTAAAATATCCTCGAAATCATTGAAGAAGAAGAACCTTATCAGACGAAAATATGCCGTATCTAAAAAGAGACATTTAAATTTTTTTAATTGCATAAAAAATTAATTATTCAGAATTAATAGTTTTTTACATGGACAAAAAACTCGTGTAATTTTTTCCCATTATATATTAGAATTATAGAAAAGTACTTTGCGAAAAGAATTAGCAGTAGGACGGAATCGTGTTGACCACCAATTAGTTTTTTGCTAATAACTATTGCATCCTTCAACCGACTTCTTCGACTAAGAGCTCGATGGAAAGCTTATCTGTTCCTCTTTCAGATGGCATTAACATATTTTACTAAAAGTTATAAGAAATAAAATTTTTTTGATCAAAACTAAAATATCCTCGAAATCATTGAAAAAGAAGTACCTAATCAGACGAAAATATGCCTTATCTAATAAGAGCATTTAAATTTTTTAATTGCATAAATGGGCGGCATTTTACTCAGAATTAATAGTTTTTTACATGGAAAAAAAATTCGTTTAATTTTTTCCCATTAAATACTACAATTATAGAAAAGTACCTTGCGAAAATAATCGACAGTAGGACGAAAACGTATTGACCACCGATTAGTTTTTTGCATTTTATTCAGAATTAATAGTTTTTTACATGGACAAAAAATTCGTTTAATTTTTTCCCATTAGATACTAGAATTATAGAAAAGTACTTTGCGAAAATAATCGACAGTACGACGAAAACGTATTGACCACCGATTAATTTTTTGCTAATAACTCTTGCATCCTTCGACCGACTTCTTCGACTAAAAGCTCGATGGAAAGCTTATCAATTCCTCTTTCAGATAGCATTAACATATTTTCTTAAAAGTCATATGAAATAAAATTTTTTTGATCAAAACTAAAATATCATCGAAATCATTGAAGAAGAAGTACCTTATCAGACGAAAATATGCCTTATCCAATAGGAGACATTTAAATTTTTTTAATTGCATAAATGGGCGGCATTTTATTCATAATTAATAGTTTTTTACATGGACAAAAAATTCTTTTAATTTTTTCCTATTAAATACGGACGGACGGAATCGTTTTGACCACCGATTAGTTTTTTGCATATAACTCTTGCATCCTTCGTCCGACTTAGAGCTCGATGGAAAGCTTAGCTGTTCCTCTTTCAGATGTCATTAACATATTTTACGAAAAGTTGTAAGAAATAAAATTTTTTTGATCAAAACTAAAATATCCTCCAAATCATTGAAGAAGAAGAAAATATGCTTTAGCTAATAAGAGACATTTAAATTTTTTTTAATTGCATAAATGGGCGGCATTTTATTCAGAATTAATAGTGTTTTACATGGACAAAAAATTTGTTTAATTTTTTCCCATTAAATACTACAATTATAGAAAAGTACCTTGCGAAAATAATCGACAGTAGGACGAAAACCTAATGACCACCGATTCGTTTTTTGCAAATAACTCTTGCATCCTTTGACCGACTTCTTCGACGAAGAGCTCGATGGAAAGCTTATCAATTCCTCTTTCAGATAGCATTAACATATTTTACGAAAAGTCATAAGAAATAAAACTTTTTTGATCAAAACTAAAATATCCTCGAAATCATTGAAGAAGAAGAACCTTATCAGACGAAAATATGCCGTATCTAAAAAGAGACATTTAAATTTTTTTAATTGCATAAATGGGTGGCATTTTATTCAGAATTAATAGTTTTTTACATGGACAAAAAACTCGTGTAATTTTTTCCCATTATATATTAGAATTATAGAAAAGTACTTTGCGAAAAGAATTAGCAGTAGGACGGAATCGTGTTGACCACCGATTAGTTTTTTGCTAATAACACTTGCATCCTTCGACCGACTTCTTCGACTAAGAGCTCGATGAAAAGCTTGTCTGTTCCTCTTTCAGGTGGCATTAACATATTTTACGAAAAGTCGTAAGAAATAAAATTTTTTTGATCAAAACTAAAATATCCTCGAAATCATTGAAGAAGAAGTACCTTATCAGACGAAAATATGCCTTATCTAATAAGAGACATTCAAATTTTTTTAATTGCATAAATGGGTGGCATTTTATTCAGAATTAATAGTTTTTTACATGGACAAAACATTCGTTTAATTTTTTTCCATTAAATACTACAATTATAGAAAAGTACTTTGCGAAACGAGTTGGCAGTAGGACGGAATCGTGTTGACCACCGATTAGTTTTTTGCTAATAACTCTTGCATCGTTCGACCGACTTCTTCGACTAAGAGCTCGATGGAAAGCTTATCTGTTCCTATTTCAGATGTCATTAACATATTTTACGAAAAGTCGAAAGATATCAAATTTTTTTGATCAAAACTAAAATATACTCGAAATTATTGAAGAAGAAGTACCGTATCAGACGAAAATATGCCTTATTTAATAAAAGACATTTAAATTTTTTTAATTGCATAAATGGGTGGCATTTTATTCAGAATTAAAAGTTTCTTACATGGACAAAAAATTCGTTTAATTTTTTCCCATTAAATACTAGAATTATAGAAAAGTACTTTGCGAAAAAATCGGCAGTAGGACGGCAACATGTTGACCACCGATTAGTTTTTTGCTAATAACTCTTGCATCCTTCGACCGACTTCTTCGACTAAGAGCTCGATGAAAAGCTTGTCTGTTCCTCTTTCATAACATATTTTACGAACAATCGTAAGAAATAAAATTTTTTTGATCAAAACTAAAATATCCCCGAAATCATTGAAGAAGAAGTACCTTATCAGACGAAAATATGCCTTATCTAATAATAGACATTTAAATTTCTTTAATTGCATAAATGGGCGGCATTTTATTCAGAATTAATAGTTTTTTACATGGACAAAACATTCGTTTAATTTTATCCCATTGAATACTAGAATTATAGAAAAGTACTTTGCGAAAAGACTCGGCAGTAGGACGGAAACGTGTTGACCACCGATTAGTTTTTTGCTAATAACTCTTGCATCCTTCGACCGACTTCTTCGACTAAGAGCTCGATGGAAAGCTTATCTGTTCTTTTTTCAGATGGCATTAACATATTTTACGAAAAGTCGTAAGAAATAAAATTTTTTTGATCAAAACTAAAATATCCTCGAAATCATTGAAGAAGAAGTACCTTATCAGACGAAAATATGCGTTATCTAATAAGAGACATTTAAATTTTTTTAATTGCATAAATGGGCGGCATTTTATTCAGAATTAATAGTTTTTTACATGGTCAAAAAATTTGTTTAATTTTTTCCCATTAAATACTAGAATTATAGAAAAGTACCTTGCGAAAATAATCGACAGTAGGACGAAAACGTATTGACCACCGATTAGTTTTTTGCATTTTATTCAGAATTAATAGTTTTTTACATGGACAAAAAATTCGTTTAATTTTTTCCCATTAGATACTAGAATTATAGAAAAGTACCTTGCGAAAATAATCGACAGTAGGACGAAAACGTATTGACCACCGATTAGTTTTTTGCATTTTATTCAGAATTAATAGTTTTTTACATGGACAAAAAATTCGTTTAATTTTTTCCCATTAGATACTAGAATTATAGAAAAGTACCTTGCGAAAATAATCGACAGTAGGACGAAAACGTATTGACCACCGATTAGTTTTTTGCATTTTATTCAGAATTAATAGTTTTTTACATGGACAAAAAATTCGTTTAATTTTTTCCCATTAAATACTAGAATTATAGAAAAGTACTTTGCGAAAAGAATCGGCAGTAGGACGGAAACGTGTTGACCACCGATTAGTTTTTTGCTAATAACTCTTGCCTCCCTTGACCGACTTCTTCAACTAAGAGCTCGATGGAAACCTTATCTGTTCCTCTTTCAGATGGCATTGACATATTTTACGAAAAGTCGTAAGAAATAAAATTTTTTTGATCAAAACTAAAATATCCTCGAAATCATTGAAGAAGAAGTACCTTTTCAGACGAAAATATGCGTTATCTAATAAGATACATTTAAATTTTTTTAATTGCATAAATGGGCGGCATTTCATTCAGAATTAATAGTTTTTTACATGGTCAAAAAATTTGTTTAATTTTTTCCCATTAAATACTAGAATTATAGAAAAGTACTTTGCGGAAAGAATCGGCAGTAGGATGGAATCGTGTTGACCACCGATTAGTTTTTTGCTAATAACACTTGCGTCCTTCGACCGACTTCTTCGTCTAATAGCTCGATGGAAAGCTTTTCTGTTCCTTTTTTCAGATGGCATTAACATATTTTACGAAAAGTCGTAAGAAATAAAATTTTTTTGATCAAAACTAAAATATACTCGAAATTATTGAAGAAGAAGTACCTTATCAGACGAAAATATGCCTTATCTAATCAGAGACATTTAAATTTTTTTAATTGCATAAATGGGGGGCATTTTATTCAGAGTTAATAGTGTTTTACATGGACAAAAAATTCGTTTAATTTTTTCCCATTAAATACTAGAATTATAGAAATGTACTTTGCGAAAAGAATCGGCAGTAGGACGGAATCGTGTTGACCACCGATAAGTTTTTGGTAATTACTCTTGCATCCTTCGACCGACTTCTTCGACTAAGAGCTCGATGGAAAGCATATCTGTTCCTATTTCAGATGTCATTAACATATTTTACGAAAAGTCGTAAGAAATAAAATTTTTTTGATCAAAACTAAAATATCCTCCAAATCATTGAAGAAGAAGAAAATATGCTTTAGCTAATAAGAGACATTTAAATTTTTTTTAATTGCATAAATGGGCGGCATTTTATTCAGAATTAATAGTGTTTTACATGGACAAAAAATTCGTTTAATTTTTTCCCATTAAATACTACAATTATAGAAAAGTACCTTGCGAAAATAATCGACAGTAGGACGAAAACCTATTGACCACCGATTCGTTTTTTGCAAATAACTCTTGCATCCTTTGACCGACTTCTTCGACGAAGAGCTCGATGGAAAGCTTATCAATTCCTCTTTCAGATAGCATTAACATATTTTACGAAAAGTCATAAGAAATAAAACTTTTTTGATCAAAACTAAAATATCCTCGAAATCATTGAAGAAGAAGAACCTTATCAGACGAAAATATGCCGTATCTAAAAAGAGACATTTAAATTTTTTTAATTGCATAAATGGGTGGCATTTTATTCAGAATTAATAGTTTTTTACATGGACAAAAAACTCGTGTAATTTTTTCCCATTATATATTAGAATTATAGAAAAGTACTTTGCGAAAAGAATTAGCAGTAGGACGGAATCGTGTTGACCACCAATTAGTTTTTTGCTAATAACTATTGCATCCTTCAACCGACTTCTTCGACTAAGAGCTCGATGGAAAGCTTATCTGTTCCTCTTTCAGATGGCATTAACATATTTTACTAAAAGTCATAAGAAATAAAATTTTTTTGATCAAAACTAAAATATCCTCGAAATCATTGAAAAAGAAGTACCTAATCAGACGAAAATATGCCTTATCTAATAAGACCATTTAAATTTTTTAATTGCATAAATGGGCGGCATTTTACTCAGAATTAATAGTTTTTTACATGGAAAAAAAATTCGTTTAATTTTTTCCCATTAAATACTACAATTATAGAAAAGTACCTTGCGAAAATAATCGACAGTAGGACGAAAACGTATTGACCACCGATTAGTTTTTTGCATTTTATTCAGAATTAATAGTTTTTTACATGGACAAAAAATTCGTTTAATTTTTTCCTATTATATACTAGAATTATAGAAAAGTACTTTGCGAAAATAATCGACAGTACGACGAAAACGTATTGACCACCGATTAATTTTTTGCTAATAACTCTTGCATCCTTCGACCGACTTCTTCGACTAAAAGCTCGATGGAAAGCTTATCAATTCCTCTTTCAGATAGCATTAACATATTTTCTTAAAAGTCATAAGAAATAAAATTTTTTTGATCAAAACTAAAATATCATCGAAATCATTGAAGAAGAAGTACCTTATCAGACGAAAATATGCCTTATCCAATAGGAGACATTTAAATTTTTTTAATTGCATAAATGGGCGGCATTTTATTCATAATTAATAGTTTTTTACATGGACAAAAAATTCTTTTAATTTTTTCCTATTAAATACGGACGGACGGAATCGTTTTGACCACCGATTAGTTTTTTGCATATAACTCTTGCATCCTTCGTCCGACTTAGAGCTCGATGGAAAGCTTAGCTGTTCCTCTTTCAGATGGCATTAACATATTTTACGAAAAGCCGTAAGAAATAAAATTTTTTTGAGTAAAACTAAAATATCCTCGAAATCATTGAAGAAGAATTACCTAATCAGACGAAAATATGTCTTATCTAATAAGACCATTTAAATTTTTTAATTGCATAAATGGGCGGCATTTTATTCAGAATTAATAGTTTTTTACATGGAAAAAAAATTCGTTTAATTTTTTCCCATTAAATACTACAATTATAGAAAAGTACCTTGCGAAAATAATCGACAGTAGGATGAAAACGTATTGACCACCGATTAGTTTTTTGCTAATAACTATTGCATCCTTCAACCGACTTCTTCGACTAAGAGCTCGATGGAAAGCTTATCTATTCCTCTTTCAGATGGCATTAACATATTTTACGAAAAGTCGAAAGAAATAAAATTTTTTTGAGTAAAACTAAAATATCCTCGAAATCATTGAAGAAGAAGTACCTTATCAGACGAAAATATGCCTTATCTAATAAGAGACATTCAAATTTTTTTAATTGCATAAATGGGTGGCATTTTATTCAGAATTAATAGTTTTTTACATGGACAAAACATTCGTTTAATTTTTTTCCATTAAATACTACAATTATAGAAAAGTACTTTGCGAAACGAGTTGGCAGTAGGACGGAATCGTGTTGACCACCGATTAGTTTTTTGCTAATAACTCTTGCATCGTTCGACCGACTTCTTCGACTAAGAGCTCGATGGAAAGCTTATCTGTTCCTATTTCAGATGTCATTAACATATTTTACGAAAAGTCGAAAGATATCAAATTTTTTTGATCAAAACTAAAATATACTCGAAATTATTGAAGAAGAAGTACCGTATCAGACGAAAATATGCCTTATTTAATAAAAGACATTTAAATTTTTTTAATTGCATAAATGGGTGGCATTTTATTCAGAATTAAAAGTTTCTTACATGGACAAAAAATTCGTTTAATTTTTTCCCATTAAATACTAGAATTATAGAAAAGTACTTTGCGAAAAAATCGGCAGTAGGACGGAAACATGTTGACCACCGATTAGTTTTTTGCTAATAACTCTTGCATCCTTCGACCGACTTCTTCGACTAAGAGCTCGATGAAAAGCTTGTCTGTTCCTCTTTCATAACATATTTTACGAACAATCGTAAGAAATAAAATTTTTTTGATCAAAACTAAAATATCCCCGAAATCATTGAAGAAGAAGTACCTTATCAGACGAAAATATGCCTTATCTAATAATAGACATTTAAATTTCTTTAATTGCATAAATGGGCGGCATTTTATTCAGAATTAATAGTTTTTTACATGGACAAAACATTCGTTTAATTTTATCCCATTGAATACTAGAATTATAGAAAAGTACTTTGCGAAAAGACTCGGCAGTAGGACGGAAACGTGTTGACCACCGATTAGTTTTTTGCTAATAACTCTTGCATCCTTCGACCGACTTCTTCGACTAAGAGCTCGATGGAAAGCTTATCTGTTCTTTTTTCAGATGGCATTAACATATTTTACGAAAAGTCGTAAGAAATAAAATTTTTTTGATCAAAACTAAAATATCCTCGAAATCATTGAAGAAGAAGTACCTTATCAGACGAAAATATGCGTTATCTAATAAGAGACATTTAAATTTTTTTAATTGCATAAATGGGCGGCATTTTATTCAGAATTAATAGTTTTTTACATGGACAAAAAATTCGTTTAATTTTTTCCCATTAAATACTAGAATTATAGAAAAGTACTTTGCGAAAAGAATCGGCAGTAGGACGGAAACGTGTTGACCACCGATTAGTTTTTTGCTAATAACTCTTGCCTCCCTTGACCGACTTCTTCAACTAAGAGCTCGATGGAAACCTTATCTGTTCCTCTTTCAGATGGCATTGACATATTTTACGAAAAGTCGTAAGAAATAAAATTTTTTTGATCAAAACTAAAATATCCTCGAAATCATTGAAGAAGAAGTACCTTTTCAGACGAAAATATGCGTTATCTAATAAGATACATTTAAATTTTTTTAATTGCATAAATGGGCGGCATTTCATTCAGAATTAATAGTTTTTTACATGGTCAAAAAATTTGTTTAATTTTTTCCCATTAAATACTAGAATTATAGAAAAGTACTTTGCGGAAAGAATCGGCAGTAGGATGGAATCGTGTTGACCACCGATTAGTTTTTTGCTAATAACACTTGCGTCCTTCGACCGACTTCTTCGTCTAATAGCTCGATGGAAAGCTTTTCTGTTCCTTTTTTCAGATGGCATTAACATATTTTACGAAAAGTCGTAAGAAATAAAATTTTTTTGATCAAAACTAAAATATACTCGAAATTATTGAAGAAGAAGTACCTTATCAGACGAAAATATGCCTTATCTAATCAGAGACATTTAAATTTTTTTAATTGCATAAATGGGGGGCATTTTAATCAGAGTTAATAGTGTTTTACATGGACAAAAAATTCGTTTAATTTTTTCCCATTAAATACTAGAATTATAGAAATGTACTATGCGAAAAGAATCGGCAGTAGGACGGAATCGTGTTGACCACCGATAAGTTTTTGGTAATTACTCTTGCATCCTTCGACCGACTTCTTCGACTAAGAGCTCGATGGAAAGCATATCTGTTCCTATTTCAGATGTCATTAACATATTTTACGAAAAGTCGTAAGAAATAAAATTTTTTTGATCAAAACTAAAATATCCTCCAAATCATTGAAGAAGAAGAAAATATGCTTTAGCTAATAAGAGACATTTAAATTTTTTTTAATTGCATAAATGGGCGGCATTTTATTCAGAATTAATAGTGTTTTACATGGACAAAAAATTCGTTTAATTTTTTCCCATTAAATACTACAATTATAGAAAAGTACCTTGCGAAAATAATCGACAGTAGGACGAAAACCTATTGACCACCGATTCGTTTTTTGCAAATAACTCTTGCATCCTTTGACCGACTTCTTCGACGAAGAGCTCGATGGAAAGCTTATCAATTCCTCTTTCAGATAGCATTAACATATTTTACGAAAAGTCATAAGAAATAAAACTTTTTTGATCAAAACTAAAATATCCTCGAAATCATTGAAGAAGAAGAACCTTATCAGACGAAAATATGCCGTATCTAAAAAGAGACATTTAAATTTTTTTAATTGCATAAATGGGTGGCATTTTATTCAGAATTAATAGTTTTTTACATGGACAAAAAACTCGTGTAATTTTTTCCCATTATATATTAGAATTATAGAAAAGTACTTTGCGAAAAGAATTAGCAGTAGGACGGAATCGTGTTGACCACCAATTAGTTTTTTGCTAATAACTATTGCATCCTTCAACCGACTTCTTCGACTAAGAGCTCGATGGAAAGCTTATCTGTTCCTCTTTCAGATGGCATTAACATATTTTACTAAAAGTCATAAGAAATAAAATTTTTTTGATCAAAACTAAAATATCCTCGAAATCATTGAAAAAGAAGTACCTAATCAGACGAAAATATGCCTTATCTAATAAGACCATTTAAATTTTTTAATTGCATAAATGGGCGGCATTTTACTCAGAATTAATAGTTTTTTACATGGAAAAAAAATTCGTTTAATTTTTTCCCATTAAATACTACAATTATAGAAAAGTACCTTGCGAAAATAATCGACAGTAGGACGAAAACGTATTGACCACCGATTAGTTTTTTGCATTTTATTCAGAATTAATAGTTTTTTACATGGACAAAAAATTCGTTTAATTTTTTCCTATTATATACTAGAGTTATAGAAAAGTACTTTGCGAAAATAATCGACAGTACGACGAAAACGTATTGACCACCGATTAATTTTTTGCTAATAACTCTTGCATCCTTCGACCGACTTCTTCGACTAAAAGCTCGATGGAAAGCTTATCAATTCCTCTTTCAGATAGCATTAACATATTTTCTTAAAAGTCATAAGAAATAAAATTTTTTTGATCAAAACTAAAATATCATCGAAATCATTGAAGAAGAAGTACCTTATCAGACGAAAATATGCCTTATCCAATAGGAGACATTTAAATTTTTTTAATTGCATAAATGGGCGGCATTTTATTCATAATTAATAGTTTTTTACATGGACAAAAAATTCTTTTAATTTTTTCCTATTAAATACGGACGGACGGAATCGTTTTGACCACCGATTAGTTTTTTGCATATAACTCTTGCATCCTTCGTCCGACTTAGAGCTCGATGGAAAGCTTAGCTGTTCCTCTTTCAGATGGCATTAACATATTTTACGAAAAGCCGTAAGAAATAAAATTTTTTTGAGTAAAACTAAAATATCCTCGAAATCATTGAAGAAGAATTACCTAATCAGACGAAAATATGTCTTATCTAATAAGACCATTTAAATTTTTTAATTGCATAAATGGGCGGCATTTTATTCAGAATTAATAGTTTTTTACATGGAAAAAAAATTCGTTTAATTTTTTCCCATTAAATACTACAATTATAGAAAAGTACCTTGCGAAAATAATCGACAGTAGGATGAAAACGTATTGACCACCGATTAGTTTTTTGCTAATAACTATTGCATCCTTCAACCGACTTCTTCGACTAAGAGCTCGATGGAAAGCTTATCTATTCCTCTTTCAGATGGCATTAACATATTTTACGAAAAGTCGAAAGAAATAAAATTTTTTTGAGTAAAACTAAAATATCCTCGAAATCATTGAAGAAGAATTACCTAATCAGACGAAAATATGTCTTATCTAATAAGACCATTTAAATTTTTTAATTGCATAAATGGGCGGCATTTTATTCAGAATTAATAGTTTTTTACATGGAAAAAAAATTCGTTTAATTTTTTCCCATTAAATACTACAATTATAGAAAAGTACCTTGCGAAAATAATCGACAGTAGGATGAAAACGTATTGACCACCGATTAGTTTTTTCTAATAACTCTTGCATTCTTTGACCGACTTCTTCGACTAAGAGCTCGATGGAAAGCTTATCAATTCCTCTTTCAGATAGCATTAACATATTTTCTTAAAAGTCGTAAGAAATAAAATTTTTTTGATCAAAACTAAAATATCATCGAAATCATTGAAGAAGAAGTACCTTATCAGACGAAAATATGCCTTATCCAATAGGAGACATTTAAATTTTTTTAATTGCATAAATGGGCGGCATTTTATTCATAATTAATAGTTTTTTACATGGACAAAAAATTCTTTTAATTTTTTCCTATTAAATACGGACGGACGGAATCGTTTTGACCACCGATTAGTTTTTTGCTTATAACTCTTGCATCCTTCGTCCGACTAAGAGCTCGATGGAAAGCTTAGCTGTTCCTCTTTCAGATGGCATTAACATATTTTACGAAAAGTCGTAAGAACTAAAATTTTTTTGATCAAAACTAAAATATCCTCGAAATCATTGAAGAAGAATTACCTAATCAGACGAAAATATGTCTTATCTAATAACACCATTTAAATTTTTTAATTGCATAAATCGGCGGCATTTTATTCAGAATTAATAGTTTTTTATATGGAAAAAAAATTAGTTTAATTTTTTCCCATTAAATACAACAATTATAGAAAAGTACCTTGCGAAAATAATCGGCAGTAGGACGAAAACCCCTATTAGTTTTTTGCTAATAACTCTTGCATCCTTTGACCGACTTCTTCGACTAAAAGATCGATGGAAAGCTTATCTGTTCCTCTTTCAGATGGCATTAATATATTTTACGAATAGTTGTAAGAAATAAAATTTTTTTCATCAAAACTAAAATATCCTTGAAATCATTGAAGACGAGGACCCTTTTCAGACGAAAATATACCTTATCTAATAAGAGACATTTAAATTTTTTTAATTGCATAAATGGGCGGCATTTTATTCAGAATTAATAGTTTTTTAACATATTTTACGAAAAGTCATAAGAAATAAAATTTTTTTGATCAAAACTAAAATATCCTCGAAATCATTGAAGAAGAAGTACCTTATCAGACGAAAATATGCCTTATCCAACAGGAGACATTTAAATTTTTTTAATTGCATAAATGGGCGGCATTTTATTCATAATTAATAGTTTTTTACATGGACAAAAAATTCTTTTAATTTTTTCCCATTAAATACGGACGGACGGAATCGTTTTGACCACCGATTAGTTTTTTGCTTATAACTCTTGCATCCTTCGTCCGACTTAGAGCTCGATGGAAAGCTTAGCTGTTCCTCTTTCAGATGGCATTAACATATTTTACGAAAAGTCGTAAGAAATACAATTTTTTTTGATCAAAACTAAAATATCCTCCAAACCATTGAAGAAGAAGAAAATATGCTTTATCTAATAAGAGACATTTAAATTTTTTTTAATTGCATAAATGGGCGGCATTTTATTCCGAATTAATAGTGTTTTACATGGACAAAAATTCGTTTAAATTTTTCCCATTAAGTACTAGAATTATAGAAATGTACTTTGCGAAAAGAATCGGCAGTAGGACGGAAACGTGTTGACCACCGATTAGTTTTTGCTAATTACTCTTGCATCCTTCAACCGACTTCTTCGACTAAGAGCTCGATGGAAAGCTTATCTGTTCCTCTTTCAGATGGCATTAACATATTTTACGAAAAGTCGAAAGAAATAAAACTTTTTTGAGTAAAACTAAAATATCCTCGAAATCATTGAAGAATAATTACCTAATCAGACGAAAATATGTCTTATCTAATAAGACCATTTAAATTTGTTAATTGCATAAATGGGCGGCATTTTATTTAGAATAAATAGTTTTTTACATGGACAAAAAACTCGTTTAATTTTTTCCCAGTATATATTAGAATTATAGAAAAGTACTTTGCGAAAAGAATTGGCAGTAGGACGGAATCGTGTTGACCACCAATTAGTTTTTTGCTAATAACTCTTGCATCCATCAACCGACTTCTTCGACTAAGAGCTCGATAGAAAGCTTATCTGTTCCTCTTTAAGATGGCATTAACATATTTTACTAAAAGTCATAAAAAATAAAATTTTTTTGATCAAAACTAAAATATCCTCGAAATCATTGAAGAAGAAGAACCTTATCAGACGAAAATATGCCGTATCTAAAAAGAGACATTTAAATTTTATTAATTGCATGAATGGGTGGCATTTTATTCAGAATTAATAGTTTTTTACATGGACAAAAAACTCGTTTAATTTTTTCCCAGTATATATTAGAATTATAGAAAAGTACTTTGCGAAAAGAATTGGCAGTAGGACGGAATCGTGTTGACCACCGATTAGTTTTTTGCTAATAACTCTTGCATCCTTTGACCGACTTTTTCGACTAAGAGCTCGATGGAAAGCTTATCAATTCCTCTTTCAGATAGCATTAACATATTTTACGAAAAGTGATAAGAAATAAAACTTTTTTGATCAAAACTAAAATATCCTCGAAATCATTGAAGAAGAGGAACCTTATCAGACGAAAATATGCCGTATCTAAAAAGAGACATTTAAATTTTTTTAATTGCATGAATGGGTGGCATTTTATTCAGAATTAATAGTTTTTTACATGGACAAAAAACTCGTTTAATTTTTTCCCAGTATATATTAGAATTATAGAAAAGTACTTTATGAAAAGAATTGGCAGTAGGACGGAATCGTGTTGACCACCAATTAGTTTTTTGCTAATAACTCTTGCATCCATCAACCGACTTCTTCGACTAAGAGCTCGATGGAAAGCTTATCTGTTCCTCTTTCAGATGGCATTAACATATTTTACTAAAAGTCATAAAAAATAAAATTTTTTTGATCAAAACTAAAATATCCTCGAAATCATTGAAGAAGAAGTACCTAATCAGACGAAAATATGCCTTATCTAATAAGACCATTTAAATTTTTTAATTGCATAAATGGGCGGCATTTTGTTCAGAATTAATAGTTTTTTACATGGACAAAAAATTCGTTTAATTTTTTCCCATTAAATACTACAATTATAGAAAAGTACCTTGCGAAAATAATCGACAGTAGGACGAAAACGTATTGACCACCGATTAGTATTTTTCATTTTATTCAGAATTAATAGTTTTTTACATGGACAAAAAATTCGTTTCATTTTTTCCCATTAAATACTAGAATTATAGAAAAGTACTTTGCGAAAATAATCGACAGTAGGACGGAAACGTGTTGACCACCGATTAGTTTTTGCTAATTACTCTTGAATCCTTCGACTGACTTCTTCGACTAAGAGCTCGATGGAAAGCTTATCTGTTCCTCTTTCAGATGGCATTAACATATCTTACTAAAAGTCGTAAAAAATAAAATTTTTTTGATCAACACTAAAATATCCTCCAAATCATTGAAGAAGAAGAAAATATGCTTTATCTAATAAGGACATTTAAATTTTTTGAATTGCATAAATGGGCGGCATTTTATTCAGAATTAATAGTGTTTTACATGGACAAAAAATTTGTTTAATTTTTTCCCATTAAATACTAGAATTATAGAAATGTACCTTGCGAAAAGAATCGGCAGTAGGACGGAAACGTGTTGACCACCGATTTGTTTTTGCTAATTACTCTTGCATCCTTCGACCGACTTCTTCGACTAAGAGCTCGATGGAAAGCTTATCTGTTCCTTTTTCAGATGGCATTAACATAACATATTTTACGAAAAGTCGAAAGAAATAAAATTTTTTTGAGTAAAACTAAAATATCCTCGAAATCATTGAAGAAGAATTACCTAATAAGACGAAAATATGTCTTATCTAATAAGACCATTTAAATTTTTTAATTGCATAAATGGGCGGCATTTTATTCAGAATAAATAGTTTTTTACATAGACAAAAAATTCATTTCATTTTTTCCCATTAAATACTACAATTATTAAAAAGTACCTTGCGAAAATAATCGACAGTAGGACAAAAACGTATTGACCACCGATTAGTTTTTTGCTAATAACTCTTGCATCCTTCGACCGACTTCTTCGACTAAGAGCTCGATGGAAAGCTTATCTGTTCCTTTTTCAGATGGCATTAACATATTTTACGAAAAGTCGAAAGAAATAAAATTTTTTTGAGTAAAACTAAAATATCCTCGAAATCATTGAAGAAGAATTACCTAATAAGACAAAAATATGTCTTATCTAATAAGACCATTTAAATTTTTTAATTGCATAAATGGGCGGCATTTTATTCAGAATTAATAGTTTTTTACATGGACAAAAAATTCATTTCATTTATTCCCATTAAATACTAGAATTATAGAAAAGTACCTTGCGAAAAGAATCGGCAGTAGGACGGAAACGTGTTGACCACCGATTAGTTTTTGCTAATTACTCTTGCATCCTTCGACCGACATCTTCGACTAAGAGCTCGATGGAAAGCTTATCTGTTCCTTTTTCAGATGGCATTAACATATTTTACGAAAAGTCGAAAGAAATAAAATTTTTTTGAGTAAAACTAAAATATCCTCGAAATCATTGAAGAAGAATTACCTAATAAGACGAAAATATGTCTTATCTAATAAGACCATTTAAATTTTTTAATTGCATAAATGGGCGTTATTTTATTCAGAATTAATAGTTTTTTACATGGACAAAAAATTAATTTCATTTTTTCCCATTAAATACTACAATTATAGAAAAGTACCTTGCGAAAATAATCGACAGTAGGACGGAAACGTGTTGACCACCGATTAGTTTTTGCTAATTACTCTTGCATCCTTCGACCGACTTCTTCGATTAAGAACTCGATGGAAAGCTTATCTGTTCCTTTTTCAGATGGCATTAACATATTTTACGAAAAGTCATAAGAAATAAAATTTTTTTGAGTAAAACTAAAATATCCTCGAAATCATTGAAGAAGAAGTACCTTATCAGACGAAAATATGCCTTATCTAATAAGAGACATTTAAATTTTTTTAATTGCATAAATGGGCGGCATTTTATTCGGAATTAATAGTTTCTTACATGGACAAAAAATTCGTTTAATTTTTTTCCCATTATATATTAGAATTATAGAAGAGTACTTTACGAAAAGAATTGGCAGTAGGACGGAATCGTGTTGACCACCGATTAGTTTTTTGCTAATAACTCTTGCATCCTTCGACCGACTTCTTCGACTAAGAGCTCGATGGAAAGCTTCTCTGTTCCTATTTCAGATAACATTAACATATTTTACAAAAAGTCGTAAGAAATAAAATTTTGTTTGATCAAAACTAAAATATCCTCGAAATCATTGAAGAAGAAGTACCTTATCAGACGAAAATATGCCTTATCTAATAAGAGACATTTAAATTTTTTTAATTGCATAAATGGGCGGCATTTTATTCGGAATTAATAGTTTCTTACATGGACAAAAAATTCGTTTAATTTTTTCCCATTAAATACTACAATTATAGAAAAGTACCTTGCGAAAATAATCGACAGTAGGACGGAAACGTGTTGACCACCGATTAGTTTTTGCTAATTACTCTTGCATCCTTCGACCGACTTCTTCGACTAAGAGCTCGATGGAAAGCTTATCTGTTCCTTTTTCAGATGGCATTAACATATTTTACGAAAAGTCGTAAGAAATAAAATTTTTTTGATCAAAACTAAAATATCCTCGAAATCATTGAAGAAGAAGTACCTTATCAGACGAAAATATGCCTTATCTAATAAGAGACATTTAAATTTTTTTAATTGCATAAATGGGTGGCATTTTATTCAGAATTAATAGTTTTTTACATAGACAAAAAATTCATTTCATTTTTTCCCATTAAATACTACAATTATTAAAAAGTACCTTGCGAAAATAATCGACAGTAGGACGAAAACCTATTGACCACCGATTCGTTTTTTGCAAATAACTCTTGCATCCTTTGACCGACTTCTTCGACGAAGAGCTCGATGGAAAGCTTATCAATTCCTCTTTCAGATAGCATTAACATATTTTACGAAAAGTCATAAGAAATAAAACTTTTTTGATCAAAACTAAAATATCCTCGAAATCATTGAAGAAGAAGTACCTAATCAGACGAAAATATGCCGTATCTAAATAGAGACATTTAAATTTTTTTAATTGCATAAATGGGTGGCATTTTATTCAGAATTAATAGTTTTTTACATGGGCAAAAAATTCGTTTAATTTTTTCCCATTAAATACTACAATTATAGAAAAGTACCTTGCGAAAATAATCGACAGTAGGATGAAAACGTATTGACCACCGATTAGTTTTTTGCTAATAACTCTTGCATCCTTCGACCGACTTCTTCGACTAAGAGCTCGATGAAAAGCTTGTCTGTTCCTCTTTCAGGTGGCATTAACATATTTTACGAAAAGTCGTAAGAAATAAAATTTTTTTGATCAAAACTAAAATATCCTCGAAATCATTGAAGAAGAAGTACCTTATCAGACGAAAATATGCCTTATCTAATAAGAGACATTTAAATTTTTTTAATTGCATAAATGGGTGGCATTTTATTCAGAATTAATAGTTTTTTACATGGACAAAACATTCGTTTAATTTTTTTCCATTAAATACTAGAATTATAGAAAAGTACTTTGCGAAACGAGTTGGCAGTAGGACGGAATCGTGTTGACCACCGATTAGTTTTTTGCTAATAACTCTTGCATCGTTCGACCGACTTCTTCGACTAAGAGCTCGATGGAAAGCTTATCTGTTCCTATTTCAGATGTCATTAACATATTTTACGAAAAGTCGAAAGATATCAAATTTTTTTGATCAAAACTAAAATATACTCGAAATTATTGAAGAAGAAGTACCGTATCAGACGAAAATATGCCTTATCTAATAAGAGACATTTAAATTTTTTTAATTGCATAAATGGGCGGCATTTTATTCAGAATTAATAGTTTTTTAACATATTTTACGAAAAGTCATAAGAAATAAAATTTTTTTGATCAAAACTAAAATATCCTCGAAATCATTGAAGTAGAAGTACCTTATTAGACGAAAATATGCCTTATCCAATAGGAGACATTTAAATTTTTTTAATTGCATAAATGGGCGGCATTTTATTCAGAATTAATAGTTTTTTACATGGACAAAAATTTCGTTTAATTTTTTCCCATTAAATACTAGAATTATAGAAAAGTACTTTGCGAAAAGAATCGGCAGTAGGACGGAATCGGTTTGACCACCGATTAGTTTTTTGCTAATAACTCTTGCATCCTTCGACCGACTTCTTCGACTAAGAGCTCGATGGAAGTTTATCTGTTCCTATTTCAGATATCATTAACATATTTTACGAAAAGTCGTAAGAAATAAAATTTTGTTTGATCAAAACTAAAATATCCTCGAAATCATTGAAGAAGAAGTACCTTATCGGACGAAAATATGCTTTATCTAATAAGAGACATTTAAATTTTTGTTAATTGCATAAATGGGCGGCATTTTATTCAGAATTAATAGTGTTTTACATGGACAAAACATTCGTTTAATTTTTTCCCATTAAATACTAGAATTATAGAAAAGTACTTTGCGAAAAGAATCGGCAGTAGGACGGAAACGTGTTGACCACCGATTAGTTTTTGCTAATTACTCTTGCATCCTTCGACCGACTTCTTCGACTAAGAGCTCGATGCAAGCCTTATCTGTTCCTCTTTCAGATGGCATTAACATATTTTACGAAAAGTCGTAAGAAATACAATTTTTTTTATCAAAACTAAAATATCCTCCAAATCATTGAAGAAGAAGAAAATATGCTTTATCTAATAAGAGACATTTAAATTTTTTTTAATTGCATAAATGGGCGGCATTTTATTCAGAATTAATAGTGTTTTACATGGACAAAAAATTCGTTTAAATTTTTCCCATTAAGTACTAGAATTATAGAAAAGTACTTTGCGAAAAGAATTGGCAGTAGGACGGAATCGTGTTGACCACCAATTAGTTTTTTGCTAATAACTCTTGCATCCATCAACCGACTTCTTCGACTAAATGCTCGATGGAAAGCTTATCTGTTCCTCTTTCAGATGGCATTAACATATTTTACTAAAAGTCATAAGAAATAAAATTTTTTTGATCAAAACTACAATATCCTCGAAATCATTGAAGAAGAAGTACCTAATCAGACGAAAATATGCCTTATCTAATAAGACCATTTAAATTTTTTAATTGCATAAATGGGCGGCATTTTGTTCAGAATTAATAGTTTTTTACATGGACTAAAAATTCGTTTAATTTTTTCCCATTAAATACTACAATTATAGAAAAGTACCTTGCGAAAATAATCGACAGTAGGACGAAAACGTATTGACCACCGATTAGTTTTTTGCATTTTATTCAGAATTAATAGTTTTTTACATGGACAAAAAACTCGTTTAATTTTTTCCTATTAAATACTAGAATTATAGAAAAGTACTTTGCGAAAATAATCGACAGTAGGACGGAAACGTGTTGACCACCGATTAGTTTTTGCTAATTACTCTTGCATCCTTCGACCGACTTCTTCGACTAAGAGCTCGATGGAAAGCTTATCTGTTCCTCTTTCAGATGGCATTAATATATTTTACGAAAAGTCGTAAGAAATAAAATTTTTTTGATCAACACTAAAATATCCTCCAAATCATTGAAGAAGAAGAAAATATGCTTTATCTAATAAGAGACATTTAAATTTTTTTAATTGCATAAATGGGCGGCATTTTATTCAGAATTAATAGTGTTTTACATGGACAAAAAATTCGTTTAAATTTTTCCCATTAAGTACTAGAATTATAGAAATGTACTTTGCGAAAAGAATCGGCAGTAGGACGGAAACGTGTTGACCACCGATTAGTTTTTGCTAATTACTCTTGCATCCTTCGACCGACTTCTTCGACTAAGAGCTCGATGGAAAGCTTATCTGTTCCTCTTTCAGATGGCATTAATATATTTTACGAAAAGTCGTAAGAAATAAAATTTTTTTGATCAACACTAAAATATCCTCCAAATCATTGAAGAAGAAGAAAATATGCTTTATCTAATAAGAGACATTTAAATTTTTTGAATTGCATAAATGGGCGGCATTTTATTCAGAATTAATAGTGTTTTATATGGACAAAAAATTTGTTTAATTTTTTCCCATTAAATACTAGAATTATAGAAATGTACCTTGCGAAAAGAATCGGCAGTAGGACGGAAACGTGTTGACCACCGATTAGTTTTTGCTAATTACTCTTGCATCCTTCGACCGACTTCTTCGACTAAGAGCTCGATGGAAAGCTTATATGTTCCTTTTTCAGATGGCATTAACATATTTTACGAAAAGTCGAAAGAAATAAAATTTTTTTGAGTAAAAGTAAAATATCCTCGAAATCATTGAAGAAGAATTACCTAATAAGACGAAAATATGTCTTATCTAATAAGATCATTTAAATTTTTTAATTGCATAAATGGGCGGCATTTTATTCAGAATTAATAGTTTTTTACATGGACAAAAAATTCATTTCATTTTTTCCCATTAAATACTACAATTATAGAAAAGTACCTTGCGAAAAAAATCGACAGTAGGACGAAAACGTATTGACCACTGATTAGTTTTTTGCTAATAACTCTTGCATCCTTTGACCGACTTCTTCGACTAAAAGCTCGATGGAAAGCTTATCTGTTCCGTTTTCAGATAGCATTAACATATTTTACGAAAAGTCGTAAGAAATAAAACTTTTTTGATCAAAACTAAAATATCCTCGAAATCATTGAAGAAGAAGTACCTTATCAGACGAAAATATGCCTTATCTAATAAGAGACATTTAAATTTTTTTAATTGCATAAATGGGCGGCATTTTATTCGGAATTAATAGTTTCTTACATGGACAAAAAATTCGTTTAATTTTTTCCCATTATATATTAGAATTATAGAAGAGTACTTTACGAAAAGAATTGGCAGTAGGACGGAATCGTGTTGACCACCGATTAGTTTTTTGCTAATAACTCTTGCATCCTTCGACCGACTTCTTCGACTAACAGCTCGATGGAAAGCTTATCTGTTCTTCTTACAGATGGCATTAACATATTTAAGGAAAAGTCATAAGAAATAACATTTTTTTGATCAAAACTAAAATATCCTCGAAATCATTGAAGTAGAAGTACCTTATTAGACGAAAATATGCCTTATCCAATAGGAGACATTTAAATTTTTTTAATTGCATAAATGGGCGGCATTTTATTCGGAATTAACAGTTTCTTACATGGACAAAAAATTCGGATAATTTTTTCCCATTATATATTAGAATTATAGAAGAGTACTTTACGAAAAGAATTGGCAGTAGGACGGAATCGTGTTGACCACCGATTAGTTTTTTGCTAATAACTCTTGCATCCTTCGACCGACTTCTTCGACTAAAAGCTCGATGGAAAGCTTATCTGTTCTTCTTACAGATGGCATTAACATATTTAAGGAAAAGTCATAAGAAATAAAATTTTTTTGATCAAAACTAAAATATCCTCGAAATCATTGAAGAAGAAGTACCTTATCACACGAAAATATGCCTTATCTAATAAGAGACATTTAAATTTTTTTAATTGCATTAATGGGCGGCACTTTATTCAGAATTATTAGTTTTTTACATAGACAAAAAATTCGTTTAATTTTTTTCCATTAAATACTAGAATTATAGAATAGTACTTTGCGAAAAGAATCGGCAGTAGGACGGAAACGTGTTGACCACCGATTAGTTTTTTGCTAATAACTCTTGCATCCTTCGACCGACTTCTTCAACTAAGAGCTCGATGGAAAGCTTATCTGTTCCTCTTTCAGATGGCATTAACGTATTTTACGAAAAGACGTAAGAAATAAAATTTTTTTGATCAAAACTAAAATATCCTTGAAATCATTGAAAACGAAGTACCTTATCAGACGAAAATATACCTTATCTAATAAATGACATTTAAATTTTTTTAATTGCATAAATGGGCGGCATTTTATTCAGAATTAATAGTTTTTAACATATTTTACGAAAAGTCGTAAGAAACAAAATTTTTTTGAACAAAACTAAAATATCCTCGAAATCATTGAAGAAGTACCTAATCAGACGAAAATATGCCTTATCTAATAAGAGAAATTTAAATTTTTTTAATTTCATAAATGTGCGGCATTTTATTCAGAATTAGTAGTTTTTTACATGGACAAAAAATTCGTTTAATTTTTTCCCATTAAATACTAGAATTATAGAAAAGTTCATTGCGAAAAGAATCGGCAGTAGGACAGAAACGTGTTGACCACCGATTAGTTTTTTGCTAATAACTCTTGCATCCTTTGACCGACTTCTTCGACTAAAAGCTCGACGGAAAGCTTTTCTTTTCCTCTTTCAGATGGCATTAACATATTTTACGAAAAGTCGTAAGAAACAAAATTTTTTTGATCAAAACTAAAATATCCTCGAAATCATTGAAGAAGAAGTACCTTATCAGACGAAAATATGCCTTATCCAATAGGAGACATTCAAATTTTTTTAATTGCATAAATGGGCGGCATTTTATTCAGAATAAATAGTTTTTTACTTGGACAAAAAATTCGTTTAATTTTTTCCCATTAAATACTAGAATTATAGAAAAGTTCTTTGCGAAAAGAATCGGCAGTAGGACAGAAACGTGTTGACCACCGATTTGTTTTTTGCTAATAACTCTTGCATCCTTCGACCGACTTCTTCAACTAAGAGCTCGATGGAAAGCTTATCCGTTCCTTTTTCAGATGGCATTAATATATTTTACGAAAAGTCGTAAGAAATAAAATTTTTTTGATCAAAACTAAAATATCCTCGAAATCATTGAAGAAGAAGTACCTTATCAGACGAAAATAATCTAAAATAATCTAATCTTATCTAATAAGAGACATTTAAATTGTTTTTGATTGCATAAATGGGTGGCATTTTATTCAGAATTAATAGATTTTTACATGGACAAAACATTCGTTTAATTTTTTCCCATTAAATACTAGAATTATAGAAAAGTACTTTGCGAAAAGAATCGGCAGTAGGACGGTATCGTGTTGACCACCGATTAGTTTTTTGCTAATAACTCTTGCATCCTTCGACCGACTTCTTCGACTAAGAGGTCGATGGAAAGCTTATCTGTTCCTCTTTCAGATGACATTAACATATTTTACGAAAAGTCGTAAGAAATAAAATTTTGTTTGATCAAAACTAAAATATCCTCGAAATCATTGAAGAAGAAGTACCTTATCAGACGAAAATATGCCTTATCTAATAAGAGACATTTAAATTTTTTTAATTGCATAAATGGGCGGTATTTTATTCAGAATTAATAGTTTTGTACATGGACAAAAAATTCGTTTAATTTTTTCCCATTAAAACTAAAATATCCTCGAAATCATTGAAGAAAAAGTACCTTATCAAAAGAAAATATGCCTTATCTACTCAGAGACATTTCAATTTTTTTAATTGCATAAATGGGCGGCATTTTATTCAGAATTAATAGTTTTTTACATGGACAAAAAATTCGTTTAATTTTTTCCCATTAAATACTAGAATTATAGAAAAGTACTTTGCGAAAAGAATCGGCAGTAGGACGGAATCGTGTTGACCACCGATTAGTTTTTTGCTAATTACTCTTGCATCCTTCAACCGACTTCTTCGACTGTGAGCTCGATGGAAAGCTTATCTGTTCCTCTTTCAGATGGCATTAACATATTTTACGAAAAGTCTTAAGAAACAAAATTTTCTCGAAATCATTGAGAAAGAAGTACTTTTTCAGACGAAAATATGCCTTATCTAATAAGAGACATTTAAATTTTTTGAATTGCATAAATGGGCGGCATTTTATTGAGAATTAATAGTTTTTTACATGGACAAAAAATTCGTTTAATTTATTCCCATTAAATACTAAAATTATAGATATGTACTTTGCGAAAAGTATCGGCAGTAGGACGGTATCGTGTTGACCACCGATTAGTTTTTTGCTAATTACTCTTGCATCCTTCAACCGACTTCTTCGACTGTGAGCTCGATGAAAAGCTTATCTGTTCCTCTTTCAGATGGCATTAACATATTTTACGAAAAGCTTTAAGAAACAAAATTTTCTCGAAATCATTGAGAAAGAAGTACCTTTTCAGACGAAAATATGCCTTATCTAATAAGAGACATTTAAATTTTTTGAATTGCATAAATGGGCGGCATTTTATTGAGAATTAATAGTTTTTTACTTGGACAAAAAATTCGTTTAATTTTTTCCCATTAAATACTAGAATTATAGAAAAGTTCTTTGCGAAAAGAATCGGCAGTAGGACAGAAACGTGTTGACCACCGATTAGTTTTTTGCTAATAACTCTTGCATCCTTCGACCGACTTCTTCAACTAAGAGCTCGATGGAAAGCTTATCCGTTCCTTTTTCAGATGGCATTAATATATTTTACGAAAAGTCGTAAGAAATAAAATTTTTTTGATCAAAACTAAAATATCCTCGAAATCATTGAAGAAGAAGTACCTTATCAGACGAAAATAATCTAAAATAATCTAATCTTATCTAATAAGAGACATTTAAATTGTTTTTGATTGCATAAATGGGTGGCATTTTATTCAGAATTAATAGATTTTTACATGGACAAAACATTCGTTTAATTTTTTCCCATTAAATACTAGAATTATAGAAAAGTACTTTGCGAAAAGAATCGGCAGTAGGACGGTATCGTGTTGACCACCGATTAGTTTTTTGCTAATAACTCTTGCATCCTTCGACCGACTTCTTCGACTAAGAGGTCGATGGAAAGCTTATCTGTTCCTCTTTCAGATGACATTAACATATTTTACGAAAAGTCGTAAGAAATAAAATTTTGTTTGATCAAAACTAAAATATCCTCGAAATCATTGAAGAAGAAGTACCTTATCAGACGAAAATATGCCTTATCTAATAAGAGACATTTAAATTTTTTTAATTGCATAAATGGGCGGTATTTTATTCAGAATTAATAGTTTTGTACATGGACAAAAAATTCGTTTAATTTTTTCCCATTAAAACTAAAATATCCTCGAAATCATTGAAGAAAAAGTACCTTATCAAAAGAAAATATGCCTTATCTACTCAGAGACATTTCAATTTTTTTAATTGCATAAATGGGCGGCATTTTATTCAGAATTAATAGTTTTTTACATGGACAAAAAATTCGTTTAATTTTTTCCCATTAAATACTAGAATTATAGAAAAGTACTTTGCGAAAAGAATCGGCAGTAGGACGGAATCGTGTTGACCACCGATTAGTTTTTTGCTAATTACTCCTGTATCCTTCAACCGACTTCTTCGACTAAGAGCTCGATGGAAAGCTTATCAGATCCTCTTTCAGATGGCATTAACATATTTTACGAAAAGTCGTAAGAAATATAATTTTCTCCAAATCATTGAGAAAGAAGTACCTTATCAGACGAAAATATGCCTTATCTAATAAGAGACAATTAAATTTTTTTAATAGCATAAATGGGCGGCATTTTATTCAGAATTAATAGTTTTTTACATGGACAAAAAATTAGTTTAATTTTTTTCCATTATATATTAGAATTATAGAAAAGTACTTTGCGAAAAGAATTGGCAGATGGACGGAATCGTGTTGACCACCGATTAGTTTTTTGCTAATAACTCTTGCATCCTTCGACCGACTTCTTCGACTAAGAGCTCGATGGAAAGCTTATCTGTTCCTCTTTCAGATGGCATTAACATATTTTACGAAAAGTCTTAAGAAACAAAATTTTCTCAAAATCATTGAGAAAGAAGTACCTTTTCAGTCGAAAATATGCCTTATCTAATAAGAGAAATTTAAATTTTTTGAATTGCATAAATGGGCGGCATTTTATTGAGAATTAATAGTTTTTTACATGGACAAAAAATTCGTTTAATTTTTTCCCATTAAATACGTGAATTATAGAAAAGTACTTTGCGAAAAGAATCACCAGTAGGACGGAATCGTGTTGACCACCGATTAGTTTTTTGCTAATTACTCTTGCATCCTTCAACCGACTTCTTCGACTGTGAGCTCGATGGAAAGCTTATCTGTTCCTCTTTCAGATGGCATTAACATATTTTACGAAAAGTCTTAAGAAACAAAATTTTCTCGAAATCATTGAGAAAGAAGTACTTTTTCAGACGAAAATATGCCTTATCTAATAAGAGACATTTAAATTTTTTGAATTGCATAAATGGGCGGCATTTTATTGAGAATTAATAGTTTTTTACATGGACAAAAAATTCGTTTAATTTATTCCCATTAAATACTAGAATTATAGAAAAGTACTTTGCGAAAAGTATCGGCAGTAGGACGGTATCGTGTTGACCACCGATTAGTTTTTTGCTAATTACTCTTGCATCCTTCAACCGACTTCTTCGACTGTGAGCTCGATGGAAAGTTTATCTGTTCCTCTTTCAGATGGCATTAACATATTTTACGAAAAGCTTTAAGAAACAAAATTTTCTCGAAATCATTGAAGAAAAAGTACCTTATCAGAAGAAAATATGCCTTATCTACTCAGAGACATTTAAATTTTTTTAATTGCATAAATGGGCGGCATTTTATTCAGAATTAATAGTTTTTTACATGGACAAAAAATTCGTTTAATTTTTTCCCATTAAATACTAGAATTATAGAAAAGTACTTTGCGAAAAGAATCGGCAGTAGGACGGAATCGTGTTGACCACCGATGAGTTTTTTGCTAATTACTCCTGTATCCTTCAACCGACTTCTTCGACTAAGAGCTCGATGGAAAGCATATCTGATCCTCTTTCAGATGGCATTAATATATTTTACGAAAAGTCGTAAGAAATAAAATTTTCTCCAAATCATTGAGAAAGAAGTACCTTGTCAGACGAAAATATGCCTTATCTAATAAGAGACATTTGAATTTTTTTAATAGCATAAATGGGCGGCATTTTATTCAGAATTAATAGTTTTATGCATGGACAAAAAATTCGTTTAATTTTTTCCCATTAAATATTAAAATTATAGAAAAGTACTTTGCGAAACGAGTTGGCAGTAGGACGGAATCGTGTTGACCACCGATTAGTTTTTTGCTAATAACTCTTGCATCCTTCGACCGACTTTTTCGACTAAGAGCTCGATTGAAAGCTTATCTGTTCCTATTTCAGATGTCATTAACATATTTTACGAAAAATCATAAGAAATAAAATTTATTTGATCAAAACTAAAATATCCTCGAAATCATTGAAGAAGAAGTAACTTATCAGACGAAAATATGCCTTGTCTAATAAGAGACATTAGAATTTTTTTAATTGCATAAATGGGCGGCATTTTATTCAGAATTAATAGTTTTTTACATGGACAAAAAATTCGTTTAATTTTTTCCCATTAAATACTAGAATTATAGAAAAGTACTTTGCGAAAAGAATCGCCAGTAGGACGTTATCGTGTTGACCACCGATTAGTTTTCTGCTAATAACTCTTGCATCTTTCGACCGACTTCTTCGACTAAGAGGTCGATGGAAAGCTTATCTGTTCCTCTTTCAGATGGCATTAACATATTTTACGAAAAGTCGTAAGAAATAAAATTTTGTTTGATCACAACTAAAACATCCTGGAAATCATTGAAGAAGAAGTACCTTATCAGACAAAAATATGCCTTATCTAATAAGAGACATTTAAATTTTTTTAATTACATAAATGGGTGGCATTTTATTCAGAATTAATAGTTTTTTACATGGACAAAACATTCGTTTAATTTTTTTCCCATTAAATATTAGAATTATAGAAAAGTACTTTGCGAAACGAGTTGGCAGTAGGACGGAATCGTGTTGACCACCGATTAGTTTTTTGCTAATAACTCTTGCACCGTTCGACCGACTTCTTCGACTAAGAGCTCGATGGCAAGCTTATCTGTTCCTATTTCAGATGTCATTAACATATTTTACGAAAAGTCGTAAGATATCAAATTTTTTTGATCAAAACTAAAATATCCTCGAAATCATTGAAGACGATGTAACTTATCAGACGAAAATATGCCTTATCTAATAAGAGACATTTAACTTTTTTTAATTGCATAAATGAGCAGCATTTTATTCACAATTAATATTTTTTTACATGGACAAAAAATTCGTTTAATTTTTTCCCATTAAATACTAGAATTATAGAAAAGTACTTTGCGAAAAGAATCGCCAGTAGGACGGAATCGTGTTGACCACCGATAAGTTTTTTGCTAATTACTCTTGCATCCTTCAACCGACTTCTTCGACTGGTGGATGGAAAGCTTATCTGTTCCTCTTTCAGATGGCATTAACATATTTTACGAAAAGTCTTAAGAAACAGAATTTTCTCGAAATCATTGAGAAAGAAGTACCTTTTCAGACGAAAATATGCCTTATCTAATAAGAGACATTTAAATTTTTTGAATTGCATAAATCAGCGGCATTTTATTCAGAATTAATAGTTTTTTACATGGACAAAAAATTCGTTTAATTTATTCCCATTAAATACTAGAATTATAGAAAAGTACTTTGCGAAAAGTATCGGCAGTAGGACGGTATCGTGTTGACCACCGATTAGTTTTTTGCTAATAACTCTTGCATCGTTCGACCGACTTCTTCGACTAAGAGTTCGAGTGAAAGCTTATCTATTCATCTTTCAGATGGCATTAAGACATTTTACGAAAAGTCGTAAGGAATAAAATTTTTTTGATCAAAACTAAAATATCCTCGAAATCATTGAAAAAGATGTACCTTATCAGACGAAAATATGCCTTATCTAATAAGAGACATTTAAATTTTTTTAATTGCTTAAATGGGTGGCATTTTATTCAGAATTAATAGTTTTTTACATGGACAAAAAATTCGTTTAATTTTTTTCCATTATATATTAGAATTATAGAAAAGTACTTTGCGAAAAGAATTGGCAGTAGGACGGAATCGTGTTGACCACCGATTAGTTTTTTGCTAATAACTCTTGCATCCTTCGACCGACTTCTTCGACTAAGAGCTCGATGGAAAGCTTATCTGTTCCTCTTTCAGATGGCATTAACATATTTTACGAAAAATCATAAGAAATAATATTTATTTGATCAAAACTAAAATATCCTCGAAATCATTGAAGAAGAAGTAACTTATCAGACGAAAATATGCCTTGTCTAATCACTCAGATCTGAGTGAGATTTCAAGTGTGTCGGACGTGCTTTTATTTTCTCCGCTATTTATTGAATTTCAATTTAATTTTAAACTTTTTAACTAAGAGAATCGTTACAATAATATTGATATTGCGCATAACAGTGAAGTGCTTTGTTAGTTGTGCATAATTAGCTTCGTTATTTATTAATTTATTGAATTTTTTGATTGGCGTCAGAAGTTCAAAATTTTATTGTTTGTTGTTGCTGACTGCTACTCTTATTCTCTTTAGTTACTATCTTTTGATTTTGGAAAGGTAAGCATTGCCCGTTGCACTCTCACTTGTTGTTGTACCTACACATTTGCCCTTTGATTTGATTTTATTTCTTCGGAGCGAAATCTATTTTTAGACTTCAACATCTGTTGCGTTTTTTTCCCCACTGAGGTGTTGTTGCTTAACTTGCTTCAGTGCACAAATGCGTTTGTTGTTATTTGTTCTTATTCGCGCTTATTTGTCTCTTTACATTACTTTCTTTGTTGCAGCTTTAAACCCTGTTTACACATTAATAGTTTTGATAGGGTGTTTACACTGCATTTGATTTCGCATATTTTTATTTTAGTTTTGTTCGTATTTTTTACTCACAATTTAACATGAGCTGTTGTAACAAGTCGTGCAAAGAAAAAAGCTCGTTCGATTGCGATCAAAAACGTGCCATACATTGCTGGCTTTGCGAGAACATTTGCCATTTTACATGTGCTGGTATCACCGGCCGGGACTATGACCGACTTTATGATATGTCTAGGCCTGCCTGTGGTGGCTATAAGTGGTCTTGCCCGGTCTGCTTTAAACGGCAAACTGATTTTGCGGCAATGTACCGGCGGGTACGTGACAAATTCCTGAAACTTAGCAAATTGTCGAAGGAACTTGCGTCGGAGTTCGAGTCGAGTTCTGACATACTTGGAAACTTCGATTTTGAACCTCCACTTGTTTCTTTGTCGCCCTCTCCATTTGCCCATCTTTCTCTTCCCCAGCTGGCGCTCCCTGTACCACTGGCCCCTATAAGCTCTGTTATCTCCCCCCCTGAACCTGTTCCCGACCCTAGTACCTCTGCGCCATAGGAACCGGTTGCAATTGGAGAAGTTAGTCAACCTAAAGTTACCAAGCGAACTAGGGCTGCTTCTTCTCCAGGTTCCAATGGTGCTCAATCTAAACGTATGAAACCTAAAGCTAAAACCGCCTCCCACCCAGAGTCGTCCCCGGCTCCACTCCTTTCACCTCCTTCATCTTCCAATATCGTTCCGCCGAATTTAACTGGTGGTCCAGCAGCGCCAGCTTCTGCGAGCTCTGTTGAGACGCAGCCTATTGCTGTTGATGTTTCGCCACCTCTTGAACTCCTTTCTGTTATTGCCCCACGCAAACAGGTCTTCATATCCCGTCTATCCTCGGATACCACCTGTGAGGCTATAGCCCGATATATAGCAGCTAAGACTGATGTCGAGGTTCAAATTCGAAAATTCAATTTCTCTCAACCAAGAGAAATCTCATCATGCAAAATTAGTGTACCAAATGATGCATTTGCTTTATTGTTTAGTCCATCATTTTGGCCGGCTAACATGGTGGTCCATGAATTTAAACCCAAAACAAGGCCCCGTCCTGTGACACCAGTTCTTAGTTCTTCCTTGTCTGTTTCAAACACGGCTTCAAAAAACTAGGCTTGTCTTCTGAGCACCTCACTTTTGTCTATCAAAATGTAAGAGGTCTCCTATCTAAGCTCAGTAACTTGTATAGGGATAGTTTTTTTTTCGATTTTGATTTAATTGCCTTTTCGGAAACGTGGCTCAATGCCACGATTCTGAACAACGAAATCTTTTGCAGTAAATTCATTTCCTATAGACGTGACCGTCCTGCTCGCCGTGGTGGAGGAGTTCTTATTGCTGTGAACTCATCCATCAATTCTGAACGGATACAAATTGATTTGGTTGATGATATTGAATTTATTGGAGTTAAGATCAGTGTAGCTCAACTTAACGTCTTCGTTACATGCTCATATATTCCACCAGGCTCTGGGTTGGAGGTCTATATGAAACATGCTGAAGCGATAAAACTGATATATGACCTTACTGGTGAAAAAGACTATTTAATTATGTTTGGGGATTTCAATCTAGCCTATATTTCTTGGTCATACTTCAATGATTCCAGTTTTCTAATTCCGTCTGGACAACATGAGTTTCTAGATATTCTATTAGATATTCCTCTGTTTCAGATAAACTGGGTCGTCAATTCAATTAACAGATCCCTTGATCTGGTTCTAACCAATGACACTAACAGTGTAACTGTGTCAAGATGTAACCCTTTGTTTCTGCCTGAAGACTCCTTTCATCCTACGCTAGAAGTCACCCTCGGTCTAATTTCTTCTTCAGCTGCTTTGTCAAATGCTCCTCGTCAGCGTCGACTTTGTTTCCGGAAAACGGATTTCGATCTTCTAAATTCTTTAATTGCTCAAACCGATTGGTCCAATTTGTATCGATGTGATGACATAATACTGACTACAAAGTTTTTTTATGAGACTCTAAATGGCATTTTCAATACTTGTGTCCCAATTCTTCCGTCACCTAAGCTGACTGCAAGACCACCATGGTTTTCCCGCCAACTGTCTAACCTAAAAAATGTCAAATCTAGACTTTATAAGAAATTTAGATTATCTGGTTCGCTGTCTGATTTTTCTAGGTATTCTGTTGCTCGGTCCCAATTTGTTACTCTCAACAGCATCTGTTATAAAAACTACCTTAACAGATGCAAAAGTCAATTTTTTCGAGACCCTAAGTCATTTTATAGCTTTGTCAATTCTAAGCGTAGATCTGGGTCTTACCCATCTTCGTTCTGTCTTGACCTAAAGCTGGCAGATGATGACCAGGATATTGCAAATTTGTTCGCTGAATTTTTTCAGACGACCTATTCAACGACTTGTTTGTCCGGAACCTCATATCCATATCCAATTAACACTGTCAATGTTTATTGTTCCCCGGAACTCAATGAAGATCATATTCTTAAAAATTTAATCGCGGTGAAGGATTCGTATTCCCCCGGTCCTGACAACGTGCCTGGTTGTGTGCTCAAAAGGTGCGCGAAGTCGTTGTGTAAACCTTTACTTAAGCTTTTCAATCTTTCGCTTCATAACGCTTCGTTCCCTCCTGTTTGGAAGGAATCTTTTATAATTCCTCTTTTATAATTCACCCTCACAACATGGATTCATAAAAATGAGGTCAGCGAATACTAATCTTCTTGAATTCACAAGTTTTGTGAACAGTGGTTTTGCACAGCAGTCTCAGACCGATGTCATTTATACTGATTTTAGTAAGGCTTTTGATTCGGTTAATCATGAGTTGCTTTTATTGAAATTAGATCTTTTAGGCTTCCCATTGAATCTTCTAAATTGGATAAAATCCTATTTAACTAATAGATCTCAAAGAGTGTTGTTTAGATCATCTTTGTCTGACCTAGTTCGAGTAACTTCTGGTGTTCCCCAGGGCAGTCATCTTGGCCCACTTTTGTTTAACCTTTTTATTAATGATCTCCCTTCATCTATAACAAACTCTAAGGTACTTATGTATGCCGATGATGTGAAACTATGCCTTTCTTACAAGGAACCAACTTGCCATGGTTTATTGCAGGCTGATCTGAACGCTCTGCACTCTTGGTGCTCATATAATTTGCTAAAGCTTAATTGTTCTAAATGCAAATTTATGACTTATCATCGTAGAAAACCTCATTTGTTTACTTAATCGATTGATAACATTCAATGTCTCTATTTTTAACGATCTAGGGGTTTTCTTCGATCCAAAACTTCGTCCAACAAGTCTCAACTGTCGTTAATAAGGCAAAAGGTGTTTTTGGATTTATTAAACGCTGGTCTAAAGAATTCAACGACCCTTTTATCACAAAACTTCTTTTTATGTCACTTGTGCGTCCTATTCTTGAATATTGTTGTTGCGTATGGTCTCCTCAATACAAAAAACATCAAGATCGCATTGAGTCAGTTCAGAAACAATTTCTCCTTTTTGCACTTCGTGGCCTGAATTGGAATCCTAATACCAGATTACCATCATACCATGACAGGCTCCTTCTCATTGACCTTCCGTCTCTAGCAAATCGCAGGATTGTTTTAGGAGCTGTTTTTCTCCATAAATTGGTTATTGGTTTAGTTGATTCCTCAGACCTACTCAGTCGGATTAGTTTTAGCGTCCCGCGGTGCACATCTAGAAACTTTGTGCCTATATTCTTGCACAGATGTACAACTAATTTTGCTCTTCATGATCCGTTTCGCGTATTATGCTTTAATTTTAATAATATATACCACGTCCTGTCACCTGAAATCTCTCTCATGACAATTAATGCAACCATTCTACGTTACCTACGCGAAGCTGATCGCTTACAGCGGCTTGGATAATAGTTTTTTGGATGGACTGGCGGCGCTTTTTGCACTTTAAGTCTCTGACCACACATGGCTGTGAGTTGGGGCATAGCTGGCATAGCGCAAATAAATTTCCTCCACCGGGTCAGAGACTTCTTAGAATTTATTTAAACATTATTTTTGTTGTATTTTTCAACGTAGTTTTAATATTATTTTTTGTTTTTCTTACTATTACCTCGTTTATGCGACAGCTAAAGCGCTTTAACTCAATGCGCACTTACTAAAAACGCAGTGTTTATGCGAGAACCTTAAAGCGCATTAGCTTAATGCGCTTTAAAGGCTGTCATGATGAACAACTGATCAAAACAAAACAAAACAGTGTTGCCATAAGAATACAATTGAACAATGTTTTTTTACAAGAATAACTTTATATGTAATAATCATATATACTGAATAATATATGAATTGATAATCCCAATATTAGTTTTTAGAAATGTTTAAAAAAATTTTTTCGCAATATAATAGAAAAACAGAGCTAAAAAAAATTTGACAATAAAAATAATTATATTAATTTATCAATATGGCATCACTGACCACTGGTACACATTCGGTTCCAGCTGATTTTTAATACGCATTAACGAATGTCGCGTTTATGCGATACTCTTAAAGCGGTTTAACTCTGTTAAGTCGCTTTTAAAAAGCGTTCTACGCTAATGCGCATTAAGGCGTTTATGCATGCGTTTTTAGTTAGTGCGCATTGAGTTAAAGCGCTTTAAGGCTCTCGCATAAACGAGGTATATATTTCATAATTTTAATGATTATTAAATTGTATTATTGAATTGTATTATAAATTATACTTACTTAATATGACAGTCAATTGTTATAAATAAATAAATAAAAATAAAAATAAAAAATAATAAGAGACATTTAAATTTTTTTAATTGCATAAATGAGTGGCATTTTATTCAGAATTAATAGTTTTTCACATGGACAAAAAATTCGTTTAATTTTTTCCCATTAAATACTAGAATTATAGAAAAGTACTTTGCGAAAAGAATCGCCAGTAGGACGGAATCGTGTTGACCACCGATTAGTTTTTTGCTAATTACTCTTGCATCCTTCGACCGACGTCTTCGACTAAGAGCTCGATGGAAAGCTTATCTGTTCCTCTTGCAGATGGCATTAACATATTTTACGAAAAGTCGTAAGAACTACAATTTTCTCGAAATCATTGAGAAAGAAGTACCTTATCAGACGAAAATATGTCTTATCTAATAAGAGACATTTAAATTTTTTTAATTGCATGAATGGGCGTCATTTTATTCAGAATTAATAGTTTTTTACATGGACAAAAAAAAAACGTTTAATTTTTTCCCATTAAATACTTGAATTATAGAAAAGTACTTAGCGAAAACAATCGGCAGTAGGACGGAAACGTGTTGACCACCGATTAGTTTTTTGCTAATAACTCTTGCATCCTTCGACCGAATTCTTCGACTAAAAGCTCGATGGAAAGCTTATCTGTTCTTCTTTCATATGGCATTAACATATTTTACGAAAAGTCATAAGAAACAAAAATTTTTGGATCAAAACTAAAATATCCTCGAAATCATTGAAAAACCAGTAAGGACGCTATCTTCAGCAAGGCTGAAGCTATAATACTTTTCACTTTGTGTCACAATAAAAAAAAACTAAATGAATAGTTTTCATGCCTCCCTAACAACATAACTGTAATGTTTCAAGTCAATTCGTTAAAAAACAAAAAATTCTTCCATACAACGGTTCAAGTTTTGCGATAAGTGGGCGTAGCCATGCCCACATTTGGTCAAAATAGTTTTCATTTCTCCCTAAGAACATAACTGTAAAGTTTCAAGTCAATTGATTAAAAAACAAAAAAGTTTTCCATACAAAGGGTCAAGTTAAAATATAAGTGGGCGTGGCCATGCCCACTTTTGATCAAAATAGTTTTCATTCCTCGCTAAGAGCATAACTGCAAAGTTTCAAGTCAATTGGTTAAAAAACAAAAAAGTTTTCCTTACAACGAGTCAATTTTCGCTATAAGTAGGCGTGGCTACGCCCACTTTTGGTTAAAATAGTTTTCATTCCTCCCTAAGAATATAACTGTAAAGTTTCAAGTCAATTGGTTAAAACACAAAAATGCTTTCCATACAAAGGGTCAAGTTAAGCTATAAGTGGGCGTGGCCATGCCCACTTTTGATCAAAATAGTTTTCATTCCTTCCTACGAGCATAACTGCAAAGTTTCAAGTCAATTGGTTAAAAAACAAAAAAGTTTTCCTTAGAACGATTCAAGTTTCGTTCACTTTTCTTCTTCTTTTCGTATGGGAGCTACCTGTTCCAATAATCCGATCATGCTGGTTCCGACGAATGATTCATCGTAATAAATTCTAAGACTCTCTGCAAAGTTTCAGCTCGATAGCTTCAAAACTGAGGGACAAGTTTGCATACATACAGACAGACAGACAGACCGACAGACAGACGGACAGACGGACAGACGGACATGGCTAAATCAACTCGTCTTGTCGTCCTGATCAAGAATATATATACTTTATATAGTCGGAAATTAATATTTCGATCTCTTACAAACTCCGTGACAAAGTTATTATACTATTTCACATTAGTGAAAAGTATAAAAAGAAGCACATTATAAGACGAAAATATGCCTTATCTAATCAGAGACATTTAGATTTTTTTAATTGTATAAATGGGCGGCATTTTATTCAGAATGAATAGTTTTTTACATGGACAGAAAATTCGTTTAATTTTTTCCCATTAAATACTAGAATTATAGAAAAGTACTTTGCGAAAAGAATCGGCAGTATGACGGAAACGTGTTGACCACCGATTAATTTTTTGCTAATAACTCTTGCATCCTTCGACCGACTTCTTCGACTAAGAGCTCGATGGAAAGCTTATCTGTTCCTCTTTCAGATGGCATTAACATATTTTACGAAAAGTCGTAAGAAATTAAATATAAAAATAAAAAAGAAGTACTTTATCAGACGAAAATATGGCTTATCTAATAAGAGACATTTAAATTTTTTTAATTGCATAAATGGGCAGCACTTTATTCAGAATTAATAGTTTTTTACATAGGTAAAAAAGTAGTTTAATTTTTTCCCATTAAATAGTAGAATTGTAGAAAAGTACTTAGCGAAAACAATCGGCAGTAGGACGGAAACATGTTGACCACCGATTATTTTCTTGCTGATAACTCTTGCATTCTTCGACCGACTTCTTCGACTAAGAGCTCGATGGAAAGCTTATCTGTTCCTCTTTCAGATGGCATTAACATATTTTACGAAAAGTCGTTAGAAATAAAATTTTTTTGATCAAAACTAAAATATCCTCGAAATTATTGAAGAAGAAGTACCTTATCAGACGAAAATATGCCTTATCTAATCAGGGACATTTAAATTTTTTTAATTGCATAAATGTTTGGCATTTTATTCAGAATTAATAGTTTTTTAGATGGACCAAAAATTCGTTTAATATTTTCCCATTAAATACTAGAATTATAGAAAAGTACTTCGCGAAAAGAATCGGCAGTAGGACGGAAACGTGTTGACCACCGATTAGTTTTTTGCTAATAACTCTTGCATGCTTCGACCGACTTCTTCGACTAAGAGCTCGATGGAAAGCTTATCTGTTCCTCTTTCATAAGGCATTAACATATTTTACGAAAAGTCATAAGAAACAAAAATTTTTGGATCAAATCTAAAATATCCTCGAAATCATTGAAAAAAAAGTACCTTATCAGACGATAATATGCCTTATCTAATCAGGGACATTTAAATTTTTATACCCTGTACACACACTGTGTATCAGGGTATATTAAGTTTGTTTGAGACGGTTTGTATGTAACGCATAGAAGGAGGGGAGGGGGACCCTATAAAGTATATATATTCTTGATCAGGATGACAAGACGAATTGATATAGCCCTGTCTATCCGTCCGTCCGTCCTTCCGTCATCACCAATGGTTCTCGAAAACTATAAGAGCTAGAGACTTGAAATTTGGTGGATAGACTCGTGAGGTCAAACGCTAGATCAAGTTTGAGGGATTTTTTGCCACGCCCACTCCTTCCCGCCCATCGAGCACCACCCATTTTTTCAAAAGGCTGTAGCTCGAAAACCTGATGAGTTAGAAACATGAAAATGAGTATGTAGACTCAGTATGTATAGCTTTACAAAACTACATACCACATTTTTTCCCCCTCCCCTTCGTTTCCCCTCAAAAAGTTGTTTTCTTAAAATTGCTGTATCTCCTAAACTATAATAGATACAATGCTGAAATTTTATATGCAAACTCAGTAAACATACCTTTTTAAAACTGCATACCATTTTTAACGCTGTGTGACAACGCAAAGACAAACAAGTTGAAATTTGGCATAAATTGCGCTTTGAACACTGCTTTATCCTATTTGTAACAAAAACCGTACTTAACACTGCGAAAACTATTAAAGCTAGAGACTTGAAATTTGGAAGATAGTCTCGTGTGGTCGAACACTAGATGAAGTTTGAAGGAATTTTTGCCACGCCCATTCCTTCCCGCCCATCGAGCACAACAAAAGGTCATTTTTTTCTTAAAATTGCTGTATCTCCTAAAGTATAAAGAATACAATGCTGAAATTTTGTATGCAAACTCAGATAACATACTGCATACAACAAACTACCACTTTCCCCGCAAAGACCAACACACTAAAATTTTGCAGCAATGCTTTGTAACAAAACCCGTACTAAAGCGCCATCTAATGGCAACATTGCACTGTGAGCCCTGCCTCACTATTAACAAATACACAAACCATATCGTGGTACACTGCTTCTGCTGTCGGTGAATGTTTAACGTGTTATCAACATAGGTATGTGTACAGGGTATTATATAGTTGAGAATACTCAACTATACCGCCCTTACTGGTTTTAATTGCATAAATGGGTGGCATTTTATTCAGAATAAATAGTTTCTTAGATGGACCAAAAATTCGTTTAATATTTTCCCATTAAATACTAGAATTATAGAAAAGTACTTTGCGAAAAGAATCGGCAGTATGACGGAAACGTGTTGACCACCGATTAGTTTTTTGCTAATAACTCTTGCATCCTTCGACCGACTTCTTCGCCTAAGAGCTCGATGGAAAGCTTATCTGTTCCTCTTTCAGATGGCATTAACATATTTTAGTAAAAGTCGTTAGAAATAAAATTTTTTTGATCAAAACTAAAATATCCTCGAAATCATTGAAGAATAAGTACCTTATCAGACGAAAATATGCCTTATCTAATAAAAGACATTTAAATTTTTTTAATTGCATAAATGGACGGCACTTAATTCAGAATTAAAAGTTTTTTACTTGGACAAAAAATTCGTTTAATTTTTTCCCATTAAAAACTAGAATTATAGAAAAGTACTTTGCGAAAAGAATCGGCAGTAGGACGGAAACGTGTTGACCATCGATTAGTTTTTTGCCAATAACTCTTGCATACTTCGACCGACTTCTTCGACTAAGAGCTCGATGGCAAGCTTATCTGGTCCTCTTCCAGATGGCATTAACATATTTTACGAAAAGTCATAAGATATCAAATTTTTTTGATCAAAACTAAAATATCCTCGAAATCATTGAAGACGATGTAACTTATCAGACGAAAATATGCCTTATCTAATAAAAGACATTTAAATTTTTTTAATTGCATAAATGGACGGCACTTAATTCAGAATTAAAAGTTTTTTATTTGGACAAAAAATTCGTTTAATTTTTTCCCATTAAAAACTAGAATTATAGAAAAGTACTTTGCGAAAAGAATCGCCAGTAGGACGGAATCGTGTTGACCACCGATAAGTTTTTTGCTAATTACTCTTGCATCCTTCAACCGACTTCTTCGACTGGTGGATGGAAAGCTTATCTGTTCCTCTTTCAGATGGCATTAACATATTTTACGAAAAGTCTTAAGAAACAGAATTTTCTCGAAATCATTGAGAAAGAAGTACCTTTTCAGACGAAAATATGCCTTATCTAATAAGAGACATTTAAATTTTTTGAATTGCATAAATCAGCGGCATTTTATTCAGAATTAATAGTTTTTTACATGGACAAAAAATTCGTTTAATTTATTCCCATTAAATACTAGAATTATAGAAAAGTACTTTGCGAAAAGTATCGGCAGTAGGACGGTATCGTGTTGACCACCGATTAGTTTTTTGCTAATAACTCTTGCATCGTTCGACCGACTTCTTCGACTAAGAGTTCGAGTGAAAGCTTATCTATTCATCTTTCAGATGGCATTAAGACATTTTACGAAAAGTCGTAAGGAATAAAATTTTTTTGATCAAAACTAAAATATCCTCGAAATCATTGAAAAAGATGTACCTTATCAGACGAAAATATGCCTTATCTAATAAGAGACATTTAAATTTTTTTAATTGCTTAAATGGGTGGCATTTTATTCAGAATTAATAGTTTTTTACATGGACAAAAAATTCGTTTAATTTTTTTCCATTATATATTAGAATTATAGAAAAGTACTTTGCGAAAAGAATTGGCAGTAGGACGGAATCGTGTTGACCACCGATTAGTTTTTTGCTAATAACTCTTGCATCCTTCGACCGACTTCTTCGACTAAGAGCTCGATGGAAAGCTTATCTGTTCCTCTTTCAGATGGCATTAACATATTTTACGAAAAATCATAAGAAATAATATTTATTTGATCAAAACTAAAATATCCTCGAAATCATTGAAGAAGAAGTAACTTATCAGACGAAAATATGCCTTGTCTAATCACTCAGATCTGAGTGAGATTTCGAGTGTGTCGGACGTGCTTTTATTTTCTCCGCTATTTATTGAATTTCAATTTAATTTTAAACTTTTTAACTAAGAGAATCGTTACAATAATATTGATATTGCGCATAACAGTGAAGTGCTTTGTTAGTTGTGCATAATTAGCTTCGTTATTTATTAATTTATTGAATTTTTTGATTGGCGTCAGAAGTTCAAAATTTTATTGTTTGTTGTTGCTGACTGCTACTCTTATTCTCTTTAGTTACTATCTTTTGATTTTGGAAAGGTAAGCATTGCCCGTTGCACTCTCACTTGTTGTTGTACCTACACATTTGCCCTTTGATTTGATTTTATTTCTTCGGAGCGAAATCTATTTTTAGACTTCAACATCTGTTGCGTTTTTTTCCCCACTGAGGTGTTGTTGCTTAACTTGCTTCAGTGCACAAGTGCGTTTGTTGTTATTTGTTCTTATTCGCGCTTATTTGTCTCTTTACATTACTTTCTTTGTTGCAGCTTTAAACCCTGTTTACACATTAATAGTTTTGATAGGGTGTTTACACTGCATTTGATTTCGCATATTTTTATTTTAGTTTTGTTCGTATTTTTTACTCACAATTTAACATGAGCTGTTGTAACAAGTCGTGCAAAGAAAAAAGCTCGTTCGATTGCGATCAAAAACGTGCCATACATTGCTGGCTTTGCGAGAACATTTGCCATTTTACATGTGCTGGTATCACCGGCCGGGACTATGACCGACTTTATGATATGTCTAGGCCTGCCTGTGGTGGCTATAAGTGGTCTTGCCCGGTCTGCTTTAAACGGCAAACTGATTTTGCGGCAATGTACCGGCGGGTACGTGACAAATTCCTGAAACTTAGCAAATTGTCGAAGGAACTTGCGTCGGAGTTCGAGTCGAGTTCTGACATACTTGGAAACTTCGATTTTGAACCTCCACTTGTTTCTTTGTCGCCCTCTCCATTTGCCCATCTTTCTCTTCCCCAGCTGGCGCTCCCTGTACCACTGGCCCCTATAAGCTCTGTTATCTCCCCCCCTGAACCTGTTCCCGACCCTAGTACCTCTGCGCCATAGGAACCGGTTGCAATTGGAGAAGTTAGTCAACCTAAAGTTACCAAGCGAACTAGGGCTGCTTCTTCTCCAGGTTCCAATGGTGCTCAATCTAAACGTATGAAACCTAAAGCTAAAACCGCCTCCCACCCAGAGTCGTCCCCGGCTCCACTCCTTTCACCTCCTTCATCTTCCAATATCGTTCCGCCGAATTTAACTGGTAGTCCAGCAGCGCCAGCTTCTGCGAGCTCTGTTGAGACGCAGCCTATTGCTGTTGATGTTTCGCCACCTCTTGAACTCCTTTCTGTTATTGCCCCACGCAAACAGGTCTTCATATCCCGTCTATCCTCGGATACCACCTGTGAGGCTATAGCCCGATATATAGCAGCTAAGACTGATGTCGAGGTTCAAATTCGAAAATTCAATTTCTCTCAACCAAGAGAAATCTCATCATGCAAAATTAGTGTACCAAATGATGCATTTGCTTTATTGTTTAGTCCATCATTTTGGCCGGCTAACATGGTGGTCCATGAATTTAAACCCAAAACAAGGCCCCGTCCTGTGACACCAGTTCTTAGTTCTTCCTTGTCTGTTTCAAACACGGCTTCAAAAAACTAGGCTTGTCTTCTGAGCACCTCACTTTTGTCTATCAAAATGTAAGAGGTCTCCTATCTAAGCTCAGTAACTTGTATAGGGATAGTTTTTTTTTCGATTTTGATTTAATTGCCTTTTCGGAAACGTGGCTCAATGCCACGATTCTGAACAACGAAATCTTTTGCAGTAAATTCATTTCCTATAGACGTGACCGTCCTGCTCGCCGTGGTGGAGGAGTTCTTATTGCTGTGAACTCATCCATCAATTCTGAACGGATACAAATTGATTTGGTTGATGATATTGAATTTATTGGAGTTAAGATCAGTGTAGCTCAACTTAACGTCTTCGTTACATGCTCATATATTCCACCAGGCTCTGGGTTGGAGGTCTATATGAAACATGCTGAAGCGATAAAACTGATATATGACCTTACTGGTGAAAAAGACTATTTAATTATGTTTGGGGATTTCAATCTAGCCTATATTTCTTGGTCATACTTCAATGATTCCAGTTTTCTAATTCCGTCTGGACAACATGAGTTTCTAGATATTCTATTAGATATTCCTCTGTTTCAGATAAACTGGGTCGTCAATTCAATTAACAGATCCCTTGATCTGGTTCTAACCAATGACACTAACAGTGTAACTGTGTCAAGATGTAACCCTTTGTTTCTGCCTGAAGACTCCTTTCATCCTACGCTAGAAGTCACCCTCGGTCTAATTTCTTCTTCAGCTGCTTTGTCAAATGCTCCTCGTCAGCGTCGACTTTGTTTCCGGAAAACGGATTTCGATCTTCTAAATTCTTTAATTGCTCAAACCGATTGGTCCAATTTGTATCGATGTGATGACATAATACTGACTACAAAGTTTTTTTATGAGACTCTAAATGGCATTTTCAATACTTGTGTCCCAATTCTTCCGTCACCTAAGCTGACTGCAAGACCACCATGGTTTTCCCGCCAACTGTCTAACCTAAAAAATGTCAAATCTAGACTTTATAAGAAATTTAGATTATCTGGTTCGCTGTCTGATTTTTCTAGGTATTCTGTTGCTCGGTCCCAATTTGTTACTCTCAACAGCATCTGTTATAAAAACTACCTTAACAGATGCAAAAGTCAATTTTTTCGAGACCCTAAGTCATTTTATAGCTTTGTCAATTCTAAGCGTAGATCTGGGTCTTACCCATCTTCGTTCTGTCTTGACCTAAAGCTGGCAGATGATGACCAGGATATTGCAAATTTGTTCGCTGAATTTTTTCAGACGACCTATTCAACGACTTGTTTGTCCGGAACCTCATATCCATATCCAATTAACACTGTCAATGTTTATTGTTCCCCGGAACTCAATGAAGATCATATTCTTAAAAATTTAATCGCGGTGAAGGATTCGTATTCCCCCGGTCCTGACAACGTGCCTGGTTGTGTGCTCAAAAGGTGCGCGAAGTCGTTGTGTAAACCTTTACTTAAGCTTTTCAATCTTTCGCTTCATAACGCTTCGTTCCCTCCTGTTTGGAAGGAATCTTTTATAATTCCTCTTTTATAATTCACCCTCACAACATGGATTCATAAAAATGAGGTCAGCGAATACTAATCTTCTTGAATTCACAAGTTTTGTGAACAGTGGTTTTGCACAGCAGTCTCAGACCGATGTCATTTATACTGATTTTAGTAAGGCTTTTGATTCGGTTAATCATGAGTTGCTTTTATTGAAATTAGATCTTTTAGGCTTCCCATTGAATCTTCTAAATTGGATAAAATCCTATTTAACTAATAGATCTCAAAGAGTGTTGTTTAGATCATCTTTGTCTGACCTAGTTCGAGTAACTTCTGGTGTTCCCCAGGGCAGTCATCTTGGCCCACTTTTGTTTAACCTTTTTATTAATGATCTCCCTTCATCTATAACAAACTCTAAGGTACTTATGTATGCCGATGATGTGAAACTATGCCTTTCTTACAAGGAACCAACTTGCCATGGTTTATTGCAGGCTGATCTGAACGCTCTGCACTCTTGGTGCTCATATAATTTGCTAAAGCTTAATTGTTCTAAATGCAAATTTATGACTTATCATCGTAGAAAACCTCATTTGTTTACTTAATCGATTGATAACATTCAATGTCTCTATTTTTAACGATCTAGGGGTTTTCTTCGATCCAAAACTTCGTCCAACAAGTCTCAACTGTCGTTAATAAGGCAAAAGGTGTTTTTGGATTTATCAAACGCTGGTCTAAAGAATTCAACGACCCTTTTATCACAAAACTTCTTTTTATGTCACTTGTGCGTCCTATTCTTGAATATTGTTGTTGCGTATGGTCTCCTCAATACAAAAAACATCAAGATCGCATTGAGTCAGTTCAGAAACAATTTCTCCTTTTTGCACTTCGTGGCCTGAATTGGAATCCTAATACCAGATTACCATCATACCATGACAGGCTCCTTCTCATTGACCTTCCGTCTCTAGCAAATCGCAGGATTGTTTTAGGAGCTGTTTTTCTCCATAAATTGGTTATTGGTTTAGTTGATTCCTCAGACCTACTCAGTCGGATTAGTTTTAGCGTCCCGCGGCGCACATCTAGAAACTTTGTGCCTATATTCTTGCACAGATGTACAACTAATTTTGCTCTTCATGATCCGTTTCGCGTATTATGCTTTAATTTTAATAATATATACCACGTCCTGTCACCTGAAATCTCTCTCATGACAATTAATGCAACCATTCTACGTTACCTACGCGAAGCTGATCGCTTACAGCGGCTTGGATAATAGTTTTTTGGATGGACTGGCGGCGCTTTTTGCACTTTAAGTCTCTGACCACACATGGCTGTGAGTTGGGGCATAGCTGGCATAGCGCAAATAAATTTCCTCCACCGGGTCAGAGACTTCTTAGAATTTATTTAAACATTATTTTTGTTGTATTTTTCAACGTAGTTTTAATATTATTTTTTGTTTTTCTTACTATTACCTCGTTTATGCGACAGCTAAAGCGCTTTAACTCAATGCGCACTTACTAAAAACGCAGTGTTTATGCGAGAACCTTAAAGCGCATTAGCTTAATGCGCTTTAAAGGCTGTCATGATGAACAACTGATCAAAACAAAACAAAACAGTGTTGCCATAAGAATACAATTGAACAATGTTTTTTTACAAGAATAACTTTATATGTAATAATCATATATACTGAATAATATATGAATTGATAATCCCAATATTAGTTTTTAGAAATGTTTAAAAAAATTTTTTCGCAATATAATAGAAAAACAGAGCTAAAAAAAATTTGACAATAAAAATAATTATATTAATTTATCAATATGGCATCACTGACCACTGGTACACATTCGGTTCCAGCTGATTTTTAATACGCATTAACGAATGTCGCGTTTATGCGATACTCTTAAAGCGGTTTAACTCTGTTAAGTCGCTTTTAAAAAGCGTTCTACGCTAATGCGCATTAAGGCGTTTATGCATGCGTTTTTAGTTAGTGCGCATTGAGTTAAAGCGCTTTAAGGCTCTCGCATAAACGAGGTATATATTTCATAATTTTAATGATTATTAAATTGTATTATTGAATTGTATTATAAATTATACTTACTTAATATGACAGTCAATTGTTATAAATAAATAAATAAAAATAAAAATAAAAAATAATAAGAGACATTTAAATTTTTTTAATTGCATAAATGAGTGGCATTTTATTCAGAATTAATAGTTTTTCACATGGACAAAAAATTCGTTTAATTTTTTCCCATTAAATACTAGAATTATAGAAAAGTACTTTGCGAAAAGAATCGCCAGTAGGACGGAATCGTGTTGACCACCGATTAGTTTTTTGCTAATTACTCTTGCATCCTTCGACCGACGTCTTCGACTAAGAGCTCGATGGAAAGCTTATCTGTTCCTCTTGCAGATGGCATTAACATATTTTACGAAAAGTCGTAAGAACTACAATTTTCTCGAAATCATTGAGAAAGAAGTACCTTATCAGACGAAAATATGTCTTATCTAATAAGAGACATTTAAATTTTTTTAATTGCATGAATGGGCGTCATTTTATTCAGAATTAATAGTTTTTTACATGGACAAAAAAAAAACGTTTAATTTTTTCCCATTAAATACTTGAATTATAGAAAAGTACTTAGCGAAAACAATCGGCAGTAGGACGGAAACGTGTTGACCACCGATTAGTTTTTTGCTAATAACTCTTGCATCCTTCGACCGAATTCTTCGACTAAAAGCTCGATGGAAAGCTTATCTGTTCTTCTTTCATATGGCATTAACATATTTTACGAAAAGTCATAAGAAACAAAAATTTTTGGATCAAAACTAAAATATCCTCGAAATCATTGAAAAACCAGTAAGGACGCTATCTTCAGCAAGGCTGAAGCTATAATACTTTTCACTTTGTGTCACAATAAAAAAAAACTAAATGAATAGTTTTCATGCCTCCCTAACAACATAACTGTAATGTTTCAAGTCAATTCGTTAAAAAACAAAAAATTCTTCCATACAACGGTTCAAGTTTTGCGATAAGTGGGCGTAGCCATGCCCACATTTGGTCAAAATAGTTTTCATTTCTCCCTAAGAACATAACTGTAAAGTTTCAAGTCAATTGATTAAAAAACAAAAAAGTTTTCCATACAAAGGGTCAAGTTAAAATATAAGTGGGCGTGGCCATGCCCACTTTTGATCAAAATAGTTTTCATTCCTCGCTAAGAGCATAACTGCAAAGTTTCAAGTCAATTGGTTAAAAAACAAAAAAGTTTTCCTTACAACGGGTCAATTTTCGCTATAAGTAGGCGTGGCTACGCCCACTTTTGGTTAAAATAGTTTTCATTCCTCCCTAAGAATATAACTGTAAAGTTTCAAGTCAATTGGTTAAAAAACAAAAATGCTTTCCATACAAAGGGTCAAGTTAAGCTATAAGTGGGCGTGGCCATGCCCACTTTTGATCAAAATAGTTTTCATTCCTTCCTACGAGCATAACTGCAAAGTTTCAAGTCAATTGGTTAAAAAACAAAAAAGTTTTCCTTAGAACGATTCAAGTTTCGTTCACTTTTCTTCTTCTTTTCGTATGGGAGCTACCTGTTCCAATAATCCGATCATGCTGGTTCCGACGAATGATTCATCGTAATAAATTCTAAGACTCTCTGCAAAGTTTCAGCTCGATAGCTTCAAAACTGAGGGACAAGTTTGCATACATACAGACAGACAGACAGACCGACAGACAGACGGACAGACGGACATGGCTAAATCAACTCGTCTTGTCGTCCTGATCAAGAATATATATACTTTATATAGTCGGAAATTAATATTTCGATCTCTTACAAACTCCGTGACAAAGTTATTATACTATTTCACATTAGTGAAAAGTATAAAAAGAAGCACATTATAAGACGAAAATATGCCTTATCTAATCAGAGACATTTAGATTTTTTTAATTGTATAAATGGGCGGCATTTTATTCAGAATGAATAGTTTTTTACATGGACAGAAAATTCGTTTAATTTTTTCCCATTAAATACTAGAATTATAGAAAAGTACTTTGCGAAAAGAATCGGCAGTATGACGGAAACGTGTTGACCACCGATTAATTTTTTGCTAATAACTCTTGCATCCTTCGACCGACTTCTTCGACTAAGAGCTCGATGGAAAGCTTATCTGTTCCTCTTTCAGATGGCATTAACATATTTTACGAAAAGTCGTAAGAAATTAAATATAATAAAAAAATAAAAAAGAAGTACTTTATCAGACGAAAATATGGCTTATCTAATAAGAGACATTTAAATTTTTTTAATTGCATAAATGGGCAGCACTTTATTCAGAATTAATAGTTTTTTACATAGGTAAAAAAGTAGTTTAATTTTTTCCCATTAAATAGTAGAATTGTAGAAAAGTACTTAGCGAAAACAATCGGTAGTAGGACGGAAACATGTTGACCACCGATTATTTTCTTGCTGATAACTCTTGCATTCTTCGACCGACTTCTTCGACTAAGAGCTCGATGGAAAGCTTATCTGTTCCTCTTTCAGATGGCATTAACATATTTTACGAAAAGTCGTTAGAAATAAAATTTTTTTGATCAAAACTAAAATATCCTCGAAATTATTGAAGAAGAAGTACCTTATCAGACGAAAATATGCCTTATCTAATCAGGGACATTTAAATTTTTTTAATTGCATAAATGTTTGGCATTTTATTCAGAATTAATAGTTTTTTAGATGGACCAAAAATTCGTTTAATATTTTCCCATTAAATACTAGAATTATAGAAAAGTACTTCGCGAAAAGAATCGGCAGTAGGACGGAAACGTGTTGACCACCGATTAGTTTTTTGCTAATAACTCTTGCATGCTTCGACCGACTTCTTCGACTAAGAGCTCGATGGAAAGCTTATCTGTTCCTCTTTCATAAGGCATTAACATATTTTACGAAAAGTCATAAGAAACAAAAATTTTTGGATCAAATCTAAAATATCCTCGAAATCATTGAAAAAAAAGTACCTTATCAGACGATAATATGCCTTATCTAATCAGGGACATTTAAATTTTTATACCCTGTACACACACTGTGTATCAGGGTATATTAAGTTTGTTTGAGACGGTTTGTATGTAACGCATAGAAGGAGGGGAGGGGGACCCTATAAAGTATATATATTCTTGATCAGGATGACAAGACGAATTGATATAGCCCTGTCTATCCGTCCGTCCGTCCTTCCGTCATCACCAATGGTTCTCGAAAACTATAAGAGCTAGAGACTTGAAATTTGGTGGATAGACTCGTGAGGTCAAACGCTAGATCAAGTTTGAGGGATTTTTTGCCACGCCCACTCCTTCCCGCCCATCGAGCACCACCCATTTTTTCAAAAGGCTGTAGCTCGAAAACCTGATGAGTTAGAAACATGAAAATGAGTATGTAGACTCAGTATGTATAGCTTTACAAAACTACATACCACATTTTTTCCCCCTCCCCTTCGTTTCCCCTCAAAAAGTTGTTTTCTTAAAATTGCTGTATCTCCTAAACTATAATAGATACAATGCTGAAATTTTATATGCAAACTCAGTAAACATACCTTTTTAAAACTGCATACCATTTTTAACGCTGTGTGACAACGCAAAGACAAACAAGTTGAAATTTGGCATAAATTGCGCTTTGAACACTGCTTTATCCTATTTGTAACAAAAACCGTACTTAACACTGCGAAAACTATTAAAGCTAGAGACTTGAAATTTGGAAGATAGTCTCGTGTGGTCGAACACTAGATGAAGTTTGAAGGAATTTTTGCCACGCCCATTCCTTCCCGCCCATCGAGCACAACAAAAGGTCATTTTTTTCTTAAAATTGCTGTATCTCCTAAAGTATAAAGAATACAATGCTGAAATTTTGTATGCAAACTCAGATAACATACTGCATACAACAAACTACCACTTTCCCCGCAAAGACCAACACACTAAAATTTTGCAGCAATGCTTTGTAACAAAACCCGTACTAAAGCGCCATCTAATGGCAACATTGCACTGTGAGCCCTGCCTCACTATTAACAAATACACAAACCATATCGTGGTACACTGCTTCTGCTGTCGGTGAATGTTTAACGTGTTATCAACATAGGTATGTGTACAGGGTATTATATAGTTGAGAATACTCAACTATACCGCCCTTACTGGTTTTAATTGCATAAATGGGTGGCATTTTATTCAGAATAAATAGTTTCTTAGATGGACCAAAAATTCGTTTAATATTTTCCCATTAAATACTAGAATTATAGAAAAGTACTTTGCGAAAAGAATCGGCAGTATGACGGAAACGTGTTGACCACCGATTAGTTTTTTGCTAATAACTCTTGCATCCTTCGACCGACTTCTTCGCCTAAGAGCTCGATGGAAAGCTTATCTGTTCCTCTTTCAGATGGCATTAACATATTTTAGTAAAAGTCGTTAGAAATAAAATTTTTTTGATCAAAACTAAAATATCCTCGAAATCATTGAAGAATAAGTACCTTATCAGACGAAAATATGCCTTATCTAATAAAAGACATTTAAATTTTTTTAATTGCATAAATGGACGGCACTTAATTCAGAATTAAAAGTTTTTTACTTGGACAAAAAAATTCGTTTAATTTTTTCCCATTAAAAACTAGAATTATAGAAAAGTACTTTGCGAAAAGAATCGGCAGTAGGACGGAAACGTGTTGACCATCGATTAGTTTTTTGCCAATAACTCTTGCATACTTCGACCGACTTCTTCGACTAAGTGCTCGATGGAAAGCTTATCTGGTCCTCTTCCAGATGGCATTAACATATTTTACGAAAAGTCATAAGAAATAAAATTTTTTTGATCAAAACTAAAATATCCTCGAAATCATTGAAAAAGAAGTACTTTATAAGACGAAAATATGCCTTATCTAATATGAGACATTTAAATTTTTTTAATTGCATAAATGGGCGGCATTTTATACAGATTTAATAGTTTTTTACATGGTTAGAAAATTCATTTAACTTTTTCCCACTAAATACTAGAATTATAGAAAAGTACTTTGCGAAAAGAATCGGCAATAGGACGGAAACGTGTTGACCACCGATAATTTTTTTGCTGATAACTCTTGCATCCTTCGACCGACTTCTTCGACTAAGAGCTTGATGGAAAGCTTATCTGTTCCTCTTTCAGATGGCATTAACATATTTTAAAACTAAAATATCCTCGAAATCATTGAATAAGAAGTACCTTATCAGACGAAAATATGCCTTATCTAATCAGGGACATTTAAATTTTTTTAATTGCATAAATGGGCGGCATTTTATACAGAATTAATAGTTTTTTACATGGACAGAAAATTCGTTTAATATTTTCCCATTAAATACTAGAATTATAGAAAAGTACTTTGCGAAAAGAATCGGCAGTAGGACGGAATCGTGTTGACCATCGATTAGTTTTTTGCCAATAACTCTTGCATACTTCGACCGACTTCTTCGACTAAGAGCTCGATGGAAAGCTTATCTGTTCCTCTTTCAGATGGCATTAACATATTTTACAAAAAGTCGTTAGAAATAAAATTGTTTTGATCAAAACTAAAATATCCTCGAAATCATTGAAGAAGAAGTACCTTATCAGACGAAAATATGCCTTATCTAATCAGGGACATTTAAATTTTTTTAATTGCATAAATGGGTGGCATTTTATTCAGAATAAATAGTTTTTTAGATGGACCAAAAATTCGTTTAATATTTTCCCATTACTTTGCGAAAAGAATCGACAGTATGACGGAAACATGTTGACCACCGATTAGTTTTTTGCTAATAACTCTTGCATCCTTCGACCGACTTCTTCGACTAAGAGCTCGATGGAAAGCTTATCTGTTCCTCTTTCATAAGGCATTAACATATTTTACGAAAAGTCGTAAGAAATAAAATTGTTTTGATCAAAACTAAAATATCCTCGAAATCATTGAAGAAGAAGTACCTTATCAGACGAAAATATGCCTTATCTAATCAGGGACATTTAAATTTTTTTAATTGCATAAATGGACGGCACTTAATTCAGAATTAAAAGTTTTTTACTTGGACAAAAAAATTCGTTTAATTTTTTCCCATTAAAAACTAGAATTATAGAAAAGTACTTTGCGAAAAGAATCGGCAGTAGGACGGAAACGTGTTGACCATCGATTAGTTTTTTGCCAATAACTCTTGCATACTTCGACCGACTTCTTCGACTAAGTGCTCGATGGAAAGCTTATCTGGTCCTCTTCCAGATGGCATTAACATATTTTACGAAAAGTCATAAGAAATAAAATTTTTTTGATCAAAACTAAAATATCCTCGAAATCATTGAAAAAGAAGTACTTTATAAGACGAAAATATGCCTTATCTAATATGAGACATTTAAATTTTTTAATTGCATAAATGGGCGGCATTTTATACAGATTTAATAGTTTTTTACATGGTTAGAAAATTCATTTAACTTTTTCCCACTAAATACTAGAATTATAGAAAAGTACTTTGCGAAAAGAATCGGCAATAGGACGGAAACGTGTTGACCACCGATAATTTTTTTGCTGATAACTCTTGCATCCTTCGACCGACTTCTTCGACTAAGAGCTTGATGGAAAGCTTATCTGTTCCTCTTTCAGATGGCATTAACATATTTTAAAACTAAAATATCCTCGAAATCATTGAATAAGAAGTACCTTATCAGACGAAAATATGCCTTATCTAATCAGGGACATTTAAATTTTTTTAATTGCATAAATGGGCGGCATTTTATACAGAATTAATAGTTTTTTACATGGACAGAAAATTCGTTTAATATTTTCCCATTAAATACTAGAATTATAGAAAAGTACTTTGCGAAAAGAATCGGCAGTAGGACGGAATCGTGTTGACCATCGATTAGTTTTTTGCCAATAACTCTTGCATACTTCGACCGACTTCTTCGACTAAGAGCTCGATGGAAAGCTTATCTGTTCCTCTTTCAGATGGCATTAACATATTTTACAAAAAGTCGTTAGAAATAAAATTGTTTTGATCAAAACTAAAATATCCTCGAAATCATTGAAGAAGAAGTACCTTATCAGACGAAAATATGCCTTATCTAATCAGGGACATTTAAATTTTTTTAATTGCATAAATGGGTGGCATTTTATTCAGAATAAATAGTTTTTTAGATGGACCAAAAATTCGTTTAATATTTTCCCATTACTTTGCGAAAAGAATCGACAGTATGACGGAAACATGTTGACCACCGATTAGTTTTTTGCTAATAACTCTTGCATCCTTCGACCGACTTCTTCGACTAAGAGCTCGATGGAAAGCTTATCTGTTCCTCTTTCATAAGGCATTAACATATTTTACGAAAAGTCGTAAGAAATAAAATTTTTTTGATCAAAACTAAAATATCCTCGAAATCATTGAAGAAGAATTACCTTATCAGACGAAAATCTGCCTTATCTAATAAAAGACATTTAAATTTTTTTAATTGCATAAATGGGCGGCACTTTATTCAGAATTAAAAGTTTTTTACTTGCACAAAAAATTCGTTTAATTTTTTCCCATTAAAAACTAGAATTATAGAAAAGTACTTTGCGAAAAGAATCGGCAGTAGGACGGAAACGTGTTGACCACCGATTAGTTTTTTGCTAATAACTCTTGCATCCTGCGACCGACTTCTTCGACTAAGAGCTCGATGGAAAGCTTATCTGTTCCTCTTTCATAAGGCATTAACATATTTTACGAAAAGTCATAAGAAACAAAAATTTTTGATCAAAACTAAAATATCCTCGAAATCATAGAAGAAGAAGTACCTTATCAGACGAAAATGTGCCTTATCTAATCAGGGACATTTAAATTTTTTTAATTGCATAAATGGGTGGCATTTTATTCAGAATTAATAGTTTTTTAGATGGACCAAAAATTCGTTTAATATTTTCCCATTAAATACTAGAATTATAGAAAAGTACTTTGCGAAAAGAATCGGCAGTATGACGGAAACGTGTTGACCATCGATTAGTTTTTTGCCAATAACTCTCGCATACTTCGACCGACTTCTTCGACTAAGTGCTCGATGGAAAGCTTATCTGGTCCTCTTCCAGATGGCATTAACATATTTTACGAAAAGTCATAAGAAATAAAATTTTTTTGATCAAAACTAAAATATCCTCGAAATCATTGAAAAAGAAGTACTTTATCAGACGAAAATATGCCTTATCTATTGAGAGACATTTAAATTTTTTTAATTGCATAAATGGGCGGCATTTTATTCAGAACTATTAGTTTTTTACATGGTTAGAAATTTCATTTAACTTTTTCCCATTAAATACTAGAATTATAGAAAAGTACTTTGCGAAAAGAATCGGCAATAGGACGGAAACGTGTTGACCACCGATTATTTTTTTGCTGATAACTCTTGCAAATTTCGACCGACTTCTTCGACTAAGAGTCACATTTTTAACGCTGTGTGACAACGCAAAGACAAACAAGTTGAAATTTGGCATAAATTGCGCTTTGAACACTGCTTTATCCTATTTGTAACAAAAACCGTACTTAACACTGCGAAAACTATTAAAGCTAGAGACTTGAAATTTGGAAGATAGTCTCGTGTGGTCGAACACTAGATGAAGTTTGAAGGAATTTTTGCCACGCCCATTCCTTCCCGCCCATCGAGCACAACAAAAGGTCATTTTTTTCTTAAAATTGCTGTATCTCCTAAAGTATAAAGAATACAATGCTGAAATTTTGTATGCAAACTCAGATAACATACTGCATACAACAAACTACCACTTTCCCCGCAAAGACCAACACACTAAAATTTTGCAGCAATGCTTTGTAACAAAACCCGTACTAAAGCGCCATCTAATGGCAACATTGCACTGTGAGCCCTGCCTCACTATTAACAAATACACAAACCATATCGTGGTACACTGCTTCTGCTGTCGGTGAATGTTTAACGTGTTATCAACATAGGTATGTGTACAGGGTATTATATAGTTGAGAATACTCAACTATACCGCCCTTACTGGTTTTAATTGCATAAATGGGTGGCATTTTATTCAGAATAAATAGTTTCTTAGATGGACCAAAAATTCGTTTAATATTTTCCCATTAAATACTAGAATTATAGAAAAGTACTTTGCGAAAAGAATCGGCAGTATGACGGAAACGTGTTGACCACCGATTAGTTTTTTGCTAATAACTCTTGCATCCTGCGACCGACTTCTTCGACTAAGAGCTCGATGGAAAGCTTATCTGTTCCTCTGTCATAAGGCATTAACATATTTTACGAAAAGTCATAAGAAACAAAAATTTTTGATCAAAACTAAAATATCCTCGAAATCATAGAAGAAGAAGTACCTTATCAGACGAAAATGTGCCTTATCTAATCAGGGACATATAAATTTTTTTAATTGCATAAATGGGTGGCATTTTATTCAGAATTAATAGTTTTTTAGATGGACCAAAAATTCGTTTAATATTTTCCCATTAAATACTAGAATTATAGAAAAGTACTTTGCGAAAAGAATCGGCAGTAGGACGGAATCGTGTTGACCATCGATTAGTTTTTTGCCAATAGCTCTTGCATACTTCGACCGACTTCTTCGACTAAGAGCTCGATGGAAATCTTATCTGTTCTTCTTTCATATGGCATTAACATATTTTACGAAAAGTCATAAGAAACAAAAATTTTTGGATCAAAACTAAAATATCCTCGAAATCATTGAAAAAGAAGTACCTTATAAGACGAAAATATGCCTTATCTAATCAGAGATATTTAAATTTTTTTAATTGTATAAATGGGCGGCATTTTATTCAGAATGAATAGTTTTTTACATGGACAGAAAATTCGTTTAATTTTTTCCCATTAAATACTAGAATTATAGAAAAGTACTTTGCGAAAAGAATCGGCAGTATGACGGAAACGTGTTGACCACCGATTAGTTTTTTGCTAATAACTCTTGCATCCTTCGACCGACTTCTTCGACTTAGAGCTCGATGGAAAGCTTATCTGTTCCTCTTTCAGATGGCATTAACATATTTTACGAAAAGTCGTAAGAAATTAAATATAAAAATAAAAAAGAAGTACTTTATCAGACGAAAATATGGCTTATCTAATAAGAGACATTTAAATTTTTTTAATTGCATAAATGGGCAGCACTTTATTCAGAATTAATAGTTTTTTACATAGGTAAAAAAGTATTTTAATTTTTTCCCATTAAATAGTAGAATTATAGAAAAGTACTTAGCGAAAACAATCGGCAGTAGGACGGAAACATGTTGACCACCGATTATTTTCTTGCTGATAACTCTTGCATTCTTCGACCGACTTCTTCGACTAAGAGCTGGATGGAAAGCTTATCTGTTCCTCTTTCAGATGGCATTAACATATTTTACGAAAAGTCGTTAGAAATAAAATTTTTTTGATCAAAACTAAAATATCCTCGAAATTATTGAAGAAGAAGTACCTTATCAGACGAAAATATGCCTTATCTAATCAGGGACATTTAAATTTTTTTAATTGCATAAATGTTTGGCATTTTATTCAGAATTAATAGTTTTTTAGATGGACCAAAAATTCGTTTAATATTTTCCCATTAAATACTAGAATTATAGAAAAGTACTTCGCGAAAAGAATCGGCAGTAGGACGGAAACGTGTTGACCACCGATTAGTTTTTTGCTAATAACTCTTGCATGCTTCGACCGACTTCTTCGACTAAGAGCTCGATGGAAAGCTTATCTGTTCCTCTTTCATAAGGCATTAACATATTTTACGAAAAGTCATAAGAAACAAAAATTTTTGGATCAAATCTAAAATATCCTCGAAATCATTGAAAAAAAAGTACCTTATCAGACGATAATATGCCTTATCTAATCAGGGACATTTAAATTTTTATACCCTGTACACACACTGTGTATCAGGGTATATTAAGTTTGTTTGAGACGGTTTGTATGTAACGCATAGAAGGAGGGGAGGGGGACCCTATAAAGTATATATATTCTTGATCAGGATGACAAGACGAATTGATATAGCCCTGTCTATCCGTCCGTCCGTCCGTCATCACCAATGGTTCTCGAAAACTATAAGAGCTAGAGACTTGAAATTTGGTGGATAGACTCGTGAGGTCAAACGCTAGATCAAGTTTGAGGGATTTTTTGCCACGCCCACTCCTTCCCGCCCATCGAGCACCACCCATTTTTTCAAAAGGCTGTAGCTCGAAAACCTGATGAGTTAGAAACATGAAAATGAGTATGTAGACTCAGTATGTATAGCTTTACAAAACTACATACCACATTTTTCCCCCTCCCCTTCGTTTCCCCTCAAAAAGTTGTTTTCTTAAAATTGCTGTATCTCCTAAACTATAATAGATACAATGCTGAAATTTTATATGCAAACTCAGTAAACATACCTTTTTAAAACTGCATACCATTTTTAACGCTGTGTGACAACGCAAAGACAAACAAGTTGAAATTTGGCATAAATTGCGCTTTGAACACTGCTTTATCCTATTTGTAACAAAAACCGTACTTAACACTGCGAAAACTATTAAAGCTAGAGACTTGAAATTTGGAAGATAGTCTCGTGTGGTCGAACACTAGATGAAGTTTGAAGGAATTTTTGCCACGCCCATTCCTTCCCGCCCATCGAGCACAACAAAAGGTCATTTTTTTCTTAAAATTGCTGTATCTCCTAAAGTATAAAGAATACAATGCTGAAATTTTGTATGCAAACTCAGATAACATACTGCATACAACAAACTACCACTTTCCCCGCAAAGACCAACACACTAAAATTTTGCAGCAATGCTTTGTAACAAAACCCGTACTATAGCGCCATCTAATGGCAACATTGCACTGTGAGCCCTGCCTCACTATTAGCAAATACACAAACCATATCGTGGTACACCGCTTTTGCTGTCGGCGAATGTTTAACGTGTTATCAACATAGGTATGTGTACAGGGTATTATATAGTTGAGAATACTCAACTATACCGACCTTACTGGTTTTAATTGCATAAATGGGTGGCATTTTATTCAGAATAAATAGTTTTTAAGATGGACCAAAAATTCGTTTAATATTTTCCCATTAAATACTAGAATTATAGAAAAGTACTTTGCGAAAAGAATCGGCAGTATGACGGAAACGTGTTGACCATCGATTAGTTTTTTGCCAATAACTCTCGCATACTTCGACCGACTTCTTCGACTAAGTGCTCGATGGAAAGCTTATGTGGTCCTCTTCCAGATGGCATTAACATATTTTACGAAAAGTCATAAGAAATAAAATTTTTTTGATCAAAACTAAAATATCCTCGAAATCATTGAAAAAGAAGTACTTTATCAGACGAAAATATGCCTTATCTATTGAGAGACATTTAAATTTTTTTAATTGCATAAATGGGCGGCATTTTATTCAGAACTATTAGTTTTTTACATGGTTAGAAATTTCATTTAACTTTTTCCCATTAAATACTAGAATTATAGAAAAGTACTTTGCGAAAAGAATCGGCAATAGGACGGAAACGTGTTGACCACCGATTACTTTTTTGCTGATAACTCTTGCAAATTTCGACCGACTTCTTCGACTAAGAGTCACATTTTTAACGCTGTGTGACAACGCAAAGACAAACAAGTTGAAATTTGGCATAAATTGCGCTTTGAACACTGCTTTATCCTATTTGTAACAAAAACCGTACTTAACACTGCGAAAACTATTAAAGCTAGAGACTTGAAATTTGGAAGATAGTCTCGTGTGGTCGAACACTAGATGAAGTTTGAAGGAATTTTTGCCACGCCCATTCCTTCCCGCCCATCGAGCACAACAAAAGGTCATTTTTTTCTTAAAATTGCTGTATCTCCTAAAGTATAAAGAATACAATGCTGAAATTTTGTATGCAAACTCAGATAACATACTGCATACAACAAACTACCACTTTCCCCGCAAAGACCAACACACTAAAATTTTGCAGCAATGCTTTGTAACAAAACCCGTACTAAAGCGCCATCTAATGGCAACATTGCACTGTGAGCCCTGCCTCACTATTAACAAATACACAAACCATATCGTGGTACACTGCTTCTGCTGTCGGTGAATGTTTAACGTGTTATCAACATAGGTATGTGTACAGGGTATTATATAGTTGAGAATACTCAACTATACCGCCCTTACTGGTTTTAATTGCATAAATGGGTGGCATTTTATTCAGAATAAATAGTTTCTTAGATGGACCAAAAATTCGTTTAATATTTTCCCATTAAATACTAGAATTATAGAAAAGTACTTTGCGAAAAGAATCGGCAGTATGACGGAAACGTGTTGACCACCGATTAGTTTTTTGCTAATAACTCTTGCATCCTTCGACCGACTTCTTCGCCTAAGAGCTCGATGGAAAGCTTATCTGTTCCTCTTTCAGATGGCATTAACATATTTTAGTAAAAGTCGTTAGAAATAAAATTTTTTTGATCAAAACTAAAATATCCTCGAAATCATTGAAGAATAAGTACCTTATCAGACGAAAATATGCCTTATCTAATAAAAGACATTTAAATTTTTTTAATTGCATAAATGGACGGCACTTAATTCAGAATTAAAAGTTTTTTACTTGGACAAAAAATTCGATTAATTTTTTCCCATTAAAAACTAGAATTATAGAAAAGTACTTTGCGAAAAGAATCGGCAGTAGGACGGAAACGTGTTGACCATCGATTAGTTTTTTGCCAATAACTCTTGCATACTTCGACCGACTTCTTCGACTAAGTGCTCGATGGAAAGCTTATCTGGTCCTCTTCCAGATGGCATTAACATATTTTACGAAAAGTCATAAGAAATAAAATTTTTTTGATCAAAACTAAAATATCCTCGAAATCATTGAAAAAGAAGTACTTTATAAGACGAAAATATGCCTTATCCAATATGAGACATTTAAATTTTTTTAATTGCATAAATGGGCGGCATTTTATACAGATTTAATAGTTTTTTACATGGTTAGAAAATTCATTTAACTTTTTCCCACTAAATACTAGAATTATGGAAAAGTACTTTGCGAAAAGAATCGGCAATAGGACGGAAACGTGTTGACCACCGATTATTTTTTTGCTGATAACTCTTGCATCCTTCGACCGACTTCTTCGACTAAGAGCTTGATGGAAAGCTTATCTGTTCCTCTTTCAGATGGCATTAACATATTTTAAAACTAAAATATCCTCGAAATCATTGAATAAGAAGTACCTTATCAGACGAAAATATGCCTTATCTAATATGAGACATTTAAATTTTTGTAATTGCATAAATGGGCGGCATTTTATACAGAATTAATAGTTTTTTACATGGACAGAAAATTCGTTTAATATTTTCCCATTAAATACTAGAATTATAGAAAAGTACTTTGCGAAAAGAATCGGCAGTAGGACGGAATCGTGTTGACCATCGATTAGTTTTTTGCCAATAACTCTTGCATACTTCGACCGACTTCTTCGACTAAGAGCTCGATGGAAAGCTTATCTGTTCGTCTTTCAGATGGCATTAACATATTTTCGTTGAAATAAAATTGTTTTGATCAAAACTAAAATATCCTCGAAATCATTGAAGAAGAAGTACCTTATCAGACGAAAATATGCCTTATCTAATCAGGGACATTTAAATTTTTTTAATTGCATAAATGGGTGGCATTTTATTCAGAATAAATAGTTTTTTAGATGGACCAAAAATTCGTTTAATATTTTCCCATGAAATAATAGAATTATAGAAAAGTACTTTGCGAAAAGATTCGGCAGTAGGACGGAATCGTGTTGACCATCGATTAGTTTTTTGCCAATAACTCTTGCATACTTCGACCGACTTCTTCGACTAACAGCTCGATGGAAGGCTTATCTGGTCCTCTTCCAGATGGCATTAACATATTTTACGAAAAGTCGTAAGAAATTAAATTTTTTTGATCAAAACTAAAATATCCTCGAAATCATTGAAAAAGAATTACTTTATCAGACGAAAATATGCCTTATCTAATATGAGACATTTAAATTTTTTTAATTGCATAAATGGGCGGCATTTTATTCAGAATTAATAGTTTTTTACATGGACAGAAAATTCATTTAACTTTTTCCCATTAAATACTACAATTATAGAAAAGTACTTTACGAAAAGAATCGGCAGTAGGACGGAAACGTATTGACCACCGATTAGTTTTTTGCTAATAACTCTTGCATCCTTCGACCGACTTCTTCGACTAAGAGCTCCATGGAAAGCTTATCTGTTCCTCTTTCATAAGGCATTAACATATTTTACGAAAAGTCGTTAGAAATAAAATTTTTTTGATCAAAACTAAAATATCCTCGAAATCATTGAAAAAGAAGTACCTTATCAGACGAAAATATGCCTTATCTAATCAGGGACATTTAAATTTTTTTAATTGCACAAATGTGTGGCATTTTATTCAGAATTAATAGTTTTTTAGATGGACCAAAAATTCGTTTAATATTTCATAAGAAATAAAATTTTTTTGATCAAAACTAAAATATCCTCGAAATCATTGAAGAAGAATTACCTTATCAGACGAAAATATGCCTTATCTAATAAAAGACATTTAAATTTTTTTAATTGCATAAATGGGCGGCACTTAATTAAGAATTAAAAGTTTTTTACTTGGACAAAAAATTCGTTTAATTTTTTCCCATTAAAAACTAGAATTATAAAAAAGTACTTTGCGAAAAGAATCGGCAGTAGGACGGAATCGTATTGACCATCGATTAGTTTTTTGCCAATAACTCTTGCATACTTCGACCGACTTCTTCGACTAAGAGCTTGAAAGCTTATCTGGTCCTCTTCCAGATGGCATTAACATATTTTACGAAAAGTCATAAGAAATAAAATTTTTTTGATCAAAACTAAAATATCCTCGAAATCATTGAAAAAGAATTACTTTATCAGACGAAAATATGCCTTATCTAATATGAGACATTTAAATTTTTTTAATTGCATAAATGGGTGGCATTTTATTCAGAATAAATAGTTTTTTAGATGGACCAAAAATTCGTTTAATATTTTCCCATTAAATACTAGAATTATAGAAAAGTACTTTGCGAAAAGAATCGGCAGTATGACGGAAACGTGTTGACCACCGATTAGTTTTTTGCTAATAACTCTTGCATCCTTCGACCGACTTCTTCGACTAAGAGCTCGATGGAAAGCTTATCTGTTCCTCTTTCATAAGGCATTAACATATTTTACGAAAAGTCATAAGAAACAAAAAATTTTGGATCAAAACTAAAATATCCTCGAAATCATTGAAAAAGAAGTACCTTATCAGACGAAAATATGCCTTATCTAATCAGGGACATTTAAATTTTTTTAATTGCACAAATGTGTGGCATTTTATTCAGAATTAATAGTTTTTTAGATGGACCAAAAATTCGTTTAATATTTCATAAGAAATAAAATTTTTTTGATCAAAACTAAAATATCCTCGAAACCATTGAAGAAGAATTACCTTATCAGACGAAAATATGCCTTATCTAATAAGAGTTATTTAAATTTTTTTAATTGCATAAATGGGTGGCATTTTATTCAGAATAAATAGTTTTTTAGATGGACCAAAAATTCGTTTAATATTTTCCCATTAAATACTAGAATTATAGAAAATCACTTTGCGAAAAGAATCGACAGTATGACGGAAACGTGTTGACCACCGATTAGTTTTTTGCTAATAACTCTTGCATCCTTCGACCGAGTTCTTCGACTAAGAGCTCGATGGAAAGCTTATCTTTTCCTCTTTCAGACGGCATTAACATATTTTACGAAAAGTCGTAAGAAATAATATTTTTTTGATCAAAACTAAAATATCCTCGAAATCATTGAAGAAGAATTACCTTATCAGACGAAAATGTGCCTTATCTAATAAGAGACATTTAAATTTTTTTAATTGCATAAATGGGCGGCACTTAATTCAGAATTAAAAGTTTTTTACTTGGACAAAAAATTCGTTTAATTTTTTCCCATTAAAAACTAGAATTATAGAAAAGTACTTTGCGAAAAGAATCGGCAGTAGGACGGAAACGTGTTGACCACCGATTAGTTTTTTGCTAATAACTCTTGCATCCTTCGACCGACTTCTTCGACTAAGAGCTCGATGGAAAGCTTATCTGTTCCTCTTTCATAAGGCATTAACATATTTTACGAAAAGTCATAAGAAACAAAAATTTTTGATCAAAACTAAAATATCCTCGAAATCTTAAAAGAAGAAGTACCTTATCAGACGAAAATATGCCTTATCTAATCAGGGACATTTAAATTCTTTTAATTGCATAAATGGGTGGCAATTTATTCAGAATAAATAGTTTTTTAGATGGACAAAAAATTCGTTTAATTTTTTCCCATTAAATACTAGAAATTTAGAAAAGTACTTTGCGAAAAGAATCGCCAGTAGGACGGAATCGTGTTGACCATCGATTAGTTTTTTGCCAATAACTCTTGCATTGTTCGACCGACTTATTCGACTAAGAGCTCGTTGGAAAGCTTATCTGGTCCTCTTCCAGATGGCATTAACATTTTTTACGAAAAGTCATAAGAAACAAAAATTTTTTTGATCAAAACTAAAATATCCTCGAAATCATTGAAAAAGAAGTACTTTATCAAACGAAAATATGCCTTATCTAATATGAGACATTTAAATTTTCTTAATTGCATAAATGGGTGGCATTTTATTCAGAATTAAAAGTTTTTTAATTGGACAAAAAATTCGTTTAATTTTTTCCCATTAAAAACTAGAATTATAGAAAAGTACTTTGCGAAAAGAATCGGCAGTAGGACGGAAACGTGTTGACCACCGATTAGTTTTTTGCTAATAACTCTTGCATTCTTCGACAGACTTCTTCGACTAATGGCTCGATGGAAAGCTTATCTGTTCCTCTTTCAGATGGCATTAACATATTTTACGAAAAGTCGTTAGAAATAACATTTTTTTGATCAAAACTAAAATATCCTCGAAATCATTGAAGAAGAACTACCTTATCAGACGAAAATATGCCTTATCTAATATGAGACATTTAAATTTTTTTAATTGCATAAATGGGCGGCATTTTATACAGATTTAATAGTTTTTTACATGGTTAGAAAATTCATTTAACTTTTTCCCATTAAATACTAGAATTATAGAAAAGTACTTTGCGAAAAGAATCGGCAATAGGACGGAAACGTGTTGACCACCGATTATTTTTGCTGATAACTCTTGCATCCTTCGACCGACTTCTTCGACTAAGAGCTCGATGGAAAGCTTATCTGTTCCTCTTTCAGATGGCATTAACATATTTTACGAAAAGTCGTAAGAAATAAAATTTTTTGGATCAAAACTAAAATTTCCTCGAAATCATTGAAGAAGAAGCACCTTATCAGACGAAAATATGCCTTATCTAATCAGGGACATTTAAATTTTTTTATTTGCATAAATGTGTGTCATTTTATTCAGAATTAATAGTTTTTTAGGTGGACCAAAAATTCGTTTAATATTTTCCCATTAAATACTAGAATTATAGAAAAGTACTTTGCGAAAAGAATCGGCAGTAGGACGGAATCGTGTTGACCATCGATTAGTTTTTTGCCAATAACTCTTGCATACTTCGACCGACTTCTTCGACTAAGAGCTCGATGGAAAGCTTATCTGGTCCTCTTACAGATGGCTTTAACATATTTTACGAAAAGTCATAAGAAATAAAATTTTTTTGATCAAAACTAAAATTTCCTCGAAATCATTGAAAAAGAAGTACTTTATCAGACGAAAATATGCCTTATCTTATATGAGACATTTAAATTTTTTTAATTGCATAAATGGGCGGCATTTTATACAGAGTTAATAGTTTTTTACATGGACAGAAAATTCATTTAACTTTTTCCCATTAAATACTAGAATTATAGAAAAGTTCTTTGCGAAAAGAATCGGCAATAGGACGGAAACGTGTTGACCACCGATTAGTTTTTTGCTAATAACTCTTGCATCCTTCGACCGACTTCTTCGACTAAAAGCTCGGTGGAAAGCTTATCTGTTCCTCTTTCATAAGGCATTAACATATTTTACGAAAAGTCATAAGAAACAAAAAGTTTTGGATCAAAACTAAAATATCCTCGAAATCATTGAAAAAGAAGTACCTTATCAGACGAAAATATGCCTCATCTAATCAGGGACATTTAAATTTTTATACTTTTCACGTATGTGAAATAGTATAATAACTTTGTGCTGAAGTTTGTAACAGATCGAAATATTCATTTCCGACTATATAAAGTATATATATTCTTGATCAGGACTACAAGACGAGTTGATTTAGCTATGTCCGTCTGTCCGTCTGTCTGTATATATACAATCTCCTCCCACAGTTTTTAAGATATCGAGCTGAAATTTTGCACAGAGACTTCTTATTCGTGCAGTCAACTCATTTGTCGGATCCAGCCATATCGGACCACTGGAACTGGTAGCCCCCATACGAAAAGAAGATATGATATGTTTGATGGAGTGCTGAAATTTTAAACATAGTAGTTCTACATAGTCCGACTACATGCCTGAAAGTTTCAATGAGATTGGACATCTGGAACTGGTAGCTCCCATACAAAATGAAGAAGAGGAAGAGAAGCAATATTCATGTCGTTGTATGGACAACTTTTTTGTTTTTCAACCAATTGACTTGAAATCTTAAAGTTATGTTCTTGGGGAGGAATGAAAACTATTTTGACCAAAAATGGGCGTAGCCACGCCCACTTATAGCGAAAATTGACCCGTTGTATGGAAAACTTTTTTGTTTTTTAACCAATTGACTTGAAACTTTACAGTTATGTTCTTAGGGAGGAATGAAAACTATTTTGACCAAAAGTGGGCGTAGCCACGCCCACTTATAGCAAAAATTGACCCGTTGTATGGAAAACTTTTTTGTTTTTCAACGTATTGACTTGAAACTTTACAGTTATGTTCTTAGGGAGGCATGAAAACTATTTTGACCCAAAATGAGCGTAGCCACGCCCACTTCTAGCGAAATTTGACCCGTTGTATGGACAACTTTTTTGTTTTTCAACCAATTGACTTGAAACTTTGCAGTTATGTTCTTAGGGAGGAATGAAAACTATTTTGACCAAAAGTGGGCGTGCCCACGCCTTTTTTTAGCGAAAATTTACCAATTGACTTGAAACCTTACAGTTATCTTCTTGGGGAGGAATGAAAACTGTTTTGGCCAAAAGTGGGCATGGCTACGCCCACTTATCGCAAAACTTGAACCGCTGTATGGAAAACTTTTTTGTTTTTAAACCAATTGACTTGAAACCTTACAGTTATGTTGTTAGGGAGGCATGAAAACTATTCATTTAGTTTTTTAGTGACACAACGTGAAAAGTATTATAGCTTCAGACTTGCTGAAGATGGCGTCCTTACTGGTTTTAATTGCAGAAGTGGGTGGCATTTTATTCAGAATAAATAGTTTTTTAGATGGACAAAAAATTCGTTTAATTTTTTCCCATTAAATACTAGAATTATAGAAAAGTACTTTGCGAAAAGAATCGGCAGTATGACGGAAACGTGTTGACCACCGATTAGTTTTTTGCTAATAACTCTTGCATTCTTCGACCGACTTCTTCGACTAAGAGCTCGATGGAAAGCTTATCTGTTCCTCTTTCAGACGGCATTAACATATATTACGAAAAGTCGTAAGAAATAAAATTTTTTTGATCAAAACTAAAATATCCTCGAAATCATTGAAGACAAAGTACCTTATCAGACGAAAATATACCTTATATAATAAGAGACATTTAAATTTTTTTAATTGCATAAATGGGCGGCATTTTATTCAGAATAAATAGTTTTTTAGATGGACAAAAAATTCGTTTAATTTTTTCCATTAAATACTAGAATTATAGAAATGTACTTTGCGAAACGAATCGGCAGTAGGACGGAATCGTGTTGACCACCGATTAGTTTTTTGCTCATAACTCTTGCATCCTTCGACCGACTTCTTCGACTAACAGCTCGATGGAAAGCTTATCTGTTCCTCTTTCAGATGGCATTAACATATTGTACGAAAAGTCGTAAGAAATAAAATTTTTTTGATCAAAACTAAAATATCCTCGAAATCATTGAAGAAGAAGTACCTTATCAGACGAAAATATGCATTATCTAATAAGAGACATTTAAATTTTTTTAATTGCATAAATGGGTGGCATTTTATTCAGAATTAATAGTTTTTTACATTGACAAAAAATTCGTTTCATTTTTTCCCATTAAATACTAGAATTATAGAAAAGTACTTTGCGAAAAGAATCGGCAGTAGGACGGAATTGTGTTGACCACCGATTAGTTTTTTGCTAATAACTCTTGCATCCTTCGACCGACTTTTTCGACTATGAGCTCGATGGAAAGCTTAGCTGTTCCTCTTCAGATTTTACGAAAAATCATAAGAAATAAATTTTTTTGATCAAAACTAAAATATCCTCGAAGTCATTGAAGAAGAAGTACCTTATCAGACGAAAATATGCCTTATCTAATTAGAGACATTTAAATTTTTTTAATTGCATAAATGGGCGGCATTTTATTCAGAATAAATAGTTTTTTAGATGGACAAAAAATTCGTTTAATTTTTTCCATTAAATACTAGAATTATAGAAATGTACTTTGCGAAACGAATCGGCAGTAGGACGGAATCGTGTTGACCACCGATTAATTTTTTGCTCATAACTCTTGCATCCTTCGACCGACTTCTTCGACTAACAGCTCGATGGAAAGCTTATCTGTTCCTCTTTCAGATGGCATTAACATATTTTACGAAAAGTCGTAAGAAATAAAATTTTTTTGATCAAAACTAAAATATCGTCGAAATCATTGAAGACAAAGTACCTTATCAGACGAAAATATACCTTATATAATAAGAGACATTTAAATTTTTTTAATTGCATAAATGGGTGGCATTTTATTCAGAATTAATAGTTTTTTACATTGACAAAAAATTCGTTTCATTTTTTCCCATTAAATACTAGAATTATAGAAAAGTACTTTGCGAAAAGAATCGGCAGTAGGACGGAATTGTGTTGACCACCGATTAGTTTTTTGCTAATAACTCTTGCATCCTTCGACCGACTTTTTCGACTATGAGCTCGATGGAAAGCTTAGCTGTTCCTCTTCAGATTTTACGAAAAATCATAAGAAATAAATTTTTTTGATCAAAACTAAAATATCCTCGAAGTCATTGAAGAAGAAGTACCTTATCAGACGAAAATATGCCTTATCTAATTAGAGACATTTAAATTTTTTTAATTGCATAAATGGGCGGCATTTTATTCAGAATAAATAGTTTTTTAGATGGACAAAAAATTCGTTTAATTTTTTCCATTAAATACTAGAATTATAGAAATGTACTTTGCGAAACGAATCGGCAGTAGGACGGAATCGTGTTGACCACCGATTAATTTTTTGCTCATAACTCTTGCATCCTTCGACCGACTTCTTCGACTAACAGCTCGATGGAAAGCTTATCTGTTCCTCTTTCAGATGGCATTAACATATTTTACGAAAAGTCGTAAGAAATAAAATTTTTTTGATCAAAACTAAAATATCGTCGAAATCATTGAAGACAAAGTACCTTATCAGACGAAAATATACCTTATATAATAAGAGACATTTAAATTTTTTTAATTGCATAAATGGGCGGCATTTTATTCAGAATAAATAGTTTTTTAGATGGACAAAAAATTCGTTTAATTTTTTCCATTAAATACTTGAATTATAGAAATGTACTTTGCGAAACGAATCGGCAGTAGGACGGAATCGTGTTGACCACCGATTAGTTTTTTGCTCATAACTCTTGCATCCTTCGACCGACTTCTTCGACTAACAGCTCGATGGAAAGCTTATCTGTTCCTCTTTCAGATGGCATTAACATATTTTACGAAAAGTCGTAAGAAATAAAATTTTTTTGATCAAAACTAAAATATCCTCGAAATCATTGAAGAAGAAGTACCTTATCAGACGAAAATATGCATTATCTAATAAGAGACATTTAAATTTTTTTAATTGCATAAATGGGTGGCATTTTATTCAGAATTAATAGTTTTTTACATTGACAAAAAATTCGTTTCATTTTTTCCCATTAAATACTAGAATTATAGAAAAGTACTTTGCGAAAAGAATCGGCAGTAGGACGGAATTGTGTTGACCACCGATTAGTTTTTTGCTAATAACTCTTGCATCCTTCGACCGACTTATTCGACTATGAGCTCGATGGAAAACTTAGCTGTTCCTCTTCAGATTTTACGAAAAATCATAAGAAATAAATTTTTTTTGATCAGAACTAAAATATCCTCGAAGTCATTGAAGAAGAAGTACCTTATCAGACGAAAATATGCCTTATCTAATTAGAGACATTAAATTTTTTTAATTGCATAAATGGGCGGCATTTTATTCAGAATAAATAGTTTTTTAGATGGACAAAAAATTCGTTTAATTTTTTCCATTAAATACTAGAATTATAGAAATGTACTTTGCGAAACGAATCGGCAGTAGGACGGAATCGTGTTGACCACCGATTAATTTTTTGCTCATAACTCTTGCATCCTTCGACCGACTTCTTCGAGTAACAGCTCGATGGAAAGCTTATCTGTTCCTATTTCAGATGTCATTAACATATTTTACGAAAAGTCATAAGAAACAAAAATTTTTGATCAAAACTAAAATATCCTCGAAATCATAGAAGAAGAAGTACCTTATCAGACGAAAATATGCCTTATATAATCAGGGACAATTAAATTTTTTTAATTGCATAAATGTGTGGCATTTTATTTAGAATAAATAGTTTTTTAGATGGACAAAAAATTCGTTTAATTTTTTCCCATTAAATACTAGAATTATAGAAAAGTACTTCGCGAAAAGAATCGCCAGTAGGCCGGAATCGTGTTGACCACCGATTAGTTTTTTGCTAATAACTCTTGCATACTTTGACCGACTTCTTCGACTAAGAGCTCGATGGAAAGCTTATCTGTTCCTCTTTCAGATGGTATTAAAATATTTTACGAAAAGTCGTAAGAAATAAAACTTTTTTGATCAAAACTAAAATATCCTCGAAATCATTGAAGACAAAGTACCTTATCAGACGAAAATATACCTTATATAATAAGAGACATTTAAATTTTTATACTTTTCACTTATGTGAAATAGTATATTAACTTTGTCACGGAGTTTGTAACAGATCGAAATATTAATTTCCGACTATATAAAGTAGATATATTCTTGATCAGGACGACAAGACGAGTTGATTTAGCCATGTCCGTCTGTCCGTCTGTCCGTCTGTCTGTCTTTCTGTCGGTCTGTCTGTCTGTCTGTCTGTATGTATGCAAACTAGTCCCTCAGTTTTGAAGCTATCGAGCTGAAACTTTGCACAGAGTCTTAGAATTTATTACGATGAATCATTCGTCGGAACCAGCATGATCGGATTATTGGAACAGGTAGCTCCCATACGAAAAGAAGAAGAAAAGTGAACAAAACTTGAATCGTTGTATGGAAAACTTTTTTGTTTTTTACAATAGAGTGCTGAAATTTTAAACATAGTTGTTTTACATGGTCCGACTACATGCCTAAAAGTTTCATTGAGATTGGACATCTGGAACTGGTAGCTCCAATACAAAATGAAGAAGAGGAAGAGAAGGAATATTCACGTCGTTGTATGGAAAACTTTTTTGTTTCTTAACCAATTGACTTGAAATTTTAAAGTTATGTTCTTAGGGAGGAATGAAATCTATTTTGACCAAATGTGGGCGTAACCACGCGTAGCCACGCCCACTTATAGCGAAAATTTACCCGTTGTATGGAAAACTTTTTTTGTTTTTTAACCAATTGACTTGAAACTTTACAGTTATGTTCTTAGAGAGGAATGAAAACTATTTTGACCAAAAGTGGGCGTAGCCAGGCGTAGCCACGCCCACTTATAGCGAAAATTGACCCATTGTATGGAAAACTTTTTTGTTTCTTAACCAATTGACTTGAAACTTTGCAGTTATGCTCTTAGGGAGGAATGAAAACTATTTTGATCAAAAGTGGGCGTGGCCACGCCCACTTATAGCTTAACTTGACCCTTTGTATGGAAAACTTTTTTGTTTTTCAACCAATTGACTTGAAACTTTACACTTATGTTCTTAGGGAGGAATGAAAACTATTTTAACCAAAAGTGGGCGTAGCCACGCCTACTTATAGCGAAAATTGACCCGTTGTATAGAAAACTTTTTTGTTTTTTAACCAATTGACTTGAAACTTTGCAGTTATGCTCTTAGGGAGGAATGAAAACTATTTTGACCAAAAGTGGGCGTAGCCACGCCCACTTATAGCGAAAATTGACCCGTTGTATGGAAAACTTTTTTGTTTCTTAACCAATTGACTTGAAACTTTGCAGTTATGTTCTTAGAGAGGAATGAAAACTATTTTGACGAAAAGTGGGCGTAGCCACGCCCTTTTATAGCGAAAATTGCCCCTTTGTATGGAAAACTTTTTTGTTTTTTAACCAATTGACTTAAAACTTTACAGTTATGTTCCTAGAGAGGAATGAAAACTATTTTGACCAAAAGTGGGCGTAGCCACGCCTACTTAAAGCAAAAATTGACCCGTTGTATGGAAAACTTTTTTGTTTTTTAACCAATTGACTTGAAACTTTGCAGTTATGCTCTTAGGGAGGAATGAAAACTATTTTGATCAAAAGTGGGCATGGCCACGCCCACTTATAGCTTAACTTGACCCTTTGTATGGAAAACTTTTTGGTTTTTTAATCAATTGACTTGAAACTTTACAGTTATGTTCCTAGAGAGGAATGAAAACTATTTTGACCAAAAGTGGGCGTAGTCACGCCTACTTAAAGCAAAAATTGACCCGTTGTATGGAAAACTTTTTTGTTTTTTAACCAATTGACTTGAAACTTTACAGTTATGTTCTTAGGGAGGAATGAAAACTATTTTGACCAAATTTGGGCATGGCTACGCCCACTTATCGCAAAACTTGAACCGTTGTATGGAAAAATTTTTTGTTTTTTAACGAATTGACTTGAAACATTACAGTTATGTTGTTAGGGAGGCATGAAAACTATTCATTTGGGTTTTTTATAGTGACACAAAGTGAAAAGTATTATAGCTTCAGCCTTGCTGAAGATAGCGTCCTTACTGGTTTTAATTGCATAAATGGGCGGCATTTTATTCAGAATTAACAGTTTTTTACATGGACAAAAAATTAGTTTAATTTTTTCCGATTAAATACTAGAATTATAGAAAAGTACCTTGCGAAAATAATCGGCAGTAGGACGAAAACGTATTGACCACCGATTAGTTTTTTGCTAATAACTCTTGCATCCTTTGTCCGACTTCTTCGACTAAGAGCTCATTGGAAAGCTTATCTATTCCTCTTTCAGATAGCATTAACATATTTTACTAAAAGTCATCTATAATATAAAAATGAATCGCAAAATGTGTTGGTAAGCGCATAACTCAACAACGCCTGGACCAATTTGGCCAATTCTTTTTTTTAAATGTTCGTTAAAGTTCAAAGATGGTTTTTACGGCGAGAAAAATTCAAATAATTCCGGAAAAGCCCTAAAAACAGACCTTTTCTTTTTTCCATACAAACTTGCGACGTCGCAAGCATTAAACGTAATATGCTATGCTTCTTCTTATACGTCAGTATTGTTATGTGTTTGTTGATTGAAAGAGAACAAGAAAACTTTGAGAGAACGTACAAGCCAGAGAGTATTAAAATTAATTAATACTCTTTGCAAATTACACGCACTAATGTGTAAACAATGCAGGTATGTACGGCTTGAAGGATTTGACTCCAAGTCATGTCAAATTAAAAAAAAGTTGAAACAACAACAAACTGTCAATGTCAGTGTTGTTTTTCTTGGATTTTCACTACTGAGTTTGCTTTTGTCAACTGATACACGAAACAAACCGTAGCTATGTATATCGTGTTTAGTGCAGTGTTTAGTTACCTATGATCACTTATTATTGAATGTGAGACAATAATCTATAGTATAATAAAAATGAATCGAAAAATATGTTGATAAGCGCATAACTCAAAAACAGCTTCCGATTCAATGAAATTTTAAGTTAATCTTCAGATGGACCTCCTGAAGGTTGTTATAATGTTTTGGTATCAATCCGACCATTTTACGGAAAGAAGATGAAAAATAAACAATATTAAGATTTTGTGGACGCAAGCACGTACCATTCTTTGCTTCTTCTTACACTTTTGTATTGGTATGAGTGTGTTGTTTGCAAAGAGAACAAGAGAACGGTGAGAAAACGGAGGAGCATTACTTTCGAAATTGTGCTTCACTTCTTCTTCATCTTTTACATACAGCCACATATGTACACATATTAGTGTTTTTATACTCTTCACGTATGTAAATATTATTATGACTTTGTCACGGAGTTTGTAACCCCCAGAAGGAGAAATCTCCGACTATTGACCTGAAATTTTACAGCTTTACTACCATAAATCATTTGTCGGAACTGCAATGATCAGACCATTAGAACTGGTAGCACAAATACAGAATGAAGAAGAAAAATGAACAGAACTTAAGTCGTTGAATGGAAAACTTTTTCGTTTTGGAAGATAGAGGGATGAAAAAAACATAAACAAACATAGTAACTTTACGTAGGCAGACTAAATTTCTGGAATTGTCATTAAGATCGGACCACTGAAACTGGTACTTATCATACAAAGTGATGAAGAGGAAAAGACAGAAAATTTACGGCGTTGAAAGGAAAACTTTTTTTTTCTTAATTAATTGACTTACAACTTCACAAGCTAATATCAATAAATTGCAAGTTTCCATATTAGCTTAAACAATGAAAATTGGTATATAGGCTATTAAAGTAAAGAGAAAGCAGATTCAATCCAAAAAATTGGCGTGGCATAAAAGGAGCGTGAAAAGTAAATAGTCTTCAGCAAGACTGAATAGCGTTTTTTATACACCTGCAAAAATAATATATATTTGCGATGCCATGAAGTTCGCTACGCAGAGAAGGAGATATCGCCGACCACATAAAGCATATATTATCTTCACAAGACGAGGTAACACAGTCATGTCCATATGTCTGCTTCAATACCAACTGCGAGCTCAGTTTTAACGATTTCAAAAAAAACCAGTAAGGACGCTATCTTCAGCAAGGCTGAAGCTATAATACTTTTCACTTTGTGTCACTATAAAAAAAACTAAATGAATAGTTTTCATGCCTCCCTAACAACATAACTGTAATGTTTCAAGTCAATTCGTTAAAAAACAAAAAATTTTTCCATACAACGGTTCAAGTTTTGCGATAAGTGGGCGTAGCCAGGCCCACATTTGGTCAAAATAGTTTTCATTCCTCCCTAAGAACATAACTGTAAAGTTTCAAGTCAATTGGTTAAAAAACAAAAAAGTTTTCCATACAAAGGGTCAAGTTAGCCTATAAGTGGGCGTGGCCATGCCCACTTTTGATCAAAATAGTTTTCATTCCTCCCTAAGAGCATAACTGCAAAGTTTCAAGTCAATTGGTTAAAAAACAAAAAAATTTTTCCATACAACGGGTCAATTTTCGCTATAAGTAGGCGTGGCTACGCCCACTTTTGGTTAAAATAGTTTTCATTCCTCCCTAAGAACATAACTGTAAAGTTTCAAGTCAATTGGTTAAAAAACAAAAAAGTTTTCCATACAAAGGGTCAAGTTAAGCTATAAGTGGGCGTGGCCATGCCCACTTTTGATCAAAATAGTTTTCATTCCTCCCTAAGAGCATAACTGCAAAGTTTCAAGTCAGTTGGTTAAAAAGCAAAAAAGTTTTCCATACAACGGGTCAAATTTCGCTATAAAAGGGCGTGGCCACGCCCACTTTTGGTCAAAATAGTTTTGATTCCTTTCTAAGAACATAACTGTAAGGTTTCAAGTCAATTGGTTAAAAAACAAAAAGGTTTCCATACAACGTTTCAATTTTCGCTATAAGTAGGCATGGCTACGCCCACTTTTGGATAAAATAGTTTGCATTCCTCCCTAAGAACATAACTGTAAGGTTTCAAGTCAGTTGGTTAAAAAACAAAAAAGTTTTCCATACAACGGGTCAAGTTTAGCTATAAAAAGGCGTGGCCACGCCCACTTTTGGTCAAAACTGTTTCATTCATTCACTAAGAACAATCCTGTAAAGTTTCACGTCAGTTGGTTAAAAAGCAAAAAAGTTTTCCATACAACGGGTCAATTTTCGCTATAAAAGGGCGTGGCCACGCCCACTTTTGATCAAAATAGTTTTCATTCCTCCCTATGAGCATAACTGCAAAGTTTCAAGTCAATTGGTTAAAAAACAAAAAAGTTTTCCATACAAAGGGTCAAGTTAGGCTATAAGTGGGCGTGGCCATGCCCACTTTTGATCAAAATAGTTTTCATTCCTCCCTAAGAGCATAACTGCAAAGTTTCAAGTCAATTGGTTAAAAAAAAAAAAGTTTTCCATACAAAGGGTCAATTTTCGCTATAAAAGGGCGTGGTCACGCCCACTTTTGATCAAAATAGTTTTCATTCCTCCCTAAGAGCATAACTGCAAAGTTTCAAGTCAATTGGTTAAAAAACAAAAAAGTTTTCCATACAACGGGTCAATTTTTGCTATAAGTAGGCGTGGCTACGCCCACTTTTGGTCAAAATAGTTTTCATTCCTCTCTAGGAACATAATTGTAAAGTTTTAAGTCAATTGGTTAAAAAACAAAAAAGTTTTCCATACAAAGGGTAAATTTTCGCTATAAAAGGGCGTGGATACGCCCACTTTTCGTCAAAATAGTTTTCATTCCTCCCTAAGAACATAACTGTAAAGTTTCAAGTCAATTGATTAAAAAACCAAAAAGTTTTCCATACAAAGGGTCAAGTTAAGCTATAAGTGGGTGTGGCCATGCCCACTTTTGATCAAAATAGTTTTCATTCCTCCCTAAGAGCATAACTGCAAAGTTTCAAGTCAATGGGTTAAAAAACAAAAAAGTTTTCCATACAACGGGTCAATTTTCGCTATAAGTAGGCGTGGCTACGCTCACTTTTGGTTAAAATAGTTTTCATTCCTCCCTAAGAACATAACTGTAAAGTTTCAAGTCAATTGGTTAAAAAACAAAAAAGTTTTCCATACAAAGGGTCAAGTTAAGCTATAAGTGGGCGTGGCCACGCCCACTTTTGATCAAAATAGTTTTCATTCCTCCCTAAGAGCATAACTGAAAAGTTTCAAGTCAATTGGTTAAAAAACAAAAAAGTTTTCCATACAACGGGTCAATTTTCGCTATAAGTGGGCGTGGCTACGCCTGGCTCCGCCCACTTTTGGTCAAAATAGTTTTCATTCCTCTCTAAGAACATAACTGTAAAGTTTCAAGTCAATTGCTTAAAAAACAAAAAAGTTTTCCATACAACGGGTAAACTTTCGCTATAAGTGGGCGTGGCTACCCGTGGTTACGCCCACTTTTGGTCAAAATAGATTTCATTCCTCCCTAAGAACATAACTTTAAAATTTCAAGTCAATTGGTTAAGAAACAAAAAAGTTTTCCATACAACGACGTGAATATTCCTTCTCTTCCTCTTCTTCATTTTGTATGGGAGCTACCAGTTCCAGATGTCCAATCTCAATGAAACTTTCAGGCATGTAGTCGGACCATGTAAAACTACTATGTTTAAAATTTCAGCACTCTATTGTAAAAAACAAAAAAGTTTTCCATACAACGATTCAAGTTTTGTTCACTTTTCTTCTTCTTTTCGTATGGGAGCTACCTGTTCCAATAATCCGATCATGCTGGTTCCGACGAATGATTCATCGTAATAAATTCTAAGACTCTGTGCAAAGTTTCAGCTCGATAGCTTCAAAACTGAGGGACTAGTTTGCATACATACAGACAGACAGACAGACAGACCGACAGACAGACAGACGGACAGACGGACATGGCTAAATCAACTCGTCTTGTCGTCCTGATCAAGAATATACATACTTTATATAGTCGGAAATTAATATTTCGATCTGTTACAAACTCCGTGACAAAGTTAATATACTATTTCACATAAGTGAAAAGTATAAAAATGAACAAAACTTGAATCGTTGTATGGAATACTTTTTTGTTTTGTATGATAGAGTGCTGAAATTTTAAACATAGTAGTTCTACATAGTCCGACTACATGCCTGAAAGTTTCATTGAGATTGGACATCTGGAACTGGTAGCTCCCATACAAAAAGAAGAAGAGGAAGAGAAGCAATATTCACGTCGTTGTATGGACAACTTTTTTGTTTTTCAACCAATTGACTTGAAATTTTGAAGTTATGTTCTTGGGGAGGAATGAAAACTATTTTGACCAAAAGTGGGCGTAGCCACGCGTAGCCACGCCCACTTCTAGCGAAAATTGACCCGTTGTATGAAAAACTTTTTTGTTTTTTAACCAATTGACTTGAAACTTTACAGTTATGTTCTTAGGGAGGCATGAAAACTATTTTGACCCAAAGTGAGCGTAGCCACGCCCACTTCTAGCGAGATTTGACCCGTTGTATGGACAACTTTTTTGTTTTTCAACCAATTGACTTGAAATTTTAAAGTTATGTTCTTAGGGAGGAATGAAAACTATTTTGACCAAAAGTGGGCGTAGCCACGCGTAGCCACGCCCACTTCTAGCGAAAATTGACCCGTTGTATGAAAAACTTTTTTGTTTTTTAACCAATTGACTTGAAACTTTACAGTTATGTTCTTAGGGAGGCATGAAAACTATTTTGACCCAAAGTGAGCGTAGCCACGCCCACTTCTAGCGAGATTTGACCCGTTGTATGGACAACTTTTTTGTTTTTCAACCAATTGACTTGAAATTTTAAAGTTATGTTCTTAGGGAGGAATGAAAACTATTTTGACCAAAAGTGGGCGTAGCCACGCGTAGCCACGCCCACTTCTAGCGAAAATTGACCCGTTGTATGAAAAACTTTTTTGTTTTTTAACCAATTGACTTGAAATTTTAAAGTTATGTTCTTAGGGAGGAATGAAAACTATTTTGACCAAAAGTGGGTGTAGCCACGCGTAGCCACGCCCACTTCTAGTGAAAATTGACCCGTTGAATGAAAAACTTTTTTGTTTTTTAACCAATTGACTTGAAATTTTAAAGTTATGTTCTTAGGGAGGAATGAAAACTATTTTGACCAAAAGTGGGCGTGCCCACGCCTTTTTTTTAGCGAAAGTTGACCAATTGACTTGAAACCTTACAGTTATCTTCTTAGGGAGGAATGAAAACTATTTTGACCAAAAGTGGGCATGGCTACGACCACTTATCGCAAAACTTGAACCGCTGTATGGAAAACTCTTTTGTTTTTTAACCAATTGACTTGAAACCTTACAGTTATGTTGTTAGGGAGGCATGAAAACTATTCATTTAGTTTTTAGTGACACAACGTGAAAAGTATTATAGCTTCAGCCTTGCTGAAGATAGCGTCCTTACTGGTTTTAATTGCATAAATGTGTGGCATTTTATTCAGAATAAATAGTTTTTTAGATGGACAAAAAATTCGTTTAATTTTTTCCCATTAAATGCTAGAATTATAGAAAAGTACTTTGCGAAAAGAATCGCCAGTAGGTCGGAATCGTGTTGACCACCGATTAGTTTTTTGCTAATAACTCTTGCATACTTTGACCGACTTCTTCCACTAAGAGCTCGATGGAAAGCTTATCTGTTCCTCTTTCAGATGGCATTAACATATTTTACTAAAAGTCATCTATAATATAAAAACCAGTAAGGGCGGTATAGTTGAGTATTCTCAACTATATAATACCCTGTACACACACCTATGTTGATAACACGTTAAACATTCGCCGACAGCAAAAGCAGTGTACCACGAAATGGTTTGTGTATTTGCTAATAGTGAGGCAGGGCTCACAGTGCAATGTTGCCATTAGATGGCGCTTTAGTACGGGTTTTGTTACAAAGCATTGCTGCAAAATTTTAGTGTGTTGGTCTTTGCGAGGAAAGTGGTAGTTTGTTGTATACTGTTTTAAAAAGGTATGTTATCTGAGTTTGCATACAAAATTTCAACATTGTATTCTTTATACTTTAGGAGATACAGCAATTTTAAGAAAAAAATGACCTTTTGTTGTGCTCGATGGGCGGGAAGGAATGGGCGTGGCAAAAATTCCTTCAAACTTCATCTAGTGTTCGACCACACGAGACTATCTTCCAAATTTCAAGTCTCTAGCTTTAATAGTTTTCGCAGTGTTAAGTACGGTTTTTGTTACAAATAGGATAAAGCAGTGTTCAAAGCGCAATTTATGCCAAATTTCAACTTGTTTGTCTTTGCGTTGTCACACAGCGTTAAAAATGGTATGCAGTTTTAAAAAGGTATGTTTACTGAGTTTGCATATAAAATTTCAGCATTGTATCTATTATAGTTTAGGAGATACAGCAATTTTAAGAAAACAACTTTTTGAGGGGAAACGAAGGGGAGGGGGAAAAAATGTGTATGTAGTTTTGTAAAGCTATACATACTGAGTCTACATACTCATTTTCATGTTTCTAACTCACCAGGTTTTCGAGCTACAGCCTTTTGAAAAAATGGGTGGTGCTCGATGGGCGGGAAGGAGTGGGCGTGGCAAAAAATCCCTCAAACTTGATCTAGCGTTTGACCTCACGAGTCTATCCACCAAATTTCAAGTCTCTAGCTCTTATAGTTTTCGAGAACCATTGGTGAGGACGGACGGACGGACGGACAGACAGGGCTATATCAATTCGTCTTGTCATCCTGATCAAGAATATATATACTTTATAGGGTCCCCCACCCCTCCTTCTATGCGTTACATACAAACCGTCTCAAACAAACTTAATATACCCTGATACACAGTGTGTGTACAGGGTATAATGAATCGCAAAATGTGTTGGTAAGCGCATAACTCAACAACGCCTGGACCAATTTGGCCAATTCTTTTTTTTAAATGTTCGTTAAAGTTCAAAGATGGTTTTTGCGGCGAGAAAAATTCAAATAATTGCCGGAAAAACCCTAAAAACAGACCTTTTCTTTTTTCCATACAAACTTGCGACGTCGCAAGCATTAAACGTAACATGCTATGCTTCTTCTTATACGTCAGTATTGTTATGTGTTTGTTGATTGAAAGAGAACAAGAAAACTTTGAGAGAACGTACAAGCCAGAGAGTATTAAAATTAATTAATACTCTTTGCAAATTACACGCACTAATGTGTAAACAATGCAGGTATGTACGGCTTGAAGGATTTGACTCCAAGTCATGTCAAATTAAAAAAAAGTTGAAACAACAACAAACTGTCAATGTCAGTGTTGTTTTTCTTGGATTTTCACTACTGAGTTTGCTTTTGTCAACTGATACACGAAACAAACCGTAGCTATGTATATCGTGTTTAGTGCAGTGTTTAGTTACCTATGATCACTTATTATTGAATGTGAGACAATAATCTATAGTATAATAAAAATGAATCGAAAAATATGTTGATAAGCGCATAACTCAAAAACAGCTTCCGATTCAATGAAATTTTCAGTTAATCTTCAGATGGACCTCCTGAAGGTTGTTATAATGTTTTGGTATCAATCCGACCATTTTAACTGGTAGCCTCCATACGGAAAGAAGATGAAAAATAAACAATATTAAGATTTTGTGGACGCAAGCACGTACCATTCTTTGCTTCTTCTTACACTTTTGTATTGGTATGAGTGTGTTGTTTGCAAAGAGAACAAGAGAACGGTGAGAAAACGGAGGAGCATTACTTTCGAAATTGTGCTTCACTTCTTCTTCATCTTTTACATACAGCCACATATGTACACATATTAGTGTTTTTATACTCTTCACGTATATAAATATTATTATGACTTTGTCACGGAGTTTGTAACCCCCAGAAGGAGAAATCTCCGACTATTGACCTGAAATTTTACAGCTTTACTACCATAAATCATTTGTCGGAACTGCAATGATCAGACCATTAGAACTGGTAGCACCCATACAGAATGAAGAAGAAAAATGAACAGAACTTAAATCGTTGAATGGAAAACTTTTTCGTTTTGGAAGATAGAGGGATGAAAAAAACATAAACAAACATAGTAACTTTACGTACGCAGACTAAATTTCTGGAATTGTCATTAAGATCGGACCACTGAAACTGGTACTTATCATACAAAGTGATGAAGAGGAAAAGACAGAAAATTTACGGCGTTGAAAGGAAAACTTTTTTTTTCTTAATTAATTGACTTACAACTTCACAAGCTAATTTCAATAAATTGCAAGTTTCCATATTAGCTTAAACAATGAAAATTGGTATATAGGCTATTAAAGTAAAGAGAAAGCAGATTCAATCCAAAAAATTGGCGTGGCATAAAAAGAGCGTGAAAAGTAAATAGTCTTCAGCAAGGCTGAATAGCGTTTTTTATACTCCTGCAAAAATAATATATATTTGCGATCCCATGAAGTTCGCTACGCAGAGAAGGAGATATCGCCGACCACATAAAGCATATATTATCTTCACAAGACGAGTTAACACAGTCATGTCCATATGTCTGCTTCAATACCAACTGCGAGCTCAGTTTTAACGATTTCAAAAAAAATAAAACGCAGAAAATTATCTTATCCTTTCAGGCAGTTTGTATGTAAAAAATCTGCATGATTGGATTGCTATTACATTTAGCTGCCGGTTAAAAATTAGGTTTTTTAAAACTACCACCTTAGTTTTTTGTACAAAAACGTTTAAGACGTCAAAAAAGGCACTTTGCGAAAGAAACAATCGGTCAAAACAAGATTTTTGTTAGAAAAATGTTTTATTAATTTTTAACTATTTTCCAAAATTTTATTAGCATCGAACATAAAGGCGTGGCCCCGACCATATAGAGAAACGTCTTCAAAATAACATTTTGCTGTAAGCATAATCGCCAGAAGACTGTAAAGTGGAGAGTATTTTTCATTTTGCTAAAATGGAACAAAGGAACAATTAGTCAAATATATGGTTTTGTTGTTCTTAAATATAAACAGATGGAATTTTGCAATCACATGTTTGTAAAGGTAATTATATATCACTGCAAAGTAAGAAATTCGCCATAATTACAAGGCATTAAGAATTCTGAAACGCATTAACGGTAATTAGAGTTTCAAAACGCTGGAATATTTTTTTTAAAAAATTTAATTAAACTACGAAAACAAAATCTGGAAATAATATTGATGACTTCGAACCCAACAAGAATTGATAAATGAACGTGGCTGCTGCACCATATAATAAAAATTTAAAACGCCTATGTACCTGTATCTATAAGTCTGACAAGAAGAAAATTTAGGAACTAATTGTGACAGAGTGTTAAAAGATTCAATCCTGGGCTATATGCAACAGTTCATCATACTTTGAGGGCGTAGCAAAGCGCGCCGGGTCAGCTAGTAAGAAATAAAATTTTTTGATCAAAACTAAAAAATCCTCGAAATCATTGAAGAAGAAGTACCTTATCAGACGAAAATATGCCTTATATAATAAGAGACATTTAAATTCTTTTAATTGCATAAATGGGCGGCATTTTATTCAGAATTAACAGTTTTTTACAAGGACAAAAAATTAGTTTAATTTTTTCCCATTAAATACTACAATTATAGAAAAGTACCTTGCGAAAATAATCGGCAGTAGGACGAAAACGTATTGACCACCGATTAATTTTTTGCTAATAACTCTTGCATCCTTTGACCGACTTCTTCGACTAAGAGCTCGTTGGAAAGCTTATCTATTCCTCTTTCAGATAGCATTAACATATTTTACGAAAAGTCATAAGAAATAAAACTTTATTGATCAAAACTAAAATGTCATCGAAATCATTGAAAAAGAAGTACTTTATCAAACGAAAATATGCCGTATCTAATAAGAGACATTTAAATTTTATTAATTGCATAAATGGGCGGCATTTTATTCAGAATTAACAGTTTTTTACATGGACAAAAAATTAGTTTAATTTTTTCCCATTAAATACTACAATTATAGAAAAGTACCTTGCGAAAATAATCGGCAGTAGGACGGAAACGTGTAGACCACCGATTTGTTTTTTGCTAATAACTCTTGCATCCTTCAACCGACTTCTTTGACTAAGAGCTCGATGGAAAGCTTATCTGTTCCTCTTTCAGATGGCATTAACATATTTTACTAAAAGTCATAAGATATAAAATTTTTTGATCAAAACTAAAAAATCCTCGAAATCATTGAAGAAGAAGTACCTTATCATTTTTTTGATCAAAACTAAAATATCCTCGAATTCATTGAAAAAGAAGTACTTTATCAGACGAAAATATGCCTTATCTAATAAGAGACATTTAAATTTTTTTAGTTGCATAAATGGGCGGCACTTTATTCAGAATTAATAGTTTTTTACATGGATAAAAAAGTCGTTTAATTTTTATACCCTGTACACATACTGTGTATCAGGGTATATTGTGTTTGTGCAAAAGCCAAATATATGTAACACACAGAAGGAGGGTCGGGGGACCCCATAAAGTATATATATTCTTGATCGGGACGACAAGAGAAGTTGATTAAGCTATGTCCGTCCCTCTGTCCGTCTGTCCGATTGTCCGTCCGTCCGTCCTCACCAATGGTTCTCGGAAACTATAAGAGCTAGAGACTTGAAATTTGGTGGGTAGACTCGTGATGCTCGGCAGCAGATTAAGTTTGAATGGTTTTGTGCGACGCCCACTCCTTCCCGCCCATCCAGCACCGCCACTTTTTGAAAACGCTATAAGTCGAGCATCCAAAGAGATAGAAACATGAAAGTCGGTATGTAGACTCAGTATGAGTAACTCTACAAAACTGCATACCACAATTTTACCCCCTCCCCTTAATTTCCCCTCCCCTAGTATTGTTCTTAAAAAAGCTATATCTCCAAAACTGACAAAGGTATGAACCTGAAATTTTGTATACAAGCTCAATACATCTTAAAAACTGCATACCACAAATTTCCCCTCTCTTTGATGGCTTCCCCTCAGAGACCCACAAACGTAAATTTTTCGTAAAATCCACATTTTTTGACCGATTTTCTTGATATTTTGAACACTATTTGAATAGGCACTACACTATTATGAATATTGTCGAGTATACTCGACTATACCGCACTTACTGGTTTCCCAATTAATAGTAGAATTAAGAAAGGTACTTAGCGAAAACAATCGGCAGTAGGACGGAAACGTGTTGACCACCGATTATTTTTTTGCTGATAACTCTTGCATCCTTCGACCGACTTCTTCAACTAATAGCTCGATGAAAGCTTATCTGTTCCATTTTCAGATGGCATTAACATATTTTACGAAAAGTCGTAAGAAATAAAATTTTTTTGATCAAAACTAAAATATCCTCGAAATCATTGAAAAAGAAGTACTTTATCAGACGAAAATATGCCTTATCTAATATGAGACATTTAAATTTTTTTAATTTCATAAATGGGCAGTACTTTATTCAGAATTAATAGTTTTTTACTTGGACAAAAAATTCGTTAAATTTTTTCCCATTAAATACTAGAATTATAGAAACGTACTTTGCGAAAATAATCGGCAGTAGGACGGAATCGTGTTGAATCGTTGGGGGTGTCACAGAAATCTCTAGATTTTTTCGAAGACGGTTTTTTCAATTTCTCTACTTGGTGTCACAGAAAATCTCTGGGATATTGTTTTTCGAACATTTGTCTTCGAAAATTCGGTATCCCGCGGCAGAGTTTCATTCATTCAAAATAAGAATAATGTAATTTATTTATGCTTATTTCATTGTTTTTCTCATCAAAATGTAACAATTGTATATTTAATTTAATAATATGCAAGATTAGAATGCTATAAAAGTACTAATTGTAAATTTAAACACAATTATATTGCAGCTCGTTAAATTTGACAATTGTTTTGACAATCCTATTCTTTCCTTTCCTGTGATTGCCAAATGTAAACAAATACGTTACAAATTCAAAATACTTCAAAGGTGAAATTTAATAATCAATTATATGTGCAAACTAATAAAGAAAAAGTGAAGGAGATTGTTTCATACTGCAGCATTGATAGCTGACTAGTTTTGGTTCTACGGGAGACACGCACTTTTGTATTGACTCTTCTTCTTCGCATTTGTTCATTCAAAAATGTTCACATGCCAACTGGCTCCAACAACACTGTCGGTACCTATTTTAAGTAAATTGACTATATTTACGAGTTTGTTTAAACATTTCAAATGCATCAGCATATTAATTATATATCTTAGATTATTTTGAAAGTTTGTTTAGTTCAATGCGAATATACTTTTCAATTTTCGAAAATGAATGCAAGCAGATTGGCGAGGCATGAAACTGATTGTTTTTGCTGCTCAAAAAAAATTGGTTGATTTGAGGAAGCTTTTTTTAAAATGCAAATTTATTAATGAAAACATATAAAATAACGAATTGTTTGAATGCATTTTTATGAGGAAAACCATAAAGTTTATTTCTTCATTCATAATTTTTTATAAAAACTTAAAATAAGGCTGAATTTAAGCAAATCCCTGAGGGTATAGTCAGAGATTTTGCAAGAGAAAAAATTTTCCTGATAGAGATTTTCTGTGACACCAAAATTTCCCCTTTGGTTGTTTTTGGCATGAAATCTCTAGTAAGCGATTTCTGTGACACCCCCGTATCAGACGAAAATATACCTTATCTAATAAGAGACATTTAAATTTTTTTAATTGCATAAATGGGCGGCATTTTATTCAGAATTAATAGTTTCTTACATGGACAAAAAATTAGTTTAATTTTTTCCCATTAAATACTACAATTATAGAAAAGTACCTTGCGAAAATAATCGGCAGTAGGACGAAAACGTATTGACCACCGATTATTTTTTTGCTGATAACTCGTGCATCCTTCGACCGACTTCTTCGACTAAGAGCTCGATGGAAAGCTTATCTGTTCCTCTTTCAGATAGCATTAACATATTTTACGAAAAGTCATAAGAAATAAAACTTTTTTGATCAAAACTAAAATATCCTCGAAATCATTGAAAAAGAAGTACTTTATCAGTCGAAAATATGCCTTATCTAATAAGAGACATTTAAATTATTTTAGTTGCATAAATGGGCGGCACTTTATTCAGAATTAATAAATTTTTATATGGATAAAAAAGTCGTTTAATTTTTTCCCATTAAATAGTAGAATTAAGAAAGGTACTTAGCGAAAACAATCGGCAGTAGGACGGAAACGTGTTGACCACCGATTATTTTTTTGCTGATAACTCGTCCATCCTTCGACCGACTTCTTCGACTAAGAGCTCGATGGAAAGCTTATCTGTTCCTCTTTCAGATAGCATTAACATATTTTACGAAAAGTCATAAGAAATAAAATTTTTTTCATCAAAACTAAAATATCCTCGAAATCATTGAAGAAGAAATACCTTATCAGAAGAAAATATGCCTTATCTAATCAGGGACTTTAAAATTTTTTTAATTGCATAAATGTGTGGCATTTTATTCAGAATTAATAGTTTTTTAGATGGACCAAAAATTCGTTTAATATTTTCTCATTAAATACTAGAATTATAGAAAAGTACTTTGCGAAAAGAATCGGCAGTAGGACGGAATCGTGTTGACCATCGATTAGTTTTTTGCTTATAACACTTGCACACTTCGACCGACTTCTTCGACTAAGAGCTCGATGGAAAGCTTATCTGCTCCTCTTCCAGATGGCATTAACATATTTTACGAAAAGTCATAAGAAATAAAATTTTTTTCATCAAAACTAAAATATCCTCGAAATCATTGAAAAAGAAGTACTTTATCAGACGATAATATGCTTTATCTAATATGAGACATTTAAATTTTTTTAATTTCATAAATGGTCGGCACTTTATTCAGAATTAATAGTTTTTTACTTGGACAAAAAATTCGTTTAATTTTTTCCCATTAAATACTAGAATTATAGAAAAGTACTTTGCGAAAAGAATCGGCAGTAGGACGGAATCGTGTTGACCACCGATTAGTTTTTTGCTAATAACTCTTGCATACTTTGACCGACTTCTTCGACTAAGAGCTCGATGGAAAGCTTATCTGTTCCTCTTTCAGATGGCATTAAAATATTTTTTGAAAAGTCGTAAGAAATAAAATTTTTTTGATCAAAACTAAAATATCCTCGAAATCATTGAAGACGAAGTACTTTATCGGGGGTGTCACAGAAATCTCTAGATTTTTTCGAAGACGGTTTTTTCAATTTCTCAATTTGGTGTCACGGAAAATCTCTGGGATATTGTTTTTCGAACATTTGTCTTCGAAAATTCGGTATCCCGCGGCAGAGTTTCATTCATTTAAAATAAGAATAATGTAATTTATTTATGCTTATTTCATTGTTTTTCTCATCAAAATGTAACAATTGTATATTTAATTTAATAATATACAAGATTAGAATGCTATAAAAGTACGAATTGTAAATTTAAACACAATTATATTGCAGCTCGTTAAATTTGACAATTGTTTTGACAATCCTATTCTTTCCTTTCCTGTGATTGCCAAATGTAAACAAATACGTTACAAATTCAAAATACTTCAAAGGTGAAATTTAATAATCAATTATATGTGCAAACTAATAAAGAAAAAGTGAAGGAGATTGTTTCATACTGCAGCATTGATAGCTGACTAGTTTTGGTTCTACGGGAGACACGCACTTTTGTATTGACTCTTCTTCTTCGCATTTGTTCATTCAAAAATGTTCACATGCCAACTGGCTCCAACAACACTGTCGGTACCTATTTTAAGTAAATTTACTATATTTACGAGTTTGTTTAAACATTTCAAATGCATCAGCATATTAATTATATATCTTAGATTATTTTGAAAGTTTGTTTAGTTCAATTCGAATATAATTTTCAATTTTCGAAAATGAATGCAAGCAGATTGGCGAGGCATGAAACTGATTGTTTTTGCTGCTCAAAAAAAATTGGTTGATTTGAGGAAGCTTTTTTTAAAATGCAAATTTATTAATGAAAACATATAAAATAACGAATTGTTTGAATGCAGATTTATGAGGAAAACCATAAAGTTTATTTCTTCATTCATAATTTTTTATAAAAACTTAAAATAAGGCTGAATTTAAGCAAATCCCTGAGGGTATAGTCAGAGATTTTGCAAGAGAAAAAATTTTCCTGATAGAGATTTTCTGTGACACCAAAATTTCCCTTTTGGCTGTTTTTGGCATGAAATCTCTAGTAAGCGATTTCTGTGACACCCCCGTATCAGACGAAAATATACCTTATCTAATAAGAGACATTTAAATTTTTTTAATTCCATAAATGGGCGGCATTTTATTCAGAATTAATAGTTTCTTACATGGACAAAAAATTAGTTTAATTTTTTCCCATTAAATACTACAATTATAGAAAAGTACCTTGCGAAAATAATCGGCAGTAGGACGAAAACGTATTGACCACCGATTATTTTTTTGCTGATAACTCGTGCATCCTTCGACCGACTTCTTCGACTAAGAGCTCGATGGAAAGCTTATCTGTTCCTCTTTCAGATGGCATTAACATATTTTACTAAAAGTCATAAGATATAAAATTTTTTGATCAAAACTAAAAAATCCTCGAAATCATTGAAGAAGAAGTACCTTATCATTTTTTTGATCAAAACTAAAATATCCTCGAATTCATTGAAAAAGAAGTACTTTATCAGACGAAAATATGCCTTATCTAATAAGAGACATTTAAATTTTTTTAGTTGCATAAATGGGCGGCACTTTATTCAGAATTAATAGTTTTTTACATGGATAAAAAAGTCGTTTAATTTTTATACCCTGTACACATACTGTGTATCAGGGTATATTGTGTTTGTGCAAAAGCCAAATATATGTAACACACAGAAGGAGGGTCGGGGGACCCCATAAAGTATATATATTCTTGATCGGGACGACAAGAGAAGTTGATTAAGCTATGTCCGTCCCTCTGTCCGTCTGTCCGTTTGTCCGTCCGTCCGTCCTCACCAATGGTTCTCGGAAACTATAAGAGCTAGAGACTTGAAATTTGGTGGGTAGACTCGTGATGCTCGGCAGCAGATTAAGTTTGAATGGTTTTGTGCGACGCCCACTCCTTCCCGCCCATCCAGCACCGCCACTTTTTGAAAACGCTATAAGTCGAGCATCCAAAGAGATAGAAACATGAAAGTCGGTATGTAGACTCAGTATGAGTAACTCTACAAAACTGCATACCACAATTTTACCCCCTCCCCTTAATTTCCCCTCCCCTAGTATTGTTCTTAAAAAAGCTATATCTCCAAAACTGACAAAGGTATGAACCTGAAATTTTGTATACAAGCTCAATACATCTTAAAAACTGCATACCACAAATTTCCCCTCTCTTTGATGGCTTCCCCTCAGAGACCCACAAACGTAAATTTTTCGTAAAATCCACATTTTTTGACCGATTTTCTTGATATTTTGAACACTATTTGAATAGGCACTACACTATTATGAATATTGTCGAGTATACTTGACTATACCGCCCTTACTGGTTTCCCATTAAATAGTAGAATTAAGAAAGGTACTTAGCGAAAACAATCGGCAGTAGGACGGAAACGTGTTGACCACCGATTATTTTTTTTGCTGATAACTCTTGCATCCTTCGACCGACTTCTTCAACTAATAGCTCGATGAAAGCTTATCTGTTCCATTTTCAGATGGCATTAACATATTTTACGAAAAGTCGTAAGAAATAAAATTTTTTTGATCAAAACTAAAATATCCTCGAAATCATTGAAAAAGAAGTACTTTATCAGACGAAAATATGCCTTATCTAATATGAGACATTTAAATTTTTTTAATTTCATAAATGGGCAGTACTTTATTCAGAATTAATAGTTTTTTACTTGGACAAAAAATTCGTTAAATTTTTTCCCATTAAATACTAGAATTATAGAAACGTACTTTGCGAAAATAATCGGCAGTAGGACGGAATCGTGTTGAATCGTTGGGGGTGTCACAGAAATCTCTAGATTTTTTCGAAGACGGTTTTTTCAATTTCTCTACTTGGTGTCACAGAAAATCTCTGGGATATTGTTTTTCGAACATTTGTCTTCGAAAATTCGGTATCCCGCGGCAGAGTTTCATTCATTCAAAATAAGAATAATGTAATTTATTTATGCTTATTTCATTGTTTTTCTCATCAAAATGTAACAATTGTATATTTAATTTAATAATATGCAAGATTAGAATGCTATAAAAGTACTAATTGTAAATTTAAACACAATTATATTGCAGCTCGTTAAATTTGACAATTGTTTTGACAATCCTATTCTTTCCTTTCCTGTGATTGCCAAATGTAAACAAATACGTTACAAATTCAAAATACTTCAAAGGTGAAATTTAATAATCAATTATATGTGCAAACTAATAAAGAAAAAGTGAAGGAGATTGTTTCATACTGCAGCATTGATAGCTGACTAGTTTTGGTTCTACGGGAGACACGCACTTTTGTATTGACTCTTCTTCTTCGCATTTGTTCATTCAAAAATGTTCACATGCCAACTGGCTCCAACAACACTGTCGGTACCTATTTTAAGTAAATTGACTATATTTACGAGTTTGTTTAAACATTTCAAATGCATCAGCATATTAATTATATATCTTAGATTATTTTGAAAGTTTGTTTAGTTCAATGCGAATATACTTTTCAATTTTCGAAAATGAATGCAAGCAGATTGGCGAGGCATGAAACTGATTGTTTTTGCTGCTCAAAAAAAATTGGTTGATTTGAGGAAGCTTTTTTTAAAATGCAAATTTATTAATGAAAACATATAAAATAACGAATTGTTTGAATGCATTTTTATGAGGAAAACCATAAAGTTTATTTCTTCATTCATAATTTTTTATAAAAACTTAAAATAAGGCTGAATTTAAGCAAATCCCTGAGGGTATAGTCAGAGATTTTGCAAGAGAAAAAATTTTCCTGATAGAGATTTTCTGTGACACCAAAATTTCCCCTTTGGTTGTTTTTGGCATGAAATCTCTAGTAAGCGATTTCTGTGACACCCCCGTATCAGACGAAAATATACCTTATCTAATAAGAGACATTTAAATTTTTTTAATTGCATAAATGGGCGGCATTTTATTCAGAATTAATAGTTTCTTACATGGACAAAAAATTAGTTTAATTTTTTCCCATTAAATACTACAATTATAGAAAAGTACCTTGCGAAAATAATCGGCAGTAGGACGAAAACGTATTGACCACCGATTATTTTTTTGCTGATAACTCGTGCATCCTTCGACCGACTTCTTCGACTAAGAGCTCGATGGAAAGCTTATCTGTTCCTCTTTCAGATAGCATTAACATATTCTACGAAAAGTCATAAGAAATAAAACTTTTTTGATCAAAACTAAAATATCCTCGAAATCATTGAAAAAGAAGTACTTTATCAGACGAAAATATGCCTTATCTAATAAGAGACATTTAAATTTTTTTAGTTGCATAAATGGGCGGCACTTTATTCAGAATTAATAAATTTTTATATGGATAAAAAAGTCGTTTAATTTTTTCCCATTAAATAGTAGAATTAAGAAAGGTACTTAGCGAAAACAATCGGCAGTAGGACGGAAACGTGTTGACCACCGATTATTTTTTTGCTGATAACTCGTCCATCCTTCGACCGACTTCTTCGACTAAGAGCTCGATGGAAAGCTTATCTGTTCCTCTTTCAGATAGCATTAACATATTTTACGAAAAGTCATAAGAAATAAAATTTTTTTCATCAAAACTAAAATATCCTCGAAATCATTGAAGAAGAAATACCTTATCAGAAGAAAATATGCCTTATCTAATCAGGGACTTTAAAATTTTTTTAATTGCATAAATGTGTGGCATTTTATTCAGAATTAATAGTTTTTTAGATGGACCAAAAATTCGTTTAATATTTTCTCATTAAATACTAGAATTATAGAAAAGTACTTTGCGAAAAGAATCGGCAGTAGGACGGAATCGTGTTGACCATCGATTAGTTTTTTGCTTATAACTCTTGCACACTTCGACCGACTTCTTCGACTAAGAGCTCGATGGAAAGCTTATCTGGTCCTCTTCCAGATGGCATTAACATATTTTACGAAAAGTCATAAGAAATAAAATTTTTTTGATCAAAACTAAAATATCCTCGAAATCATTGAAAAAGAAGTACTTTATCAGACGATAATATGCCTTATCTAATATGAGACATTTAAATTTTTTTAATTTCATAAATGGTCGGCACTTTATTCAGAATTAATAGTTTTTTACTTGGACAAAAAATTCGTTTAATTTTTTCCCATTAAATACTAGAATTATAGAAAAGTACTTTGCGAAAAGAATCGGCAGTAGGACGGAATCGTGTTGACCACCGATTAGTTTTTTGCTAATAACTCTTGCATACTTTGACCGACTTCTTCGACTAAGAGCTCGATGGAAAGCTTATCTGTTCCTCTTTCAGATGGCATTAAAATATTTTTTGAAAAGTCGTAAGAAATAAAATTTTTTTGATCAAAACTAAAATATCCTCGAAATCATTGAAGACGAAGTACTTTATCGGGGGTGTCACAGAAATCTCTAGATTTTTTCGAAGACGGTTTTTTCAATTTCTCAATTTGGTGTCACGGAAAATCTCTGGGATATTGTTTTTCGAACATTTGTCTTCGAAAATTCGGTATCCCGCGGCAGAGTTTCATTCATTTAAAATAAGAATAATGTAATTTATTTATGCTTATTTCATTGTTTTTCTCATCAAAATGTAACAATTGTATATTTAATTTAATAATATACAAGATTAGAATGCTATAAAAGTACGAATTGTAAATTTAAACACAATTATATTGCAGCTCGTTAAATTTGACAATTGTTTTGACAATCCTATTCTTTCCTTTCCTGTGATTGCCAAATGTAAACAAATACGTTACAAATTCAAAATACTTCAAAGGTGAAATTTAATAATCAATTATATGTGCAAACTAATAAAGAAAAAGTGAAGGAGATTGTTTCATACTGCAGCATTGATAGCTGACTAGTTTTGGTTCTACGGGAGACACGCACTTTTGTATTGACTCTTCTTCTTCGCATTTGTTCATTCAAAAATGTTCACATGCCAACTGGCTCCAACAACACTGTCGGTACCTATTTTAAGTAAATTTACTATATTTACGAGTTTGTTTAAACATTTCAAATGCATCAGCATATTAATTATATATCTTAGATTATTTTGAAAGTTTGTTTAGTTCAATTCGAATATAATTTTCAATTTTCGAAAATGAATGCAAGCAGATTGGCGAGGCATGAAACTGATTGTTTTTGCTGCTCAAAAAAAATTGGTTGATTTGAGGAAGCTTTTTTTAAAATGCAAATTTATTAATGAAAACATATAAAATAACGAATTGTTTGAATGCAGATTTATGAGGAAAACCATAAAGTTTATTTCTTCATTCATAATTTTTTATAAAAACTTAAAATAAGGCTGAATTTAAGCAAATCCCTGAGGGTATAGTCAGAGATTTTGCAAGAGAAAAAATTTTCCTGATAGAGATTTTCTGTGACACCAAAATTTCCCCTTTGGCTGTTTTTGGCATGAAATCTCTAGTAAGCGATTTCTGTGACACCCCCGTATCAGACGAAAATATACCTTATCTAATAAGAGACATTTAAATTTTTTTAATTGCATAAATGGGCGGCATTTTATTCAGAATTAATAGTTTCTTACATGGACAAAAAATTAGTTTAATTTTTTCCCATTAAATACTACAATTATAGAAAAGTACCTTGCGAAAATAATCGGCAGTAGGACGAAAACGTATTGACCACCGATTATTTTTTTGCTGATAACTCGTGCATCCTTCGACCGACTTCTTCGACTAAGAGCTCGATGGAAAGCTTATCTGTTCCTCTTTCAGATAGCATTAACATATTTTACGAAAAGTCATAAGAAATAAAATTTTTTTGATCAAAACTAAAATATCCTCGAAATCATTGAAAAAGAAGTACTTTATCAGACGAAAATATGCCTTATCTAATAAGAGACATTTAAATTTTTTTAGTTGCATAAATGGGCGGCACTTTATTCAGAATTAATAAATTTTTATATGGATAAAAAAGTCGTTTAATTTTTTCCCATTAAATAGTAGAATTAAGAAAGGTACTTAGCGAAAACAATCGGCAGTAGGACGGAAACGTGTTGACCACCGATTATTTTTTTGCTGATAACTCGTCCATCCTTCGACCGACTTCTTCGACTAAGAGCTCGATGGAAAGCTTATCTGTTCCTCTTTCAGATAGCATTAACATATTTTACGAAAAGTCATAAGAAATAAAATTTTTTTCATCAAAACTAAAATATCCTCGAAATCATTGAAGAAAAAGTACCTTATCAGACGAAAATATGCCTTATCTAATCAGGGACATTTAAATTTTTTTAATTGCATATATGTGTGGCATTTTATTCAGAATTAATAGTTTTTTAGATGGACCAAAAATTCGTTTAATATTTTCTCATTAAATACTAGAATTATAGAAAAGTACTTTGCGAAAAGAATCGGCAGTAGGACGGAAACGTGTTGACCATCGATTAGTTTTTTGCTTATAACTCTTGCACACTTCGACCGACTTCTTCGACTAAGAGCTCGATGGAAAGCTTATCTGGTCCTCTTCCAGATGGCATTAACATATTTTACGAAAAGTCATAAGAAATAAAATTTTTTTGATCAAAACTAAAATATCCTCGAAATCATTGAAAAAGAAGTACTTTATCAGACGATAATATGCCTTATCTAATATGAGACATTTAAATTTTTTTAATTTCATAAATGGTCGGCACTTTATTCAGAATTAATAGTTTCTTACATGGACAAAAAAATTAGTTTAATTTTTTCCCATTAAATACTAGAATTATTGAAGAGTACTTTGTGAAAAGAATCGGCAGAAGGACGGAATCGTTTTGACCACCGATTAGTTTTTTGCTAATAGCTCTTGCATGCTTTGACCGACTTCTTCGACTAAGAGCTCGATGGAAAGCTTATCTATTCCTCTTCCAGATGGCATTAACATATTTTACGAAAAGTCATAAGAAATAAAACTTTTTTGATCAAAACTAAAATATCCTCGAAATCATTGAAAAAGAAGTACTTTATCAGACGAAAATATGCCTTATCTAATCAGGGACATTTAAATTTTTTTAATTGCATAAATGTGTGGCCATGGACCAAAAATTCGTTTAATATTTTCCCATTAAATACTAGAATTATAGAAAAGTACTTTGCGAAAAGAATCGGCAGTAGGACGGTATCGTGTTGACTATCGATTAGTTTTTTGCTAATAACTCTTGCATACTTCGACCGACTTCTTCGACTAAGAGCTCGATGGAAAGCTTATCTGGTCCTCTTCCAGATGGCATTAACATATTTTACGAAAAGTCATAAGAAATAAAATTTTTTTGATCAAAACTAAAATATCCTCCATATCATTGAAAAAGAAGTACTTTATCAGACGATAATATGCCTTATCTAATATGAGACATTTAAATTTTTTTAATTGCATAAATGGGCGGCATTTTATTCAGAATTAATAGTTTTTTTACATGGACAGAAAATTCATTTGACTTTTTCCCATTAAATACTAGAATTATAGAAAAGTACTTTGCGAAAAGAATCGGCAGTAGGACGGAAACGTGTTGACCACCGATTAGTTTTTTGCTAATAACTCTTGCATCCTTCGACCGACTTCTTCAACTAAGAGCTCGATGTAAAGCTTATCTGTTTTTCTTTCAGATGGTATTAACATATTTTACGAAAAGTCGTAAGAAATAAAATTTTTTTCATCAAAACTAAAATATCCTAGAAATCATTGAAGAAGAAGTACCTTATCAGACGAATATATGCCTTATCTAATAAGGGACATTTAAAATTTTTTAATTGCATAAATGGGCGGGATTTTATTTAGAATTTATAGTTTTTTACATGGACAAAAAATTCCTTCAATTTTTTCCCATTAAATACTAGAATTATAGAAAAGTACTTTGTGAAAAGAATCGGCAGTATGACGTTAACGTGTTGACCACCGATTAGTTTTTTGCTAATAACTCTTGCATCCTTCGACCGACTTCTTCGACTAAGAGCTCGATGGAAAGCTTTTCTGTTCCTCTTTCAGATGGCATTAACATATTTTACGAAAGGTCGTAAGAAATCAAAACTAAAATATCCTCGAAATCATTGAAGAAGAAGTACCTTATCAGACGAAAATATGCCTTATCTAATAAGAGACATTTAAATTTTTTTAATTGCATAATTTAACTGCCGTCGCATGCAGACGTGTTTATTTTTTTTGTGCTCCATAAATAAATTCTAAATCTCATCAGTGCAGTGAAAGACCTAATAAACAGTAAAGAACGCGAAAAGACGCTTAGTGCGATAAAAATCGCCAAAACCGATTAACTAATTAATTTATTAATTAATTAGTTCATTAGTTTTAATTCTTACTAAAAACAATTAAACCAATTTTGGTCGTGACAATGAGTGGCAAAGACAAACAAAACGAATTTCGCAAACAAATGCAGCGCGAGCAAGACGAGCGCCGGCTCTCTGAGCAACGGAGCAACGCGTACTTTACATTCGTCGCCGCGCCTACCGAAAGCACCGCAGCCTTAGAACGAGCGCGACCTGCAACGATCGAGCTCTTGCACACAGCAAACGAGAGAGCGCGTTTTTGCTCTCCGTCGCTACCGTCCACGCATCAAAAGCAATAGAGCGCGGTAAGCGCTTCTACGCAGGTATGCACTGGCCAGAGAGACCTGTGCTTATCAACTCGACCAACCGTGCAGACTGGAATAGATCGCTACTTCCAAATACTTCCTAATAAACGAAAGTTGAGCCCCCTAAACTCGAAGCCAAAAATTGTCCGTGGCAATTCCAGCCCAGCAAAGATATAAATGCCTGATAATAGCAACAGGTTTGAAATTCTGGCTGACAATTCTGATGATCTGCCTCCCGAAGCAGAAGGTGATAGAAGGAAGCCAAAGCCACCCCCAATATATATCCGAGAAAAAAGCTCCAATGCTCTCGTTAGCAAATTTGTCGAGCTCATTGGGAAAGACAATTTCCATATAATTCCCCTTATAAAGGGAAACATTCACGAAACAAAAGTGCAAACTAAAACTGAAGAAAGTTTTAGGGTATTGTCAAAGCATCTAAGTGACAGCAAAAAAAACTTTTACACATACCAATTGAAAAGCAGCAAAGGCCTGCAAGTCGTACTAAATGGCATAGAGCCTGAAGTATCTCCTACAGAAATAGTCAATGCGCTAAACGAGAAAGGATTCAGTGTTAAAACTGTTTTCAACATCTTAAATAAGGATAGGAAGCCGCAACCACTCTTCAAGGTAGAACTTGAACCAGGAAGCAAGCCCCTTAAGAAAAACGAAGTGCACCCGATTTACAAACTACAGTTTCTACTGCACCGCAGAATCACTGTAGAAGAGCCACACAAACGCAACGGTCCGGTACAATGTACGAACTGCCAAGAATATGGCCATACAAGGTCATACTGTACCCTACGTCCGGTATGTGTAGCTTGTGGTGAGCTACATGATACCACAAACTGCCCAGCGAGCAAACACGACGCAAGCATAAAAAAGTGCGCAAACTGCGGTGGTAACCACACTGCTAATTACAAAGGTTGCCCAATATATAAGGAACTGAAAAGCCGAATTCAGCAGCGAGTGACCACTGCACGCTCCCGAAACGTACCGACTAACATCACACCAACCAAATCCAATCCAGATGTGTACTTCTCGACTGCAGCCAGATCTTCACTTGGCCCTGAAATCTCATCCCAAAGCGTATCATTTGCGAGCGCTCTTAAATCAGGATTGGCCCCCCCTACCTCAAACACGCTTCACTCACAACCAACACATGTAGGCTGAACGCGAACCAACAATACCAACCATCGGTGCAGCAACAAAGCAGCTTCGAAGTAATGTTATCAACTATGCAGCAAAGCCTTATGGAGTTTATGTCATTTATGCGGGCAACAATGCAGGATCTTACCAACCAAAATCTGCTTATCCAAATGCTGATATCTCAGCAGTCCAAATAATCAATGGCTTCCCTACGCATATCTACGTGGAATGCTAATGGCGTTTCACAGCACAAACTTGAGCTAGCTCAATTTCTCCTCGACAAACATATTGACGTTATGCTACTCTCAGAAACACACCTTACCAACAAATATAACTTCAACATACGAGGTTACTTATTCTATGGAACAAATTATCCTGATGGTAAAGCACATGGTGGGACTGGTATTCTAATAAGAAACCGCCTTAAACACCACTGCCATAAACAATTTGCTCAAAATTATTTACAGGCCTCATCGATAAACATTCAGCTAGCTAGTGGTAACCAACTAACTCTAGCTGCCGTATACTGCCCCCCTCGCTTCAACATATCTGAAGCTGAGTTCATGCAGTTCTTTAACTCACTCGGAGAACATTTTATAGCAGCAGGAGACTACAATGGTAAGCACACTCACTGGGGATCTCGTCTCGTGACCCCAAAAGGAAAGCAGCTGTACAATGCAATTACAAAAGCCAGCAATAAGCTCGACCATCTCTCTCCCGGCAGACCAACATACTGGCCGGCTGACCCCAATAAACTTCCCGACCTAATTCACTTTGCAATAACAAAAAATATTCTCCGAACCCTGCTAAGCACCGAAAGTCTTTCAGATCTCTCGTCTGATCACTCGCCTGTATTAATTAACCTACTTCGACATCCAAAAACCGTAGACCAACCGAGTAGATTGACTTCGCATAAAATCAACTGGGATACAAAAAATACATCAGCTCACACATTGAGCTAGATCCTGCCCTAACCGATGAAACAGAGATCGACAGCTTTGTAAACAAACTGGAATCCGTCTTCGTCACCGCAGCTCGTATCTCAACACTTCAACCTACTCAAATACCACGCAATCAAAAGAAGACAAATCTACAAATCGAGCAGCTCGTTATCGAAAAGCGACGTTTACGTCGAGAATGGCAATCTGCACAACATCGGCTAAAGAGCGCCACACGTAAGCTTACCAAAGCTTTAAATCAAGATGAAGCATATACCCAACGCCGTTACATAGAACAATTATCAACATCCTGTACAAAAAATTCGCTGTGGAGAGCTCACCCAACCCTAAGCTCACCGACAGAAACCGTGATGCCTATAAGAAATTCTGCAGGTCGTTGGGCCCGCAGCGATGAAGGTAGAGCAAAAACATTTGCCGCCCACCTTGAAAAGGTGCTTCAACCAAATCCTTCCACAAATGCGACTACACTACCAGCATTAACAAATGACGGTGAGCTTCAAAGTGATCCAATCGAGTTTCGCCCAAACGAAATCGCTAATATCATAGAAAAGGAACTGAACCCGAAAAAATCACCGGGCTGCGATCTAATAACTCCAAAAATGATCATTGAGCTCCCATACTGTGCTGTTTGCACTATCGCCCAGCTCTTCAATGCCATCACTAAGCGCGGCTATTTTCCAGAGAGGTGGAAAAAGTCTATCATTATAATGATACCAAAGCCAGGAAAAGATCACACGATTCCCTCGTCGTACAGACCTATAAGTTTGTTGTCGTGTCTATCAAAACTCTTCGAAAAATGCGTGCTAACTCGGATAAACTCATTCGTAAGAGCACACAACAAAATCCCTTCACACCAGTTCGGCTTCCGTGAAAACACGGAACTATTGAGCAAGTAAATAGCATAACATCAGAAATACGTAGTGCGTTCGAACATCGAGAATACTGCACTGCAATATTTTTGGATGTCTCACAAGCATTCGATAGAGTTTGGTTGGACTGTTTAATGCACAAGATTAAAACAATACTTCCAAATAATACCCACAAACTACTAAAGTCATACCTCTACGACAGAAGATTTAAAGTGAGATGTAACAGTGATATGTCCGACGACCACAACATTAGAGCTGGAGTTCCTCAAGGTATCGTACTCGGTCCAACATTATACGTTCTCTACACATCAGACATTCCAACAAGCAGACGACTAACAACATCCACCTTTGCTGTCGATACAGCTATTCTCAGCCGTTCGAGATGCCCAATACAAGCAACAGCACAGTTAGCACTTCACATGGTCGACATAGAAGAATGGCAGCTAGATTTGCGAATAAAAGTCAATGAACAAAAAGTCAAACACGTTACGTTCACTCTAAACAGGCAAGATTGCCCACCACTAATGTTAAACAACACTACGCTCCCGCAAGCAAACGAAGTGACATACTTAGGAGTACACCTCGATAGAAGACTCACATGGCGTAGGCACATCGAGGCCAAGAGAACGCATTTAAAACTAAAAGCAAATAGCCTCCATTGGCTTATCAACGCATTTTATTCATAATTAATAGTTTTTGACATGGACAAAAAATTCGTTTAATTTTTTCCCATTAAATACTAGAATTATAGAAAAGTACCTTGCGAAAAGAATCGGCAGTAGAACGGAATCGTGTTGACCACCGATTAGTTTTTTGCTAATAACTCTTGAATCCTTCAACCGGCTTCTTCGACTAAGAGCTCGATGGAAAGCTTATCTGTTCATCTTTCAGATGGCATTAACATATTTTACTAAAAGTCATAAGAAATAAAATTTTTTTGATCAAAACTAAAATATCATCGAAATCATTGAAGAAGAAGTACCTTATCAGACGAAAATATGCCTTATATAACAAAAGACATTTAAAATTTTTTATTGCATAAATGGGCGAGATTTTATTCAGAATTTATAGTTTTTTAAATGGACAAAAAATTCGTTTAATTTTTTCCCATTAAATACTAGAATTAAAAAAAAGTACTATGCGAAAAGAATCGGTAGTAGGACGGAATCGTGATCACCACCGATTAGTTTTTTGCTAATAACTCTTGCATACTTCGACCGACTTCTTCAACTAAGAGCTCGATGGAAAGCTTATCTGTTCATCTTTCAGATAGCATTAACAAATTTTACGAAAAGTCATGATAAATAAAATTTTTTTGATCAAAACTAAAATATACTCGAAATCATTGAAGAAGAAGTACCTTATCAGACGAAAATATGCCTTATCTAATAAGAGACATTTAAATTTTTTTAATTGCATAAATGAGTGGCATTTTATTCAGAATTAATAGTTTTTCACATGGACAAAAAATTCGTTTAATTTTTTCCCATTAAATACAATAATTATAGAAGAGTACTTTGCGAAAAGAATCGGCAGTAGGACGGAATCATTTTGACCACCGATTACTTTTTTGCTAATAACTCTTGCATCCTTCGACCGACTTCTTCGACTAAGAGCTCGATGGAAAGCTTATCTGTTCCTCCTTCATATGGCATTAACACATTTTACGAAAAGTCGTAAAAAATAAAATTTTTTTTGATCAAAACTAAAATATCTTCGAAATCATTAAAGAAGAAGTACCTTATCTGACGAAAATATGCCTTATCTAATAAGAGACATTTAAATTTTTTTAATTGCATAAATGAGTGGTATTTTATTCAGAATTAATAGTTTTTCACATGGACAAAAAATTCGTTTAATTGTTTCCCATTAAATACAATAATTATAGAAGAGTACTTTGCGAAAAGAATCGGCAGTAGGACGGAATCATTTTGACCACCGATTACTTTTTTGCTAATAACTCTTGCATCCTTCGACCGACTTCTTCGACTAAGAGCTCGATGGAAAGCTTATCTGTTCCTCTTTCATATGGCATTAACACATTTTACGAAAAGTCGTAAAAAATAAAAATATCCTCGAAATCATTGAAGAAGAAGTACCTTATCACACGAAAATATGCTTTATCTATTAAAAGACATTTAAGTTTTTAAAATTGCATAAATGGGCGGCATTTTATTCAGAATTAATAATTTTTTACAGGGACAAAAAATTCGTTTTATTTTTTCCCATTAAATACTAGAATTATTGAAGAGTACTTTGCGAAAAGATTCGGCAGAAGGACGGAATCGTTTTGACCACCGATTAGTTTTTTGCTAATAACTCTTGCATCCTTCGACCGACTTCTTCGACTAAGAGCTCGATGGAAAGCTTATCTGTTCCTCCTTCATATGGCATTAACACATTTTACGAAAAGTCGTAAAAAATAAAATTTTTTTTGATCAAAACTAAAATATCTTCGAAATCATTAAAGAAGAAGTACCTTATCTGACGAAAATATGCCTTATCTAATAAGAGACATTTAAATTTTTTTAATTGCATAAATGGGCGGCATTTTATTCAGAATTAATAGCTTTTTATATGGCCAAAAAATTCGTTTAATTTTTTTTCATTAAATAGTAGAATCATAGAAAAGTACTTTGCGAAAAGAATCGGCAGAAGGACGGAATCGTTTTGACCACAGATTAGTTTTTTGCTAATAACTCTTGCATCCTTCGACTGACTTCTTCGATTAAGAGCTCGATGGAAAGCTTATCTGTTCCTCTTTCAGATGGCATTAACATATTTTACTAAAAGTCATAAGAAATACAATTTTTTTGATCAAAACTAAAATATCTTCGAAATCATTGAAGAAGAAGTATCTTATCAGACGAAAATATGGCTCATCTAATGAGAGACATTTAAATTTTTTTAATTGCATTAATGGGCGGCACTTTATTCAGAATTAATAGTGTTTTACATGGACAAAAAATTCGTTTAATTTTTTCCCATTAAATACTAGAATTATACAAATGTACTTTGCGAAAACAATCGGCAGTAGGACGGAAACGTGTTGACCACCGATTAGTTTTTTGCTAATAACTCTTGCATCCTTCGACCGACTTCTTCGACTAAGAGCTCGATGGAAAGCTCATCTGTTTCTCTTTCAGATGGCATTAACATATTTTACGAAAAGTCGTAAGATATAAAATTTTTTTGATCAAAACTAAAATATCCTCGAAATCATTGAAAACCAGTAAGGGCGGTATAGTCGAGTATAGTCGACAATATAATACCCTGCACACACAGTAGGCGGTGCCACACCCTGAATCTACAAAAAAATGTTTATTTGACATCGCCCGATAAAATAGTGTTCAAAATATCAAGTAAATTGGTCAAAAAAAGTGGAATTTACGAAAAATTTGAGTTTGTTGGTCATTGAGGGGTAACTTTCGAATAGAAGGGTATTTTGTGGTATGCAGTTTTGAAGATATATATTTACTGAGCTTGTGTACATGTTCATATTCATACCTTTATTAGTTTTGGAGATATTTCTTTTTATTGAAAACAACTGGGGTAGGGGAAATCAAGATGAAGGGGATAAATTGTGGTATGCAGTTTTGTAGAGCTCTTTATGCTGAGTCAACATACCGACTTTCATGTTTCTTTTTCATCGAGTGTTCGAGTTATAACGTTTTAAAAAATTGGTTGGTGCTGGTTGGGTGGGAAGGAGTGGGCGTGGCACAAAACCGTTCAAACTTGAAGTAGTGCCAAGCATCACGAGTCTACCCTCCAAATTTCATGTCTCTAGCTATTATAGTTTCCGAGAACCATTGGTCAATAAAGACGGACGGACAGGGCTCAATCGATTTCTCTTGTCATCCTGATCAAGAATATATATACTTTATGGGGTCAACCTCCCCTCCTTCTATGCGTTACATATATTTCGTTCAAACAAACTTAATATACCCTGACACACTGTATGTGCAGGGTATAAAAAGTACCTTATAAAACGAAAATATGCCTTATCTAATAAGAGACATTTAAATTTTTTTAATTGCATAAATGGGCGGCATTTTATTCAGAATTAATAGTTTTTTACATGGACAAAAAATTCGTTTAATTTTTTCCCATTAAATATTAGAATTATAGAAAAGTACTTTACGAAAAGAATCGGCAGTATGACGTTAACGTGTTGACCACCGATTAGTTTTTTGCTAATAACTCTTGCATCCTTCGACCGACTTCTTCGACTAAGAGCTCGATGGAAAGCTTTTCTGTTCCTCTTTCAGATGGCATTAACATATTTTACGAAAGGTCGTAAGAAATCAAAACTAAAATATCCTCGAAATCATTGAAGAAGAAGTACCTTATCACACGAAAATATGCTTTATCTATTAAAAGACATTTAAGTTTTTTTAATTGCATAATTTAACTGCCGTCGCATGCAGACAAATGCAGCGCGAGCAAGACAAGCGCCGGCTCTCTGAGCAACGCGTACTTTACATTCGTCGCCGCGTCTACCAAAAGCACCGCAGCCTTAGAACGAGCGCGACCTGCAACGATCGAGCTCTTGCACACAGCAAACGAGAGAGCGCGTTTTTGCTCTCCGTCGCTACCGTCCACGCATCAAAAGCAATAGAGCGCGGTAAGCGCTTCTACGCAGGTATGCACTGGCCAGAGAGACCTGTGCTTATCAACTCGACCAACCGTGCAGACTGGAATAGATCGCTACTTCCAAATACTTCCTAATAAACGAAAGTTGAGCCCCCTAAACTCAAAGCCAAAAATTGTCCGTGGCAATTCCAGCCCAGCAAAGATATAAATGCCTGATAATAGCAACAGGTTTGAAATTCTGGCTGACAATTCTGATGATCTGCCTCCCGAAGCAGAAGGTGATAGAAGGAAGCCAAAGCCACCCCCAATATATATCCGAGAAAAAAGCTCCAATGCTCTCGTTAGCAAATTTGTCGAGCTCATTGGGAAAGACAATTTCCATATAATTCCCCTTATAAAGGGAAACATTCACGAAACAAAAGTGCAAACTAAAACTGAAGAAAGTTTTAGGGTATTGTCAAAGCATCTAAGTGACAGCAAAAAAAACTTTTACACATACCAATTGAAAAGCAGCAAAGGCCTGCAAGTCGTACTAAATGGCATAGAGCCTGAAGTATCTCCTACAGAAATAGTCAATGCGCTAAACGAGAAAGGATTCAGTGTTAAAACTGTTTTCAACATCTTAAATAAGGATAGGAAGCCGCAACCACTCTTCAAGGTAGAACTTGAACCAGGAAGCAAGCCCCTTAAGAAAAACGAAGTGCACCCGATTTACAAACTACAGTTTCTACTGCACCGCAGAATCACTGTAGAAGAGCCACACAAACGCAACGGTCCGGTACAATGTACGAACTGCCAAGAATATGGCCATACAAGGTCATACTGTACCCTACGTCCGGTATGTGTAGCTTGTGGTGAGCTACATGATACCACAAACTGCCCAGCGAGCAAACACGACGCAAGCATAAAAAAGTGCGCAAACTGCGGTGGTAACCACACTGCTAATTACAAAGGTTGCCCAATATATAAGGAACTGAAAAGCCGAATTCAGCAGCGAGTGACCACTGCACGCTCCCGAAACGTACCGACTAACATCACACCAACCAAATCCAATCCAGATGTGTACTTCTCGACTGCAGCCAGATCTTCACTTGGCCCTGAAATCTCATCCCAAAGCGTATCATTTGCGAGCGCTCTTAAATCAGGATTGGCCCCCCCTACCTCAAACACGCTTCACTCACAACCAACACATGTAGGCTGAACGCGAACCAACAATACCAACCATCGGTGCAGCAACAAAGCAGCTTCGAAGTAATGTTATCAACTATGCAGCAAAGCCTTATGGAGTTTATGTCATTTATGCGGGCAACAATGCAGGATCTTACCAACCAAAATCTGCTTATCCAAATGCTGATATCTCAGCAGTCCAAATAATCAATGGCTTCCCTACGCATATCTACGTGGAATGCTAATGGCGTTTCACAGCACAAACTTGAGCTAGCTCAATTTCTCCTCGACAAACATATTGACGTTATGCTACTCTCAGAAACACACCTTACCAACAAATATAACTTCAACATACGAGGTTACTTATTCTATGGAACAAATTATCCTGATGGTAAAGCACATGGTGGGACTGGTATTCTAATAAGAAACCGCCTTAAACACCACTGCCATAAACAATTTGCTCAAAATTATTTACAGGCCTCATCGATAAACATTCAGCTAGCTAGTGGTAACCAACTAACTCTAGCTGCCGTATACTGCCCCCCTCGCTTCAACATATCTGAAGCTGAGTTCATGCAGTTCTTTAACTCACTCGGAGAACATTTTATAGCAGCAGGAGACTACAATGGTAAGCACACTCACTGGGGATCTCGTCTCGTGACCCCAAAAGGAAAGCAGCTGTACAATGCAATTACAAAAGCCAGCAATAAGCTCGACCATCTCTCTCCCGGCAGACCAACATACTGGCCGGCTGACCCCAATAAACTTCCCGACCTAATTCACTTTGCAATAACAAAAAATATTCCCCGAACCCTGCTAAGCACCGAAAGTCTTTCAGATCTCTCGTCTGATCACTCGCCTGTATTAATTAACCTACTTCGACATCCAAAAACCGTAGACCAACCGAGTAGATTGACTTCGCATAAAATCAACTGGGATACAAAAAATACATCAGCTCACACATTGAGCTAGATCCTGCCCTAACCGATGAAACAGAGATCGACAGCTTTGTAAACAAACTGGAATCCGTCTTCGTCACCGCAGCTCGTATCTCAACACTTCAACCTACTCAAATACCACGCAATCAAAAGAAGACAAATCTACAAATCGAGCAGCTCGTTATCGAAAAGCGACGTTTACGTCGAGAATGGCAATCTGCACAACATCGGCTAAAGAGCGCCACACGTAAGCTTACCAAAGCTTTAAATCAAGATGAAGCATATACCCAACGCCGTTACATAGAACAATTATCAACATCCTGTACAAAAAATTCGCTGTGGAGAGCTCACCCAACCCTAAGCTCACCGACAGAAACCGTGATGCCTATAAGAAATTCTGCAGGTCGTTGGGCCCGCAGCGATGAAGGTAGAGCAAAAACATTTGCCGCCCACCTTGAAAAGGTGTTTCAACCAAATCCTTCCACAAATGCGACTACACTACCAGCATTAACAAATGACGGTGAGCTTCAAAGTGATCCAATCGAGTTTCGCCCAAACGAAATCGCTAATATCATAGAAAAGGAACTGAACCCGAAAAAATCACCGGGCTGCGATCTAATAACTCCAAAAATGATCATTGAGCTCCCATACTGTGCTGTTTGCACTATCGCCCAGCTCTTCAATGCCATCACTAAGCTCGGCTATTTTCCAGAGAGGTGGAAAAAGTCTATCATTATAATGATACCAAAGCCAGGAAAAGATCACACGATTCCCTCGTCGTACAGACCTATAAGTTTGTTGTCGTGTCTATCAAAACTCTTCGAAAAATGCGTGCTAACTCGGATAAACTCATTCGTAAGAGCACACAACAAAATCCCTTCACACCAGTTCGGCTTCCGTGAAAACACGGAACTATTGAGCAAGTAAATAGCATAACATCAGAAATACGTAGTGCGTTCGAACATCGAGAATACTGCACTGCAATATTTTTGGATGTCTCACAAGCATTCGATAGAGTTTGGTTGGACTGTTTAATGCACAAGATTAAAACAATACTTCCAAATAATACCCACAAACTACTAAAGTCATACCTCTACGACAGAAGATTTAAAGTGAGATGTAACAGTGATATGTCCGACGACCACAACATTAGAGCTGGAGTTCCTCAAGGTATCGTACTCGGTCCAACATTATACGTTCTCTACACATCAGACATTCCAACAAGCAGACGACTAACAACATCCACCTTTGCTGTCGATACAGCTATTCTCAGCCGTTCGAGATGCCCAATACAAGCAATAGCACAGTTAGCACTTCACATGGTCGACATAGAAAAATGGCAGCTAGATTTGCGAATAAAAGTCAATGAACAAAAAGTCAAACACGTTACGTTCACTCTAAACAGGCAAGATTGCCCACCACTAATGTTAAACAACACTACGCTCCCGCAAGCAAACGAAGTGACATACTTAGGAGTACACCTCGATAGAAGACTCACATGGCGTAGGCACATCGAGGCCAAGAGAACGCATTTATAACTAAAAGCAAATAGCCTCCATTGGCTTATCAACGCATTTTATTCATAATTAATAGTTTTTGACATGGACAAAAAATTCGTTTAATTTTTTCCCATTAAATACTAGAATTATAGAAAAGTACCTTGCGAAAAGAATCGGCAGTAGGACGGAATCGTGTTGACCACCGATTAGTTTTTTGCTAATAACTCTTGAATCCTTCAACCGGCTTCTTCGACTAAGAGCTCGATGGAAAGCTTATCTGTTCATCTTTCAGATGGCATAAACATATTTTACTAAAAGTCATAAGAAATAAAATTTTTTTGATCAAAACTAAAATATCATCGAAATCATTGAAGAAGAAGTACCTTATAAGACGAAAATATGCCTTATATAACAAAAGACATTTAAAATTTTTTATTGCATAAATGGGCGAGATTTTATTCAGAATTTATAGTTTTTTAAATGGACAAAAAATTCGTTTAATTTTTTCCCATTAAATACTAGAATTAAAAAAAAGTACTATGCGAAAAGAATCGGTAGTAGGACGGAATCGTGATCACCACCGATTAGTTTTTTGCTAATAACTCTTGCATACTTCGACCGACTTCTTCAACTAAGAGCTCGATGGAAAGCTTATCTGTTCATCTTTCAGATAGCATTAACAAATTTTACGAAAAGTCATAATAAATAAAATTTTTTTGATCAAAACTAAAATATACTCGAAACCATTGAAGAAGAAGTACCTTATCAGACGAAAATATGCCTTATCTAATAAGAGACATTTAAATTTTTTTAATTGCATAAATGAGTGGCATTTTATTCAGAATTAATAGTTTTTCACATGGACAAAAAATTCGTTTAATTTTTTCCCATTAAATACAATAATTATAGAAGAATACTTTGCGAAAAGAATCGGCAGTAGGACGGAATCATTTTGACCACCGATTACTTTTTTGCTAATAACTCTTGCATCCTTCGACAGACTTCTTCGACTAAGAGCTCGATGGAAAGCTTATCTGTTCCTCTTTCATATGGCATTAACACATTTTACGAAAAGTCGTAAAAAATAAAATTTTTTTTGATCAAAACTAAAATATCCTCGAAATCATTGAAGAAGAAGTACCTTATCACACGAAAATATGCTTTATCTATTAAGAGACATTTAAGTTTTTAAGATTGCATAAATGGGCGGCATTTTATTTAGAATTAAAAATTTTTTACATGGACAAAAAATTCGTTTTATTTTTTCCCATTAAATACTAGAATTATTGAAGAGTACTTTGCGAAAAGATTCGGCAGAAGGACGGAATCGTTTTGACCACCGATTAGTTTTTTGCTAATAACTCTTGCATCCTTCGACCGACTTCTTCGACTAAGAGCTCGATGGAAAGCTTATCTGTTCCTCCTTCATATGGCATTAACACATTTTACGAAAAGTCGTAAAAAATAAAATTTTTTTTGATCAAAACTAAAATATCTTCGAAATCATTGAAGAAGAAGTACCTTATCTGACGAAAATATGCCTTATCTAATAAGAGACATTTAAATTTTTTTAATTGCATAAATGGGCGGCATTTTATTCAGAATTAATAGTTTTTTATATGGCCAAAAAATTCGTTTAATTTTTTTTCATTAAATAGTAGAATCATAGAAAAGTACTTTGCGAAAAGATTCGGCAGAAGGACGGAATCGTTTTGACCACCGATTAGTTTTTTGCTAATAACTCTTGCATCCTTCGACCGACTTCTTCGACTAAGAGCTCGATGGAAAGCTTATCTGTTCGTCCTTCATATGGCATTAACACATTTTACGAAAAGTCGTAAAAAATAAAATTTTTTTTGATCAAAACTAAAATATCTTCGAAATCATTGAAGAAGAAGTACCTTATCTGACGAAAATATGCCTTATCTAATAAGAGTCATTTAAATTTTTTTAATTGCATAAGTGGGCGGCATTTTATTCAGAATTAATAGTTTTTTATATGGCCAAAAAATTCGTTTAATTTTTTTTCATTAAATAGTAGAATCATAGAAAAGTACTTTGCGAAAAGAATCGGCAGAAGGACGGAATCGTTTTGACCACAGATTAGTTTTTTGCTAATAACTCTTGCATCCTTCGACCGACTTCTTCGATTAAGAGCTCGATGGAAAGCTTGTCTGTTCCTCTTTCAGATGGCATTAACATATTTTACTAAAAGTCATAAGAAATACAATTTTTTTGATCAAAACTAAAATATCTTCGAAATCATTGAAGAAGAAGTATCTTATCAGACGAAAATATGGCTTATCTAATGAGAGACATTTAAATTTTTTTAATTGCATTAATGGGCGGCACTTTATTCAGAATTAATAGTTTTTTACATAGACGAAAAATTCGTTTAATTTTTTCCCATTAAATAATAGAATTATAGAAGAGTACTTTGCGAAAAGAATCGGCAGTAGGACGGAATCGTTTTGACCACCGATTACTTTTTTGCTAATAACTCTTGCATCCTTCGACAGACATCTTCGACTAAGAGCTCGATGGAAAGCTTATCTGTTCCTCTTTCATATGGCATTAACACATTTTACGAAAAGTCGTAAAAAATAAAATTTTTTTTGATCAAAACTAAAATATCCTCAAAATCATTGAAGAAGAAGTACCTTATCACACGAAAATATTCTTTATCTATTAAGAGACATTTGAATTTTTAAAATTGCATAAATGGGCGGCATTTTATTCAGAATTAATAATTTTTTACATAGACGAAAAATTCGTTTAATTTTTTCCCATTAAATAATAGAATTATAGAAAAATACTTATCGAAAACAATCGGCAGTAGGACGGAAACGTGTTGACCACCGATAAGTTTTTTGCTAATAACTCTTGCATCCTTCGACCGACTTCTTCGACCGACTTTTTCGACTAAGAGCTCGATGGAAAGCTCATCTGTTTCTCTTTCAGATGGCATTAACATATTTTACGAAAAGTCGTAAGATATAAAATTTTTTTGATCAAAACTAAAATATCCTCGAAATCATTGAAAACCCTGCACACACAGTAGGCGGTGCCACACCCTGAATCTACAAAAAAATGTTGATTTGACATCGCCCGATAAAATAGTGTTCAAAATATCAAGTAAATTGGTCAAAAAAAGTGGAATTTACGAAAAATTTGAGTTTGTTGGTCATTGAGGGGTAACTTTCGAATAGAAGGGTATTTTGTGGTATGCAGTTTTGAAGATATATATTTACTGAGCTTGTGTACATGTTCATATTCATACCTTTATTAGTTTTGGAGATATTTCTTTTTATTGAAAACAACTGGGGTAGGGGAAATCAAGATGAAGGGGATGAATTGTTGTATGCAGTTTTGTAGAGCTCTTCATGCTGAGTCAACATACCGACTTTCATGTTTCTTTTTCATCGAGTGTTCGAGTTATAACGTTTCAAAAAATTGGTTGGTCCTGGTTGGGTGGGAAGGAGTGGGCGTGGCACAAAACCGTTCAAACTTGAAGTAGTGCCAAGCATCACGAGTCTATCCTCCAAATTTCATGTCTCTAGCTATTATAGTTTCCGAGAACCATTGGTGAATAAAGACGGACGGACAGGGCTCAATCGATTTCTCTTGTCATCCTGATCAAGAATATATATACTTTATGGGGTCAACCTCCCCTCCTTCTATGCGTTACATATATTTCGTTCAAACAAACTTAATATACCCTGACACACTGTATGTGCAGGGTATAAAAAGTACCTTATGAAACGAAAATATGCCTTATCTAATAAGAGACATTTAAATTTTTTTAATTGCATAAATGGGCGGCATTTTATTCAGAATAAATAGTTTTTTACATGGACAAAAAATTCGTTTAATTTTTTCCCATTAAATATTAGAATTATAGAAAAGTACTTTACGAAAAGAATCAGCAGTAGGACGGAAACGTGTTGACCACCGATTAGTTTTTTGCTAATAACTCTTGCATCCTTCGACCGACTTCTTCGACTAAGAGCTCGATGGAAAGCTTATCTGTTCGTCTTTCAGATGGCATTAACATATCTTACGAAAAGTCGTAAGAAATAAAATTTTTTTGATGAAAACTAAAATATCCTCGAAATCATTGGAGATTGGCATTTTTTTCAGAATTAATAGTTTTTCACATGGACAAAAAATTCGTTTAATTTTTTCCCATGAAATACAATAATTATAGAAGAGTACTTTGCGAAAAGAATCGGCAGTAGGACGGAATCGTTTTGACCACCGATTACTTTTTTGCTAATAACTCTTGCATCCTTCGACAGACATCTTCGACTAAGAGCTCGATGGAAAGCTTATCTGTTCCTCTTTCATATGGCATTAACACATTTTACGAAAAGTCGTAAAAAATAAAATTTTTTTTGATCAAAACTAAAATATCCTCGAAATCATTGAAGAAGAAGTACCTTATCACACGAAAATATTCTTTATCTATTAAGAGACATTTGAATTTTCAAAATTGCATAAATGGGCGGCATTTTATTCAGAATTAATAATTTTTTACATGGACAAAAAATTCGTTTTATTTTTTCCCATTAAATACTAGAATTATTGAAGAGTACTTTGCGAAAAGAATCGGCAGAAGGATGGAATCGTTTTGACCACCGATTAGTTTTTTGCTAATAACTCTTGCATCCTTCGACCGACTTCTTCGACTAAGAGTTCGATGGAAAGCTTATCTATTCCTCTTTCAGATGGCATTAAGACATTTTACGAAAAGTCGTAAGAAATAAAATTTTTTTGATCAAAACTAAAATATCCTCGAAATCATTGAAAAAGAAGTACCTTATAAGACGAAAATATGCCTTATCTAATCAGAGACATTTAAATTTTTATACTTTTCACGTATGTGAAATAGTATAATAACTTTGTGCTGAAGTTTGTAACACACAGAAATATTCACTTGCGACTATATAAAGTATATATATTCTTGATCAGGACGACAAGACGAGTTGATTTAGCCATGTCCGTCTGTCCGTCTGTCTGTATATATACAATCTCCTCCCACAGTTTTAAAGATATCGAGCTGAAATTTTGCACAGAGACTTCTTATTCGTGCAGTCAACTCATTTGTCGGATCCAGCCATATCGGACCACTGGAACTGGTAGCCCCCATACGAAAAGAAGAAGAAAAATGAACAAAACTTGAATTGTTGTATGGAAAACTTTTTTGTTTTGTATGATAGAGTGCTGAAATCTTAAACATAGTAGTTCTACATAGTCCGACTACATGCCTGAAAGTTTCAATGAGATTGGACATCTGGAACTGGTAACTCCCATACAAAATGAAGAAGAGGAAGAGAAGCAATATTCACGTCGTTGTATGGAAAACTTTTTTGTTTTTTAACCAATTGACTTGAAATTTTAAAGTTATGTTCTTAGGGAGGAATGAAAACTATTTTGACCAAAAGTGGGCGTAGCCACGCCCACTTATAGCGAAAATTTACCCGTTGTATGGAAAACTTTTTTGTTTTTAACAAATTGACTTGAAATTTCAAAGTTATGTTCTTAGGGAGGAATGAAAACTATTTTGACCAAAAGTGGGAGTAGCCACGCCTACTTATAGCGAAAATTGACCCGTTGTATGGAAAACTTTTTTGTTTTTTAACCAATTGTCTTGAAACCATACAGTTATGTTCTTAGGGAGGAATGAAAACTTTTTTGACCAAAAGTAGGCGTGGCCACGCCCTTTTATAGCGAAAAGTTACCCTTTGTATGGAAAACTTTTTTGTTTTTTAACCAATTGACTTGAAACTTTACAGTTACGTTCTTAGGGAGGTATGAAAACTATTTTGACCAAAAGTGGGCGAAGCCACGCCCACTTATAGAGAAAATTGACCCGTTGTATGGAAAACATTTTTGTTTTTTAACCAATTCACTTGAAACTTTACAGTTATGTTTTTAGAGAGGAATGAAAACTATTTTGACCAAAAGTGGGCGAAGCTACGCCCACTTATAGCGAAAATTGACCCATTGTATGGAAAGCTTTTTTTGTTTTTTATCCAATTGACTTTAAACTTTAGAGTTATGTTCTTAGGGAGGAATGAAAACTGTTTTGACCAAAAGTGGGCGTAGCCACGCCCACTTCTATCGAAAATTGACCCGTTGTATGGAAAACTTTTTTGTTTTTTAACAAATTGACTTGAACTTTCAAAGTTATGTTCTTAGGGAGGTATGAAAACTATTTTGACCAAAAGTGGGCGTAGCCACGCCTACTTATAGCAAAAATTGACCCGTTGTATGGAAAACTTTTTTGTTTTTTACCAATTGTCTTGAAACCCTACAGTTATGTTCTTAGGGAGGAATGAAAACTTTTTTGACCAAAAGTAGGCTTGGCCACGCCCTTTTATAGCGAAAATTTACCCTTTGTATGGAAAACTTTTTTGTTTTTCAACCAATTGACTTGAAACTTTACAGTTACGTTCTTAGGGAGGTATGAAAGCTATTTTGACCAAAAGTGGGCGAAGCCACGCCCACTTATAGAGAAAATTGACCCGTTGTATGGAAAACATTTTTGTTTTTTAACCAATTCACTTGAAACTTTAGAGTTATGTTCTTAGGGAGGAATGAAAACTGTTTTGACCAAAAGTGGGCGTAGCCACGCCCACGTCTAGCGAAAATTGACCCGTTGTATGGAAAACTTTCTTGTTTTTTAACAAATTGACTTGAAATTTCAAAGTTATGTTCTTAGGGAGGAATGAAAACTATTTTGACCAAAAGTGGGCGTAGCCACGCCCACTTCTAGCGAAAATTGAACCGTTGTATGGAAAACTTTTTTGTTTTTTAACAAATTGACTTGAAATTTCAAAGTTATGTTCTTAGGGAGGAATGAAAACTATTTTGACCAAAAGTGGGCGTAGCCACGCCTACTTATAGCGAAAATTGACCCATTGTATGGAAAGCTTTTTTTGTTTTTTATCCAATTGACTTTAAACTTTAGAGTTATGTTCTTAGGGAGGAATGAAAACTGTTTTGACCAAAAGTGGGCGTAGCCACGGCCACTTCTAGCGAAAATTCACCCGTTGTATGGAAAACTTTTTTGTTTTTTAACACATTGACTTGAAATTTCAAAGTTATGTTCTTAGGGAGGAATGAAAACTATTTTGACCAAAAGTGGGCGTAGCCACGCCCACTTATAGAGAAAATTGACCCGTTGTATGGAAAACATTTTTGTTTTTTAACCAATTCACTTGAAACTTTAGAGTTATGTTCTTAGGGTGGAATGAAAACTTTTTTGACCAAAAGTAGGCGTGGCCACGCCCTTTTATAGCGAAAATTTACCCTTTGTATGGAAAACTTTTTTGTTTTTTAACCAATTGACTTAAAACTTTACAGTTACGTTCTTAGGGAGGTATGATAACTGTTTTGACCAAAAGTGGGCGTAGCCACGCCCACTTATAGTGAAAATTGACCCATTGTATGGAAAGCTTTTTTTGTTTTTTATCCAATTGACTTTCAACTTTAGAGTTATGTTCTTAGGGAGGAATGAAAACTGTTTTGACCAAAAGTGGGCGTAGCCACGCCCACTTCTAGCGAAAATTGACCCGTTGTATGGAAAACTTTTTTGTTTTTTAACAAATTGACTTGAAATTTCAAAGTTATGTTCTTAGGGAGGAATGAAAGCTATTTTGACCCAAAGTGGGCGTGGCCACGCCCATTTATAGCGAAAATTTACCCGTTGTAAGGAAAACCTTTTTGTTTTTTAACCAATTCATTTGAAACTTTACAGTTATGTTCTTAGGGAGGAATGAAAACTGTTTTGACCCAAAGTAGGCATGGCTACGCCCACTAATAGCGAAAATTGACCCGTTGTATGGAACCTTTTTTGTTTTTTTATCAATTGACTTGAAACTTTACAGTTATGTTCTTAGGTAGGAATGAAAACTATTTTGACCAAAAGTTGGCGTAGCCACGCCCTTTTATTGCGAAACTTGACCCGTTGTATGGAAAAGTTTTTTGGTTTTTAACCAATTGACTTAAAACTTTACAGTTATGTTGTTACGCAGGAATGAAAACTATTTTGACCAAAAGTGGGCATGGCAACGCCCAGATATAGCTAAACTTGACCCGTTGTTTGGAACACTTTTTGGTTTTTAACCAATTGACTTGAAACTTTAGAGTCATGTTCTTAGGGAGAAATTAAAATTATTTTGATCAAAAATGGGCATGGCTACGCCCTTTTATCGCAAAACTTGAACCGTTATATGGAAAACTTTTTTGTTTTTTAACCAATTGACTTGAAACCTTACAGTTATGTTGTTAGGGAGGCATGAAAACTAATCATTTTTTTTATAGTGACACAACGTGAAAAGTATTATAGCTTCAGCCTTGCTGAAGATAGCGTCCTTACTGGTTTTAATTGCATAAATGGGCGGCATTTTATTCAGAATTAATAGTTTTTTACATGGACAAGAAATTCGTTTAATTTTTTCCCATTAAATACTATAATTATAAAAAAGTACCTTGCGAAAAGAATCGGCAGTAGGACGGAATCGTGTTGACCACCGATTAGTTTTTTGCTAATAACTCTTGAATCCTTCAACCGGCTTCTTCGACTAAGAGCTCGATGGAAAGCTTATCTGTTCCTCTTTCAGATGGCATTAAGACATTTTACGAAAAGTCGTAAGAAATAAAATTTTTTTGATCAAAACTAAAATATCCTCGAAATCATTGAAAACCAGCAAGGGCGGTATAGTCGAGTATAGTCGACAATATTATACCCTGCACACACAGTAGGCGGTGCCACACCCTAAATCTACAAAAAAATATTGATTTGACATCGCCCGATAAAATAGTGTTCAAAATATCAAGTAAATTGGTCAAAAAAAGTGGAATTTACGAAGAATTTTAGTTTGTTGGACATTGAGGGGTAACTTTCGAATAGAAGGGTATTTTGTGGTATGCAGTTTTGAAGATATATATTTACTGAGCTTGTGTACATGTTCATGTTCATACCTTTATTAGTTTTGGAGATATTTCTTTTTATTGAAAACAACTGGGGGAGGGGAAATCAAAATGAAGGGGATAAATTTTGGTATGCAGTTTTGTAGAGCTCTTCATGCTGAGTCAACATACCGACTTTCATGTTTCTATTTCATCGAGTGTTCGAGTTATAACGTTTTAAAAAAGTGGGTGGTGCTGGTTGGGTGGGAAGGACTGGACGTGGCACAAAACCACGCTAAAAAACCGCTACAATAGTTTCCGAGAACCATTTGTGAATAAAGACGGACGGACAGACGGACAGCGCTCAATCGATTTCACTTGTCATCCTGATCGCGAATATATATACTTTATGGGGTCCTCCTACCCTCCTTCTAGCCGTTACATACATTTCGTTGAAACAAACTTAATAGCAAACGAAAAGTCATAAGATATAAAATTTTTTTGATCAAAACTAATATATCCTCGAAATCATTGAAGAAGAAGTTCCATATCAGACGAAAATATGCCTTATCTAATAAGAGACATTTAAATTTTTTTAATTGCATAAATGGGCGGCATTTTATTCAGAAATAATAGTTTTTTACATGGACCAAAAATTCGTTTAATTTTTTCCCATTAAATACTAGAATTATATAACAGTACTTTGCAAAATGAATCGGCAGTAGGACGGAATCGTTTTGACCACCGATTAGTTTTTTGCTAATAACTCTTGCATCCTTCGACTGACTTCTTTGACTAAGAGCTCGATGGAAAGCTTATCTGTTCCTCTTTCAGATGGCATTAACATATTTTACGAAAACTCGTAAGAAATAAAATTGTTTTGATCAAAACTAAAATATCCTCGAAATCATTGAAGAAGAAGTACCTTATCAGACGAAAATATGCATTATCTAATAAGAGACATTTAAATTTTTTTTAATTGCATAAATGGGTGGCATTTTATTCAGAATTAATAGTTTTTTACATGGACAAAACAGTCCTTTAATTTTTTCCCATTAAATATTAGAATTATAGAAAAGTACTTTGCGAAAAGAATCGGCAGTAGGACGAAAACGTGTTGACCACCGATTAGTTTTTTGCCAATAACTCTTGCATCCTTCGACCGACTTCTTCGCCTAAGAGCTCGATGGAAAGCTTATCTGTTCCTCTTTCAGATGGCATTAGAACATTTTACGAAAAGTCGTAAAAAATAAAATTTTTTTTGATCAAAACTAAAATATCCTCGAAATCATTGAAGAAGACGTACCTTATCAGACAAACATATGCCTTATCTAATAAGAGATTTAAATTTTTTTAATTGCATAAACGGGCAGCATTTTAATCAGAATTAATAGTTTTTTACATGGACAAAACAGTCGTTTAATTTTTTCCCATTAAATAGTAGAATCATAGAAAAGTACTTTGCGAAAAGAATCGGCAGTAGGACGGAAACGTGTTGACCACCGATTAGTTTTTTGCTAATAACTCTTGCATCCTTCGACAGACTTTTTCGACTAAGAGCTCGATGGAAAGCTTATCTGTTCCTCTTTCAGATGGCATTAACATATTTAACGAAAAGTCGTAAGAAATAAAATTTTTTGTGATCAAAACTAAAATATCCTCGAAATCATTGAAGACGAAGTACCTTATCAGACGAAAATATGCTTTATCTAATAAGAGACATTAAAATTTTTAAAATTGTATAAATGGGCGGGAGTTTATTCAGAATTAATAGTGTTTTACATGGACAAAAAATTCGTATAATTTTATTAGAATTATAGAAAAGTACTTTGCGAAAAGAATCGGCAGTAGGACGGAAACGTGTTGACCACCGATAAGTTTTTTGCTAATAACTCTTGCATCCTTCGACCGACTTCTTCGACTGAGAGCTCGATGGAAAGCTTATCTGGTCCTCTTCCAGATGGAATTAACATATTTTGCTCGAAGGAAAGCTTATCTGTTCCTCATTGAGATGGCATTAAAATATTTTACGAAAAGTCGAAAGAAATAAAATTGTTTTGATCAAAACTAAAATATCCTCGAAATCATTGAAGAAGAAGTACCTTATCAGACGAAAATATGCTTTATCTAATAAGAGACATTTAAATTTTTAAAATTGCATAAATGGGCGGCAGTTGATTCAGAATTAATAGTGTTTTACATGGACAAAAAATTCGTATAATTTTATTAGAATTCTAGAAAAGGACTTTGCGAAAAAAATTGGTAGTAGGACGGAAACGTGTTGACCACCGATTAGTTGTTAATATGGCATTAACATATTTTACGAAAAGTCGTAAAAAATAAAATTTTTTTGATCAAAACTAAAATATCCTCGAAATCATTGAAAACCAGTAAGGGCGGTATAGTCGAGTATAGTCGACAATATAATACCCTGCACACACAGTAGGCGGTGCCACACCCTAAATCTACAAAAAAATATTGATTTGACATCGCCCGATAAAATAGTGTTCAAAATATCAAGTAAATTGGTCAAAAAAAGTGGAATTTACGAAGAATTTTAGTTTGTTGGACATTGAGGGGTAACTTTCGAATAGAAGGGTATTTTGTGGTATGCAGTTTTGAAGATATATATTTACTGAGCTTGTGTACATGTTCATGTTCATACCTTTATTAGTTTTGGAGATATTTCTTTTTATTGAAAACAACTGGGGGAGGGGAAATCAAAATGAAGGGGATAAATTTTGGTATGCAGTTTTGTAGAGCTCTTCATGCTGAGTCAACATACCGACTTTCATGTTTCTATTTCATCGAGTGTTCGAGTTATAACGTTTTAAAAAAGTGGGTGGTGCTGGTTGGGTGGGAAGGACTGGACGTGGCACAAAACCACGCTAAAAAACCGCTACAATAGTTTCCGAGAACCATTTGTGAATAAAGACGGACGGACAGACGGACAGCGCTCAATCGATTTCACTTGTCATCCTGATCGCGAATATATATACTTTATGGGGTCCTCCTACCCTCCTTCTAGCCGTTACATACATTTCGTTGAAACAAACTTAATAGCAAACGAAAAGTCATAAGATATAAAATTTTTTTGATCAAAACTAATATATCCTCGAAATCATTGAAGAAGAAGTTCCATATCAGACGAAAATATGCCTTATCTAATAAGAGACATTTAAATTTTTTTAATTGCATAAATGGGCGGCATTTTATTCAGAAATAATAGTTTTTTACATGGACAAAAAATTCGTTTAATTTTTTCCCATTAAATACTAGAATTATATAACAGTACTTTGCAAAATGAATCGGCAGTAGGACGGAATCGTTTTGACCACCGATTAGTTTTTTGCTAATAACTCTTGCATCCTTCGACTGACTTCTTCGACTAAGAGCTCGATGGAAAGCTTATCTGTTCCTCTTTCAGATGGCATTAACATATTTTACGAAAACTCGTAAGAAATAAAATTGTTTTGATCAAAACTAAAATATCCTCGAAATCATTGAAGAAGAAGTACCTTATCAGACGAAAATATGCATTATCTAATAAGAGACATTTAAATTTTTTTTAATTGCATAAATGGGTGGCATTTTATTCAGAATTAATAGTTTTTTACATGGACAAAACAGTCCTTTAATTTTTTCCCATTAAATATTAGAATTATAGAAAAGTACTTTGCGAAAAGAATCGGCAGTAGGACGGAAACGTGTTGACCACCGATTAGTTTTTTGCTAATAACTCTTGCATCCTTCGACCGACTTCTTCGCCTAAGAGCTCGATGGAAAGCTTATCTGTTCCTCTTTCAGATGGCATTAGAACATTTTACGAAAAGTCGTAAAAAATAAAATTTTTTTTGATCAAAACTAAAATATCCTCGAAATCATTGAAGAAGACGTACCTTATCAGACAAACATATGCCTTATCTAATAAGAGATTTAAATTTTTTTAATTGCATAAACGGGCAGCATTTTAATCAGAATTAATAGTTTTTTACATGGACAAAACAGTCGTTTAATTTTTTCCCATTAAATAGTAGAATCATAGAAAAGTACTTTGCGAAAAGAATCGGCAGTAGGACGGAAACGTGTTGACCACCGATTAGTTTTTTGCTAATAACTCTTGCATCCTTCGACAGACTTTTTCGACTAAGAGCTCGATGGAAAGCTTATCTGTTCCTCTTTCAGATGGCATTAACATATTTAACGAAAAGTCGTAAGAAATAAAATTTTTTGTGATCAAAACTAAAATATCCTCGAAATCATTGAAGAAGAAGTACCTTATCAGACGAAAATATGCTTTATCTAATAAGAGACATTAAAATTTTTAAAATTGTATAAATGGGCGGGAGTTTATTCAGAATTAATAGTGTTTTACATGGACAAAAAATTCGTATAATTTTATTAGAATTATAGAAAAGTACTTTGCGAAAAGAATCGGCAGTAGGACGGAAACGTGTTGACCACCGATAAGTTTTTTGCTAATAACTCTTGCATCCTTCGACCGACTTCTTCGACTGAGAGCTCGATGGAAAGCTTATCTGGTCCTCTTCCAGATGGAATTAACATATTTTGCTCGAAGGAAAGCTTATCTGTTCCTCATTGAGATGGCATTAAAATATTTTACGAAAAGTCGAAAGAAATAAAATTGTTTTGATCAAAACTAAAATATCCTCGAAATCATTGAAGAAGAAGTACCTTATCAGACGAAAATATGCTTTATCTAATAAGAGACATTTAAATTTTTAAAATTGCATAAATGGGCGGCAGTTTATTCAGAATTAATAGTGTTTTACATGGACAAAAAATTCGTATAATTTTATTAGAATTCTAGAAAAGGACTTTGCGAAAAAAATTGGCAGTAGGACGGAAACGTGTTGACCACCGATTAGTTGTTAATATGGCATTAACATATTTTACGAAAAGTCGTAAAAAATAAAATTTTTTTGATCAAAACTAAAATATCCTCGAAATCATTGAGAAGAAGTACCTTATCAGACGAAAATATGCTTTATCTAATAAGAGACATTTAAATTTTTAAAATTGCATAAATGGGCGGGAGTTTATTCAGAATTAATAGTGTTTTACATGGACAAAAAATTCGTATAATTTTATTAGAATTATAGAAAAGTACTTTGCGAAAAGAATCGGCAGTAGGACGGAAAAGTGTTGACCACCGATAAGTTTTTTGCTAATAACTCTTGCATCCTTCGACCGACTTCCTCGACTGAGAGCTCGATGGAAAGCTTATCTGGTCCTCTTCCAGATGGAATTAACATATTTTGCTCGAAGGAAAGCTTATCTGTTTCTCTTTGAGATGGCATTAAAATATTTTACGAAAAGTCGAAAGAAATAAAATTGTTTTGATCAAAACTAAAATATCCTCGAAATCATTGAAGAAGAAGTACCTTATCAGACGAAAATATGCTTTATCTAATAAGAGACATTTAAATTTTTAAAATTGCATAAATGGGCGGCAGTTTATTCAGAATTAATAGTGTTTTACATGGACAAAAAATTCGTATAATTTTATTAGAATTATAGAAAAGTACTTTGCGAAAAGAATCGGCAGTAGGACGGAAACGTGTTGACCACCGATTAGTTTTTTGCTAATAACTCTTACATCCTTCGACCGACTTCTTCGACTGAGAGCTCGATGGAAAGCTTATCTGGTCCTTTTCCAGATGTAATTAACATATTTTGCTCGAAGGAAAGCTTATCTGTTCCTCTTTCAGATGGCATTAACATATTTTACGAAACGTCATAAGAAATAAAATTTTTTTGATCAAAACTAAAATATCCTCGAAATCATTGAAGAAGACGTACCTTATCCGCCGAAAATATGCCTTATCTAATAAGAGACATTTAAATTTTTTTAGTTGCATAAATGGGCGGCATTTTAAGCAGAATTAATAGTTTTTTACATGGACAAAACAGTCCTTTAATTTTTTCCCATTAAATATTAGAATTAGAGAAAAATACTTTGCGAAAAGAATCGGCAGTAGGACGGTAACGTGTTGACCACCGATTAGTTTTTTTGCTAATAACTCTTGCATCCTTCGACAGACTTTTTCGACTAAGAGCTCGATGGAAAGCTTATCTGTTCATCTTTCAGATGGTATTAACATATTTTACGAAAAGTCGTAAGAAATAAAATTTTTTGGATCAAAACTAAAATATCCACGAAATCATTGAAGAAGAAATACCTTATCAGACGAAAATATGCTTTATCTAATAAGAGACATTTAAATTTTTAAAATTGCATAAATGGGCGGCAGTTTATTCAGAATTAATAGTGTTTTACATGGACAAAAAATTCGTATAATTTTATTAGAATTATAGAAAAGTACTTTGCGAAAAGAATCGGCAGTAGGACGGAAACGTGTTGACCACCGATAAGTTTTTTGCTAATAACTCTTGCATCCTTCGACCGACTTCTTCGACTGAGAGCTCGATGGAAAGCTTATCTGGTCCTCTTCCAGATGGAATTAACATATTTTGCTCGAAGGAAAGCTTATCTGTTCCTCATTGAGATGGCATTAAAATATTTTACGAAAAGTCGAAAGAAATAAAATTGTTTTGATCAAAACTAAAATATCCTCGAAATCATTGAAGAAGAAGTACCTTATCAGACGAAAATATGCTTTATCTAATAAGAGACATTTAAATTTTTAAAATTGCATAAATGGGCGGCAGTTTATTCAGAATTAATAGTGTTTTACATGGACAAAAAATTCGTATAATTTTATTAGAATTCTAGAAAAGGACTTTGCGAAAAAAATTGGCAGTAGGACGGAAACGTGTTGACCACCGATTAGTTGTTAATATGGCATTAACATATTTTACGAAAAGTCGTAAAAAATAAAATTTTGTTGATCAAAACTAAAATATCCTCGAAATCATTGAGAAGAAGTACCTTATCAGACGAAAATATGCTTTATCTAATAAGAGACATTTAAATTTTTAAAATTGCATAAATGGGCGGGAGTTTATTCAGAATTAATAGTGTTTTACATGGACAAAAAATTCGTATAATTTTATTAGAATTATAGAAAAGTACTTTGCGAAAAGAATCGGCAGTAGGACGGAAAAGTGTTGACCACCGATAAGTTTTTTGCTAATAACTCTTGCATCCTTCGACCGACTTCCTCGACTGAGAGCTCGATGGAAAGCTTATCTGGTCCTCTTCCAGATGGAATTAACATATTTTGCTCGAAGGAAAGCTTATCTGTTTCTCTTTGAGATGGCATTAAAATATTTTACGAAAAGTCGAAAGAAATAAAATTGTTTTGATCAAAACTAAAATATCCTCGAAATCATTGAAGAAGAAGTACCTTATCAGACGAAAATATGCTTTATCTAATAAGAGACATTTAAATTTTTAAAATTGCATAAATGGGCGGCAGTTTATTCAGAATTAATACTGTTTTACATGGACAAAAAATTCGTATAATTTTATTAGAATTATAGAAAAGTACTTTGCGAAAAGAATCGGCAGTAGGACGGAAACGTGTTGACCACCGATTAGTTTTTTGCTAATAACTCTTACATCCTTCGACCGACTTCTTCGACTGAGAGCTCGATGGAAAGCTTATCTGGTCCTTTTCCAGATGTAATTAACATATTTTGCTCGAAGGAAAGCTTATCTGTTCCTCTTTCAGATGGCATTAACATATTTTACGAAACGTCATAAGAAATAAAATTGTTTTGATCAAAACTAAAATATCCTCGAAATCATTGAAGAAGACGTACCTTATCCGCCGAAAATATGCCTTATCTAATAAGAGACATTTAAATTTTTTTAGTTGCATAAATGGGCGGCATTTTAAGCAGAATTAATAGTTTTTTACATGGACAAAACAGTCCTTTAATTTTTTCCCATTAAATATTAGAATTAGAGAAAAATACTTTGCGAAAAGAATCGGCAGTAGGACGGTAACGTGTTGACCACCGATTAGTTTTTTGCTAATAACTCTTGCATCCTTCGACAGACTTTTTCGACTAAGAGCTCGATGGAAAGCTTATCTGTTCATCTTTCAGATGGTATTAACATATTTTACGAAAAGTCGTAAGAAATAAAATTTTTTTGATCAAAACTAAAATATCCTCGAAATCATTGAAGAAGAAATACCTTATCAGACGAAAATATGCTTTATCTAATAAAAGACATTTAAATTTTTAAAATTGCATAAATGGGCGGCAGTTTATTCAGAATTAATAGTGTTTTACATGGACAAAAAATTCGTATAATTTTATTAGAATTATAGAAAAGTACTTTGCGAAAAGAATCGGCAGTAGGACGGAAACGTGTTGACAACCGATAAGTTTTTTGCTAATAACTCTTGCATCCTTCGACCGACTTCTTCGACTGAGAGCTCGATGGAAAGCTTATCTGGTCCTCTTCCAGATGGAATTAACATATTTTGCTCGAAGGAAAGCTTATCTGTTCCTCTTTGAGATGGCATTAAAATATTTTACGAAAAGTCGAAAGAAATAAAATTGTTTTGATCAAAACTAAAATATCCTAGAAATCATTGAAGAAGAAGTACCTTATAAGACGAAAATATGCCTTATCTAATAAGAGACATTTAAATTTTTTTAATTGCATAAATTGGCGGCATTTTATTCGGAATTAATAGTTTCTTACATAGACAAAAAATTCGTTTAATTTTTTCCCATTATATATTAGAATTATAGAAGAGTACTTTGCGAAAAGAATTGGCAGTAGGACGGAATCTGTTAACCACCGATCAGTTTTTTGCTAATAACTCTTGCATCCTTCGACCGACTTCTTCGACTCAGAGCTCGATGGAAAGCTTATCTGTTCCTCTTTCAGATGACATTAACATATTTTACGAAAAGTCGTAAAAAATAAAATTTTTTTGATCAAAACTAAAATATCCTCGAAATCATTGAAGAAGAGGTACGTTATCAACCGAAAATATGCCTTATCTAATAAGAGACATTTAAATTTTTTTAATTGCATAAATGAGCGTCATTTTATTCAGAATAAATAGTTTCTTACATGGACAAAAAATTCGTTTAATTTTTTCCCATTAAATACTAGCATTATAGAAGAGTACTTTGCGAAAAGAATTGGCAGTAGGACGGAATCGTGTTGACCACTGATTAGTTTTTTGCTAATAACTCTTACATCCTTCGACCGACTTCTTCGACTAAGAGCTCGATGGAAAGCTTATCTGTTCCTCTTTCAGATGGCATTAACATATTTTACGAAAAGTTGTAAGAAATAAAATTTTTTTGATCAAAACTAAAATATCCTCGAAATCATTGAAGAAGAAATACCTTATCAGACGAAAATATGCTTAATCTAATAAGAGACATTTAAATTTTTAAAATTGCATAAATGGGCGGCATTTTATTCAGAATTAATAGTGTTTTACATGGACAAAAAATTCGTATAATTTTATTAGAATTCTAGAAAAGGACTTTGCGAAAAAAATTGGCAGTAGGACGGAAACGTGTTGACCACCGATTAGTTGTTAATATGGCATTAACATATTTTACGAAAAGTCGTAAGAAATAAAATTTTTTTGATCAAAACTAAAATATCCTCGAAATCATTGAGAAGAAGTACCTTATCAGACGAAAATATGCTTTATCTAATAAGAGACATTTAAATTTTTAAAATTGCATAAATGGGCGGCATTTTATTCAGAATTAATAGTGTTTTACATGGACAAAAAATTCGTATAATTTTATTAGAATTATAGAAAAGTACTTTGCGAAAAGAATCGGCAGTAGGACGGAAAAGTGTTGACCACCGATAAGTTTTTTGCTAATAACTCTTGCATCCTTCGAACGACTTCCTCGACTGAGAGCTCGATGGAAAGCTTATCTGGTCCTCTTCCAGATGGAATTAACATATTTTGCTCGAAGGAGAGCTTATCTGTTTCTCTTTGAGATGGCATTAAAATATTTTACGAAAAGTCGAAAGAAATAAAATTGTTTTGATCAAAACTAAAATATCCTCGAAATCATTGAAGAAGAAGTACCTTATCAGACGAAAATATGCTTTATCTAATAACAGACATTTAAATTTTTAAAATTGCATAAATGGGCGGCAGTTTATTCAGAATTAATAGTGTTTTACATGGACAAAAAATTCGTATAATTTTATTAGAATTATAGAAAAGTACTTTGCGAAAAGAATCGGCAGTAGGACGGAAACGTGTTGACCACCGATTAGTTTCTTGCTAATAACTCTTGCATCCTTCGACCGACTTCTTCGACTGAGAGCTCGATGGAAAGCTTATCTGGTCCTCTTCCAGATGAAATTAACATATTTTGCTCGAAGGAAAGCTTATCTGTTCCTCTTTCAGATGGCATTAACATATTTTACGAAAAGTCGTAAGAAATAAAATTTTTTTGATCAAAACTAAAATATCCTCGAAATCATTGAAGAAGAAGTACCTTATCAGACAGAAATATGCTTAATCTAATAAGAGACATTTAAATTTTTAAAATTGCATAAATGGGCGGCATTTTATTCAGAATTAATAGTGTTTTACATGGACAAAAAATTCGTATAATTTTATTAGAATTCTAGAAAAGGACTTTGCGAAAAAAATTGGCAGTAGGACGGAAACGTGTTGACCACCGATTAGTTGTTAATATGGCATTAACATATTTTTCGAAAAGTCGTAAGAAATAAAATTTTTTTGATCAAAACTAAAATATCCTCGAAATCATTGAGAAGAAGTACCTTATCAGACGAAAATATGCTTTATCTAATAAGAGACATTTAAATTTTTAAAATTGCATAAATGGGCGGCATTTTATTCAGAATTAATAGTGTTTTACATGGACAAAAAATTCGTATAATTTTATTAGAATTCTAGAAAAGGACTTTGCGAAAAAAATTGGCAGTAGGACGGAAACGTGTTGACCACCGATTAGTTGTTAATATGGCATTAACATATTTTACGAAAAGTCGTAAGAAATAAAATTTTTTTGATCAAAACTAAAATATCCTCGAAATCATTGAGAAGAAGTACCTTATCAGACGAAAATATGCTTTATCTAATAAGAGACATTTAAATTTTTAAAATTGCATAAATGGGCGGGAGTTTATTCAGAATTAATAGTGTTTTACATGGACAAAAAATTCGTATAATTTTATTAGAATTATAGAAAAGTACTTTGCGAAAAGAATCGGCAGTAGGACGGAAAAGTGTTGACCACCGATAAGTTTTTTGCTAATAACTCTTGCATCCTTCGACCGACTTCCTCGACTGAGAGCTCGATGGAAAGCTTATCTGGTCCTCTTCCAGATGGAATTAACATATTTTGCTCGAAGGAAAGCTTATCTGTTTCTCTTTGAGATGGCATTAAAATATTTTACGAAAAGTCGAAAGAAATAAAATTGTTTTGATCAAAACTAAAATATCCTCGAAATCATTGAAGAAGAAGTACCTTGTCAGACGAAAATATGCTTTATCTAATAACAGACATTTAAATTTTTAAAATTGCATAAATGGGCGGCAGTTTGTTCAGAATTAATAGTGTTTTACATGGACAAAAAATTCGTATAATTTTATTAGAATTATAGAAAAGTACTTTGCGAAAAGAATCGGCAGTAGGACGGAAACGTGTTGACCACCGATTAGTTTTTTGCTAATAACTCTTACATCCTTCGACCGACTTCTTCGACTGAGAGCTCGATGGAAAGCTTATCTGGTCCTTTTCCAGATGTAATTAACATATTTTGCTCGAAGGAAAGCTTATCTGTTCCTCTTTCAGATGGCATTAACATATTTTACGAAACGTCATAAGAGATAAAATTTTTTTGATCAAAACTAAAATATCCTCGAAATCATTGAAGAAGACGTACCTTATCCGCCGAAAATATGCCTTATCTAATAAGAGACATTTAAATTTTTTTAGTTGCATAAATGGGCGGCATTTTAAGCAGAATTAATAGTTTTTTACATGGACAAAACAGTCCTTTAATTTTTTCCCATTAAATATTAGAATTAGAGAAAAATACTTTGCGAAAAGAATCGGCAGTAGGACGGTAACGTGTTGACCACCGATTAGTTTTTTGCTAATAACTCTTGCATCCTTCGACAGACTTTTTCGACTAAGAGCTCGATGGAAAGCTTATCTGTTCATCTTTCAGATGGTATTAACATATTTTACGAAAAGTCGTAAGAAATAAAATTTGTTTGATCAAAACTAAAATATCCTCGAAATCATTGAAGAAGAAATACCTTATCAGACGAAAATATGCTTTATCTAATAAGAGACATTTAAATTTTTAAAATTGCATAAATGGGCGGCAGTTTATTCAGAATTAATAGTGTTTTACATGGACAAAAAATTCGTATAATTTTATTAGAATTATAGAAAAGTACTTTGCGAAAAGAATCGGCAGTAGGACGGAAACGTGTTGACCACCGATAAGTTTTTTGCTAATAACTCTTGCATCCTTCGACCGACTTCTTCGACTGAGAGCTCGATGGAAAGCTTATCTGGTCCTCTTCCAGATGGAATTAACATATTTTGCTCGAAGGAAAGCTTATCTGTTCCTCTTTGAGATGGCATTAAAATATTTTACGAAAAGTCGAAAGAAATAAAATTGTTTTGATCAAAACTAAAATATCCTAGAAATCATTGAAGAAGAAGTACCTTATAAGACGAAAATATGCCTTATCTAATAAGAGACATTTAAATTTTTTTAATTGCATAAATTGGCGGCATTTTATTCGGAATTAATAGTTTCTTACATAGACAAAAAATTCGTTTAATTTTTTCCCATTATATATTAGAATTATAGAAGAGTACTTTGCGAAAAGAATTGGCAGTAGGACGGAATCTGTTAACCACCGATCAGTTTTTTGCTAATAACTCTTGCATCCTTCGACCGACTTCTTCGACTCAGAGCTCGATGGAAAGCTTATCTGTTCCTCTTTCAGATGACATTAACATACTTTACGAAAAGTCGTAAAAAATAAAATTTTTTTGATCAAAACTAAAATATCCTCGAAATCATTGAAGAAGAGGTACGTTATCAACCGAAAATATGCCTTATCTAATAAGAGACATTTAAATTTTTTTAATTGCATAAATGAGCGTCATTTTATTCAGAATAAATAGTTTCTTACATGGACAAAAAATTCGTTTAATTTTTTCCCATTAAATACTAGCATTATAGAAGAGTACTTTGCGAAAAGAATTGGCAGTAGGACGGAATCGTGTTGACCACTGATTAGTTTTTTGCTAATAACTCTTACATCCTTCGACCGACTTCTTCGACTAAGAGCTCGATGGAAAGCTTATCTGTTCCTCTTTCAGATGGCATTAACATATTTTACGAAAAGTTGTAAGAAATAAAATTTTTTTGATCAAAACTAAAATATCCTCGAAATCATTGAAGAAGAAGTACCTTTTCAGACGAAAATATGCTTTATCTAATAAGAGACATTTAAATTTTTAAAATTGCATAAATGGGCGGCATTTTATTCAGAATTAATAGTGTTTTACATGGACAAAAAATTCGTATAATTTTATTAGAATTATAGAAAAGTACTTTGCGAAAAGAATCGGCAGTAGGACGGAAACGTGTTGACCACCGATTAGTTTCTTGCTAATAACTCTTGCATCCTTCGACCGACTTCTTCGACTGAGAGCTCGATGGAAAGCTTATCTGGTCCTCTTCCAGATGAAATTAACATATTTTGCTCGAAGGAAAGCTTATCTGTTCCTCTTTCAGATGGCATTAACATATTTTACGAAAAGTCGTAAGAAATAAAATTTTTTTGATCAAAACTAAAATATCCTCGAAATCATTGAAGAAGAAGTACCTTATCAGACAGAAATATGCTTAATGTAATAAGAGACATTTAAATTTTTTTTAATTGCATATATGGGTGGCATTTTATTCAGAATTAATAATTTCTTACATGGACAAAAAATTCGTTTAATTTTTTCGCATTAAATACTAGCATTATAGAAGAGTACTTAACGAAAAGAATTGGCAGTAGGACGGAATCGTGTTGACCACTGATTAGTTTTTTGCTAATAACTCTTGCATCCTTCGACAGACTTCTTCGACTAAGAGCTCGATGGAAGGCTTATCTGTTCCTCTTTCAAATGGCATTAACATATTTAAGGAAAAGTCATAAGAAATAAAATTTTTTTGATCAAAACTAAAATATCCTCGAAATCATTGAGAAGAAGTACCTTATCAGACGAAAATATGCTTTATCTAATAAGAGACATTTAAATTTTTAAAATTGCATAAATGGGCGGCATTTTATTCAGAATTAATAGTGTTTTACATGGACAAAAAATTCGTATAATTTTATTAGAATTCTAGAAAAGGACTTTGCGAAAAAAATTGGCAGTAGGACGGAAACGTGTTGACCACCGATTAGTTGTTAATATGGCATTAACATATTTTACGAAAAGTCGTAAGAAATAAAATTTTTTTGATCAAAACTAAAATATCCTCGAAATCATTGAGAAGAAGTACCTTATCAGACGAAAATATGCTTTATCTAATAAGAGACATTTAAATTTTTAAAATTGCATAAATGGGCGGGAGTTTATTCAGAATTAATAGTGTTTTACATGGACAAAAAATTCGTATAATTTTATTAGAATTATAGAAAAGTACTTTGCGAAAAGAATCGGCAGTAGGACGGAAAAGTGTTGACCACCGATAAGTTTTTTGCTAATAACTCTTGCATCCTTCGACCGACTTCCTCGACTGAGAGCTCGATGGAAAGCTTATCTGGTCCTCTTCCAGATGGAATTAACATATTTTGCTCGAAGGAAAGCTTATCTGTTTCTCTTTGAGATGGCATTAAAATATTTTACGAAAAGTCGAAAGAAATAAAATTGTTTTGATCAAAACTAAAATATCCTCGAAATCATTGAAGAAGAAGTACCTTGTCAGACGAAAATATGCTTTATCTAATAACAGACATTTAAATTTTTAAAATTGCATAAATGGGCGGCAGTTTATTCAGAATTAATAGTGTTTTACATGGACAAAAAATTCGTATAATTTTATTAGAATTATAGAAAAGTACTTTGCGAAAAGAATCGGCAGTAGGACGGAAACGTGTTGACCACCGATTAGTTTTTTGCTAATAACTCTTACATCCTTCGACCGACTTCTTCGACTGAGAGCTCGATGGAAAGCTTATCTGGTCCTTTTCCAGATGTAATTAACATATTTTGCTCGAAGGAAAGCTTATCTGTTCCTCTTTCAGATGGCATTAACATATTTTACGAAACGTCATAAGAAATAAAATTTTTTTGATCAAAACTAAAATATCCTCGAAATCATTGAAGAAGACGTACCTTATCCGCCGAAAATATGCCTTATCTAATAAGAGACATTTAAATTTTTTTAGTTGCATAAATGGGCGGCATTTTAAGCAGAATTAATAGTTTTTTACATGGACAAAACAGTCCTTTAATTTTTTCCCATTAAATATTAGAATTAGAGAAAAATACTTTGCGAAAAGAATCGGCAGTAGGACGGTAACGTGTTGACCACCGATTAGTTTTTTGCTAATAACTCTTGCATCCTTCGACAGACTTTTTCGACTAAGAGCTCGATGGAAAGCTTATCTGTTCATCTTTCAGATGGTATTAACATATTTTACGAAAAGTCGTAAGAAATAAAATTTGTTTGATCAAAACTAAAATATCCTCGAAATCATTGAAGAAGAAATACCTTATCAGACGAAAATATGCTTTATCTAATAAGAGACATTTAAATTTTTAAAATTGCATAAATGGGCGGCAGTTTATTCAGAATTAATAGTGTTTTACATGGACAAAAAATTCGTATAATTTTATTAGAATTATAGAAAAGTACTTTGCGAAAAGAATCGGCAGTAGGACGGAAACGTGTTGACCACCGATAAGTTTTTTGCTAATAACTCTTGCATCCTTCGACCGACTTCTTCGACTGAGAGCTCGATGGAAAGCTTATCTGGTCCTCTTCCAGATGGAATTAACATATTTTGCTCGAAGGAAAGCTTATCTGTTCCTCTTTGAGATGGCATTAAAATATTTTACGAAAAGTCGAAAGAAATAAAATTGTTTTGATCAAAACTAAAATATCCTAGAAATCATTGAAGAAGAAGTACCTTATAAGACGAAAATATGCCTTATCTAATAAGAGACATTTAAATTTTTTTAATTGCATAAATTGGCGGCATTTTATTCGGAATTAATAGTTTCTTACATAGACAAAAAATTCGTTTAATTTTTTCCCATTATATATTAGAATTATAGAAGAGTACTTTGCGAAAAGAATTGGCAGTAGGACGGAATCTGTTAACCACCGATCAGTTTTTTGCTAATAACTCTTGCATCCTTCGACCGACTTCTTCGACTCAGAGCTCGATGGAAAGCTTATCTGTTCCTCTTTCAGATGACATTAACATATTTTACGAAAAGTCGTAAAAAATAAAATTTTTTTGATCAAAACTAAAATATCCTCGAAATCATTGAAGAAGAGGTACGTTATCAACCGAAAATATGCCTTATCTAATAAGAGACATTTAAATTTTTTTAATTGCATAAATGAGCGTCATTTTATTCAGAATAAATAGTTTCTTACATGGACAAAAAATTCGTTTAATTTTTTCCCATTAAATACTAGCATTATAGAAGAGTACTTTGCGAAAAGAATTGGCAGTAGGACGGAATCGTGTTGACCACTGATTAGTTTTTTGCTAATAACTCTTACATCCTTCGACCGACTTCTTCGACTAAGAGCTCGATGGAAAGCTTATCTGTTCCTCTTTCAGATGGCATTAACATATTTTACGAAAAGTTGTAAGAAATAAAATTTTTTTGATCAAAACTAAAATATCCTCGAAATCATTGAAGAAGACGTACCTTTTCAGACGAAAATATGCTTTATCTAATAAGAGACATTTAAATTTTTAAAATTGCATAAATGGGCGGCATTTTATTCAGAATTAATAGTGTTTTACATGGACAAAAAATTCGTATAATTTTATTAGAATTATAGAAAAGTACTTTGCGAAAAGAATCGGCAGTAGGACGGAAACGTGTTGACCACCGATTAGTTTCTTGCTAATAACTCTTGCATCCTTCGACCGACTTCTTCGACTGAGAGCTCGATGGAAAGCTTATCTGGTCCTCTTCCAGATGAAATTAACATATTTTGCTCGAAGGAAAGCTTATCTGTTCCTCTTTCAGATGGCATTAACATATTTTACGAAAAGTCGTAAGAAATAAAATTTTTTTGATCAAAACTAAAATATCCTCGAAATCATTGAAGAAGAAGTACCTTATCAGACAGAAATATGCTTAATCTAATAAGAGACATTTAAATTTTTTTTAATTGCATATATGGGTGGCATTTTATTCAGAATTAATAATTTCTTACATGGACAAAAAATTCGTTTAATTTTTTCGCATTAAATACTAGCATTATAGAAGAGTACTTAACGAAAAGAATTGGCAGTAGGACGGAATCGTGTTGACCACTGATTAGTTTTTTGCTAATAACTCTTGCATCCTTCGACCGACTTCTTCGACTGAGAGCTCGATGGAAAGCTTATCTGTTCATCTTTCAGATGGTATTAACATATTTTACGAAAAGTCGTAAGAAATAAAATTTGTTTGATCAAAACTAAAATATCCTCGAAATCATTGAAGAAGAAATACCTTATCAGACGAAAATATGCTTTATCTAATAAGAGACATTTAAATTTTTAAAATTGCATAAATGGGCGGCAGTTTATTCAGAATTAATAGTGTTTTACATGGACAAAAAATTCGTATAATTTTATTAGAATTATAGAAATGTACTTTGCGAAAAGAATCGGCAGTAGGACGGAAACGTGTTGACCACCGATAAGTTTTTTGCTAATAACTCTTGCATCCTTCGACCGACTTCTTCGACTGAGAGCTCGATGGAAAGCTTATCTGTTCATCTTTCAGATGGTATTAACATATTTTACGAAAAGTCGTAAGAAATAAAATTTGTTTGATCAAAACTAAAATATCCTCGAAATCATTGAAGAAGAAATACCTTATCAGACGAAAATATGCTTTATCTAATAAGAGACATTTAAATTTTTAAAATTGCATAAATGGGCGGCAGTTTATTCAGAATTAATAGTGTTTTACATGGACAAAAAATTCGTATAATTTTATTAGAATTATAGAAAAGTACTTTGCGAAAAGAATCGGCAGTAGGACGGAAACGTGTTGACCACCGATTAGTTTCTTGCTAATAACTCTTGCATCCTTCGACCGACTTCTTCGACTGAGAGCTCGATGGAAAGCTTATCTGTTCATCTTTCAGATGGTATTAACATATTTTACGAAAAGTCGTAAGAAATAAAATTTGTTTGATCAAAACTAAAATATCCTCGAAATCATTGAAGAAGAAATACCTTATCAGACGAAAATATGCTTTATCTAATAAGAGACATTTAAATTTTTAAAATTGCATAAATGGGCGGCAGTTTATTCAGAATTAATAGTGTTTTACATGGACAAAAAATTCGTATAATTTTATTAGAATTATAGAAATGTACTTTGCGAAAAGAATCGGCAGTAGGACGGAAACGTGTTGACCACCGATAAGTTTTTTGCTAATAACTCTTGCATCCTTCGACCGACTTCTTCGACTGAGAGCTCGATGGAAAGCTTATCTGGTCCTCTTCCAGATGGAATTAACATATTTTGCTCGAAGGAAAGCTTATCTGTTCCTCTTTGAGATGGCATTAAAATATTTTACGAAAAGTCGAAAGAAATAAAATTGTTTTGATCAAAACTAAAATATCCTAGAAATCATTGAAGAAGAAGTACCTTATAAGACGAAAATATGCCTTATCTAATAAGAGACATTTAAATTTTTTTAATTGCATAAATTGGCGGCATTTTATTCGGAATTAATAGTTTCTTACATAGACAAAAAATTCGTTTAATTTTTTCCCATTATATATTAGAATTATAGAAGAGTACTTTGCGAAAAGAATTGGCAGTAGGACGGAATCTGTTAACCACCGATCAGTTTTTTGCTAATAACTCTTGCATCCTTCGACCGACTTCTTCGACTCAGAGCTCGATGGAAAGCTTATCTGTTCCTCTTTCAGATGACATTAACATATTTTACGAAAAGTCGTAAAAAATAAAATTTTTTTGATCAAAACTAAAATATCCTCGAAATCATTGAAGAAGAGGTACGTTATCAACCGAAAATATGCCTTATCTAATAAGAGACATTTAAATTTTTTTAATTGCATAAATGAGCGTCATTTTATTCAGAATAAATAGTTTCTTACATGGACAAAAAATTCGTTTAATTTTTTCCCATTAAATACTAGCATTATAGAAGAGTACTTTGCGAAAAGAATTGGCAGTAGGACGGAATCGTGTTGACCACTGATTAGTTTTTTGCTAATAACTCTTACATCCTTCGACCGACTTCTTCGACTAAGAGCTCGATGGAAAGCTTATCTGTTCCTCTTTCAGATGGCATTAACATATTTTACGAAAAGTTGTAAGAAATAAAATTTTTTTGATCAAAACTAAAATATCCTCGAAATCATTGAAGAAGAAGTACCTTTTCAGACGAAAATATGCTTTATCTAATAAGAGACATTTAAATTTTTAAAATTGCATAAATGGGCGGCATTTTATTCAGAATTAATAGTGTTTTACATGGACAAAAAATTCGTATAATTTTATTAGAATTATAGAAAAGTACTTTGCGAAAAGAATCGGCAGTAGGACGGAAACGTGTTGACCACCGATTAGTTTCTTGCTAATAACTCTTGCATCCTTCGACCGACTTCTTCGACTGAGAGCTCGATGGAAAGCTTATCTGGTCCTCTTCCAGATGAAATTAACATATTTTGCTCGAAGGAAAGCTTATCTGTTCCTCTTTCAGATGGCATTAACATATTTTACGAAAAGTCGTAAGAAATAAAATTTTTTTGATCAAAACTAAAATATCCTCGAAATCATTGAAGAAGAAGTACCTTATCAGACAGAAATATGCTTAATCTAATAAGAGACATTTAAATTTTTTTTAATTGCATATATGGGTGGCATTTTATTCAGAATTAATAATTTCTTACATGGACAAAAAATTCGTTTAATTTTTTCGCATTAAATACTAGCATTATAGAAGAGTACTTAACGAAAAGAATTGGCAGTAGGACGGAATCGTGTTGACCACTGATTAGTTTTTTGCTAATAACTCTTGCATCCTTCGACAGACTTCTTCGACTAAGAGCTCGATGGAAGGCTTATCTGTTCCTCTTTCAAATGGCATTAACATATTTAAGGAAAAGTCATAAGAAATAAAATTTTTTTGATCAAAACTAAAATATCCTCGAAATCATTGAAGAAGAAGTACCTTATCAGACGAAAATATGCCTTATCTATTGAAAGACATTTAAATTTTTTTAATTGCATAAATGGGCGGCATTTTATTCAGAATTATTAGTTTTTTAAATGGACATAAAATTCGTTTAATTTTTTCCCATTAAATACTAGAATTATAGAAGAGTACTTTGCGAAAAGAATCGGCAGTAGGACGGAATCGTTTTGACCACCGATTAGTTTTTTGCTAATAACTCTTGCATCCTTCGACCGACTTCTTCGACTAAGAGCTCGATGGAAAGCTTATCTGTTCCTCTTTCAGATGGCATTAACATATTTTACGAAAAGTCGTAAGAAATAAAATTTTTTTGATCAAAACTAAAATATCCTCGAAATCATTGAAGAAGAAGTACCTTATCAGACGAAAATATGCTTTATCTAATAATAGACATTTAAATTTTTAAAATTGCATAAATGGGGGGCATTTTATTCAGAATTAATAGTGTTTTACATGGACAAAAAATTCGTATAATTTTATTAGAATTATAGAAAAGTACTTTGCGAAAAGAATCGGCAGTAGGACGGAAATGTGTTGACCACCGATTAGTTTTTTGCTAATAACTCTTGCATCCTTCAACCGACTTCTTCGACTGAGAGCTCGATGGAAAGCTTATCTGGTCCTCTTCCAGATGAAATTAACATATTTTGCTCGAAGGAAAGCTTATCTGTTCCTCTTTCAGATGGCTTTAACATATTTTACGAAAAGTCGTAAGAAATAAAATTTTTTTGATCAAAACTAAAATATCCTCGAAATCATTGAAGAAGAAGTACCTTATCAGACGAAAATATGCCTTATCTAATAAGAGACATTTAAATTTTTTTAATTGCATAAATTGGCGGCATTTTATTCGGAATTAATAGTTTCTTACATAGACAAAAAATTCGTTTAATTTTTTCCCATTATATATTAGAATTATAGAAGAGTACTTTGCGAAAAGAATTGGCAGTAGGACGGAATCTGTTAACCACCGATTAGTTTTTTGCTAATAACTCTTGCATCCTTCGACCGAGTTCTTCGACTAAGAGCTCGATGGAAAGCTTATCTGTTCCTCTTTCAGATGACATTAACATATTTTACGAAAAGTCATAAGAAATAAAATTTTTTTGATCAAAACTAAAATATCCTCGAAATCATTGAAGAAGAAGTACCTTATCAGACGAAAATATGCCTTATCTAATAAGAGACATTTAAATTTGTTTAATTGCATAAATGGGCGTCATTTCATTCAGAATAAATAGTTTCTTACATGGACAAAAAATTCGTTTAATTTTTTCCCATTAAATACTAGCATTATAGAAGAGTACTTTGCGAAAAGAATTGGCAGTAGGACGGAATCGTGTTGACCACCGATAAGTTTTTTGCTAATAACTCTTGCATCCTTCGACCGACTTCTTCGACTAAGAGCTCGATGGAAAGCTTATCTGTTCCTCTTTCAGATGGCATTAACATATTTTACGAAAAGTCGTAAGAATAAAATTTTTTTTATCAAAACTAAAATATCCTCGAAATCATTGAAGAAGAAGTACCTTATCAGACGAAAATATGCCTTATCTATTGAGAGACATTTAAATTTTTTTAATTGCATAAATGGGCGGCATTTTTTTCAGAATTATTAGTTTTTTAAATGGACATAGAATTCGTTTAATTTTTTCCCATTAAATACTAGAATTATAGAAGAGTACTTTGCGAAAAGAATCGGCAGTAGGACGGAATCGTTTTGACCACCGATTAGTTTGATCAAAACTAAAATATCCTCGAAATCATTGAAGAAGAAGTACCTTATCAGACGAAAATATGCCTTATCTAATAAGAGACATTTAAATTTGTTTAATTGCATAAATGGGCGTCATTTCATTCAGAATAAATAGTTTCTTACATGGACAAAAAATTCGTTTAATTTTTTCCCATTAAATACTAGCATTATAGAAGAGTACTTTGCGAAAAGAATTGGCAGTAGGACGGAATCGTGTTGACCACTGATTAGTTTTTTGCTAATAACTCTTACATCCTTCGACCGACTTCTTCGACTAAGAGCTCGATGGAAAGCTTATCTGTTCCTCTTTCAGATGCATTAACATATTTTACGAAAAGTCGTAAGAAATAAAATTTTTTTGATCAAAACTAAAATATCCTCGAAATCATTGAAGAAGAAGTACCTTATCAGACGAAAATATGCCTTATCTATTGAGAGACATTTAAATTTTTTTAATTGCATAAATGGGCGGCATTTTTTTCAGAATTATTAGTTTTTTAAATGGACATAGAATTCGTTTAATTTTTTCCCATTAAATACTAGAATTATAGAAGAGTACTTTGCGAAAAGAATCGGCAGTAGGACGGAATCGTTTTGACCACCGATTAGTTTTTTGCTAATAACTCTTGCATCCTTCGACAGACTTCTTCGACTAAGAGCTCGATGGAAAGCTTATCTGTTCCTCTTTCAGATGGCATTAACATATTTTACGAAAACTCGTAAGAAATAAAATTTTTTTGATCAAAACTAAAATATCCTCGAAATCATTGAAGAAGAAGTACCTTATCAGACGAAAATATGCTTTATCTAATAAGAGACATTTAAATTTTTAAAATTGCATAAATGGGCGGCATTTTATTCAGAATTAATAGTGTTTTACATGGACAAAAAATTCGTATAATTTTATTAGAATTATAGAAAAGTACTTTGCGAAAAGAATCGGCAGTAGGACGGAAACGTGTTGACCACCGATTAGTTTCTTGCTAATAACTCTTGCATCCTTCGACCGACTTCTTCGACTGAGAGCTCGATGGAAAGCTTATCTGGTCCTCTTCCAGATGAAATTAACATATTTTGCTCGAAGGAAATCTTATCTGTTCCTCTTTCAGATGGCATTAACATATTTTACGAAAAGTCGTAAGAAATAAAATTTTTTTGATCAAAACTAAAATATCCTCGAAATCATTGAAGAAGAAGTACCTTATCAGACGAAAATATGCTTTATCTAATAAGAGAGATTTAAATTTTTTTTAATTGCATAAATGGGTGGCATTTTATTCAGAATTAATAGTTTTTTACATGGACATAAAATTCGTTTAATTTTTTCCCATTAAATACTAGAATTATAGAAGAGTACTTTGCGAAAAGAATCGGCAGTAGGACGGAATCGTTTTGACCACCGATTAGTTTTTTGCTAATAACTCTTGCATCCTTCGACAGACTTCTTCGACTAAGAGCTCGATGGAAAGCTTATCTGTTCCTCTTTCAGTTGGCATTAATATATTTTACGAAAAGTCGTAAGAAATAAAATTTTTTTGATCAAAACTAAAATATCCTCGAAATCATTGAAGAAGAAGTACCTTATCAGACGAAAATATGCCTTATCTAATAAGAGACATTTAAATTTTTTTAATTGCATAAATGGGCGGAATTTTAATCAGAATAAATAGTTTTTTACATGGACAAAACAGTCGTTTAATTTTTTCCCATTAAATATTAGAATTATAGAAAAGTACTTTGCGAAAAGAATCGGCGGTAGGACGGAAACGTGTTGACCACCGATTAGTTTTTTGCTAATAACTCTTGCATCCTTCGACCGACTTCTTCGACTAAGAGCTCGATGGAAAGCTAATCTGTTCCTCTTTCAGATGGCATTAACACATTTTACGAAAAGTCGTAAAAAATAAAATTTTTTTTGATGAAAACTAAAATATCATCGAAATCATTGAAGAAGAAGAACCTTATCAGACGAAAATATGCCTTATCTAATAAGAGACATTTAAATTTTTTTAATTGCATAAATTGGCGGCATTTTATTCGGAATTAATAGTTTCTTACATAGACAAAAAATTCGTTTAATTTTTTCCCACTAAATACTAGCTTTATAGAAGAGTACTTTGCGAAAAGAATTGGCAGTAGGACGGAATCTGTTAACCACCGATTAGTTTTTTGCTAATAACTCTTGCATCCTTCGACAGACTTCTTCGACTAAGAGCTCGATGGAAAGCTAATCTGTTCCTCTTTCAGATGGCATTAACACATTTTACGAAAAGTCGTAAAAAATAAAATTTTTTTTGATGAAAACTAAAATATCCTCGAAATCATTGAAGAAGAAGTACCTTATCAGACGAAAATATGCCTTATCTAATAAGAGACATTTAAATTTTTTTAATTGCATAAGTGGGCGGCATTTTAATCAGAATTAATACTTTTTTACATGGACAAAACAGTCGTTTAATTTTTTCCCATTAAATATTAGAATTATAGAAAAGTACTTTGCGAAAAGAATCGGCGGTAGGACGGAAACGTGTTGACCACCGATTAGTTTTTTGCTAATAACTCTTGCATCCTTCGACCGACTTCTTCGACTAAGAGCTCGATGGAAAGCTTATCTGTTCCTCTTTCAGTTGGCATTAATATATTTTACGAAAAGTCGTAAGAAATAAAATTTTTTTGATCAAAACTAAAATATCCTCGAAATCATTGAAGAAGAAGTACCTTATCAGACGAAAATATGCCTTATCTAATAAGAGACATTTAAATTTTTTTAATTGCATAAATGGGCGGAATTTTAATCAGAATAAATAGTTTTTTACATGGACAAAACAGTCGTTTAATTTTTTCCCATTAAATATTAGAATTATAGAAAAGTACTTTGCGAAAAGAATCGGCGGTAGGACGGAAACGTGTTGACCACCGATTAGTTTTTTGCTAATAACTCTTGCATCCTTCGACCGACTTCTTCGACTAAGAGCTCGATGGAAAGCTAATCTGTTCCTCTTTCAGATGGCATTAACACATTTTACGAAAAGTCGTAAAAAATAAAATTTTTTTTGATGAAAACTAAAATATCATCGAAATCATTGAAGAAGAAGAACCTTATCAGACGAAAATATGCTTTATCTAATAAGAGAGATTTAAATTTTTTTTAATTGCATAAATGGGTGGCATTTTATTCAGAATTAATAGTTTTTTACATGGACATAAAATTCGTTTAATTTTTTCCCATTAAATACTAGAATTATAGAAGAGTACTTTGCGAAAAGAATCGGCAGTAGGACGGAATCGTTTTGACCACCGATTAGTTTTTTGCTAATAACTCTTGCATCCTTCGACAGACTTCTTCGACTAAGAGCTCGATGGAAAGCTTATCTGTTCCTCTTTCAGATGGCTTTAACATATTTCACGAAAAGTCGTAAGAAATAAAATTTTTTTGATCAAAACTAAAATATCCTCGAAATCATTGAAGAAGAAGTACCTTATCAGACGAAAATATGCCTTATCTAATAAGAGACATTTAAATTTTTTTAATTGCATAAGTGGGCGGCATTTTAATCAGAATTAATACTTTTTTACATGGACAAAACAGTCGTTTAATTTTTTCCCATTAAATATTAGAATTATAGAAAAGTACTTTGCGAAAAGAATCGGCAGAAAGACGGAAACGTGTTGACCACCGATTAGTTTTTTGCTAATAACTCTTGCATCCTTCGACCGACTTCTTCGACTAAGAGCTCGATGGAAAGCTAATCTGTTCCTCTTTCAGATGGCATTAACACATTTTACGAAAAGTCGTAAAAAATAAAATTTTTTTTGATGAAAACTAAAATATCATCGAAATCATTGAAGAAGAAGAACCTTATCAGACGAAAATATGCCTTATCTAATAAGAGACATTTAAATTTTTTTAATTGCATAAATTGGCGGCATTTTATTCGGAATTAATAGTTTCTTACATAGACAAAAAATTCGTTTAATTTTTTCCCACTAAATACTAGCTTTATAGAAGAGTACTTTGCGAAAAGAATTGGCAGTAGGACGGAATCTGTTAACCACCGATTAGTTTTTTGCTAATAACTCTTGCATCCTTCGACCGAGTTCTTCGACTAAGAGCTCGATGGAAAGCTTATCTGTTCCTCTTTCAGATAACATTAACATATTTTACGAAAAGTCATAAGAAATAAAATTTTTTTGATCAAAACTAAAATATCCTCGAAATCATTGAAGAAGAGGTACGTTATCAGACGAAAATATGCCTTATCTAATAAGAAACATTTAAATTTTTTTAATTGCATAAATGGGCGGCATTTTATTCAGAATAAATAGTTTCTTACATGGACAAAAAATTCATTTAATTTTTTCCCATTAAATACTAGAATTATAGAAAAGCCCTATGCGAAAAGAATTGGTAGTAGAAGGGAATCGTGATCACCACCGATTAGTTTTTTGCTAATAACTCTTGCATCCTTCGTTAGACTTCTTCGACTAAGAGTTCGATTGAAAGCTTATCTGTTCCTCTTTCAGATGGCATTAACATATTTTACGAAACGTCAAAAGAAATAAAATTTTTTTGATCAAAACTAAAATATCCTCGAAATCATTGAAGAAGAAGTACCTTATCAGACGAAAATATGCCTTATCTAATAAGAGACATTTAAATTTTTTTAATTGCATAAGTGGGCGGCGTTTTAATCAGAATTAATAGTTTTTTACATGGACAAAACAGTCGTTTAATTTTTTCCCATTAAATATTAGAATTATTGAAAAGTACTTTGCGAAAAGAATCGGCAGTAAGACGGAAACGTGTTGACCACCGATTAGTTTTTTGCTAATAACTCTTGCATCCTTCGACCGACTTCTTCGACTAAGAGCTCGATGGAAAGCTAATCTGTTCCTCTTTCAGATGGCATTAACACATTTTACGAAAAGTCGTAAAAAATAAAATTTTTTTTGATGAAAACTAAAATATCATCGAAATCATTGAAGAAGAAGAACCTTATCAGACGAAAATATGCCTTATCTAATAAGAGACATTTAAATTTTTTTAATTGCATAAATTGGCGGCATTTTATTCGGAATTAATAGTTTCTTACATAGACAAAAAATTCGTTTAATTTTTTCCCACTAAATACTAGCTTTATAGAAGAGTACTTTGCGAAAAGAATTGGCAGTAGGACGGAATCTGTTAACCACCGATTAGTTTTTTGCTAATAACTCTTGCATCCTTCGACCGAGTTCTTCGACTAAGAGCTCGATGGAAAGCTTATCTGTTCCTCTTTCAGATAACATTAACATATTTTACGAAAAGTCATAAGAAATAAAATTTTTTTGATCAAAACTAAAATATCCTCGAAATCATTGAAGAAGAGGTACGTTATCAGACGAAAATATGCCTTATCTAATAAGAGACATTTAAATTTTTTTAACTGCATAAATGGGCGGCATTTTATTCAGAATAAATAGTTTCTTACATGGACAAAAAATTCGTTTAATTTTTTCCCACTAAATACTAGCTTTATAGAAGAGTACTTTGCGAAAAGAATTGGCAGTAGGACGGAATCTGTTAACCACCGATTAGTTTTTTGCTAATAACTCTTGCATCCTTCGACCGAGTTCTTCGACTAAGAGCTCGATGGAAAGCTTATCTGTTCCTCTTTCAGTTAACATTAACATATTTTACGAAAAGTCATAAGAAATAAAATTTTTTTGATCAAAACTAAAATATCATCGAAATCATTGAAGAAGAAGAACCTTATCAGACGAAAATATGCCTTATCTAATAAGAGACATTTAAATTTTTTTAATTGCATAAATTGGCGGCATTTTATTCGGAATTAATAGTTTCTTACATAGACAAAAAATTCGTTTAATTTTTTCCCACTAAATACTAGCTTTATAGAAGAGTACTTTGTGAAAAGAATTGGCAGTAGGACGGAATAGTATTGACCATCGATTAGTTTTTTGCTAATAACTCTTGCATCCTTCGACAGACTTCTTCGACTAAGAGCTCGATGGAAAGCTTATATGTTCCGCTTTTAGATGGCATGAAAATACTTTACGAAAAGTCGTAAGAAATAAAATTGTTTTGTTCAAAACTAAAATATCCTCGAAATCATTGAAGAAGAAGTACCTTATCAGACGAAAATATGCCTTATCTAATAAGAGACATTTAAATTTTTTTAATTGCATAAATGGGCGTCATTTTATTCAGAATAAATAGTTTCTTACATGGACAAAAAATTCGTTTAATTTTTTTCCCATTAAATACTAGCATTATAGAAGAGTACTTTGCGAAAAGAATTGGCAGTAGGACGGAAACGTGTTGACCACCGATTTGTTTTTTGCTAATAACTCTTGCATCCTTCGACCGACTTCTTCGACTAAGAGCTCGATGGAAAGCTTATCTGTTCCTCTTTCAGATGACATTAACATATTTTACGAAAAGTCATAAGAAATAAAACTTTTTTGATCAAAACTAAAATATCCTCGTAATCATTGAAGAAGAAGTACCTTATCAGACGAAAATATGCCTTATCTAATAAGAGATATTTAAATTCTTAAAATTGCATAAATGGGCGGCATTTTATTCAGAATTAATAGTGTTTTACATGGACAAAAAATTCGTATAATTTTATTAGAATTATAGAAAAGTACTTTGCGAAAAGAATCGGCAGTAGGACGGAAACGTGTTGACCACCGATTAGTTTTTTGCTAATAACTCTTGCATCCTTCGACCGGTTTCTTCGACTGAGAGCTCGATGGAAAGCTTATCTGGTCCTCTTCCAGATGAAATTAACATATTTTGCTCGAAGGAAAGCTTATCTGTTCCTCTTTCAGATGGCATTAACATATTTTACGAAAAGTCGTAAGAAATAAAATTTTTTTGATCAAAACTAAAATATCCTCGAAATCATTGAAGACAAAGTACCTTATCAGACGAAAATATGCATTATCTAATAAGAGACATTTAATTTTTTTTTTAATTGCATAAATGGGTGGCATTTTATTCTGAATTAATAGTTTTTTACATGGACATAAAATTCGTTTAATTTTTTCCACTTAAATACTAGAATTATAGAAGAGTACTTTGCGAAAAGAATCGGCAGTAGGACGGAATCGTTTTGACCACCGATTAGTTTTTTGCTTATAGCTCTTGCATCCTTATCTGTTCCTCTTTCAGATGGCATTAACATATTTTACGAAAAGTCGTAAGAAATAAAATTTTTTTGATCAAAACTAAAATATCCTCGAAATCATTGAAGAAGAAGTACCTTATCAGACGAAAATATGCCTTATCTAATAAGAGACATTTAATTTTTTTTAATTGCAGAAATGGGTGGCATTTTATTCAGAGTTAATAGTTTTTTACATGGCCAAAAAATTCATTTAATTTTTTCCCATTAAATACTAGAATTATAGAAAAGCCCTATGCGAAAAGAATTGGTAGTAGAAGGGAATCGTGATCACCACCGATTAGTTTTTTGCTAATAACTCTTGCATCCTTCGTTAGACTTCTTCGACTAAGAGTTCGATTGAAAGCTTATCTGTTCCTCTTTCAGATGGCATTAACATATTTTACGAAACGTCAAAAGAAATAAAACTTTTTTGATCAAAACTAAAATATCCTCGAAATCATTGAAGAAGAAGTATCTTATCAGACGAAAATATGCCTTATCTATTGAGAGACATTTAAATTTTTTTAATTGCATAAATGGGCGCCATTTTATTCAGAATTAATAGTTTTTTATGTGGACAAAAAATTCGTTTAATGTTTTCCCATTAAATACTAGAATTATAGAAAAGTACTTTGCGAAAAGAATCGGCAGTAGGACGGAAACGTGTTGACCACCGATTAGTTTTTTGCTAATAACTCTTGCATCCTTCGACCGACTTCTTCGACTAAGAGCTCGATGGAAAGCTTATCTGTTCCTCTTTCATAAGGCATTAACATATTTTACGAAAAGTCGTTAGAAATAAAATTTTTTTGATCAAAGCTAAAATATCTTCGAAATCATTGAAGACGAAGTACTTTATCAGACGAAAATATGCCTTATCTAATATGAGACATTTAAATTTTTTTAATTGCATAAATGGGCGGCATTTTATACAGAGTTAATAGTTTTTTACATGGACAAAACAGTCGTTTAATTTTTTCCCATTAAATATTAGAATTATAGAAAAGTACTTTGCGAAAAGAATCGGCAGTAGGACGGAAACGTGTTGACCACCGATTTGTTTTTTGCTAATAACTCTTGCATCCTTCGACCGACTTCTTCGACTAAGAGCTCGATGGAAAGCTTATCTGTTCCTCTTTCAAATGACATTAACATATTTTACGAAAAGTCATAAGAAATAAAATTTTTTTGTCAAAACTAAAATATCCTCGAAATCATTGAAGAAGAAGTACCTTATCAAACGAAAATATGCCTTATCTAATAAGAGACATTTAAATTTTTTTAATTGCATAAATGGGCGGCATTTTATTCGGAATTAAAAGTTTCTTACATGGACAAAAAATTCGTTTAATTTTTTCCCATTATATATTAGAATTATAGAAGAGTACTTTGCGAAAAGAATTGGCAGCAGGACGGAATCGTATTGACCACCGATTAGTTTTTTGATAATAACTCTTGCATCCTTCGACCGACTTCTTCGACTAAGAGCTCGATGGAAAGCTTATCTGTTCCTCTTTCAGATGACATTAACATATTTTACGAAAAGTCATAAGAAATAAAATTTTTTTGATCAAAACTAAAATATCCTCGAAATCATTGAAGAAGAAGTACGTTATCAGACGAAAATATGCCTTATCTAATAAGAGACATTTAAATTTTTTTAATTGCATAAATGGGCGGCATTTTATTCAGAATTAATAGTTTTTTACATGGCCAAAAAATTCGTTTAATTTTTTCCCATTAAATAGTAGAATCATAGAAAAGTACTTTGCGAAAAGAATCGGCAGTAGGACGGAAACGTGTTGACCACCGATTAGTTTTTTGCTAATAACTCTTGCATCGTTCGACCGACTTCTTCGACTAAAGGCTCGATGGAAAGCTTATATGTTCCTCTTTGAGATGGCATTAAAATACTTTACGAAAAGTCGTAAGAAATAAAATTGTTTTGATCAAAACTAAAATATCCTCGAAATCATTGAAGAAGAAGTACCTCATTAGACGAAAATATGCCTTATCTAATAAGAGACATTTAAATTTTTTTAATTGCATAAATGGGCGGCATTTTATTCAGAATAAATAGTTTCTTACATGGACAAAAAATTCGTTTAATTTTTTCCCATTAAATACTAGCATTATAGAAGAGTACTTTGCGAAAAGAATTGGCAGTAGGACGGAATCGTGTTGACCACCGATTAGATTTTTGCTAATAACTCTTGCATCCTTCGACCGACTTCTTCGACTAAGAGCTCGATGGAAAGCTTATCTTTTCCTCTTTCAAATGGCATTAACATATTTAAGGAAAAGTCATAAAAAATAAAATTTTTTTGATCAAAACTAAAATATCCTCGAAATCATTGAAGAAGAAGTACCTTATCAGACGAAAATATGCCTTATCTATTGAGAGACATTTAAATTTTTTTAATTGCATAAATGGGCGGCATTTTATTCAGAACTATTAGTTTTTTACATGGACATAAAATTCGTTTAATTTTTTCCCATTAAATAGTAGAATCATAGAAAAGTACTTTGCGAAAAGAATCGGCAGAAGGACGGAAACGTGTTGACCACCGATTAGTTTTTTGCTAATAACTCTTGCATCCTTCGACCGACTTCTTCGACTAAGAGCTCGATGGAAAGCTAATCTGTTCCTCTTTCAGATGGCATTAACACATTTTACGAAAAGTCGTAAAAAATAAAATTTTTTTTGATCAAAACTAAAATATCCTCGAAATCATTGAAGAAGAAGAACCTTATCAGACGAAAATATGCCTTATCTAATAAGAGACATTTAATTTTTTTTTTAATTGCATAAATGGGTGGCATTTTATTCAGAATTAATAGTTTTTTACATGGACATAAAATTCGTTTAATTTTTTCCACTTAAATACTAGAATTATAGAAGAGTACTTTGCGAAAAGAATCGGCAGTAGGACGGAATCGTTTTGACCACCGATTAGTTTTTTGCTAATAACTCTTGCATCGTTCGACCGACTTCTTCGACTAAAGGCTCGATGGAAAGCTTATATGTTCCTCTTTGAGATGGCATTAAAATACTTTACGAAAAGTCGTAAGAAGTAAAATTGTTTTGATCAAAACTAAAATATCCTCGAAATCATTGAAGAAGAAGTACCTTATCAGACGAAAATATGCCTTATCTAATAAGAGACATTTAAATTTTTTTAATTGCATAAATGGGCGGCATTTTATTCAGAATAAATAGTTTCTTACATGGACAAAAAATTCGTTTAATTTTTTCCCATTAAATACTAGCATTATAGAAGAGTACTTTGCGAAAAGAATTGGCAGTAGGACGGAATCGTGTTGACCACCGATTAGATTTTTGCTAATAACTCTTGCATCCTTCGACCGACTTCTTCGACTAAGAGCTCGATGGAAAGCTTATCTTTTCCTCTTTCAAATGGCATTAACATATTTAAGGAAAAGTCATAAGAAATAAAATTTTTTTGATCAAAACTAAAATATCCTCGAAATCATTGAAGAAGAAGTACCATATCAGACGAAAATATGCCTTATCTATTGAGAGACATTTAAATTTTTTTAATTGCATAAATGGGCGGCATTTTATTCAGAACTATTAGTTTTTTACATGGACATAAAATTCGTTTAATTTTTTCCCATTAAATAGTAGAATCAGAGAAAAGTACTTTGCGAAAAGAATCGGCAGAAGGACGGAAACGTGTTGACCACCGATTAGTTTTTTGCTAATAACTCTTGCATCCTTCGACCGACTTCTTCGACTAAGAGCTCGATGGAAAGCTAATCTGTTCCTCTTTCAGATAGCATTAACACATTTTACGAAAAGTCGTAAAAAATAAAATTTTTTTTGATCAAAACTAAAATATCCTCGAAATCATTGAAGAAGAAGAACCTTATCAGACGAAAATATGCCTTATCTAATAAGAGACATTTAAATTTTTTTAATTGCATAAATTGGCGGCATTTTATTCGGAATTTATAGTTTTTTACATGGACAAAAAATTCGTTTAATTTTTTCCCATTAAATACTAGCATTATAGAAGAGTACTTTGCGAAAAGAATTGGCAGTAGGACGGAATCGTGTTGACCACCGATTAGATTTTTGCTAATAACTCTTGCATCCTTCGACCGACTTCTTCGACTAAGAGCTCGATGGAAAGCTTATCTGTTCCTCTTTCAAATGGCATTAACATATTTAAGGAAAAGTCATAAGAAATAAAATTTTTTTGATCAAAACTAAAATATCCTCGAAATCATTGAAGAAGAAGTACCTTATCAGACGAAAATATGCCTTATCTATTGAGAGACATTTAAATTTTTAAAATTGCATAAATGGGCGGCATTTTATTCAGAATTATTAGTTTTATAAATGGACATAAAATTCGTTTAATTTTTTCCCATTAAATACTAGAATTATAGAAGAGTACTTTGCGTAAAGAATCGGCAGTAGGACGGAATCGTTTTGACCGCCGATTAGTTTTTTGCTAATAACTCTTGCATCCTTTGACATACTTCTTCGACTAAGAGCTCGATGGAAAGCTTATCTGGTCCTCTTCCAGATGAAATTAACATATTTTGCTCGAAGGAAAGCTTATCTGTTCCTCTTTCAGATGGCATTAACATATTTTACGAAAAGTCGTTAGAAATAAAATTTTTTTGATCAAAACTAAAATATCCTCGAAATCATTGAAGAAGAAGTACCTTATCAGACGAAAATATGCATTATCTAATAAGAGACATTTAAATTTTTTTTAATTGCATAAATGGGTGGCATTTTATTCAGAATTAATAGTTTTTTACATGGCCAAAAAATTCGTTCAATTTTTCCCATTAAATACTAGAATTATAGAAGAGTACTTTGCGAAAAGAATCGGCAGTAGGACGGAATCGTTTTGACCACCGATTAGTTTTTTGCTAATAACTCTTGCATCCTTCGACAGACTTCTTCGACTAAGAGCTCGATGGAAAGCTTATCTGTTCTTCTTTCAGATGGCATTAACGTATTTTATAAAAAGTCGTAAGAAATAAAATTTTTTTGATCAAAACTAAAATATCCTCGAAATCATTGAAGAAGAAGTACCTTATCAAACGAAAATATGCCTTATCTAATAAGAGACATTTAAATTTTTTTAATTGCATAAATGGAAGGAATTTTAATCAGAATAAATAGTTTTTTACATGGACAAAACAGTCGTTTAATTTTTTCCCATTAAATATTAGAATTATAGAAAAGTACTTTGCGAAAAGAATCGGCAGTAGGACGGACACGTGTTGACCACCGATTTCGTTTTTGCTAATAACTCTTGCATCCTTCGACCGACTTCTTCGACTAAGAGCTCGATGGAGAGCTTATCTGTTCCTCTTTCAGATGACATTAACATATTTTACGAAAAGTCATAAGAAATAAAAATTTTTTGATCAAAACTAAAATATCCTCGAAATCATTGAAGAAGAAGTACCTTATCAGACGAAAATATGCCTTATCTAATAAGAGACATTTAAATTTTTTTAATTGCATAAATGGGCGGCATTTTAATCAGAATTAATAGTTTTTTACATGGACAAAACAGTCGTTTAATTTTTTCCCATTAAATATTAGAATTATAGAAAAGTACTTTGCGAAAAGAATCGGCAGTAGGACGGAAACGTGTTGACCACCGATTCGTTTTTTGCTAATAACTCTTGCATCCTTCGACCGACTTCTTCGACTAAGAGCTCGATGGAAGGCTAATCAGTTCCTCTTTCAGATGGCATTAACACATTTTACGAAAAGTCGTAAAAAATAAAATTTTTTTTGATCAAAACTAAAATATCCTCGAAATCATTGAAGAAGAAGAACCTTATCAGACGAAAATATGCCTTATCTAATAAGAGACATTTAAATTTTTTTAATTGCATAAATTGGCGGCATTTTATTCGGAATTTATAGTTTCTTACATAGACAAAAAATTCGTTTACTTTTTTCCCATTATATATTAGAATTATAGAAGAGTACTTTGCGAAAAGGATTGGCAGTAGGACGGAATCTGTTAACCACCGATTAGTTTTTTGCTAATAACTCTTGCATCCTTCGACCGAGTTCTTCGACTTAGAGCTCGATGGAAAGCTTATCTGTTCCTCTTTCAGATGACATTAACATATTTTACGAAAAGTCATAAGAAATAAAATTTTTTTGATCAAAACTAAAATATCCTCGAAATCATTGAAGAAGAAGTATGTTATCAGACGAAAATATGCCTTATCTAATCAGAGACATTTAAATTTTTTTAATTGCATAAATGGGCGGCATTTTATTCAGAATTAATAGTTTTTTACATGGCCAAAAAATTCGTTTAATTTTTTCCCATTAAATAGTAGAATTATAGAAAAGTACTTTGCGAAAAGAATCGGCAGTAAGACGGAAACGTGTTGACCACCGATTTCGTTTTTGCTAATAACTCTTGCATCCTTCGACATACTTCTTCGACTAAGAGCTCGATGGAAAGCTTATCTGTTCCTCTTTCAGATGGCATTAACATATTTTACGAAAAGTCGTAAGAAATAAAATTGTTTTGATCAAAACTAAAATATCCTCGAAATCATTGAAGAAGAAGTACCTTGTCAGACGAAAATATGCCTTATCTAATAAGAGACATTTAAATTTTTTTAATTGCATAAATGGGCGGAACTTTAATCAGAATAAATAGTTTTTTACATGGCCAAAAAATTCGTTTAATTTTTTCCCATTAAATACTAGAATTATAGAAAAGTACTTTGCGAAAAGAATCGGCAGTAGGACGGAAACGTGTTGACCACCGATTAGTTTTTTGCTAATAACTCTTGCTTCCTTCCACCGACTTCTTCGACTCAGAGCTCGATGGAAAGCTTATCTGGTCCTCTTCCAGATGAAATTAACATATTTTGCTCGAAGGAAAGCTTATCTGTTCCTCTTTCAGATGGCATTAACATATTTTATCGTCGAAATCATTGAAGAAGAAGAACCTTATCAGACGAAAATATGCCTTATCTAATAAGAGACATTTAAATTTTTTTAATTGCATAAATTGGCGGCATTTTATTCGGAATTTATAGTTTCTTACATAGACAAAAAATTCGTTTAATTTTTTCCCATTATATATTAGAATTATAGAAGAGTACTTTGCGAAAAGAATTGGCAGTAGGACGGAATCTGTTAACCACCGATTAGTTTTTTGCTAATAACTCTTGCATCCTTCGACCGACTTCTTCGACTAAGAGCTCGATGGAAAGCTTATCTGTTCCTCTTTGAGATGGCATTAAAATACTTTACGAAAAGTCGTAAGAAATAAAATTGTTTTGATCAAAACTAAAATATCCTCGAAATCATTGAAGAAGAAGTACCTTATCAGTCGAAAATATGCCTTATCTAATAAGAGACATTTAAATTTTTTTAATTGCATAAATGGGCGGCATTTTATTCAGAATAAATAGTTTCTTACATGGACAAAAAATTCGTTTAATTTTTTCCCATTAAATACTAGCATTATAGAAGAGTACTTTGCGAAAAGAATTGGCAGTAGGACGGAATCGTGTTGACCACCGATTAGATTTTTGCTAATAACTCTTGCATCCTTCGACCGACTTCTTCGACTAAGAGCTCGATGGAAAGCTTATCTGTTCCTCTTTCAAATGGCAATAACATATTTAAGGAAAAGTCATAAGAAATAAAATTTTTTTGATCAAAACTAAAATATCCTCGAAATCATTGAAGAAGAAGTACCGTTTCAGACGAAAATATGCCTTATCTATTGAGAGACATTTAAATTTTTTTAATTGCATAAATGGGCGGCATTTTATTCAGAATTATTAGTTTTTTACATGGACATAAAATTCGTTTAATTTTTTCCCATTAAATACTAGAATTATAGAAGAGTACTTTGCGTAAAGAATCGGCAGTAGGACGGAATCGTTTTGACCGCCGATTAGTTTTTTGCTAATAACTCTTGCATCCTTCGACAGACTTCTTCGACTAAGAGCTCGATGGAAAGCTTATCTGTTCCTCTTTCAGATGGCATTAACATATTTTACGAAAAGTCGTAAGAAATAAAATTTTTTTGATCAAAACTAAAATATCCTCGAAATCATTGAAGAAGAAGTACCTTAACAGACGAAAATATGCCTTATCTAATAAGAGACATTTAAATTTTTTTAATTGCATAAATGGGCGGAATTTTAATCAGAATAAATAGTTTTTTACATGGACAAAACAGTCGTTTAATTTTTTCCCATTAAATATTAGAATTATAGAAAAGTACTTTGCGAAAAGAATCGGCAGTAGGACGGAAACGTGTTGACCACCGATTAGTTTTTTGCTTATAACTCTTGCATCGTTCGACCGAATTCTTCGACTAAGAGCTCGATGGAAAGCTTATATGTTCCTCTTTGAGATGGCATTAAAATACTTTACGAAAAGTCGTAAGAAATAAAATTGTTTTGATCAAAACTAAAATATCCTCGAAATCATTGAAGAAGAAGTACCTTATCAGACGAAAATATGCCTTATCTAATAAGAGACATTTAAATTTTTTTAATTGCATAAATGGGCGGCAATTTATTCAGAATAAATAGTTTCTTACATGGACAAAAAATTCGTTTAATTTTTTCCCATTAAATACTAGCATTATAGAAGAGTACTTTGCGAAAAGAATTGGCAGTAGGACAGAATCGTGTTGACCACCGATTAGATTTTTGCTAATAACTCTTGCATCCTTCGACCGACTTCTTCGACTAAGAGCTCGATGGAAAGCTTATCTGTTCCTCTTTCAAATGGCATTAACATTTTTAAGGAAAAGTCATAAGAAATAAAATTTTTTTGATCAAAACTAAAATATCCTCGAAATCATTGAAGAAGAAGTACCTTATCAGACGAAAATATGCCTTATCTAATAAGAGACATTTAAATTTTTTTAATTGCATAAATGGGCGGAATTTTAATCAGAATAAATAGTTTTTTACATGGACAAAACAGTCGTTTAATTTTTTCCCATTAAATACTAGAATTATAGAAGAGTACTTTGCGAAAAGAATCGGCAGTAGGACGGAATCGTTTTGACCACCGATTAGTTTTTTGCTAATAACTCTTGCATCCTTCGACAGACTTCTTCGACTAAGAGCTCGATGGAAAGCTTATCTGTTCTTCTTTCAGATGGCATTAACATATTTTATGAAAAGTCGTAAGAAATAAAATTTTTTTGATCAAAACTAAAATATCCTCGAAATCATTGAAGAAGAAGTACCTTGTCAGGCGAAAATATGCCTTATCTAATAAGAGACATTTAAATTTTTTTAATTGCATAAATGGGCGGAATTTTAATCAGAATAAATAGTTTTTTACATGGACAAAACAGTCGTTTAATTTTTTCCCATAAAATATTAGAATTATAGAAAAGTACTTTGCGAAAAGAATCGGCAGTAGGACGGAAACGTGTTGACCACCGATTTCGTTTTTGCTAATAACTCTTGCATCCTTCGACCGACTTCTTCGACTAAGAGCTCGACGGAGAGCTTATCTGTTCCTCTTTCAGATGACATTAACATATTTTACGAAAAGTCATAAGAAATAAAACTTTTTTGATCAAAACTAAAATATCCTCGAAATCATTGAAGAAGAAGTACCTTATCAGACGAAAATATGCCTTATCTAATAAGAGACATTTAAATTCTTAAAATTGCATAAATGGGCGGCATTTTATTCAGAATTAATAGTGTTTTACATGGACAAAAAATTCGTATAATTTTATTAGAATTATAGAAAAGTACTTTGCGAAAAGAATCGGCAGTAGGACGGAAACGTGTTGACCACCGATTAGTTTTTTGCTAATAACTCTTGCATCCTTCGACCGACTTCTTCGACTGAGTGCTCGATGGAAAGCTTATCTGGTCCTCTTCCAGATGAAATTAACATATTTTGCTCGAAGGAAAGCTTATCTGTTCCTCTTTCAGATGGCATTAACATATTTTACGAAAAGTCGTAAGAAATAAAATTTTTTTGATCAAAACTAAAATATCTTCGAAATCATTGAAGAAGAAGTACCTTATCAGACGAAAATATGCCTAATCTAATAAGAGACATTTAAATTTTTTTTTATTGCATAAATGGGTGGCATTTTATTCAAAATTAATAGTTTTTTACATGGTCATAAAATTCGTTTAATTTTTTCCCATTAAATACTAGAATTATAGAAGAGTACTTTGCGAAAAGAATCGGCAGTAGGACGGAATCGTTTTGACCACCGATTAGTTTTTTGCTAATAACTCTTGCATCCTTCGACAGACTTCTTCGACTAAAAGCTCGATTTAAAGCTTATCTATTCCTCTTTCAGATGGCATTAACATATTTTACGAAAAGTCGTAAGAAATAAAATTTTTTTGATCAAAACTAAAAGATCCTCGAAATCATTGAAGAAGAAGTACCTTATCAGACGAAAATATGCCTTATCTAATAAGAGACATTTAAATTTTCTTAATTGCATAAATGGGCGGCATTTTAATCAGAATAAATAGTTTTTTACATGGACAAAACTATTACTATATATTAAAGTACCTTGTCAGGCGAAAATATGCCTTATCTAATAAGAGACATTTAAATTTTTTTAATTGCATAAATGGGCGGAATTTTAATCAGAATAAATAGTTTTTTACATGGACAAAACAGTCGTTTAATTTTTTCCCATAAAATATTAGAATTATAGAAAAGTACTTTGCGAAAAGAATCGGCAGTAGGACGGAAACGTGTTGACCACCGATTTCGTTTTTGCTAATAACTCTTGCATCCTTCGACCGACTTCTTCGACTAAGAGCTCGACGGAGAGCTTATCTGTTCCTCTTTCAGATGACATTAACATATTTTACGAAAAGTCATAAGAAATAAAACTTTTTTGATCAAAACTAAAATATCCTCGAAATCATTGAAGAAGAAGTACCTTATCAGACGAAAATATGCCTTATCTAATAAGAGACATTTAAATTCTTAAAATTGCATAAATGGGCGGCATTTTATTCAGAATTAATAGTGTTTTACATGGACAAAAAATTCGTATAATTTTATTAGAATTATAGAAAAGTACTTTGCGAAAAGAATCGGCAGTAGGACGGAAACGTGTTGACCACCGATTAGTTTTTTGCTAATAACTCTTGCATCCTTCGACCGACTTCTTCGACTGAGTGCTCGATGGAAAGCTTATCTGGTCCTCTTCCAGATGAAATTAACATATTTTGCTCGAAGGAAAGCTTATCTGTTCCTCTTTCAGATGGCATTAACATATTTTACGAAAAGTCGTAAGAAATAAAATTTTTTTGATCAAAACTAAAATATCTTCGAAATCATTGAAGAAGAAGTACCTTATCAGACGAAAATATGCCTAATCTAATAAGAGACATTTAAATTTTTTTTTATTGCATAAATGGGTGGCATTTTATTCAGAATTAATAGTTTTTTACATGGACATAAAATTCGTTTAATTTTTTCCCATTAAATACTAGAATTATAGAAGAGTACTTTGCGAAAAGAATCGGCAGTAGGACGGAATCGTTTTGACCACCGATTAGTTTTTTGCTAATAACTCTTGCATCCTTCGACAGACTTCTTCGACTAAGAGCTCGATTTAAAGCTTATCTGTTCCTCTTTCAGATGGCATTAACATATTTTACGAAAAGTCGTAAGAAATAAAATTTTTTTGATCAAAACTAAAATATCCTCGAAATCATTGAAGAAGAAGTACCTTATCAGACGAAAATATGCCTTATCTAATAAGAGACATTTAAATTTTCTTAATTGCATAAATGGGCGGCATTTTAATCAGAATAAATAGTTTTTTACATGGACAAAACAGTCGTTTAATTTTTTCCCATTAAATATTAGAATTATAGAAAAGTACTTTGCGAAAAGAATCGGCAGTAGGACGGAAACGTGTTGACCACCGATTTGTTTTTTGCTAATAACTCTTGCATCCTTCGACCGACTTCTTCGACTAAAAGCTCGATGGAAAGCTTATCAGTTCCTCTTTCAGATGACATTAACATATTTTACGAAAAGTCATAAGAAATAAAACCTTTTTGATCAAAACTAAAATATCCTCGAAATCATTGAAGAAGAAGTACCTTATCAGACGAAAATATGCCTTATCTAATAAGAGACATTTAAATTTTTTTAATTGCATAAATGGGCGGCATTTTATTCAGAATTAATAGTTTTTTACATGGACAAAAAATTCGTTTAATTTTTTCCCATTATATATTAGAATTATAGAAGAGTACTTTGCGAAAAGAATTGGCAGTAGGACGGAATCGTATTGAACACCGATTAGTTTTTTGCTAATAACTCTTGCATCCTTCGACCGACTTCTTCGACTAAACGCTCGATGGAAAGCTTATCTGTTCCTCTTTCAGATGGCATTAACATATTTTACGAAAAGTCGTAAGAAATAAAATTTTTTTGATCAAAACTAAAATATCCTCGAAATCATTGAAGAAGAAGTACCTTATCGGACGAAAATATGCCTTATCTAATAAGAGACATTTAAATTTTTTTAATTGCATAAATGGGCGGCATTTTATTCGGAATTAATAGTTTCTTAAATGGACAAAAAATTCGTTTAATTTTTTCCCATTATATATTAGAATTATAGAAGAATACTTTACGAAAAGAATTGGCAGTAGGACGGAATCGTGTTGACCACCGATTAGTTTTTTGCTAATAACTCTTGCATCCTTCGACCGACTTCTTCGACTAAGAGCTCGATGGAAAGCTTATCTGTTCCTCTTACAGATGGCATTAACATATTTAAGGAAAAGTCATAAGAAATAAAATTTTTTTGATCAAAACTAAAATATCCTCGAAATCATTGAAGAAGAAGTACCTTATCAGATGAAAATATGCCTTATCTAATAAGAGACATTTAATTTTTTTCAATTGCAGAAATGGGTGGCATTTTATTCAGAGTTAATAGTTTTTTACATGGCCAAAAAATTCGTTTAATTTTTTCCCATTAAAAACTAGAATTATAGAAGAGTACTTTGCGAAAATAATCGGCAGTAGGACGGAATCGTTTTGACCACCGATTTGTTTTTTGCTAATAACTCTTGCATCCTTCGACCGACTTCTTCGACTAAGAGCTCGACAGAGAGCTTATCTGTTCCTCTTTCAGATGACATTAACATATTTTACGAAAAGTCATAAGAAATAAAACTTTTTTGATCAAAACTAAAATATCCTCGAAATCATTGAAGAAGAAGTACCTTATCAGACGAAAATATGCCTTATCTAATAAGAGACATTTAAATTCTTAAAATTGCATAAATGGGCGGCATTTTATTCAGAATTAATAGTGTTTTACATGGACAAAAAATTCGTATAATTTTATTAGAATTATAGAAAAGTACTTTGCGAAAAGAATCGGCAGTAGGACGGAAACGTGTTGACCACCGATTAGTTTTTTGCTAATAACTCTTGCATCCTTCGACCGACTTCTTCGACTGAGTGCTCGATGGAAAGCTTATCTGGTCCTCTTCCAGATGAAATTAACATATTTTGCTCGAAGGAAAGCTTATCTGTTCCTCTTTCAGATGGCATTAACATATTTTACGAAAAGTCGTAAGAAATAAAATTTTTTTGATCAAAACTAAAATATCTTCGAAATCATTGAAGAAGAAGTACCTTATCAGACGAAAATATGCCTAATCTAATAAGAGACATTTAAATTTTTTTTTATTGCATAAATGGGTGGCATTTTATTCAGAATTAATAGTTTTTTACATGGACATAAAATTCGTTTAATTTTTTCCCATTAAATACTAGAATTATAGAAGAGTACTTTGCGAAAAGAATCGGCAGTAGGACGGAATCGTTTTGACCACCGATTAGTTTTTTGCTAATAACTCTTGCATCCTTCGACAGACTTCTTCGACTAAGAGCTCGCTTTAAAGCTTATCTGTTCCTCTTTCAGATGGCATTAACATATTTTACGAAAAGTCGTAAGAAATAAAATTTTTTTGATCAAAACTAAAATATCCTCGAAATCATTGAAGAAGAAGTACCTTATCAGACGAAAATATGCCTTATCTAATAAGAGACATTTAAATTTTCTTAATTGCATAAATGGGCGGCATTTTAATCAGAATAAATAGTTTTTTACATGGACAAAACAGTCGTTTAATTTTTTCCCATTAAATATTAGAATTATAGAAAAGTACTTTGCGAAAAGAATCGGCAGTAGGACGGAAACGTGTTGACCACCGATTTGTTTTTTGCTAATAACTCTTGCATCCTTCGACCGACTTCTTCGACTAAAAGCTCGATGGAAAGCTTATCAGTTCCTCTTTCAGATGACATTAACATATTTTACGAAAAGTCATAAGAAATAAAACCTTTTTGATCAAAACTAAAATATCCTCGAAATCATTGAAGAAGAAGTACCTTATCAGACGAAAATATGCCTTATCTAATAAGAGACATTTAAATTTTTTTAATTGCATAAATGGGCGGCATTTTATTCAGAATTAATAGTTTTTTACATGGACAAAAAATTCGTTTAATTTTTTCCCATTATATATTAGAATTATAGAAGAGTACTTTGCGAAAAGAATTGGCAGTAGGACGGAATCGTATTGACCACCGATTAGTTTTTTGCTAATAACTCTTGCATCCTTCGACCGACTTCTTCGACTAAAAGCTCGATGGAAAGCTTATCTGTTCCTCTTTCAGATGGCATTAACATATTTTACGAAAAGTCGTAAGAAATAAAATTTTTTTGATCAAAACTAAAATATCCTCGAAATCATTGAAGAAGAAGTACCTTATCAGACGAAAATATGCCTTATCTAATAAGAGACATTTAAATTTTTTTAATTGCATAAATGGGCGGCATTTTATTCGGAATTAATAGTTTCTTACATGGACAAAAAAATCGTTTAATTTTTTCCCATTAAATACTAGAATTATAGAAGAGTACTTTGCGAAAAGAATCGGCAGTAGGACGGAATCGTGTTGACCACCGATTTGTTTTTTGCTAATAACTCTTGCATCCTTCGACCGACTTCTTCGACTAAAAGCTCGATGGAAAGCTTATCAGTTCCTCTTTCAGATGACATTAACATATTTTACGAAAAGTCATAAGAAATAAAACCTTTTTGATCAAAACTAAAATATCCTCGAAATCATTGAAGAAGAAGTACCTTATCAGACGAAAATATGCCTTATCTAATAAGAGACATTTAAATTTTTTTAATTGCATAAATGGGCGGCATTTTATTCAGAATTAATAGTTTTTTACATGGACAAAAAATTCGTTTAATTTTTTCCCATTATATATTAGAATTATAGAAGAGTACTTTGCGAAAAGAATTGGCAGTAGGACGGAATCGTATTGACCACCGATTAGTTTTTTGCTAATAACTCTTGCATCCTTCGACCGACTTCTTCGACTAAGAGCTCGATGGAAAGCTTATCTGTTCCTCTTACAGATGGCATTAACATATTTAAGGAAAAGTCATAAGAAATAAAATTTTTTTGATCAAAACTAAAATATCCTCGAAATCATTGAAGAAGAAGTACCTTATCAGATGAAAATATGCCTTATCTAATAAGAGACATTTAATTTTTTTTAATTGCAGAAATGGGTGGCATTTTATTCAGAGTTAATAGTTTTTTACATGGCCAAAAAATTCGTTTAATTTTTTCCCATTAAATACTAGAATTATAGAAGAGTACTTTGCGAAAAGAATCGGCAGTAGGACGGAATCGTGTTGACCACCGATTAGATTTTTGCTAATAACTCTTGCATCCTTCGACCGACTTCTTCGACTAAGAGCTCGATTTAAAGCTTATCTGTTCCTCTTTCAGATGGCATTAACATATTTTACGAAAAGTCGTAAGAAATAAAATTTTTTGATCAAAACTAAAATATCCTCGAAATCATTGAAGAAGAAGTACCTTATCAGACGAAAATATGCCTTATCTAATAAGAGACATTTAAATTTTTTTAATTGCATAAATGGGCGGCATTTTAATCAGAATAAATAGTTTTTTACATGGACAAAACAGTCGTTTAATTTTTTCCCATTAAATATTAGAATTATAGAAAAGTACTTTGCGAAAAGAATCGGCAGTAGGACGGAAACGTGTTGACCACCGATTTGTTTTTTGCTAATAACTCTTGCATCCTTCGACCGACTTCTTCGACTCAGAGCTCGATGGAAAGCTTATCTGGTCCTCTTCCAGATGAAATTAACATATTTTGCTCGAAGGAAAGATTATCTGTTCCTCTTTCAGATGGCATTAACATATTTTACGAAAAGTCGTAAGAAATAAAATTTTTTTGATCAAAACTAAAATATCCTCGAAATCATTGAAGAAGAAGTACCTTATCAGACGAAAATATGCTTTATCTAATAAGAGACATTTAAATTTTTTTTAATTGCATAAATGGGTGGCATTTTGTTCAGAATTAATAGTTTTTTACATGGACATAAAATTCGTTTAATTTTTTCCCATTAAATACTAGAATTATAGAAGAGTACTTTGCGAAAAGAATCGGCAGTAGGACGGAATCGTTTTGACCACCGATTAGTTTTTTGCTAATAACTCTTGCATCCTTCGACAGACTTCTTCGACTAAGAGCTCGATGGAAAGCTTATCTGTTCCTCTTTCAGATGGCATTAACATATTTTACGAAAAGTCGTAAGAAATAAAATTTTTTTGATCAAAACTAAAATATCCTCGAAATCATTGAAGTAGAAGTACCTTATCAGACGAAAATATGCTTTATCTAATAAGAGACATTTAAATTTTTAAAATTGCATAAATGGGCGGCATTTTATTCAGAATTAATAGTGTCTTACATGGACAGAAAATTCGTATAATTTTATTAGAATTATAGAAAAGTACTTTGCGAAAAGAATCGCCAGTAGGACGGAAACGTGTTGACCACCGATTAGTTTCTTGCTAATAACTCTTGCATCCTTCGACCGACTTCTTCGACTAAGAGCTCGACGGAGAGCTTATCTGTTCCTCTTTCAGATGACATTAACATATTTTACGAAAAGTCATAAGAAATAAAACTTTTTTGATCAAAACTAAAATATCCTCGAAATCATTGAAGAAGAAGTACCTTATCAGACGAAAATATGCCTTATCTAATAAGAGACATTTAAATTCTTAAAATTGCATAAATGGGCGGCATTTTATTCAGAATTAATAGTGTTTTACATGGAAAAAAAATTCGTATAATTTTATTAGAATTATAGAAAAGTACTTTGCGAAAAGAATCGGCAGTAGGACGGAAACGTGTTGACCACCGATTAGTTTTTTGCTAATAACTCTTGCATCCTTCGACCGACTTCTTCGACTGAGAGCTCGATGGAAAGCTTATCTGGTCCTCTTCCAGATGAAATTAACATATTTTGCTCGAAGGAAAGCTTATCTGTTCCTCTTTCAGATGGCATTAACATATTTTACGAAAAGTCGTAAGAAATAACATTTTTTTGATCAAAACTAAAATATCTTCGAAATCATTGAAGAAGAAGTACCTTATCAGACGAAAATATGCCTAATCTAATAAGAGACATTTAAATTTTTTTTTAATTGCATAAATGGGTGGCATTTTATTCAGAATTAATAGTTTTTTACATGGACATAAAATTCGTTTAATTTTTTCCCATTAAATACTAGAATTATAGAAGAGTACTTTGCGAAAAGAATCGGCAGTAGGACGGAATCGTTTTGACCACCGATTAGTTTTTTGCTAATAACTCTTGCATCCTTCGACAGACTTCTTCGACTAAGAGCTCGATTTAAAGCTTATCTGTTCCTCTTTCAGATGGCATTAACATATTTTACGAAAAGTCGTAAGAAATAAAATTGTTTTGATCAAAACTAAAATATCCTCGAAATCATTGAAGAAGAAGTACCTTATCAGACGAAAATATGCCTTATCTAATAAGAGACATTTAAATTTTTTTAATTGCATAAATGGGCGGCATTTTATTCGGAATTAATAGTTTCTTACATGGACAAAAAATTCGTTTAATTTTTTCCCATTATATATTAGAATTATAGAAGAATACTTTACGAAAAGAATTGGCAGTAGGACGGAATCGTGTTGACCACCGATTAGTTTTTTGCTAGTAACTCTTGCATCCTTCGACCGACTTCTTCGACTAAGAGCTCGATGGAAAGCTTATCTGTTCCTCTTACAGATGGCATTAACATATTTAAGGAAAAGTCATAAGAAATAAAATTTTTTTGATCAAAACTAAAATATCCTCGAAATCATTGAAGAAGAAGTACCTTATCAGATGAAAATATGCCTTATCTAATAAAAGACATTTAATTTTTTTTAATTGCAGAAATGGGTGGCATTTTATTCAGAGTTAATAGTTTTTTACATGGCCAAAAAATTCGTTTAATTTTTTCCCATTAAATACTAGAATTATAGAAGAGTACTTTGCGAAAAGAATCGGCAGTAGGACGGAATCGTTTTGACCACCGATTAGTTTTTTGCTTATAACTCTTGCATCCTTCGACCGACTTCTTCGACTGAGAGCTCGATGGAAAGCTTATCTGGTCCTCTTCCAGATGAAATTAACATATTTTGCTCGAAGGAAAGCTTATCTGTTCCTCTTTCAGATGGCATTAACATATTTTACGAAAAGTCGTAAGAAATAAAATTTTTTTGATCAAAACTAAAATATCTTCGAAATCATTGAAGAAGAAGTACCTTATCAGACGAAAATATGTCTTATCTAATAAGAGACGTTTAAATTTTTTTTTAATTGCATAAATGGGTGGCATTTTATTCAGAATTAATAGTTTTTTACATGGACATAAAATTCGTTTAGTTTTTTCCCATTAAATATTAGAATTATAGAAGAGTACTTTGCGAAAAGAATCGGCAGTAGGACGGAATCGTTTTGACCACCGATTAGTTGTTTGCTAATAACTCTTGCATCCTTCGACAGACTTCTTCGACTAAGAGCTCGATTTAAAGCTTATCTGTTCCTCTTTCAGATGGCATTAACATATTTTACGAAAAGTCGTAAGAAATAAAATTTTTTTGATCAAAACTAAAATATCCTCGAAATCATTGAAGAAGAAGTACCTTATCAGACGAAAATATGCCTTATCTAATAAGAGACATTTAAATTTTCTTAATTTCATAAATGGGCGGAATTTAAATCAGAATAAATAGTTTTTTACATGGACAAAACAGTCGTTTAATTTTTTCCCATTAAATATTAGAATTATAGAAAAGTACTTTGCGAAAAGAATCGGCAGTAGGACGGAAACGTGTTGACCACCGATTAGTTTTTTGCTAATAACTCTTGCATCCTTCGACCGACTTCTTCGACTAAGAGCTCGATGGAAAGCTTATCTGTTCCTCTTTCATAAGGCATTAACATATTTTACGAAAAGTCGTTAGAAATAAAATTTTTTTGATCAAAGCTAAAATATCTTCGAAATCATTGAAGACGAAGTACTTTATCAGACGAAAATATGCCTTATCTAATATGAGACATTTAAATTTTTTTAATTGCATAAATGGGCGGCATTTTATACAGAGTTAATAGTTTTTTACATGGACAGAAAATTCATTTAACTTTTTCCCATTAAATACTAGAATTATAGAAAAGTACTTTTCGAAAAGAATCGTCAATAGGACGGAAACGTGTTGACCACCGATTAGTTTTTTGCTAATAACTCTTGCATCCTTCGACCGACTTCTTCGACTAAGAGCTCGGTGGAAAGCTTATCTGTTCCTCTTTCATAAGGCATTAACATATTTTACGAAAAGTCATAAGAAACAAAAAATTTTGGATCAAAACTAAAATATCCTCGAAATCATTGACAAAGAAGTACCTTATCAGACGAAAATATGCCTTATCTAATCAGGGACATTTAAATTTTTTTAATTGCACAAATGTGTGGCATTTTATTCAGAATTTATAGTTTTTTAGATGGACCAAAAATTCGTTTAATATTTCATAAGAAATAAAATTTTTTTGATCAAAACTAAAATATCCTCGAAATCATTGAAGAAGAATTACCTTATCAGACGAAAATATGCCTTATCTAATAAAAGACATTTAAATTTTTTTAATTGCATAAATGGGCGGCACTTAATTCAGAATTAAAAGTTTTTTACTTGGACAAAAAATTCGTTTAATTTTTTCCCATTAAAAACTAGAATTATAGAAAAGTACTTTGCGAAAAGAATCGGCAATAGGACGGAATCGTGTTGACCATCGATAAGTTTTTTGCCAATAACTCTTGCATACTTCGACCGACTTCTTCGACTAAGAGCTTGAAAGCTTATCTGGTCCTCTTCCATATAGCATTAACATATTTTACGAAAATCATAAGAAATAAAATTTTTTTGATCAAAACTAAAATATCCTCGAAATCATTGAAAAAGAAGTACTCTATCAGACGAAAATATGCCTTATCTAATATGAGACATTTAAATTTTTTTAATTGCATAAATGGGTGGCATTTTATTCAGAATAAATAGTTTTTTAGATGGACCAAAAATTCGTTTAATATTTTCCCATTAAATACTAGAATTATAGAAAAGTACTTTGCGAAAAGAATCGGCAGTATGACGGAAACGTGTTGACCACCGATTAGTTTTTTGCTAATAACTCTTGCATCCTTCGACCGACTTCTTCGACTAAGAGCTCGATGGAAAGCTTATCTTTTCCTCTTTCAGACGGCATTAACATATTTTACGAAAAGTCGTAAGAAATAATATTTTTTTGATCAAAACTAAAATATCCTCGAAATCATTGAAGAAGAATTACCTTATCAGACGAAAATATGCCTTATCTAATAAAAGACATTTAAATTTTTTTAATTGCATAAATGGGCGGCACTTAATTCAGAATTAAAAGTATTTTACTTGGACAAAAAATTCGTTTAATTTTTTCCCATTAAAAACTAGAATTATAGAAAAGTACTTTGCGAAAAGAATCGGCAGTAGGACGGAAACGTGTTGACCACCGATTAGTTTTTTGCTAATAACTCTTGCATCCTTCGACCGACTTCTTCGACTAAGAGCTCGGTGGAAAGCTTATCTGTTCCTCTTTCATAAGGCATTAACATATTTTACGAAAAGTCATAAGAAACAAAAAATTTTGGATCAAAACTAAAATATCCTCGAAATCATTGAAAAAGAAGTACCTTATCAGACGAAAATATGCCTTATCTAATCAGGGACATTTAAATTTTTTTAATTGCACAAATGTGTGGCATTTTATTCAGAATTAATAGTTTTTTAGATGGACCAAAAATTCGTTAAATATTTCATAAGAAATAACATTTTTTTGATCAAAACTAAAATATCCTCGAAATCATTGAAGAAGAATTGCCTTATCAGACGAAAATATGCCTTATCTATTATAATAAAAGACATTTAAATATTTTTAATTGCATAAATGGGTGGCATTTTATTCAGAATAAATAGTTTTTTAGATGGACCAAAAATTCGTTTAATATTTTCCCATTAAATACTAGAATTATAGAAAAGTACTTTGCGAAAAGAATCGGCAGTATGACGGAAACGTGTTGACCACCGATTAGTTTTTTGCTAATAACTCTTGCATCCTTCGACCGACTTCTTCGACTAAGAGCTCGATGGAAAGCTTATCTGTTCCTCTTTCATAAGGCATTAACATATTTTACGAAAAGTCATAAGAAACAAAAATTTTTGATCAAAACTAAAATATCCTCGAAATCATTGAAAAAGAAGTACCTTATCAGACGAAAATATGCCTTATCTAATATGAGACATTTAAATTTTTTTAATTGCATAAATGGGCGGCACTTAATTCAGAATTAAAAGTATTTTACTTGGACAAAAAATTCGTTTAATTTTTTCCCATTAAAAACTAGAATTATAGAAAAGTACTTTGCGAAAAGAATCGGCAGTAGGACGGAAACGTGTTGACCACCGATTAGTTTTTTGCTAATAACTCTTGCATCCTTCGACCGACTTCTTTGACTAAGAGCTCGGTGGAAAGCTTATCTGTTCCTCTTTCATAAGGCATTAACATATTTTACGAAAAGTCATAAGAAACAAAAAATTTTGGATCAAAACTAAAATATCCTCGAAATCATTGAAAAAGAAGTACCTTATCAGACGAAAATATGCCTTATCTAATCAGGGACATTTAAATTTTTTTAATTGCACAAATGTGTGGCATTTTATTCAGAATTAATAGTTTTTTAGATGGACCAAAAATTCGTTAAATATTTCATAAGAAATAACATTTTTTTGATCAAAACTAAAATATCCTCGAAATCATTGAAGAAGAATTACCTTATCAGACGAAAATATGCCTTATCTAATAAAAGACATTTAAATATTTTTAATTGCATAAATGGGTGGCATTTTATTCAGAATAAATAGTTTTTTAGATGGACCAAAAATTCGTTTAATATTTTCCCATTAAATACTAGAATTATAGAAAAGTACTTTGCGAAAAGAATCGGCAGTATGACGGAAACGTGTTGACCACCGATTAGTTTTTTGCTAATAACTCTTGCATCCTTCGACCGACTTCTTCGACTAAGAGCTCGGTGGAAAGCTTATCTGTTCCTCTTTCATAAGGCATTAACATATTTTACGAAAAGTCATAAGAAACAAAAAATTTTGGATCAAAACTAAAATATCCTCGAAATCATTGAAAAAGAAGTACCTTATCAGACGAAAATATGCCTTATCTAATCAGGGACATTTAAATTTTTTTAATTGCATAAATGGATGGCATTTTATTCAGAATAAATAGTTTTTTAGATGGACAAAAAATTCGTTTAATCTTTTCCCATTAAATACTAGAAATTTAGAAAAGTACTTTGCGAATAGAATCGCCAGTAGGACGGAATCGTGTTGACCATCGATTAGTTTTTTGCCAATAACTCTTGCATTCTTCGACCGACTTATTCGACTAAGAGCTCGTTGGAAAGCTTATCTGGTCCTCTTCCAGATGGCATTAACATTTTTTACGAAAAGTCATAAGAAACAAAAATTTTTTTGATCAAAACTAAAATATCCTCGAAATCATTGAAAAAGAAGTACTTTATCAAACGAAAATATGCCTTATATAATATGAGACATTTAAATTTTCTTAATTGCATAAATGGGTGGCATTTTATTCAGAATTAAAAGTTTTTTAATTGGACAAAAAATTCGTTTAATTTTTTCCCATTAAAAACTAGAATTATAGAAAAGTACTTTGCGAAAAGAATCGGCAGTAGGACGGAAACGTGTTGACCACCGATTAGTTTTTTGCTAATAACTCTTGCATTCTTCGACAGACTTCTTCGACTTATGGCTCGATGGAAAGCTTATCTGTTCCTCTTTCAGATGGCATTAACATATTTTACGAAAAGTCGTTAGAAACAACATTGTTTTGATCAAAACTAAAATATCCTCGAAATCATTGAAGAAGAACTACCTTATGAGACGAAAATATGCCTTATCTCATCAGGGACATTTAAATTTTTTTAATTGCATAAATGTGTGGCATTTTATTCAGAATTAATAGTTTTTTAGATGGACCAAAAATTCGTTTAATATTTTCCCATTAAATACTAGGATTATAGAAAAGTACTTTGCGAAAAGAATCGGCAGTAGGACGGAATCGTGTTGACCATCGATTAGTTTTTTGCCAATAACTCTTGCATACTTCGACCGACTTCTTCGACTAAGTGCTCGATGGAAAGCTTATCTAGTCCTCTTCCAGATGGCATTAACATATTTTACGAAATGTCATAAGAAATAAAATTTTTTTGATCAAAACTAAAATATCGTCGAAATCATTGAAAAAGAAGTACTTTATCAGACGAAAATATGCCTTATCTAATATGAGACATTTAAATTTTTTTAATTGCATAAATGGGCGGCATTTTATTCAGAATTAATAGTTTTTTAGATGGACCAAAAATGCGTTTAATATTTTCCCATTAAATAGTAGAATTATAGAAAAGTACTTTGCGAAAAGAATCGGCAGTAGGACGGAATCGTGTTGACCATCGATTAGTTTTTTGTCAATAACTCTTGCATACTTCGACCGACTTCTTCGACTAAGAGCTCGATGGAAAGCTTATCTGGTCCTCTTCCAGATGGCATTAACATATTTTACGAAAAGTCATAAGAAATAAAATTTTTTTGATCAAAACTAAAATATCCTCGAAATCATTGAAAAAGAAGTACTTTATCAAACGAAAATATGCCTTATATAATATGAGACATTTAAATTTTCTTAATTGCATAAATGGGTGGCATTTTATTCAGAATTAAAAGTTTTTTAATTGGACAAAAAATTCGTTTAATTTTTTCCCATTAAAAACTAGAATTATAGAAAAGTACTTTGCGAAAAGAATCGGCAGTAGGACGGAAACGTGTTGACCACCGATTAGTTTTTTGCTAATAACTCTTGCATTCTTCGACAGACTTCTTCGACTTATGGCTCGATGGAAAGCTTATCTGTTCCTCTTTCAGATGGCATTAACATATTTTACGAAAAGTCGTTAGAAACAACATTGTTTTGATCAAAACTAAAATATCCTCGAAATCATTGAAGAAGAACTACCTTATGAGACGAAAATATGCCTTATCTCATCAGGGACATTTAAATTTTTTTAATTGCATAAATGGGTGGCATTTTATTCAGAATTAATAGTTTTTTAGATGGACCAAAAATGCGTTTAATATTTTCCCATTAAATAGTAGAATTATAGAAAAGTACTTTGCGAAAAGAATCGGCAGTAGGACGGAATCGTGTTGACCATCGATTAGTTTTTTGTCAATAACTCTTGCATACTTCGACCGACTTCTTCGACTAAGAGCTCGATGGAAAGCTTATCTGGTCCTCTTCCAGATGGCATTAACATATTTTACGAAAAGTCATAAGAAATAAAATTTTTTTGATCAAAACTAAAATATCCTCGAAATCATTGAAAAAGAAGTACTTTATCAGACGAAAATATGCTTTATCTAATATGAGACATTTAAATTTTTTTAATTGCATAAATGGGCGGCATTTTATTCAGAATTAATAGTTTTTTACATGGACAGAAAATTCATTTAACTTTTTCCCATTAAATACTAGAATTATAGAAAAGTACTTTAGGAAAAGAATCGGCAGTAGGATGGAAACGGGTTGACCACCGATTAGTTTTTTGCTAATAACTCTTGCATCCTTCGACCGACTTCTTCGACTGAGAGCTCGATGGAAAGCTTATCTGTTCCTCTTTCATAAGGCATTAACATATTTTACGAAAAGTCATAAGAAACAAAAAATTTTGGATCAAAACTAAAATATCCTCGAAATCATTGAAGAAGAAGTACCTTATCAGACGAAAATATGCCTTATCTAATATGAGACATTTCAATTTTTTTATTTGCATAAATGTGTGTCATTTTATTCAGAATAAATAGTTTTTTAGATGGACAAAAAATTCGTTTAATCTTTTCCCATTAAATACTAGAAATTTAGAAAAGTACTTTGCGAATAGAATCGCCAGTAGGACGGAATCGTGTTGACCATCGATTAGTTTTTTGCCAATAACTCTTGCATTCTTCGACCGACTTATTCGACTAAGAGCTCGTTGGAAAGCTTATCTGGTCCTCTTCCAGATGGCATTAACATATTTTACGAAAAGTCATAAGAAACAAAAAATTTTGGATCAAAACTAAAATATCCTCGAAATCATTGAAAAAGAAGTACCTTATCAGACGAAAATATGCCTTATCTAATCAGGGACATTTAAATTTTTTTAATTGCACAAATTTGTGGCATTTTATTCAGAATTAATAGTTTCTTACATGGACAAAAAATTCGTTTAATTTTTTCCCATTATATATTAGAATTATAGAAGAATACTTTACGAAAAGAATCGGCAGTAGGACGGAATCGTTTTGACCACCGATTAGTTTTTTGCTAATAACTCTTGCATCCTTCGACCGACTTCTTCGACTGAGAGCTCGATGGAAAGCTTATCTGGTCCTCTTCCAGATGAAATTAACATATTTTGCTCGAAGGAAAGCTTATCTGTTCCTCTTTCAGATGGCATTAACATATTTTACGAAAAGTCGTAAGAAATAAAATTTTTTTGATCAAAACTAAAATATCTTCGAAATCATTGAAGAAGAAGTACCTTATCAGACGAAAATATGTCTTATCTAATAAGAGACGTTTAAATTTTTTTTTAATTGCATAAATGGGTGGCATTTTATTTAGAATTAATAGTTTTTTACATGGACATAAAATTCGTTTAGTTTTTTCCCATTAAATATTAGAATTATAGAAGAGTACTTTGCGAAAAGAATCGGCAGTAGGACGGAATCGTTTTGACCACCGATTAGTTGTTTGCTAATAACTCTTGCATCCTTCGACAGACTTCTTCGACTAAGAGCTCGATTTAAAGCTTATCTGTTCCTCTTTCAGATGGCATTAACATATTTTACGAAAAGTCGTAAGAAATAAAATTTTTTTGATCAAAACTCAAAAATATCCTCGAAATCATTGAAGAAGAAGTACCTTATCAGACGAAAATATGCCTTATCTAATAAGAGACATTTAAATTTTTTTAATTGCATAAATGGGCGGAATTTAAATCAGAATAAATAGTTTTTTACATGGACAAAACAGTCGTTCAATTTTTTCTTATTAAATATTAGAATTATAGAAAAGTACTTTGCGAAAAGAATCGGCAGTAGGACGGAAACGTGTTGACCACCGATTAGTTTTTTGATAATAACTCTTGCATCCTTCGACCGACTTCTTCGACTAAGAGCTCGATGGAAAGCTTATCTGTTCCTCTTTCATAAGGCATTAACATATTTTACGAAAAGTCGTTAGAAATAAAATTTTTTTGATCAAAGCTAAAATATCTTCGAAATCATTGAAGACGAAGTACTTTATCAGACGAAAATATGCCTTATCTAATATGAGACATTTAAATTTTTTTAATTGCATAAATGGGCGGCATTTTATACAGAGTTAATAGTTTTTTACATGGACAGAAAATTCATTTAACTTTTTCCCATTAAATACTAGAATTATAGAAAAGTACTTTGCGAAAAGAATCGGCAATAGGACGGAAACGTGTTGACCACCGATTAGTTTTTTGCTAATAACTCTTGCATCCTTCGACCGACTTCTTCGACTAAGAGCTCGGTGGAAAGCTTATCTGTTCCTCTTTCATAAGGCATTAACATATTTTACGAAAAGTCATAAGAAACAAAAAATTTTGGATCAAAACTAAAATATCCTCGAAATCATTGACAAAGAAGTACCTTATCAGACGAAAATATGCCTTATCTAATCAGGGACATTTAAATTTTTTTAATTGCACAAATGTGTGGCATTTTTTTCAGAATTTATAGTTTTTTAGATGGACCAAAAATTCGTTTAATATTTCATAAGAAATAAAATTTTTTTGATCAAAACTAAAATATCCTCGAAATCATTGAAGAAGAATTACCTTATCAGACGAAAATATGCCTTATCTAATAAAAGACATTTAAATTTTTTTAATTGCATAAATGGGCGGCACTTAATTCAGAATTAAAAGTTTTTTACTTGGACAAAAAATTCGTTTAATTTTTTCCCATTAAAAACTAGAATTATAGAAAAGTACTTTGCGAAAAGAATCGGCAATAGGACGGAATCGTGTTGACCATCGATTAGTTTTTTGCCAATAACTCTTGCATACTTCTACCGACTTCGTCGACTAAGAGCTTGAAAGCTTATCTGGTCCTCTTCCAGATGGCATTAACATATTTTACGAAAATCATAAGAAATAAAATTTTTTTGATCAAAACTAAAATATCCTCGAAATCATTGAAAAATAAGTACTCTATCAGACGAAAATATGCCTTATCTAATATGAGACATTTAAATTTTTTTAATTGCATAAATGGGTGGCATTTTATTCAGAATAAATAGTTTTTTAGATGGACCAAAAATTCGTTTAATATTTTCCCATTAAATACTAGAATTATAGAAAAGTACTTTGCGAAAAGAATCGGCAGTATGACGGAAACGTGTTGACCACCGATTAGTTTTTTGCTAATAACTCTTGCATCCTTCGACCGACTTCTTCGACTAAGAGCTCGATGGAAAGCTTTTCTTTTCCTCTTTCAGACGGCTTTAACATATTTTACGAAAAGTCGTAAGAAATAATATTTTTTTGATCAAAACTAAAACATCCTCGAAATCATTGAAGAAGAATTACCTTATCAGACGAAAATATGCCTTATCTAATAAAAGACATTTAAATTTTTTTAATTGCATAAATGGGCGGCACTTAATTCAGAATTAAAAGTATTTTACTTGGACAAAAAATTCGTTTAATTTTTTCCCATTAAAAACTAGAATTATAGAAAAGTACTTTGCGAAAAGAATCGGCAGTAGGACGGAAACGTGTTGACCACCGATTAGTTTTTTGCTAATAACTCTTGCATCCTTCGACCGACTTCTTCGACTAAGAGCTCGGTGGAAAGCTTATCTGTTCCTCTTTCATAAGGCATTAACATATTTTACGAAAAGTCATAAGAAACAAAAAATTTTGGATCAAAACTAAAATATCCTCGAAATCATTGAAAAAGAAGTACCTTATCAGACGAAAATATGCCTTATCTAATCAGGGACATTTAAATTTTTTTAATTGCACAAATGTGTGGCATTTTATTCAGAATTAATAGTTTTTTAGATGGACCAAAAATTCGTTAAATATTTCATAAGAAATAAAATTTTTTTGATCAAAACTAAAATATCCTCGAAATCATTGAAGAAGAATTACCTTATCAGACGAAAATATGCCTTATCTAATAAAAGACATTTAAATATTTTTAATTGCATAAATGGGTGGCATTTTATTCAGAATAAATAGTTTTTTAGTTGGACCAAAAATTCGTTTAATATTTTCCCATTAAATACTAGAATTATAGAAAAGTACTTTGCGAAAAGAATCGGCAGTATGACGGAAACGTGTTGACCACCGATTAGTTTTTTGCTAATAACTCTTGCATCCTTCGACCGACTTCTTCGACTAAGAGCTCGATGGAAAGCTTATCTGTTCCTCTTTCAGACGGCATTAACATATTTTACGAAAAGTCGTAACAAATAATATTTTTTTGATCAAAACTAAAATATCCTCGAAATCATTGAAGAAGAATTACCTTATCAGACGAAAATGTGCCTTATCTAATAAGAGACATTTAAATTTTTTTAATTGCATAAATGGGCGACACTTAATTCAGAATTAAAAGTTTTTTACTTGGACAAAAAATTCGTTTAATTTTTTCCCATTAAAAACTAGATTTATAGAAAAGTACTTTGCGAAAAGAATCGGCAGTAGGACGGAAACGTGTTGACAACCGATTAGTTTTTTGCTAATAACTCTTGCATCCTTCGACCGACTTCTTCGACTAAGAGCTCGATGGAAAGCTTATCTGTTCCTCTTTCAGATGGCATTAACATATTTTACGAAAAGTCGTAACAAATAATATTTTTTTGATCAAAACTAAAATATCCTCGAAATCATTGAAGAAGAATTACCTTATCAGACGAAAATGTGCCTTATCTAATAAGAGACATTTAAATTTTTTTAATTGCATAAATGGGCGACACTTAATTCAGAATTAAAAGTTTTTTACTTGGACAAAAAATTCGTTTAATTTTTTCCCATTAAAAACTAGAATTATAGAAAAGTACTTTGCGAAAAGAATCGGCAGTAGGACGGAAACGTGTTGACCACCGATTAGTTTTTTGCTAATAACTCTTGCATCCTTCGACCGACTTCTTCGACTAAGAGCTCGATGGAAAGCTTATCTGTTCCTCTTTCAGACGGCATTAACATATTTTACGAAAAGTCGTAACAAATAATATTTTTTTGATCAAAACTAAAATATCCTCGAAATCATTGAAGAAGAATTACCTTATCAGACGAAAATGTGCCTTATCTAATAAGAGACATTTAAATTTTTTTAATTGCATAAATGGGCGACACTTAATTCAGAATTAAAAGTTTTTTACTTGGACAAAAAATTCGTTTAATCTTTTCCCATTAAATACTAGAAATTTAGAAAAGTACTTTGCGAATAGAATCGCCAGTAGGACGGAATCGTGTTGACAACCGATTAGTTTTTTGCTGATAACTCTTGCATCCTTCGACCGACTTCTTCGACTAAGAGCTCGATGGAAAGCTTATCTGTTCCTCTTTCAGATGGCATTAACATATTTTACGAAAAGTCGTAAGAAATAAAATTTTTTGGATCAAAACTAAAATATCCTCGAAATCATTGAAGAAGAAGTACCTTATCAGACGAAAATATGCCTTATCTAATCAGGGACATTTAAATTTTTTTATTTGCATAAATGTGTGTCATTTTATTCAGAATTAATAGTTTTTTAGATGGACCAAAAATTCGTTTAATATTTTCCCATTAAATACTAGAATTATAGAAAAGTACTTTGCGAAAAGAATCGGCAGTAGGACGGAATCGTGTTGACCATCGATTAGTTTTTTGCCAATAACTCTTGCATACTTCGACCGACTTCTTCGACTAAGAGATCGATGGAAAGCTTATCTGGTAGTCTTCCAGATGGCTTTAACATATTTTACGAAAAGTCATAAGAAATAAAATTTTTTTGATCAAAACTAAAATTTCCTCGAAATCATTGAAAAAGAAGTACTTTATCAGACGAAAATATGCCTTATCTTATATGAGACATTTAAATTTTTTTTATTGCATAAATGGGCGGCATTTTATACAGAGTTAATAATTTTTTACATGGACAGAAAATTCAGTTAACTTTTTCCCATTAAATGCTAGAATTATAGAAAAGTTCTTTGCGAAAAGAATCGGCAATAGGACGGAAACGTGTTGACCACCGATTAGTTTTTTGCTAATAACTCTTGCATCCTTCGACCGACTTCTTCGACTAAAAGCTCGGTGGAAAGCTTATCTGTTCCTCTTTCATAAGGCATTAACATATTTTACGAAAAGTCATAAGAAACAAAAATTTTTGGATCAAAACTAAAATATCCTCGAAATCATTGAAAAAGAAGTACCTTATCAGACGAAAATATGCCTCATCTAATCAGGGACATTTAAATTTTTATACTTTTCACGTATGTGAAATAGTATAATAACTTTGTGCTGAAGTTTGTAACAGATCGAAATATTCATTTCCGACTATATAAAGTATATATATTCTTGATCAGGACTACAAGACGAGTTGATTTAGCTATGTCCCTCTGTCCGTCTGTCCGTCTGTCTGTATATATACAATCTCCTCCCACAGTTTTTAAGATATCGAGCTGAAATTTTGCACAGAGACTTCTTATTCGTGCAGTCAACTCATTTGTCGGATCCAGCCATATCGGACCACTGGAACACGTAGCCCCCATACGAAAAGAAGAAGAAAAACCAGTAAGGACGCTATCTTCAGCAAGGCTGAAGCTATAATACTTTTCACTTTGTGTCACTATAAAAAAAAACTAAATGAATAGTTTTCATGCCTCCCTAACAACATAACTGTAATGTTTCAAGTCAATTCGTTAAAAAACAAAAAATTTTTCCATACAACTGTTCAAGTTTTGCGATAAGTGGGCGTAGCCATGCCCACATTTGGTCAAAATAGTTTTTATTCCTCCCTAAGAACATAACAGTAAAGTTTCAAGTCAATTGGTTAAAAAACAAAAAAGTTTTCCATACAAAGGGTCAATTTTCGCTATAAAAGGGCGTGGCCACGCCCACTTTTGATCAAAATAGTTTTCATTCCTCCCTAAGAGCATAACTGCAAAGTTTCAAGTCAATTGGTTAAAAAACAAAAAAGTTTTCCATACAACGGGTCAATTTTTGCTATAAGTAGGCGTGGCTACGCCCACTTTTGGTCAAAATAGTTTTCATTCCTCTCTAGGAACATAACTGTGAAGTTTTAAGTCAATTGGTTAAAAAACAAAAAAGTTTTCCATACAAAAAATCAATTTTCGCTATAAAAGGGCGTGGCTACGCCCACTTTTCATCAAAATAGTTTTCATTCCTCCCTAAGAACATAACGGTAAAGTTTCAAGTCAATTGATTAAAAAACAAAAAAGTTTTCCATACAAAGGGTCAAGTTAAGCTATAAGTGGGTGTGGCCATGCCCACTTTTGATCAAAATAGTTTTCATTCCTCCCTAAGAGCATAACTGCAAAGTTTCAAGTCAATTGGTTAAAAAACAAAAAAGTTTTCCATACAACGGGTCAATTTTCGCTATAAGTAGGCGTGGCTACGCCCACTTTTGGTTAAAATAGTTTTCATTCCTCCCTAAGAACATAACTGTAAAGTTTCAAGTCAATTGGTTAAAAAACAAAAAAGTTTTCCATACAAAGGGTCAAGTTAAGCTATAAGTGGGCGTGGCCACGCCCACTTTTGATCAAAATAGTTTTCATTCCTCCCTAAGAGCATAACTGCAAAGTTTCAAGTCAATTGGTTAAAAAACAAAAAAGTTTTCCATACAATGGGTCAATTTTCGCTATAAGTGGGCGTGGCTACGCCTGGCTACGCCCACTTTTGGTCAAAATAGTTTTCATTCCTCTCTAAGAACATAACTGTAAAGTTTCAAGTCAATTGGTTAAAAAACAAAAAAGTTTTCCATACAACGGGTAAATTTTCGCTATAAGTGGGCGTGGCTACGCGTGGTTACGCCCACTTTTGGTCAAAATAGATTTCATTCCTCCTTAAGAACATAACTTTAAAATTTCAAGTCAATTAGTTAAGATACAAAAAAGTTTTCCATACAACGACGTGAATATTCCTTCTCTTCCTCTTCTTCATTTTGTATGGGAGCTACCAGTTCCAGATGTCCAATCTCAATGAAACTTTCAGGCATGTAGTCGGACCATGTAAAACTACTATGTTTTAAATTTCAGCACTCTATTGTACAAAACAAAAAAGTTTTCCATACAACGATTCAAGTTTTGTTCACTTTTCTTCTTCTTTTCGTATGGGAGCTACCTGTTCCAATAATCCGATCATGCTGGTTCCGACGAATGATTCATCGTAATAAATTCTAAGACTCTGTGCAAAGTTTCAGCTCGATAGCTTCAAAACTGAGGGACTAGTTTGCATACATACAGACAGACAGACAGACCGACAGACAGACAGACAGACAGACAGACGGACAGACGGACATGGCTAAATCAACTCCTCTTGTCGTCCTGATCAAGAATATACATACTTTATATAGTCGGAAATTAATATTTCGATCTGTTACAAACTCCGTGACAAAGTTAATATACTATTTCACATAAGTGAAAAGTATAAAAATTTAAATGTCTCATATTAGATAAGGCATATTTTCGTCTGATAAAGTACTTCTTTTTCAATGATTTCGAGGATATTTTAGTTTTGATCAAAAAAATTTTATTTCTTACGACTTTTCGTAAAATATGTTAATGCCATCTGAAAATGGAACAGATAAGCTTTCCATCGAGCTCTTAGTCGAAGAAGTATGTCGAAGGATGCAAGAGTTATCAGCAAAAAAATAATCGCTGGTCAACACGTTTCCGTCCTACTGCCGATTGTTTTCGCTAAGTACCTTTCTTAATTCTACTATTTAATGGGAAACCAGTAAGGGCGGTATAGTCGAGTATACTCGACAATATTCATAATAGTGTAGTGCCTATTCAAATAGTGTTCAAAATATCAAGAAAATCGGTCAAAAAATGTGGATTTTACGAAAAATTTACGTTTGTGGGTCTCTGAGGGGAAGCCATCAAAGAGAGGGGAAATTTGTGGTATGCAGTTTTTAAGATGTATTGAGCTTGTATACAAAATTTCAGGTTCATACCTTTGTCAGTTTTGGAGATATAGCTTTTTTAAGAACAATACTAGGGGAGGGGAAATTAAGGGGAGGGGGTAAAATTGTGGTATGCAGTTTTGTAGAGTTACTCATACTGAGTCTACATACCGACTTTCATGTTTCTATCTCTTTGGATGCTCGACTTATAGCGTTTTCAAAAAGTGGCGGTGCTGGATGGGCGGGAAGGAGTGGGCGTCGCACAAAACCATTCAAACTTGATCTGCTGCCGAGCATCACGAGTCTACCCACCAAATTTCAAGTCTCTAGCTCTTAGAGTTTCCGAGAACCATTGGTGAGGACGGACGGACGGACGGACAAACGGACAGACGGACAGAGGGACGGACATAGCTTAATCAACTTCTCTTGTCGTCCCGATCAAGAATATATATACTTTATGGGGTCCCCCGACCCTCCTTCTGTGTGTTACATATATTTGGCTTTTGCACAAACACAATATACCCTGATACACAGTATGTGTACAGGGTATAAAAATTAAACGACTTTTTTATCCATGTAAAAAACTATTAATTCTGAATAAAGTGCCGCCCATTTATGCAACTAAAAAAATTTAAATGTCTCTTATTAGATAAGGCATATTTTCGTCTGATAAAGTACTTCTTTTTCAATGATTTCGAGGATATTTTAGTTTTGATCAAAAAAATGATAAGGTACTTCTTCTTCAATGATTTCGAGGATTTTTTAGTTTTGATCAAAAAATTTTATTTCTTATGACTTTTAGTAAAATATGTTAATGCCATCTGAAAGAGGAACAGATAAGCTTTCCATCGAGCTCTTAGTCGAAGAAGTCGGTTGAAGGATGCAAGAGTTGTTAGCAAAAAACAAATCGGTGGTCTACACGTTTCCGTCCTACTGCCGATTCTTTTCGCAAAGTACTCTTCAATAATTCTAGTATTTAATGGGAAAAAATTAAACTAATTTTTTGTCCATGTAAGAAACTATTAATTCTGAATAAAATGCCGCCCATTTATGCAATTAAAAAAATTTAAATGTCTCTTATTAGATAAGGTATATTTTCGTCTGATACGGGGGTGTCACAGAAATCGCTTACTAGAGATTTCATGCCAAAAACAACCAAAAGGGAAATTTTGGTGTCACAGAAAATCTCTATCAGGGAAATTTTTTCTCTAGCAAAATCTCTGACTATACCCTCAGGGATTTGCTTAAATTCAGCCTTATTTTAAGTTCTTATAAAAAATTATGAATGAAGAAATAAACTTTATTGTTTTCCTCATAAATCTGCATTCAAACAATTCGTTATTTTACATGTTTTCATTAATAAATTTGCATTTTAAAAAAAGCTTCCTCAAATCAACCAATTTTTTTTGAGCAGCAAAAACAATCAGTTTCATGCCTCGCCAATCTGCTTGCATTCATTTTCGAAAATTGAAAATTATATTCGAATTGAACTAAACAAACTTTCAAAATAATCTAAGATATATAATTAATATGCTGATGCATTTGAAATGTTTAAACAAACTCGTAAATATAGTAAATTTACTTAAAATAGGTACCGACAGTGTTGTTGGAGCCAGTTGGCATGTGAACATTTTTGAATGAACAAATGCGAAGAATAAGAGTCAATACAAAAGTGCGTATCTCCCGTAGAACCAAAACTAGTCAGCTATCAATGCTGCAGTATGAAACAATCTCCTTCACTTTTTCTTTATTAGTTTGCACATATAATTGATTATTAAATTTCACCTTTGAAGTATTTTGAATTTGTAACGTATTTGTTTACATTTGGCAATCACAGGAAAGGAAAGAATAGGATTGTCAAAACAATTGTCAAATTTAACGAGCTGCAATATAATTGTGTTTAAATTTACAATTCGTACTTTTATAGCATTCTAATCTTGTATATTATTAAATTAAATATACAATTGTTACATTTTGATGAGAAAAACAATGAAATAAGCATAAATAAATTACATTATTCTTATTTTAAATGAATGAAACTCTGCCGCGGGATACCGAATTTTCGAAGACAAATGTTCGAAAAACAATATCCCAGAGATTTTCCGTGACACCAAATAGAGAAATTGAAAAAACCGTCTTCGAAAAAATCTAGAGATTTCTGTGACACCCCCGATAAAGTACTTCGTCTTCAATGATTTCGAGGATATTTTAGTTTTGATCAAAAAAATTTTATTTCTTACGACTTTTCGTAAAATATTTTAATGCCATCTGAAAGAGGAACAGATAAGCTTTCCATCGAGCTCTTAGTCGAAGAAGTCGGTCAAAGTATGCAAGAGTTATTAGCAAAAAACTAATCGGTGGTCAACACGATTCCGTCCTACTGCCGATTCTTTTCGCAAAGTACTTTTCTATAATTCTAGTATTTAATGGGAAAAAATTAAACTAATTTTTTGTCCATGTAAGAAACTATTAATTCTGAATAAAATGCCGCCCATTTATGCAATTAAAAAAATTTAAATGTCTCTTATTAGATAAGGTATATTTTCGTCTGATACGGGGGTGTCACAGAAATCGCTTACTAGAGATTTCATGCCAAAAACAACCAAAAGGGAAATTTTGGTGTCACAGAAAATCTCTATCAGGGAAATTTTTTCTCTAGCAAAATCTCTGACTATACCCTCAGGGATTTGCTTAAATTCAGCCTTATTTTAAGTTCTTATAAAAAATTATGAATGAAGAAATAAACTTTATTGTTTTCCTCATAAATCTGCATTCAAACAATTCGATATTTTACATGTTTTCATTAATAAATTTGCATTTTAAAAAAAGCTTCCTCAAATCAACCAATTTTTTTTGAGCAGCAAAAACAATCAGTTTCATGCCTCGCCAATCTGCTTGCATTCATTTTCGAAAATTGAAAATTATATTCGAATTGAACTAAACAAACTTTCAAAATAATCTAAGATATATAATTAATATGCTGATGCATTTGAAATGTTTAAACAAACTCGTAAATATAGTAAATTTACTTAAAATAGGTACCGACAGTGTTGTTGGAGCCAGTTGGCATGTGAACATTTTTGAATGAACAAATGCGAAGAAGAAGAGTCAATACAAAAGTGCGTGTCTCCCGTAGAACCAAAACTAGTCAGCTATCAATGCTGCAGTATGAAACAATCTCCTTCACTTTTTCTTTATTAGTTTGCACATATAATTGATTATTAAATTTCACCTATGAAGTATTTTGAATTTGTAACGTATTTGTTTACATTTGGCAATCACAGGAAAGGAAAGAATAGGATTGTCAAAACAATTGTCAAATTTAACGAGCTGCAATATAATTGTGTTTAAATTTACAATTCGTACTTTTATAGCATTCTAATCTTGTATATTATTAAATTAAATATACAATTGTTACATTTTGATGAGAAAAACAATGAAATAAGCATAAATAAATTACATTATTCTTATTTTAAATGAATGAAACTCTGCCGCGGGATACCGAATTTTCGAAGACAAATGTTCGAAAAACAATATCCCAGAGATTTTCCGTGACACCAAATAGAGAAATTGAAAAAACCGTCTTCGAAAAAATCTAGAGATTTCTGTGACACCCCCGATAAAGTACTTCGTCTTCAATGATTTCGAGGATCTTTTAGTTTTGATCAAAAAAATTTTATTTCTTACGACTTTTCGTAAAATATTTTAATGCCATCTGAAAGAGGAACAGATAAGCTTTCCATCGAGCTCTTAGTCGAAGAAGTCGGTCAAAGTATGCAAGAGTTATTAGCAAAAAACTAATCGGTGGTCAACACGATTCCGTCCTACTGCCGATTCTTTTCGCAAAGTACTTTTCTATAATTCTAGTATTTAATGGGAAAAAATTAAACGAATTTTTTGTCCAAGTAAAAAACTATTAATTCTGAATAAAGTGCCGACCATTTATGAAATTAAAACCAGTAAGGACGCTATCTTCAGGAAGGCTGAAGCTATAATACTTTTCACTTTGTGTCACTATAAAAAAAACTAAATGAATAGTTTTCATGCCTCCCTAACAACATAACTGTAATGTTTCAAGTCAATTCGTTAAAAAACAAAAAATTTTTCCATACAACTGTTCAAGTTTTGCGATAAGTGGGCGTAGCCATGCCCACATTTGGTCAAAATAGTTTTTATTCCTCCCTAAGAACATAACAGTAAAGTTTCAAGTCAATTGGTTAAAAAACAAAAAAGTTTTCCATACAAAGGGTCAATTTTCGCTATAAAAGGGCGTGGCCACGCCCACTTTTGATCAAAATAGTTTTCATTCCTCCCTAAGAGCATAACTGCAAAGTTTCAAGTCAATTGGTTAAAAAACAAAAAAGTTTTCCATACAACGGGTCAATTTTTGCTATAAGTAGGCGTGGCTACGCCCACTTTTGGTCAAAATAGTTTTCATTCCTCTCTAGGAACATAACTGTAAAGTTTTAAGTCAATTGGTTAAAAAACAAAAAAGTTTTCCATACAAAGGGTCAATTTTCGCTATAAAAGGGCGTGGCTACGCCCACTTTTCGTCAAAATAGTTTTCATTCCTCCCTAAGAACATAACTGTAAAGTTTCAAGTCAATTGATTAAAAAACCAAAAAGTTTTCCATACAAAGGGTCAAGTTAAGCTATAAGTGGGTGTGGCCATGCCCACTTTTGATCAAAATAGTTTTCATTCCTCCCTAAGAGCATAACTGCAAAGTTTCAAGTCAATTGGTTAAAAAACAAAAAAGTTTTCCATACAACGGGTCAAATTTCGCTATAAGTAGGCGTGGCTACGCCCACTTTTGGTTAAAATAGTTTTCATTCCTCCCTAAGAACATAACTGTAAAGTTTCAAGTAAATTGGTTAAAAAACAAAAAAGTTTTCCATACAAAGGGTCAAGTTAAGCTATAAGTGGGCGTGGCCACGCCCACTTTTGATCAAAATAGTTTTCATTCCTCCCTAAGAGCATAACTGCAAAGTTTCAAGTCAATTGGTTAAAAAACAAAAAAGTTTTCCATACAATGGGTCAATTTTCGCTATAAGTGGGCGTGGCTACGCCTGGCTACGCCCACTTTTGGTCAAAATAGTTTTCATTCCTCTCTAAGAACATAACTGTAAAGTTTCAAGTCAATTGGTTAAAAAACAAAAAAGTTTTCCATACAACGGGTAAATTTTCGCTATAAGTGGGCGTGGCTACGCGTGGTTACGCCCACTTTTGGTCAAAATAGATTTCATTCCTCCTTAAGAACATAACTTTAAAATTTCAAGTCAATTGGTTAAGAAACAAAAAAGTTTTCCATACAACGACGTGAATATTCCTTCTCTTCCTCTTCTTCATTTTGTATGGGAGCTACCAGTTCCAGATGTCCAATCTCAATGAAACTTTCAGGCATGTAGTCGGACCATGTAAAACTACTATGTTTAAAATTTCAGCACTCTATTGTACAAAACAAAAAAGTTTTCCATACAACGATTCAAGTTTTGTTCACTTTTCTTCTTCTTTTCGTATGGGAGCTACCTGTTCCAATAATCCGATCATGCTGGTTCCGACGAATGATTCATCGTAATAAATTCTAAGACTCTGTGCAAAGTTTCAGCTCGATAGCTTCAAAACTGAGGGACTAGTTTGCATACATACATACAGACAGACAGACAGACCGACAGACAGACAGACAGACGGACAGACGGACATGGCTAAATCAACTCCTCTTGTCGTCCTGATCAAGAATATACATACTTTATATAGTCGGAAATTAATATTTCGATCTGTTACAAACTCCGTGACAAAGTTAATATACTATTTCACATAAGTGAAAAGTATAATGAACAAAACTTGAATCGTTGTATGGAAAACTTTTTTGTTTTGTATGATAGAGTGCTGAAATTTTAAACATAGTAGTTCTACATAGTCCGACTACATGCCTGAAAGTTTCAATGAGATTGGACATCTGGAACTGGTAGCTCCCATAAAAAATGAAGAAGAGGAAGAGAAGCAATATTCATGTCGTTGTATGGACAACTTTTTTGTTTTTCAACCAATTGACTTGAAATCTTAAAGTTATGTTCTTGGGGAGGAATGAAAACTATTTTGACCAAAAATGGGCGTAGCCACGCGTAGCCACGCCCACTTCTAGCGAAAATTGACCCGTTGTATGAAAAACTTTTTTGTTTTTTAACCAATTGACTTGAAATTTTAAAGTTATGTTCTTAGGAAGGAATGAAAACTATTTTGACCAAAAGTGGGCGTAGCCACGCCCACTTATAGCGAAAATTGACCCGTTGTATGGAAAACTTTTTTGTTTTTTAACCAATTGACTTGAAACTTTACAGTTATGTTCTTAGGGAGGCATGAAAACTATTTTGACCCAAAGTGAGCGTAGCCACGCCCACTTCTAGCGAAATTTGACCCGTTGTATGGACAACTTTTTTGTTTTTCAACCAATTGACTTGAAACTTTGCAGTTATGTTCTTAGGGAGGAATGAAAACTATTTTGACCAAAAGTGGGCATGCCCACGCCTTTTTTTAGCGAAAATTGACCAATTGACTTGAAACCTTACAGTTATCTTCTTAGGGAGGAATGAAAACTATTTTGGCCAAAAGTGGGCATGGCTACGCCCACTTATCGCAAAACTTGAACCGCTGTATGGAAAACTTTTTTGTTTTTAAACCAATTGACTTGAAACCTTACAGTTATGTTGTTAGGGAGGCATGAAAACTATTCATTTAGTTTTTTAGTGACACAACGTGAAAAGTATTATAGCTTCAGCCTTGCTGAAGATGGCGTCCTTACTGGTTTTAATTGCATAAATGGGTGGCATTTTATTCAGAATTAATAGTTTTTTAGATGGACCAAAAATGCGTTTAATATTTTCCCATTAAATAGTAGAATTATAGAAAAGTACTTTGCGAAAAGAATCGGCAGTAGGACGGAATCGTGTTGACCATCGATTAGTTTTTTGCCAATAACTCTTGCATACTTCGACCGACTTCTTCGACTAAGAGCTCGATGGAAAGCTTATCTGGTCCTCTTCCAGATGGCATTAACATATTTTACGAAAAGTCATAAGAAATAAAATTTTTTTGATCAAAACTAAAATATCCTCGAAATCATTGAAAAAGAAGTACTTTATCAGACGAAAATATGCTTTATCTAATAAGAGGCATTTAAATTTTTTTAATTGCATAAATGGGCGGCATTTTATTCAGAATTAATAGTTTTTTACATGGACAGAAAATTCATTTAACTTTTTCCCATTAAATACTAGAATTATAGAAAAGTACTTTAGGAAAAGAATCGGCAGTAGGATGGAAACGTGTTGACCACCGATTAGTTTTTTGCTAATAACTCTTGCATCCTTCGACCGACTTCTTCGACTGAGAGCTCGATGGAAAGCTTATCTGTTCCTCTTTCATAAGGCATTAACATATTTAACGAAAAGTCATAAGAAACAAAAAATTTTGGATCGAAACTAAAATATCCTCGAAATCATTGAAAAAGAAGTACCTTATCAGACGAAAATATGCCTTATCTAATCAGGGACATTTAAATTCTTTTAATTGCATAAAAGGGTGGCATTTTATTCAGAATAAATAGTTTTTTAGATGGACCAAAAATTCGTTTAATATTTTCCCATTAAATACTAGGATTATAGAAAAGTACTTTGCGAAAAGAATCGGCAGTAGGACGGAATCGTGTTGACCATCGATTAGTTTTTTGCTAATAACTCTTGCATTCTTCGACAGACTTCTTCGACTAATGGCTCGATGGAAAGCTTATCTGTTCCTCTTTCAGATGGCATTAACATATTTTACGAAAAGTCGTTAGAAACAACATTGTTTTGATCAAAACTAAAATATCCTCGAAATCATTGAAGAAGTACTACCTTATCAGACGAAAATATGCCTTATCTAATCAGGGACATTTAAATTTTCTTAATTGCATAAATGTGTGGCATTTTATTCAGAATTAATAGTTTTTTAGATGGACCAAAAATTCGTTTAATATTTTCCCATTAAATACTAGGATTATAGAAAAGTACTTTGCGAAAAGAATCGGCAGTAGGACGGAATCGTGTTGACCATCGATTAGTTTTTTGCCAATAACTCTTGCATACTTCGACCGACTTCTTCGACTAAGTGCTCGATGGAAAGCTTATCTAGTCCTCTTCCAGATGGCATTAACATATTTTACGAAATGTCATAAGAAATAAAATTTTTTTGATCAAAACTAAAATATCGTCGAAATCATTGAAAAAGAAGTACTTTATCAGACGAAAATATGCCTTATCTAATATGAGACATTTAAATTTTTTTAATTGCATAAATGGGCGGCATTTTATACAGATTTAATAGTTTTTTACATGGTTAGAAAATTCATTTAACTTTTTCCCATTAAATACTAGAATTATAGAAAAGTTCTTTGCGAAAATAATCGACAGTAGAACGAAATCGTGTTGACCACCGATTAGTTTTTTGCTCATAACTCTTGCATCCTTCGACCGACTTCTTCGACTAACAGCTCGATGGAAACCTCGATGGAAAGCTTATCTGTTCCTCTTTCAGATGGCATTAACATATTTTACGAAAAGTCGTAAGAAATAAAATTTTTTTGATCAAAACTAAAATATCCTCTAAATCATTGAAGAAGAAGTACCTTATCAGACGAAAATATGCCTTATCTAATTAGAGACATTTAAATTTTTTTAATTGCATAAATGGGCGGCATTTTATTCAGAATAAATAGTTTTTTAGATGGACAAAAAATTCGTTTAATTTTTTCCATTAAATACTAGAATTATAGAAATGTACTTTGCGAAACGAATCGGCAGTAGGACGGAATCGTGTTGACCACCGATTAATTTTTTGCTCATAACTCTTGCATCCTTCGACCGACTTCTTCGACTAACAGCTCGATGGAAAGCTTATCTGTTCCTCTTTCAGATGGCATTATCATATTGTACGAAAAGTCGTAAGAAATAAAATTTTTTTGATCAAAACTAAAATATCCTCGAAATCATTGAAGAAGAAGTACCTTATCAGACGAAAATATGCATTATCTAATAAGAGACATTTAAATTTTTTTAATTGCATAAATGGGTGGCATTTTATTCAGAATTAATAGTTTTTTACATTGACAAAAAATTCGTTTCATTTTTTCCCATTAAATACTAGAATTATAGAAAAGTACTTTGCGAAAAGAATCGGCAGTAGGACGGAATTGTGTTGACCACCGATTAGTTTTTTGCTAATAACTCTTGCATCCTTCGACCGACTTTTTCGACTATGAGCTCGATGGAAAGCTTAGCTGTTCCTCTTCAGATTTTACGAAAAATCATAAGAAATAAATTTTTTTTGATCAAAACTAAAATATCCTCGAAGTCATTGAAGAAGAAGTACCTTATCAGACGAAAATATGCCTTATCTAATTAGAGACATTTAAATTTTTTTAATTGCATAAATGGGCGGCATTTTATTCAGAATAAATAGTTTTTTAGATGGACAAAAAATTCGTTTAATTTTTTCCATTAAATACTAGAATTATAGAAATGTACTTTGCGAAACGAATCGGCAGTAAGACGGAATCGTGTTGACCACCGATTAATTTTTTGCTCATAACTCTTGCATCCTTCGACCGACTTCTTCGACTAACAGCTCGATGGAAAGCTTATCTGTTCCTCTTTCAGATGGCATTAACATATTTTACGAAAAGTCGTAAGAAATAAAATTTTTTTGATCAAAACTAAAATATCCTCGAAATCATTGAAGACAAAGTACCTTATCAGACGAAAATATACCTTATATAATAAGAGACATTTAAATTTTTTTAATTGCATAAATGGGCGGCATTTTATTCAGAATAAATAGTTTTTTAGATGGACAAAAAATTCGTTTAATTTTTTCCATTAAATACTTGAATTATAGAAATGTACTTTGCGAAACGAATCGGCAGTAGGACGAAATCGTGTTGACCACCGATTAGTTTTTTGCTCATAACTCTTGCATCCTTCGACCGACTTCTTCGACTAACAGCTCGATGGAAACCTCGATGGAAAGCTTATCTGTTCCTCTTTCAGATGGCATTAACATATTTTACGAAAAGTCGTAAGAAACAAAAATTTTTTATCAAAACTAAAATATCCTCGAAATCATAGAAGAAGAAGTACCTTATCAGACGAAAATATGCCTTATATAATCAGGGACAATTAAATTTTTTTAATTGCATAAATGGGTGGCATTTTATTCAGAATAAATAGTTTTTTAGATGGACAAAAAATTCGTTTAATTTTTTCCCATTAAATACTAGAATTATAGAAAAGTACTTTGCGAAAAGAATCGCCAGTAGGACGGAATCGTGTTGACCACCGATTAGTTTTTTGCTAATAACTCTTGCATACTTTGACCGACTTCTTCGACTAAGAGCTCGATGGAAAGCTTATCTGTTCCTCTTTCAGATGGCATTAAAATATTTTACGAAAAGTCGTAAGAAATAAAATTTTTTTGATCAAAACTAAAATATCCTCGAAATCATTGAAGACAAAGTACCTTATCAGACGAAAATATGCATTATCTAATAAGAGACATTTAAATTTTTTTAATTGCATAAATGGGTGGCATTTTATTCAGAATTAATAGTTTTTTACATTGACAAAAAATTAGTTTAATTTTTTCCCATTAAATACTAGAATTATAGAAAAGTACTTTGCGAAGAGAATCGGCAGTAGGACGGAATTGTGTTGACCACCGATTAGTTTTTTGCTAATAACTCTTGCATCCTTCGACCGACTTATTCGACTATGAGCTCGATGGAAAGCTTAGCTGTTCCTCTTCAGATTTTACGAAAAATCATAAGAAATAAATTTTTTTTGATCAAAACTAAAATATCCTCGAAGTCATTGAAGAAGAAGTACCTTATCAGACGAAAATATGCCTTATCTAATTAGAGACATTTAAATTTTTTTAATTGCATAAATGGGCGGCATTTTATTCAGAATAAATAGTTATTTAGATGGACAAAAAATTCGTTTAATTTTTTCCATTAAATACTAGAATTATAGAAATGTACTTTGCGAAACGAATCGGCAGTAGGACGGAATCGTGTTGACCACCGATTAATTTTTTGCTCATAACTCTTGCATCCTTCGACCGACTTCTTCGAGTAACAGCTCGATGGAAAGCTTATCTGTTCCTCTTTCAGATGGCATTAATATATTTTACGAAAAGTCGTAAGAAATAAAATTTTTTTGATCAAAACTAAAATATCCTCGAAATCATTGAAGACAAAGTACCTTATCAGACGAAAATATACCTTATATAATAAGAGACATTTAAATTTTTTTAATTGCATAAATGGGCGGCATTTTATTCAGAATAAATAGTTTTTTAGACGGACAAAAAATTCGTTGAATTTTTTCCATTAAATACTAGAATTATAGAAATGTACTTTGCGAAACGAATCGGCAGTAGGAAGGAATCGTGTTGACCACCGATTAGTTTTTTGCTCATAACTCTTGCATCCTTCGACCGACTTCTTCGACTAACAGCTCGATGGAAAGCTTATCTGTTCCTCTTTCATAAGGCATTAACATATTTTACGAAAAGTCATAAGAAACAAAAATTTTTGATCAAAACTAAAATATCCTCGAAATCATAGAAGAAGAAGTACCTTATCAGACGAAAACATGCCTTATATAATCAGGGACAATTAAATTTTTTTAATTGCATAAATGTGTGGCATTTTATTTAGAATAAATAGTTTTTTAGATGGACAAAAAATTCGTTTAATTTTTTCGCATTAAATACTAGAATTATAGAAAAGTACTTTGCGAAAAGAATCGCCAGTAGGACGGAATCGTGTTGACCACCGATTAGTTTTTTGCTAATAACTCTTGCATACTTTGACCGACTTCTTCGACTAAGAGCTCGATGGAAAGCTTAGCTGTTCCTCTTCAGATTTTACGAAAAATCATAAGAAATAAATTTTTTTTGATCAAAACTAAAATATCCTCGAAGTCATTGAAGAAGAAGTACCTTATCAGACGAAAATATGCCTTATCTAATTAGAGACATTTAAATTTTTTTAATTGCATAAATGGGCGGCATTTTATTCAGAATAAATAGTTTTTTAGATGGACAAAAAATTCGTTTAATTTTTTCCATTAAATACTAGAATTATAGAAATGTACTTTGCGAAACGAATCGGCAGTAAGACGGAATCGTGTTGACCACCGATTAATTTTTTGCTCATAACTCTTGCATCCTTCGACCGACTTCTTCGACTAACAGCTCGATGGAAAGCTTATCTGTTCCTCTTTCAGATGGTATTAACATATTTTACGAAAAGTCGTAAGAAATAAAATTTTTTTGATCAAAACTAAAATATCCTCGAAATCATTGAAGACAAAGTACCTTATTAGACGAAAATATACCTTATATAATAAGAGACATTTAAATTTTTTTAATTGCATAAATGGGCGGCATTTTATTCAGAATAAATAGTTTTTTAGATGGACAAAAAATTCGTTTAATTTTTTCCATTAAATACTTGAATTATAGAAATGTACTTTGCGAAACGAATCGGCAGTAGGACGAAATCGTGTTGACCACCGATTAGTTTTTTGCTCATAACTCTTGCATCCTTCGACCGACTTCTTCGACTAACAGCTCGATGGAAACCTCGATGGAAAGCTTATCTGTTCCTCTTTCAGATGGCATTAACATATTTTACGAAAAGTCGTAAGAAACAAAAATTTTTTATCAAAACTAAAATATCCTCGAAATCATAGAAGAAGAAGTACCTTATCAGACGAAAATATGCCTTATATAATCAGGGACAATTAAATTTTTTTAATTGCATAAATGGGTGGCATTTTATTCAGAATAAATAGTTTTTTAGATGGACAAAAAATTGGTTAAATTTTTTCCCATTAAATACTAGAATTATAGAAAAGTACTTTGCGAAAAGAATCGCCAGTAGGACGGAATCGTGTTGACCACCGATTAGTTTTTTGCTAATAACTCTTGCATACTTTGACCGACTTCTTCGACTAAGAGCTCGATGGAAAGCTTATCTGTTCCTCTTTCAGATGGCATTAAAATATTTTACGAAAAGTCGTAAGAAATAAAATTTTTTTGATCAAAACTAAAATATCCTCGAAATCATTGAAGACAAAGTACCTTATCAGACGAAAATATGCATTATCTAATAAGAGACATTTAAATTTTTTTAATTGCATAAATGGGTGGCATTTTATTCAGAATTAATAGTTTTTTACATTGACAAAAAATTAGTTTAATTTTTTCCCATTAAATACTAGAATTATAGAAAAGTACTTTGCGAAGAGATTCGGCAGTAGGACGGAATTGTGTTGACCACCGATTAGTTTTTTGCTAATAACTCTTGCATCCTTCGACCGACTTATTCGACTATGAGCTCGATGGAAAGCTTAGCTGTTCCTCTTCAGATTTTACGAAAAATCATAAGAAATAAATTTTTTTTGATCAAAACTAAAATATCCTCGAAGTCATTGAAGAAGAAGTACCTTATCAGACGAAAATATGCCTTATATAATTAGAGACATTTAAATTTTTTTAATTGCATAAATGGGCGGCATTTTATTCAGAATAAATAGTTATTTAGATGGACAAAAAATTCGTTCAATTTTTTCCATTAAATACTAGAATTATAGAAATGTACTTTGCGAAACGAATCGGCAGTAGGACGGAATCGTGTTGACCACCGATTAATTTTTTGCTCATAACTCTTGCATCCTTCGACCGACTTCTTCGAGTAACAGCTCGATGGAAAGCTTATCTGTTCCTCTTTCAGATGGCATTAATATATTTTACGAAAAGTCGTAAGAAATAAAATTTTTTTGATCAAAACTAAAATATCCTCGAAATCATTGAAGACAAAGTACCTTATCAGACGAAAATATACCTTATATAATAAGAGACATTTAAATTTTTTTAATTGCATAAATGGGCGGCATTTCATTCAGAATAAATAGTTTTTTAGATGGACAAAAAATTCGTTTAATTTTTTCCATTAAATACTTGAATTATAGAAATGTACTTTGCGAAACGAATCGGCAGTAGGACGAAATCGTGTTGACCACCGATTAGTTTTTTGCTCATAACTCTTGCATCCTTCGACCGACTTCTTCGACTAACAGCTCGATGGAAACCTCGATGGAAAGCTTATCTGTTCCTCTTTCAGATGGCATTAACATATTTTACGAAAAGTCGTAAGAAACAAAAATTTTTTATCAAAACTAAAATATCCTCGAAATCATAGAAGAAGAAGTACCTTATCAGACGAAAATATGCCTTATATAATCAGGGACAATTAAATTTTTTTAATTGCAGAAATGGGTGGCATTTTATTCAGAATAAATAGTTTTTTAGATGGACAAAAAATTGGTTAAATTTTTTCCCATTAAATACTAGAATTATAGAAAAGTACTTTGCGAAAAGAATCGCCAGTAGGACGGAATCGTGTTGACCACCGATTAGTTTTTTGCTAATAACTCTTGCATACTTTGACCGACTTCTTCGACTAAGAGCTCGATGGAAAGCTTATCTGTTCCTCTTTCAGATGGCATTAAAATATTTTACGAAAAGTCGTAAGAAATAAAATTTTTTTGATCAAAACTAAAATATCCTCGAAATCATTGAAGACAAAGTACCTTATCAGACGAAAATATGCATTATCTAATAAGAGACATTTAAATTTTTTTAATTGCATAAATGGGTGGCATTTTATTCAGAATTAATAGTTTTTTACATTGACAAAAAATTAGTTTAATTTTTTCCCATTAAATACTAGAATTATAGAAAAGTACTTTGCGAAGAGATTCGGCAGTAGGACGGAATTGTGTTGACCACCGATTAGTTTTTTGCTAATAACTCTTGCATCCTTCGACCGACTTATTCGACTATGAGCTCGATGGAAAGCTTAGCTGTTCCTCTTCAGATTTTACGAAAAATCATAAGAAATAAATTTTTTTTGATCAAAACTAAAATATCCTCGAAGTCATTGAAGAAGAAGTACCTTATCAGACGAAAATATGCCTTATATAATTAGAGACATTTAAATTTTTTTAATTGCATAAATGGGCGGCATTTTATTCAGAATAAATAGTTATTTAGATGGACAAAAAATTCGTTTAATTTTTTCCATTAAATACTAGAATTATAGAAATGTACTTTGCGAAACGAATCGGCAGTAGGACGGAATCGTGTTGACCACCGATTAATTTTTTGCTCATAACTCTTGCATCCTTCGACCGACTTCTTCGAGTAACAGCTCGATGGAAAGCTTATCTGTTCCTCTTTCAGATGGCATTAATATATTTTACGAAAAGTCGTAAGAAATAAAATTTTTTTGATCAAAACTAAAATATCCTCGAAATCATTGAAGACAAAGTACCTTATCAGACGAAAATATACCTTATATAATAAGAGACATTTAAATTTTTTTAATTGCATAAATGGGCGGCATTTTATTCAGAATAAATAGTTTTTTAGACGGACAAAAAATTCGTTTAATTTTTTCCATTAAATGCTAGAATTATAGAAATGTACTTTGCGAAACGAATCGGCAGTAGGAAGGAATCGTGTTGACCACCGATTAGTTTTTTGCTCATAACTCTTGCATCCTTCGACCGACTTCTTCGACTAACAGCTCGATGGAAAGCTTATCTGTTCCTCTTTCATAAGGCATTAACATATTTTACGAAAAGTCATAAGAAACAAAAATTTTTGATCAAAACTAAAATATCCTCGAAATCATAGAAGAAGAAGTACCTTATCAGACGAAAACATGCCTTATATAATCAGGGACAATTAAATTTTTTTAATTGCATAAATGTGTGGCATTTTATTTAGAATAAATAGTTTTTTAGATGGACAAAAAATTCGTTTAATTTTTTCGCATTAAATACTAGAATTATAGAAAAGTACTTTGCGAAAAGAATCGCCAGTAGGACGGAATCGTGTTGACCACCGATTAGTTTTTTGCTAATAACTCTTGCATACTTTGACCGACTTCTTCGACTAAGAGCTCGATGGAAAGCTTAGCTGTTCCTCTTCAGATTTTACGAAAAATCATAAGAAATAAATTTTTTTTGATCAAAACTAAAATATCCTCGAAGTCATTGAAGAAGAAGTACCTTATCAGACGAAAATATGCCTTATCTAATTAGAGACATTTAAATTTTTTTAATTGCATAAATGGGCGGCATTTTATTCAGAATAAATAGTTTTTTAGATGGACAAAAAATTCGTTTAATTTTTTCCATTAAATACTAGAATTATAGAAATGTACTTTGCGAAACGAATCGGCAGTAGGACGAAATCGTGTTGACCACCGATTAATTTTTTGCTCATAACTCTTGCATCCTTCGACCGACTTCTTCGAGTAACAGCTCGATGGAAAGCTTATCTGTTCCTCTTTCAGATGGCATTAATATATTTTACGAAAAGTCGTAAGAAATAAAATTTTTTTGATCAAAACTAAAATATCCTCGAAATCATTGAAGACAAAGTACCTTATCAGACGAAAATATACCTTATATAATAAGAGACATTTAAATTTTTTTAATTGCATAAATGGGCGGCATTTTATTCAGAATAAATAGTTTTTTAGATGGACAAAAAATTCGTTTAATTTTTTCCATTAAATACTAGAATTATAGAAATGTACTTTGCGAAACGAATCGGCAGTAGGAAGGAATCGTGTTGACCACCGATTAGTTTTTTGCTCATAACTCTTGCATCCTTCGACCGACTTCTTCGACTAACAGCTCGATGGAAACCTCGATGGAAAGCTTATCTGTTCCTCTTTCAGATGGCATTAACATATTTTACGAAAAGTCGTAAGAAACAAAAATTTTTTATCAAAACTAAAATATCCTCGAAATCATAGAAGAAGAAGTACCTTATCAGACGAAAATATGCCTTATATAATCAGGGACAATTAAATTTTTTTAATTGCATAAATGGGTGGCATTTTATTCAGAATAAATAGTTTTTTAGATGGACAAAAAATTGGTTAAATTTTTTCCCATTAAATACTAGAATTATAGAAAAGTACTTTGCGAAAAGAATCGCCAGTAGGACGGAATCGTGTTGACCACCGATTAGTTTTTTGCTAATAACTCTTGCATACTTTGACCGACTTCTTCGACTAAGAGCTCGATGGAAAGCTTATCTGTTCCTCTTTCAGATGGCATTAAAATATTTTACGAAAAGTCGTAAGAAATAAAATTTTTTTGATCAAAACTAAAATATCCTCGAAATCATTGAAGACAAAGTACCTTATCAGACGAAAATATGCATTATCTAATAAGAGACATTTAAATTTTTTTAATTGCATAAATGGGTGGCATTTTATTCAGAATTAATAGTTTTTTACATTGACAAAAAATTAGTTTAATTTTTTCCCATTAAATACTAGAATTATAGAAAAGTACTTTGCGAAGAGATTCGGCAGTAGGACGGAATTGTGTTGACCACCGATTAGTTTTTTGCTAATAACTCTTGCATCCTTCGACCGACTTATTCGACTATGAGCTCGATGGAAAGCTTAGCTGTTCCTCTTCAGATTTTACGAAAAATCATAAGAAATAAATTTTTTTTGATCAAAACTAAAATATCCTCGAAGTCATTGAAGAAGAAGTACCTTATCAGACGAAAATATGCCTTATATAATTAGAGACATTTAAATTTTTTTAATTGCATAAATGGGCGGCATTTTATTCAGAATAAATAGTTATTTAGATGGACAAAAAATTCGTTTAATTTTTTCCATTAAATACTAGAATTATAGAAATGTACTTTGCGAAACGAATCGGCAGTAGGACGGAATCGTGTTGACCACCGATTAATTTTTTGCTCATAACTCTTGCATCCTTCGACCGACTTCTTCGAGTAACAGCTCGATGGAAAGCTTATCTGTTCCTCTTTCAGATGGCATTAATATATTTTACGAAAAGTCGTAAGAAATAAAATTTTTTTGATCAAAACTAAAATATCCTCGAAATCATTGAAGACAAAGTACCTTATCAGACGAAAATATACCTTATATAATAAGAGACATTTAAATTTTTTTAATTGCATAAATGGGCGGCATTTTATTCAGAATAAATAGTTTTTTAGACGGACAAAAAATTCGTTTAATTTTTTCCATTAAATGCTAGAATTATAGAAATGTACTTTGCGAAACGAATCGGCAGTAGGAAGGAATCGTGTTGACCACCGATTAGTTTTTTGCTCATAACTCTTGCATCCTTCGACCGACTTCTTCGACTAACAGCTCGATGGAAAGCTTATCTGTTCCTCTTTCATAAGGCATTAACATATTTTACGAAAAGTCATAAGAAACAAAAATTTTTGATCAAAACTAAAATATCCTCGAAATCATAGAAGAAGAAGTACCTTATCAGACGAAAACATGCCTTATATAATCAGGGACAATTAAATTTTTTTAATTGCATAAATGTGTGGCATTTTATTTAGAATAAATAGTTTTTTAGATGGACAAAAAATTCGTTTAATTTTTTCGCATTAAATACTAGAATTATAGAAAAGTACTTTGCGAAAAGAATCGCCAGTAGGACGGAATCGTGTTGACCACCGATTAGTTTTTTGCTAATAACTCTTGCATACTTTGACCGACTTCTTCGACTAAGAGCTCGATGGAAAGCTTAGCTGTTCCTCTTCAGATTTTACGAAAAATCATAAGAAATAAATTTTTTTTGATCAAAACTAAAATATCCTCGAAGTCATTGAAGAAGAAGTACCTTATCAGACGAAAATATGCCTTATCTAATTAGAGACATTTAAATTTTTTTAATTGCATAAATGGGCGGCATTTTATTCAGAATAAATAGTTTTTTAGATGGACAAAAAATTCGTTTAATTTTTTCCATTAAATACTAGAATTATAGAAATGTACTTTGCAAAACGAATCGGCAGTAGGACGAAATCGTGTTGACCACCGATTAATTTTTTGCTCATAACTCTTGCATCCTTCGACCGACTTCTTCGAGTAACAGCTCGATGGAAAGCTTATCTGTTCCTCTTTCAGATGGCATTAATATATTTTACGAAAAGTCGTAAGAAATAAAATTTTTTTGATCAAAACTAAAATATCCTCGAAATCATTGAAGACAAAGTACCTTATCAGACGAAAATATACCTTATATAATAAGAGACATTTAAATTTTTTTAATTGCATAAATGGGCGGCATTTTATTCAGAATAAATAGTTTTTTAGATGGACAAAAAATTCGTTTAATTTTTTCCATTAAATACTAGAATTATAGAAATGTACTTTGCGAAACGAATCGGCAGTAGGAAGGAATCGTGTTGACCACCGATTAGTTTTTTGCTCATAACTCTTGCATCCTTCGACCGACTTCTTCGACTAACAGCTCGATGGAAAGCTTATCTGTTCCTCTTTCATAAGGCATTATCATATTTTACGAAAAGTCATAAGAAACAAAAATTTTTGATCAAAACTAAAATATCCTCGAAATCATAGAAGAAGAAGTACCTTATCAGACGAAAATATGCCTTATATAATCAGGGACAATTAAATTTTTTTAATTGCATAAATGTGTGGCATTTTATTTAGAATAAATAGTTTTTTAGATGGACAAAAAATTCGTTTAATTTTTTCCCATTAAATACTAGAATTATAGAAAAGTACTTTGCGAAAAGAATCGCCAGTAGGACGGAATCGTGTTGACCACCGATTAGTTTTTTGCTAATAACTCTTGCATACTTTGACCGACTTCTTCGACTAAGAGCTCGATGGAAAGCTTAGCTGTTCCTCTTCAGATTTTACGAAAAATCATAAGAAATAAATTTTTTTTGATCAAAACTAAAATATCCTCGAAGTCATTGAAGAAGAAGTACCTTATCAGACGAAAATATGCCTTATCTAATTAGAGACATTTAAATTTTTTTAATTGCATAAATGGGCGGCATTTTATTCAGAATAAATAGTTTTTTAGATGGACAAAAAATTCGTTTAATTTTTTCCATTAAATACTAGAATTATAGAAATGTACTTTGCGAAACGAATCGGCAGTAGGACGAAATCGTGTTGACCACCGATTAATTTTTTGCTCATAACTCTTGCATCCTTCGACCGACTTCTTCGAGTAACAGCTCGATGGAAAGCTTATCTGTTCCTCTTTCAGATGGCATTAATATATTTTACGAAAAGTCGTAAGAAATAAAATTTTTTTGATCAAAACTAAAATATCCTCGAAATCATTGAAGACAAAGTACCTTATCAGACGAAAATATACCTTATATAATAAGAGACATTTAAATTTTTTTAATTGCATAAATGGGCGGCATTTTATTCAGAATAAATAGTTTTTTAGATGGACAAAAAATTCGTTTAATTTTTTCCATTAAATACTAGAATTATAGAAATGTACTTTGCGAAACGAATCGGCAGTAGGAAGGAATCGTGTTGACCACCGATTAGTTTTTTGCTCATAACTCTTGCATCCTTCGACCGACTTCTTCGACTAACAGCTCGATGGAAAGCTTATCTGTTCCTCTTTCATAAGGCATTATCATATTTTACGAAAAGTCATAAGAAACAAAAATTTTTGATCAAAACTAAAATATCCTCGAAATCATAGAAGAAGAAGTACCTTATCAGACGAAAATATGCCTTATATAATCAGGGACAATTAAATTTTTTTAATTGCATAAATGTGTGGCATTTTATTTAGAATAAATAGTTCTTTAGATGGACAAAAAATTCGTTTAATTTTTTCCCATTAAATACTAGAATTATAGAAAAGTACTTTGCGAAAAGAATCGCCAGTAGGACGGAATCGTGTTGACCACCGATTAGTTTTTTGCTAATAACTCTTGCATACTTTGACCGACTTCTTCGACTAAGAACTCGATGGAAAGCTTATCTGTTCCTCTTTCAGATGGCATTAAAATATTTTACGAAAAGTCGTTAGAAATAAAATTTTTTTGATCAAAACTAAAATATCCTCGAAATCATTGAAGACAAAGTACCTTATCAGACGAAAATATACCTTTTATAATAAGAGACATTTAAATTTTTTTAATTGCATAAATGGGCGGCATTTTATTCAGAATTAACAGTTTTTTACATGGACAAAAAATTAGTTTAATTTTTTCCGATTAAATACTACAATTATAGAAAAGTACCTTGCGAAAATAATCGGCAGTAGGACGAAAACGTATTGACCACCGATTAGTTTTTTGCTAATAACTCTTGCATCCTTTGTCCGACTTCTTCGACTAAGAGCTCGTTGGAAAGCTTATCTATTCGTCTTTCAGATAGCATTAACATATTTTACGAAAAGTCATAAGAAATAAAACTTTTTTGATCAAAACTAAAATATCATCGAAATCATTGAAAAAGAAGTACTTTATCAAACGAAAATATGCCGTATCTAATAAGAGACATTAAAATTTTTTTAATTGCATAAATGGGTGGCATTTCATCCAGAATTAATAGTTTTTTACATGGACAAAAAATTTGTTGAATTTTTTCCCGTTAAATACTAAAATTATATAAAAGTACTTTGCAAAACGAATCGGCAGTAGGACGGAAACGTGTAGACCACCGATTTGTTTTTTGCTAATAACTCTTGCATCCTTCAACCGACTTCTTCGACTAAGAGCTCGATGGAAAGCTTATCTGTTCCTCTTTCAGATGGCATTAACATATTTTACTAAAAGTCATCTATAATATAAAAATGAATCGCAAAATGTGTTGGTAAGCGCATAACTCAACAACGCCTGGACCAATTTGGCCAATTCTTTTTTTTAAATGTTCGTAAAAACAACCCTTTTCTTTTTTCCATACAAACTTGCGACGTCGCAAGCATTAAACGTAACATGCTATGCTTCTTCTTATACGTTAGTATTGTTATGTGTTTGTTGATTGAAAGAGAACAAGAAAACTTTGAGAGAACGTACAAGCCAGAGAGTATTAAAATTAATTAATACTCTTTGCAAATTACACGCACTAATGTGTAAACAATGCAGGTATGTACGGCTTGAAGGATTTGACTCCAAGTCATGTCAAATTAAAAAAAAGTTGAAACAACAACAAACTGTCAATGTCAGTGTTGTTTTTCTTGGATTTTCACTACTGAGTTTGCTTTTGTCAACTGATACACGAAACAAACCGTAGCTATGTATATCGTGTTTAGTGCAGTGTTTAGTTACCTATGATCACTTATTATTGAATGTGAGACAATAATCTATAGTATAATAAAAATGAATCGAAAAATATGTTGATAAGCGCATAACTCAAAAACAGCTTCCGATTCAATGAAATTTTAAGTTAATCTTCAGATGGACCTCCTGAAGGTTGTTATAATGTTTTGGTATCAATCCGACCATTTTAACTGGTAGCCTCCATACAGAAAGAAGAAGAAAAATAAACAATATTAAGATTTTGTGGACGCAAGCACGTACCATTCTTTGCTTCTTCTTACATTTTTGTATTGGTATGAGTGTGTTGTTTGCAAAGAGAACAAGAGAACGGTGAGAAAACGGAGGAGCATTACTTTCGAAATTGTGCTTCACTTCTTCTTCATCTTTTACATACAGCCACATATGTACACATATTAGTGTTTTTATACTCTTCACGTATGTAAATATTATTATGACTTTGTCACGGAGTTTGTAACCCCCAGAAGGAGAAATCTCCGACTATTGACCTGAAATTTTACAGCTTTACTACCATAAATCATTTGTCGGAACTGCAATGATCAGACCATTAGAACTGGTAGCACCCATACAGAATGAAGAAGAGAAATGAACAGAACTTAAGTTTTTGAATGGAAAACTTTTTCGTTTTGGAAGATAGAGGGATGAAAAAAACATAAACAAACATAGTAACTTTACGTACGCAGGCTAAATTTCTGGAATTGTCATTAAGATCGGACCACTGAAACTGGTACTTATCATACAAAGTGAAGAAGAGGAAAAGACAGAAAATTTACGGCGTTGAAAGGAAAACTTTTTTTTTCTTAATTAATTGACTTACAACTTCACAAGCTAATATCAATAAATTGCAAGTTTCCATATTAGCTTAAACAATGAAAATTGGTATATAGGCTATTAAAGTAAAGAGAAAGCAGATTCAATCCAAAAAATTGGCGTGGCATAAAAGGAGCGTGAAAAGTAAATAGTCTTCAGCAAGGCTGAATAGCGTTTTTTATACACCTGCAAAAATAATATATATTTGCGATGCCATGAAGTTCGCTACGCAGAGAAGGAGATATCGCCGACCACATAAAGCATATATTATCTTCACAAGACGAGGTAACACAGTCATGTCCATATGTCTGCTTCAATACCAACTGCGAGCTCAGTTTTAACGATTTCAAAAAAAACCAGTAAGGACGCTATCTTCAGCAAGGCTGAAGCTATAATACTTTTCACTTTGTGTCACTATAAAAAAAAACTAAATGAATAGTTTTCATGCCTCCCTAACAACATAACTGTAATGTTTCAAGTCAATTCGTTAAAAAACAAAAAATTTTTCCATACAACGGTTCAAGTTTTGCGATAAGTGGGCGTAGCCAGGCCCACATTTGGTCAAAATAGTTTTCATTCCTCCCTAAGAACATAACTGTAAAGTTTCAAGTCAATTGGTTAAAAAACAAAAAAGTTTTCCATACAAAGGGTCAAGTTAGGCTATAAGTGGGCGTGGCCATGCCCACTTTTGATCAAAATAGTTTTCATTCCTCCCTAAGAGCATAACTGCAAAGTTTCAAGTCAATTGGTTAAAAAACAAAAAAAGTTTTCCATACAACGGGTCAATTTTCGCTATAAGTAGGCGTGGCTACGCCCACTTTTGGTTAAAATAGTTTTCATTCCTCCCTAAGAACATAACTGTAAAGTTTCAAGTCAATTGGTTAAAAAACAAAAAAGTTTTCCATACAAAGGGTCAAGTTAAGCTATAAGTGGGCGTGGCCATGCCCACTTTTGATCAAAATAGTTTTCATTCCTCCCTAAGAGCATAACTGCAAAGTTTCAAGTCAGTTGGTTAAAAAGCAAAAAAGTTTTCCATACAACGGGTCAAATTTCGCTATAAAAGGGCGTGGCCACGCCCACTTTTGGTCAAAATAGTTTTGATTCCTTCCTAAGAACATAACTGTAAAGTTTCAAGTCAATTGGTTAAAAAACAAAAAGGTTTCCATACAACGTTTCAATTTTCGCTATAAGTAGGCATGGCTACGCCCACTTTTGGATAAAATAGTTTTCATTCCTCCCTAAGAACATAACTGTAAGGTTTCAAGTCAGTTGGTTAAAAAACAAAAAAGTTTTCCATACAACGGGTCAAGTTTAGCTATAAAAAGGCGTGGCCACGCCCACTTTTGGTCAAAACTGTTTTCATTCATTCACTAAGAACAATCCTGTAAAGTTTCACGTCAGTTGGTTAAAAAGCAAAAAAGTTTTCCATACAACGGGTCAATTTTCGATATAAAAGGGCGTGGCCACGCCCACTTTTGATCAAAATAGTTTTCATTCCTCCCTAAAAGCATAACTGCAAAGTTTCAAGTCAATTGGTTAAAAAACAAAAAAGTTTTCCATACAACGGGTCAATTTTTGCTATAAGTAGGCGTGGCTTTGCCCACGTTTGGTCAAAATAGTTTTCATTCCTCCCTAAGAGCATAACTGCAAAGTTTCAAGTCAATTGGTTAAAAAGCAAAAAAGTTTTCCATACAACGGGTCAATTTTCGCTATAAAAGGGCGTGGCCACGCCCACTTTTGATCAAAATAGTTTTCATTCCTCCCTAAGAGCATAACTGCAAAGTTTCAAGGCAATTGGTTAAAAAACAAAAAAGTTAGGCTATAAGTGGGCGTGGCCATGCCCACTTTTGATCAAAATAGTTTTCATTCCTCCCTAAGAGCATAACTGCAAAGTTTCAAGGCAATTGGTTAAAAAACAAAAAAGTTTTCCATACAAAGGGTCAAGTTAGGCTATAAGTGGGCGTGGCCACGCCCACTTTTGATCAAAATAGTTTTCATTCCTCCCTAAAAGCATAACTGCAAAGTTTCAAGTCAATTGGTTAAAAAACAAAAAAGTTTTCCATGCAACGGGTCAATTTTTGCTATAAGTAGGCGTGGCTACGCCCACTTTTGGTCAAAATAGTTTTCATTCCTCTCTAGGAACATAACTGTAAAGTTTTAAGTCAATTGGTTAAAAAACAAAAAAGTTTTCCATACAAAGGGTAAATTTTCGCTATAAAAGGGCGTGGCTACGCCCACTTTTCGTCAAAATAGTTTTCATTCCTCCCTAAGAACATAACTGTAAGGTTTCAAGTCAATTGATTAAAAAACCAAAAAGTTTTCCATACAAAGGGTCAAGTTAAGCTATAAGTGGGTGTGGCCATGCCCACTTTTGATCAAAATAGTTTTCATTCCTCCCTAAGAGCATAACTGCAAAGTTTCAAGTCAATTGGTTAAAAAACAAAATAGTTTTCCATACAACGGGTCAATTTTCGCTATAAGTGGGCGTGGCTACGCCCACTTTTGGTTAAAATAGTTTTCATTCCTCCCTAAGAACATAACTGTAAAGTTTCAAGTCAATTGGTTAAAAAACAAAAAAGTTTTCCATACAAAGGGTCAAGTTAAGCTATAAGTGGGCGTGGCCACGCCCACTTTTGATCAAAATAGTTTTCATTCCTCCCTAAGAGCATAACTGCAAAGTTTCAAGTCAATTGGTTAAAAAACAAAAAAGTTTTCCATACAACGGGTCAATTTTCGCTATAAGTGGGCGTGGCTACGCCTGGCTACGCCCACTTTTGGTCAAAATAGTTTTCATTCCTCTCTAAGAACATAACTGTAAAGTTTCAAGTCAATTGCTTAAAAAACAAAAAAGTTTTCCATACAACGGGTAAATTTTCGCTATAAGTGGGCGTGGCTACCCGTGGTTACGCCCACTTTTGGTCAAAATAGATTTCATTCCTCCCTAAGAACATAACTTTAAAATTTCAAGTCAATTGGTTAAGAAACAAAAAAGTTTTCCATACAACGACGTGAATATTGCTTCTCTTCCTCTTCTTCATTTTGTATGGGAGCTACCAGTTCCAGATGTCCAATCTCAATGAAACTTTCAGGCATGTAGTCGGACCATGTAAAACTACTATGTTTAAAATTTCAGCACTCTATTGTACAAAACAAAAAAGTTTTCCATACAACGATTCAAGTTTTGTTCACTTTTCTTTTTCTTTTCGTATGGGACCTACCTGTTCCAATAATCCGATCATGCTGGTTCCGACGAATGATTCATCGTAATAAATTCTAAGACTCTGTGCAAAGTTTCAGCTCGATAGCTTCAAAACTGAGGGACTAGTTTGCATACATACAGACAGACAGACAGACCGACAGACAGACAGACAGACGGACAGACGGACATGGCTAAATCAACTCGTCTTGTCGTCCTGATCAAGAATATATATACTTTATATAGTCGGAAATTAATATTTCGATCTGTTACAAACTCCGTGACAAAGTTAATATACTATTTCACATAAGTGAAAAGTATAATAAAACGCAGAAAATTATCTTATCCTTTCAGGCAGTTTGTATGTAAAAAATCTGCATGATTGGATTGCTATTACATTTAGCTGCCGGTTAAAAATTATGTTTTTTAAAACTACCACCTTAGTTTTTTGTGCAAAAACATTTTAGACGTCAAAAAAGGCACTTTGCGAAAGAAACAATCGGTCAAAACAAGATTTTTGTTAGAAAAATGTTTTATTAATTTTTAACTATTTTCCAAAATTTTATTAGAATCGAACATAAAGGCGTGGCCCCGACCATATAGAGAAACATCTTCAAAATTATATTTTGCTGTAAGCAAAGTCGCCAGAAGGCTGTAAAGTGGAGAGTATTTTTCATTTTGCTAAAATGGAACAAAGGAACAATTAGTCAAAAATATAGTTTTGTTGTTCTTAAATATAAACAGATGGAATTTTGCAATCACATGTTTGTAAAGGTAATTATATATCACTGCAAAGTAAGAAATTTGCCATAATTACAAGGCATTAAGAATTCTGAAACGCATTAACGGTAATTAGAGTTTCAAAACGCTGGAATATTTTTATACCCTGTACACACACTGTGTATCAGGGTATATTGGGTTTGTTTGAACGAAATGTATGTAACGCACAGAAGGAGGGGAGGGGGACCCCAAAAAGTATATATATTCTTGATCAGGACGACAAGAGAAATTGATTGAGCCATGTCCGTCCGTCTGTCCGTCTGTCTGTCTGTCCGTCTGTCCGTCCGTCCTCACCAACGGTTCTCGAAAATTATAAGAGCTAGAGACTTGAAATTTGGTGGGTAGACTCGTGATGCTCGGCAGCAGATCAAGTTTATTTTTTTTTTTTGCCACGCCCCCTCCTTCCCGCCCATCCAGCCCCAACCACTTTTTTAAATCGTTATAACTCAAACACCCAAAGAGATAGAAACATGAAAGTCGGTATGTCGACTCAGTATGTATAGCCCTACAAAACTGCATACCAAAAAATCCACCCCTCATTTTCATTTCCCCTCCCCCAGTTATTTTCTGTATTTTGCTATATCTCCAAAATTAACAAAGGTACGACCCTGAAAATTTGTATACAAGCTCAGTGATAATACATCTTAAAAACTGCATACAACAAATTTCCCCTCTCTTTGATTGTTACACCTCAGAGACCAACAAATTGAAATTTTTAATATATTCCCCTTTATTTTACTTAAAATTACTACATCTTTCAAACTATAATAGGTACAAACATGAAAGTCGGTACGTAGACTCAGTATATATAGATCTACAAAACTGCATTTCCCAATTTTTACGCCTCCCCATCATTTCCCCTCCCCCAGTTGTTTTCTTAGAAATGCTATATCTCCGAAACTATTGAAAGTACAAGCCTGATATTTCGTATACAAGCTCAGTAAATATATATCTTTAAGACTGCATACCACAAAATCCCCCTCTTTTGATGGTTACCCCTCAATCTTCAACAAACTCAAAACTTTTGTAAATTCCACATTTTTTGACCGTTTTTCTTGATATTTTGAACGATATTTGATCTGGGCTGCCAAATTAATACGTGTTTGTAGATTGAGGGTGTGGCACCGCCTACTATGTGTACAGGGTATTATATAGAGAGTATTAAAATTAATTAATACTCTTTGCAAATTACACGCACTAATGTGTAAACAATGCAGGTATGTACGGCTTGAAGGATTTGACTCCAAGTCATGTCAAATTAAAAAAAAGTTGAAACAACAACAAACTGTCAATGTCAGTGTTGTTTTTCTTGGATTTTCACTACTGAGTTTGCTTTTGTCAACTGATACACGAAACAAACCGTAGCTATGTATATCGTGTTTAGTGCAGTGTTTAGTTACCTATGATCACTTATTATTGAATGTGAGACAATAATCTATAGTATAATAAAAATGAATCGAAAAATATGTTGATAAGCGCATAACTCAAAAACAGCTTCCGATTCAATGAAATTTTAAGTTAATCTTCAGATGGACCTCCTGAAGGTTGTTATAATGTTTTGGTATCAATCCGACCATTTTAACTGGTAGCCTCCATACAGAAAGAAGAAGAAAAATAAACAATATTAAGATTTTGTGGACGCAAGCACGTACCATTCTTTGCTTCTTCTTACATTTTTGTATTGGTATGAGTGTGTTGTTTGCAAAGAGAACAAGAGAACGGTGAGAAAACGGAGGAGCATTACTTTCGAAATTGTGCTTCACTTCTTCTTCATCTTTTACATACAGCCACATATGTACACATATTAGTGTTTTTATACTCTTCACGTATGTAAATATTATTAAGACTTTGTCACGGAGTTTGTAACCCCCAGAAGGAGAAATCTCCGACTATTGACCTGAAATTTTACAGCTTTACTACCATAAATCATTTGTCGGAACTGCAATGATCAGACCATTAGAACTGGTAGCACCCATACAGAATGAAGAAGAGAAATGAACAGAACTTAAGTTTTTGAATGGAAAACTTTTTCGTTTTGGAAGATAGAGGGATGAAAAAAACATAAACAAACATAGTAACTTTACGTACGCAGGCTAAATTTCTGGAATTGTCATTAAGATCGGACCACTGAAACTGGTACTTATCATACAAAGTGAAGAAGAGGAAAAGACAGAAAATTTACGGCGTTGAAAGGAAAACTTTTTTTTTCTTAATTAATTGACTTACAACTTCACAAGCTAATATCAATAAATTGCAAGTTTCCATATTAGCTTAAACAATGAAAATTGGTATATAGGCTATTAAAGTAAAGAGAAAGCAGATTCAATCCAAAAAATTGGCGTGGCATAAAAGGAGCGTGAAAAGTAAATAGTCTTCAGCAAGGCTGAATAGCGTTTTTTATACACCTGCAAAAATAATATATATTTGCGATGCCATGAAGTTCGCTACGCAGAGAAGGAGATATCGCCGACCACATAAAGCATATATTATCTTCACAAGACGAGGTAACACAGTCATGTCCATATGTCTGCTTCAATACCAACTGCGAGCTCAGTTTTAACGATTTCAAAAAAAACCAGTAAGGACGCTATCTTCAGCAAGGCTGAAGCTATAATACTTTTCACTTTGTGTCACAATAAAAAAAAACTAAATGAATAGTTTTCATGCCTCCCTAACAACATAACTGTAATGTTTCAAGTCAATTCGTTAAAAAACAAAAAATTTTTCCATACAACGGTTCAAGTTTTGCGATAAGTGGGCGTAGCCAGGCCCACATTTGGTCAAAATAGTTTTCATTCCTCCCTAAGAACATAACTGTAAAGTTTCAAGTCAATTGGTTAAAAAACAAAAAAGTTTTCCATACAAAGGGTCAAGTTAGGCTATAAGTGGGCGTGGCCATGCCCACTTTTGATCAAAATAGTTTTCATTCCTCCCTAAGAGCATAACTGCAAAGTTTCAAGTCAATTGGTTAAAAAACAAAAAAAGTTTTCCATACAACGGGTCAATTTTCGCTATAAGTAGGCGTGGCTACGCCCACTTTTGGTTAAAATAGTTTTCATTCCTCCCTAAGAACATAACTGTAAAGTTTCAAGTCAATTGGTTAAAAAACAAAAAAGTTTTCCATACAAAGGGTCAAGTTAAGCTATAAGTGGGCGTGGCCATGCCCAGTTTTGATCAAAATAGTTTTCATTCCTCCCTAAGAGCATAACTGCAAAGTTTCAAGTCAGTTGGTTAAAAAGCAAAAAAGTTTTCCATACAACGGGTCAAATTTCGCTATAAAAGGGCGTGGCCACGCCCACTTTTGGTCAAAATAGTTTTGATTCCTTCCTAAGAACATAACTGTAAAGTTTCAAGTCAATTGGTTAAAAAACAAAAAGGTTTCCATACAACGTTTCAATTTTCGCTATAAGTAGGCATGGCTACGCCCACTTTTGGATAAAATAGTTTTCATTCCTCCCTAAGAACATAACTGTAAGGTTTCAAGTCAGTTGGTTAAAAAACAAAAAAGTTTTCCATACAACGGGTCAAGTTTAGCTATAAAAAGGCGTGGCCACGCCCACTTTTGGTCAAAACTGTTTTCATTCATTCACTAAGAACAATCCTGTAAAGTTTCACGTCAGTTGGTTAAAAAGCAAAAAAGTTTTCCATACAACGGGTCAATTTTCGATATAAAAGGGCGTGGCCACGCCCACTTTTGATCAAAATAGTTTTCATTCCTCCCTAAAAGCATAACTGCAAAGTTTCAAGTCAATTGGTTAAAAAACAAAAAAGTTTTCCATACAACGGGTCAATTTTTGCTATAAGTAGGCGTGGCTTTGCCCACTTTTGGTCAAAATAGTTTTCATTCCTCCCTAAGAGCATAACTGCAAAGTTTCAAGTCAATTGGTTAAAAAGCAAAAAAGTTTTCCATACAACGGGTCAATTTTCGCTATAAAAGGGCGTGGCCACGCCCACTTTTGATCAAAATAGTTTTCATTCCTCCCTAAGAGCATAACTGCAAAGTTTCAAGGCAATTGGTTAAAAAACAAAAAAGTTTTCCATACAAAGGGTCAAGTTAGGCTATAAGTGGGCGTGGCCATGCCCACTTTTGATCAAAATAGTTTTCATTCCTCCCTAAGAGCATAACTGCAAAGTTTCAAGGCAATTGGTTAAAAAACAAAAAAGTTTTCCATACAAAGGGTCAAGTTAGGCTATAAGTGGGCGTGGCCACGCCCACTTTTGATCAAAATAGTTTTCATTCCTCCCTAAAAGCATAACTGCAAAGTTTCAAGTCAATTGGTTAAAAAACAAAAAAGTTTTCCATACAACGGGTCAATTTTTGCTATAAGTAGGCGTGGCTACGCCCACTTTTGGTCAAAATAGTTTTCATTCCTCTCTAGGAACATAACTGTAAAGTTTTAAGTCAATTGGTTAAAAAACAAAAAAGTCTTCCATACAAAGGGTAAATTTTCGCTATAAAAGGACGTGGCTACGCCCACTTTTCGTCAAAATAGTTTTCATTCCTCCCTAAGAACATAACTGTAAGGTTTCAAGTCAATTGATTAAAAAACCAAAAAGTTTTCCATACAAAGGGTCAAGTTAAGCTATAAGTGGGTGTGGCCATGCCCACTTTTGATCAAAATAGTTTTCATTCCTCCCTAAGAGCATAACTGCAAAGTTTCAAGTCAATTGGTTAAAAAACAAAATAGTTTTCCATACAACGGGTCAATTTTCGCTATAAGTAGGCGTGGCTACGCCCACTTTTGGTTAAAATAGTTTTCATTCCTCCCTAAGAACATAACTGTAAAGTTTCAAGTCAATTGGTTAAAAAACAAAAAAGTTTTCCATACAAAGGGTCAAGTTAAGCTATAAGTTGGCGTGGCCACGCCCACTTTTGATCAAAATAGTTTTCATTCCTCCCTAAGAGCATAACTGCAAAGTTTCAAGTCAATTGGTTAAAAAACAAAAAAGTTTTCCATACAACGGGTCAATTTTCGCTATAAGTGGGCGTGGCTACGCCTGGCTACTCCCACTTTTGGTCAAAATAGTTTTCATTCCTCTCTAAGAACATAACTGTAAAGTTTCAAGTCAATTGGTTAAAAAACAAAAAAGTTTTCCATACAACGGGTAAATTTTCGCTATAAGTGGGCGTGGCTACGCGTGGTTACGCCCACTTTTGGTCAAAATAGATTTCATTCCTTCTTAAGAACATAACTTTAAAATTTCAAGTCAATTGGTTAAGAAACAAAAAAGTTTTCCATACAACGACGTGAATATTCCTTCTCTTCCTCTTCTTCATTTTGTATGGGAGCTACCAGTTCCAGATGTCCAATCTCAATGAAACTTTCAGGCATGTAGTCGGACCATGTAAAACTACTATGTTTAAAATTTCAGCACTATATTGTACAAAACAAAAAAGTTTTCCATACAACGATTCAAGTTTTGTTCACTTTTCTTCTTCTTTTCGTATGGGAGCTACCTGTTCCAATAATCCGATCATGCTGGTTCCGACGAATGATTCATCGTAATAAATTTTAAGACTCTGTGCAAAGTTTCAGCTCGATAGCTTCAAAACTGAGGGACTAGTTTGCATACATACAGACAGACTAGTTTGCATACATACAGACAGACAGACAGACCGACAGACAGACAGACAGACGGACAGACGGACATGGCTAAATCAACTCGTCTTGTCGTCCTGATCAAGAATATATATACTTTATATAGTCGGAAATTAATATTTCGATCTGTTACAAACTCCGTGACAAAGTTAATATACTATTTCACATAAGTGAAAAGTATAAAAATTTAAATGTCTCTTATTAGATAAGGCATATTTTCGTCTGATAAGGAACTTCTTCTTCAATGATTTCGAGGATATTTTAGTTTTGATCAAAAAAATTTTATTTCTTATGACTTTTCGAAAAATATGTTAATACCATCTGAAAGAGGAACAGATAAGCTTTCCATCGAGCTCTTAGTCGAAGAAGTCGGTCGAAGGATGCAAGAGTTATTAGCAAAAAACAAATTGGTGGTCAATACGTTTCCGTCCTACTGCCGATTCTTTTCGCAAAGTACTTTTCTATAATTCTAGTATTTAATGGGAAAAAATTAAACGAATTTTATGTCCATGTAAAAAACTATTAATTCTGAATAGAATTCCGCCATTTATGCAATTAAAACCAGTAAGGACGCTATCTTCAGCAAGGCTGAAGCTATAATACTTTTCACTTTGTGTCACTATAAAAAACCTAAATGAATAGTTTTCATGCCTCCCTAACAACATAACTGTAATGTTTCAAGTCAATTCGTTAAAAAACAAAAAATTTTTCCATACAACGAATCAAGTTTTGCGATAAGTGGGCGTAGCCATACCCAAATTTGGTCAAAATAGTTTTCATTCCTCCCTAAGAACATAACTGTAAGGTTTCAAGTCAATTGGTTAAAAAACAAAAAAGTTTTCCATACAACGGGTCAATTTTTGCTATAAGTAGGCGTGACTACGCCCACTTTTGGTCAAAATAGTTTTCATTCCTCTCTAGGAACATAACTGTAAAGTTTCAAGTCAATTGATTAAAAAACCAAAAAGTTTTCCATACAAAAGGTCAAGTTAAGCTATAAGTGGGCGTGGCCATGCCCACTTTTGATCAAAATAGTTTTCATTCCTCCCTAAGAGCATAACTGCAAAGTTTCAAGTCAATTGGTTAAAAAACAAAAAAGTTTTCCATACAACGGGTCAATTTTTGCTATAAGTAGGCGTGGCTACGCCCAGTTTTGGTCAAAATAGTTTTCATTCCTCTCTAGGAACATAACTGTAAAGTTTAAAGTCAATTGGTTAAAAAACAAAAAAGTTTTCCATACAAAGGGTCAATTTTCGCTATAAAAGGGCGTGGCTACGCCCACTTTTCGTCAAAATAGTTTTCATTCCTCCCTAAGAACATAACTGCAAAGTTTCAAGTCAATTGGTTAAGAAACAAAAAAGTTTTCCATACAACGGGTCAATTTTCGCTATAAGTGGGCGTGGCTACGCCTGGCTACGCCCACTTTTGGTCAAAATAGTTTTCATTCCTCCCTAAGAGCATAACTGCAAAGTTTCAAGTCAATTGGTTAAAAAACAAAAAAGTTTTCCATACAACGGGTCAATTTTCGCTATAAGTAGGCGTGGCTACGCCCACTTTTGGTTAAAATAGTTTTCATTCCTCCCTAAGAACATAACTGTAAAGTTTCAAGTCAATTGGTTGAAAAACAAAAAAGTTTTCCATACAAAGGGTCAAGTTAAGCTAGAAGTGGGCGTGGCCACGCCCACTTTTGATCAAAATAGTTTTCATTCCTCTTTAAGAGCATAACTGCAAAGTTTCAAGTCAATTGGTTAAGAAACAAAAAAGTTTTCCATACAATGGGTCAATTTTCGCTATAAGTGGGCGTGGCTACGCCTGGCTACGCCCACTTTTGGTCAAAATAGTTTTCATTCCTCTCTAAGAACATAACTGTAAAGTTTCAAGTCAATTGGTTAAAAAACAAAAAAAGTTTTCCATACAACGGGTAAATTTTCGCTATAAGTGGGCGTGGCTACGCCTGGCTACGCCCACTTTTGGTCAAAATAGTTTTCATTCCTCTCTAAGAACATAACTGTAAAGTTTCAAGTCAATTGGTTAAAAAACAAAAAAGTTTTCCATACAAAGGGTCAATTTTCGCTATAAAAGGGCGTGGCTACGCCCACTTTTCGTCAAAATAGTTTTCATTCCTCCCTAAGAACATAACTTTAATATTTCAAGTCAATTGGTTAAGAAACAAAAAAGTTTTCCATACAACGACGTGAATATTCCTTCTCTTCCTCTTCTTCATTTTGTATGGGAGCTACCAGTTCCAGATGTCCAATCTCAATGAAACTTTCAGGCATGTAGTCGGACCATGTAAAACAACTATGTTTAAAATTTCAGCACTATATTGTACAAAACAAAAAAGTTTTCCATACAACGATTCAAGTTTTGTTCACTTTTCTTCTTCTTTTCGTATGGGAGCTACCTGTTCCAATAATCCGATCATGCTGGTTCCGACGAATGATTCATCGTAATAAATTCTAAGACTCTGTGCAAAGTTTCAGCTCGATAGCTTCAAAACTGAGGGACTAGTTTGCATACATACAGACAGACAGACCGACAGACAGACAGACAGACGGACAGACGGACATGGCTAAATCAACTCGTCTTGTCGTCCTGATCAAGAATATATATACTTTATATAGTCGGAAATTAATATTTCGATCTGTTACAAACTCCGTGACAAAGTTAATATACTATTTCACATAAGTGAAAAGTATAATAAAACGCAGAAAATTATCTTATCCTTTCAAGCAGTTTGTATGTAAAAAATCTGCATGATTGGATTGCTATTACATTTAGCTGCCGGTTAAAAATTATGTTTTTTAAAACTACCACCTTAGTTTTTTGTACAAAAACATTTTAGACGTCAAAAAAGGCACTTTGCGAAAGAAACAATCGGTCAAAACAAGATTTTTGTTAGAAAAATGTTTTATTAATTTTTAACTATTTTCCAAAATTTTATTAGAATCGAACATAAAGGCGTGGCCCCGACCATATAGAGAAACATCTTCAAAATTATATTTTGCTGTAAGCAAAGTCGCCAGAAGGCTGTAAAGTGGAGAGTATTTTTCATTTTGCTAAAATGGAACAAAGGAACAATTAGTCAAAAATATAGTTTTGTTGTTCTTAAATATAAACAGATGGAATTTTGCAATCACATGTTTGTAAAGGTAATTATATATCACTGCAAAGTAAGAAATTTGCCATAATTACAAGGCATTAAGAATTCTGAAACGCATTAACGGTAATTAGAGTTTCAAAACGCTGGAATATTTTTATACCCTGTACACACACTGTGTATCAGGGTATATTGGGTTTGTTTGAACGAAATGTATGTAACGCACAGAAGGAGGGGAGGGGTACCCCAAAAAGTATATATATTCTTGATCAGGACGACAAGAGAAATTGATTGAGCCATGTCTGTCCGTCTGTCCGTCTGTCTGTCTGTCCGTCCGTCCTCACCAACGGTTCTCGAAAACTATAAGAGCTAGAGACTTGAAATTTGGTGGGTAGACTCGTGATGCTCGGCAGCAGATCAAGTTTATTTTTTTTTTTGCCACGCCCCCTCCTTCCCGCCCATCCAGCCCCAACCACTTTTTTAAATCGTTATAACTCAAACACCCAAAGAGATAGAAACATGAAAGTCGGTATGTCGACTCAGTATGTATAGCCCTACAAAACTGCATACCAAAAAATCCACCCCTCATTTTCATTTCCCCTCCCCCAGTTATTTTCTGTATTTTGCTATATCTCCAAAATTAACAAAGGTACGACCCTGAAAATTTGTATACAAGCTCAGTGATAATACATCTTAAAAACTGCATACAACAAATTTCCCCTCTCTTTGATTGTTACACCTCAGAGACCAACAAATTGAAATTTTTAATATATTCCCCTTTATTTTACTTAAAATTACTACATCTTTCAAACTATAATAGGTACAAACATGAAAGTCGGTACGTAGACTCAGTATATATAGATCTACAAAACTGCATTTCCCAATTTTTACGCCTCCCCATCATTTCCCCTCCCCCAGTTGTTTTCTTAGAAATGCTATATCTCCGAAACTATTGAAAGTACAAGCCTGATATTTCGTATACAAGCTCAGTAAATATATATCTTTAAGACTGCATACCACAAAATCCCCCTCTTTTGATGGTTACCCCTCAATCTTCCACAAACTCAAAACTTTTGTAAATTCCACATTTTTTGACCGTTTTTCTTGATATTTTGAACGATATTTGATCTGGGCTGCCAAATTAATACGTGTTTGTAGATTGAGGGTGTGGCACCGCCTACTATGTGTACAGGGTATTATATAGTTGAGAATACTCAACTATACCGCCCTTACTGGTTTTTTTTAAATTTAATTAATCTACGAAAACAAAATCTGGAAATAATATTGATGACTTCGAACCCAACAAGAATTGATAAATGAACGTGGCTGCTGCAACATACAATAAAAATTTTAAACGCCTATGTACCTGTATCTATAAGTCTGACAAGAAGAAAATTTAGGAACTAATTGTGATAGAGTGTTAAAAGATTCAATCCTGGGCTATATGCAACAGTTCATCATACTTTGAGGGCGTAGCAAAGCGCGCTGGGTCAGCTAGTAGTATAATAAAAATGAATCGAAAAATATGTTGATAAGCGCATAACTCAAAAACAGCTTCCGATTCAATGAAATTTTCAGTTAATCTTTAGATGGACCTCCTGAAGGTTGTTATAATGTTTTGGTATCAATCCGACCATTTTAACTGGTAGCCTCCATACGGAAAGAAGAAGAAAAATAAACAATATTAAGATTTTGTGGACGCAAGCACGTACCATTCTTTGCTTCTTCTTACACTTTTGTATTGGTATGAGTGTGTTGTTTGCAAAGAGAACAAGAGAACGGTGAGAAAACGGAGGAGCATTACTTTCGAAATTGTGCTTCACATCTTCTTCATCTTTTACATACAGCCATATATGTACACATATTAGTGTTTTTATACTCTTCACGTATGTAAATATTATTATGACTTTGTCACGGAGTTTGTAACCCCCAGAAGGAGAAATCTCCGACTATTGACCTGAAATTTTACAGCTTTACCACCATAAATCATTTGTCGGAACTGCAATGATCAGACCATTAGAACTGGTAGCACCCATACAGAATGAAGAAGAAAAATGAACAGAACTTAAATCGTTGAATGGAAAACTTTTTCGTTTTGGAAGATAGAGGGATGAAAAAAACATAAACAAACATAGTAACTTTACGTACGCAGACTAAATTTCTGGAATTGTCATTAAGATCGGACCACTGAAACTGGTACTTATCATACAAAGTGATGAAGAGGAAAAGACAGAAAATTTACGGCGTTGAAAGGAAATCTTTTTTTTTCTTAATTAATTGACTTACAACTTCACAAGCTAATTTCAATAAATTGCAATCCATATTAGCTTAAACAATGAAAATTGGTAAATAGGCTATTAAAGTAAAGAGAAAGCAGATTCAATCCAAAAAATTGGCGTGGCATAAAAAGAGCGTGAAAAGTAAATAGTCTTCAGCAAGGCTGAATAGCGTTTTTTATACTCCTGCAAAAATAATATATATTTGCGATCCCTTGAAGTTCGCTACGCAGAGAAGGAGATATCGCCGACCACATAAAGCATATATTATCTTCACAAGACGAGGTAACACAGTCATGTCCATATGTCTGCTTCAATACCAACTGCGAGCTCAGTTTTAACGATTTCAAAAAAAATAAAACGCAGAAAATTATCTTATCCTTTCAGGCAGTTTGTATGTAAAAAATCTGCATGATTGGATTGCTATTACATTTAGCTGCCGGTTAAAAATTAGGTTTTTTAAAACTACCACCTTAGTTTTTTGTACAAAAACATTTAAGACGTCAAAAAAGGCACTTTGCGAAAGAAACAATCGGTCAAAACAAGATTTTTGTTAGAAAAATGTTTTATTAATTTTTAACTATTTTCCAAAATTTTATTAGAATCGAACATAAAGGCGTGGCCCCGACCATATAGAGAAACATCTTCAAAATAACATTTTGCTGTAAGCATAATCGCCAGAAGACTGTAAAGTGGAGAGTATTTTTCATTTTGCTAAAATGGAACAAAAAAGTTTTCCATACAAAGGGTCAAGTTAAGCTATAAGTGGGCGTGGCCACGCCCACTTTTGATCAAAATAGTTTTCATTCCTCCCTAAGAGCATAACTGCAAAGTTTCAAGTCAATCGGTTAAAAAACAAAAAAGTTTTCCATACAACGGGTCAATTTTCGCTATAAGTGGGCGTGGCTACGCCTGGCTACGCCCACTTTTGGTCAAAATAGTTTTCATTCCTCTCTAAGAACATAACTGTAAAGTTTCAAGTCAATTGCTTAAAAAACAAAAAAGTTTTCCATACAACGGGTAAATTTTCGCTATAAGTGGGCGTGGCTACCCGTGGTTACGCCCACTTTTGGTCAAAATAGATTTCATTCCTCCCCAAGAACATAACTTTAAAATTTCAAGTCAATTGGTTAAGAAACAAAAAAGTTTTCCATACAACGACGTGAATATTCCTTCTCTTCCTCTTCTTCATTTTGTATGGGAGCTACCAGTTCCAGATGTCCAATCTCAATGAAACTTTGAGGCATGTAGTCGGACCATGTAAAACTACTATGTTTAAAATTTCAGCACTCTATTGTACAAAACAAAAAAGTTTTCCATACAACGATTCAAGTTTTGTTCACTTTTCTTCTTCTTTTCGTATGGGACCTACCTGTTCCAATAATCCGATCATGCTGGTTCCGACGAATGATTCATCGTAATAAATTCTAAGACTCTGTGCAAAGTTTCAGCTCGATAGCTTCAAAACTGAGGGACTAGTTTGCATACATACAGACAGACAGACCAACAGACAGACAGACAGACAGAAAGACGGACAGACGGACATGGCTAATTCAACTCGTCTTGTCGTCCTGATCAAGAATATATATACTTTATATAGTCGGAAATTAATATTTCGATCTGTTACAAACTCCGTGACAAAGTTATTATACTATTTCACATAAGTGAAAAGTATAATAAAACGCAGAAAATTATTTTATCCTTTCAGGCAGTTTGTATGTAAAAAATCTAACTAATTGTGATAGAGTGTTAAAAGATTCAATCCTGGGCTATATGCAACAGTTCATCATACTTTGAGGGCGTAGCAAAGCGCGCCGGGTCAGCTAGTAAGAAATAAAATTTTTTGATCAAAACTAAAAAATCCTCGAAATCATTGAAGAAGAAGTACCTTATCAGACGAAAATATGCCTCATCTAATCAGGGACATTTAAATTTTTATACTTTTCACGTATGTGAAATAGTATAATAACTTTGTGCTGAAGTTTGTAACAGATCGAAGTATTCATTTCCGACTATATAAAGTATATATATTCTTGATCAGGACGACAAGACGAGTTGATTTAGCCATGTCCGTCTGTCCGTCTGTCTGTATATATACAATCTCCTCCCACAGTTTTTAAGATATCGAGCTGAAATTTTGCACAGAGACTTCTTATTCGTGCAGTCAACTCATTTGTCGGATCCAGCCATATCGGACCACTGGAACTGGTAGCCCCCATACGAAAAGAAGAAGAAAAGTGAACAAAACTTGAATCGTTGTATGGAATACTTTTTTGTTTTGTATGATAGAAAGCTGAAATTTTAAACATAGTAGTTCTACATAGTCCGACGCGTAGCCACGCCCACTTATAGCGAAAATTGACCCGTTGTATGGAAAACTTTTTTGTTTTTTAACCAATTGACTTGAAACTTTACAGTTATGTTCTTAGGGAGGAATGAAAACTATTTTGACCAAAAGTGGGCGTAGCCACGCCCACTTATAGCAAAAATTGACCCGTTGTATGGAAAACTTTTTTGTTTTCCAACGAATTGACTTGAAACTTTACAGTTATGTTCTTAGGGAGGAATGAAAACAATGTTGACCAAAAGTAGGCGTGGCCACGCCCTTTTTTAGTGAAAATTGACCCGTTGTATGGAAAACTTTTTTGTTTTTTAACCAATTGACTTGAAACTTTACAGTTATGTTCTTAGGGAGGCATGAAAACTATTTTGACCCAAAGTGAGCGTAGCCACGCCCACTTCTAGCGAAATTTGACCCGTTGTATGGACAACTTTTTTGTTTTTCACCCAATTGACTTGAAATTTTAAAGTTATGTTCTTAGGGAGGAATGAAAACTATTTTGACCAAAAGTGGGCGTAGCCACGCGTAGCCACGCCCACTTCTAGCGAAAATTGACCCGTTGTATGAAAAACTTTTTTGTTTTTTAACCAATTGACTTAAAATTTTAAAGTTATGTTCTTAGGGAGGAATGAAAACTATTTTGACCAAAAGTGGGCGTAGCCACGCATAGCCACGCCCACTTCTAGTGAAAATTGACCCGTTGAATGAAAAACTTTTTTGTTTTTTAACCAATTGACTTGAAATTTTAAAGTTATGTTCTTAGGGAGGAATGAAAACTATTTTGACCAAAAGTGGGCATGGCTACGACCACTTATCGCAAAACTTGAACCGCTGTATGGAAAACTTTTTTGTTTTTTAACCAATTGACTTGAAACCTTACAGTTATGTTGTTAGGGAGGCATGAAAACTATTCATTTAGTTTTTTAGTGACACAACGTGAAAAGTATTATAGCTTCAGCCTTGCTGAAGATAGCGTCCTTACTGGTTTTAATTGCATAAATGTGTGGCATTTTATTCAGAATAAATAGTTTTTTAGATGGACAAAAAATTCGTTTAATTTTTTTCCCATTAAATACTAGAATTATAGAAAAGTACTTTGCGAATAGAATCGCCAGTAGGACGGAATCGTGTTGACCACCGATTAGTTTTTTGCTAATAACTCTTGCATACTTTGACCGACTTCTTCCACTAAGAGCTCGATGGAAAGCTTATCTGTTCCTCTTTCAGATGGCATTAACATATTTTACTAAAAGTCATCTATAATATAAAAATGAATCGCAAAATGTGTTGGTAAGCGCATAACTCAACAACGCCTGGACCAATTTGGCCAATTCTTTTTTTTAAATGTTCGTTAAAGTTCAAAGATGGTTTTTACGGCGAGAAAAATTCAAATAATTCCGGAAAAACCCTAAAAACAGACCTTTTCTTTTTTCCATACAAACTTGCGACGTCGCAAGCATTAAACGTAACATGCTATGCTTCTTCTTATACGTCAGTATTGTTATGTGTTTGTTGATTGAAAGAGAACAAGAAAACTTTGAGAGAACGTACAAGCCAGAGAGTATTAAAATTAATTAATACTCTTTGCAAATTACACGCACTAATGTGTAAACAATGCAGGTATGTACGGCTTGAAGGATTTGACTCCAAGTCATGTCAAATTAAAAAAAAGTTGAAACAACAACAAACTGTCAATGTCAGTGTTGTTTTTCTTGGATTTTCACTACTGAGTTTGCTTTTGTCAACTGATACACGAAACAAATTGTAGCTATGTATATCGTGTTTAGTGCAGTGTTTAGTTACCTATGATCACTTATTATTGAATGTGAGACAATAATCTATAGTATAATAAAAATGAATCGAAAAATATGTTGATAAGCGCATAACTCAAAAACAGCTTCCGATTCAATGAAATTTTCAGTTAATCTTCAGATGGACCTCCTGAAGGTTGTTATAATGTTTTGGTATCAATCCGACCATTTTAACTGGTAGCCTCCATATGGAAAGAAGATGAAAAATAAACAATATTAAGATTTTGTGGACGCAAGCACGTACCATTCTTTGCTTCTTCTTACACTTTTGTATTGGTATGAGTGTGTTGTTTGCAAAGAGAACAAGAGAACGGTGAGAAAACGGAGGAGCATTACTTTCGAAATTGTGCTTCACTTCTTCTTCATCTTTTACATACAGCCACATATGTACACATATTAGTGTTTATACCCTGTACCTTATAGTACAAGGGTATATTAGTTTTGTCAGCATCGACAATGTATGTAACACCCAGAAGGAGACATCTCCGACTATACAAAGTATATATATTCTTGATCAGCTCGATAAGACGAGTTGATATAGCCATGTCCGTCTGTCTGTCTGTCCGTCTGTCCGTCTGTATGAACGCCTTGATCTCGGAAACTATAATAGATAGAACCAAAAGCTCTTCGCACTTGGATTCTGTCATTTCTTAAGCAGATCAAGTTTATTTTGTTTTCCCCCTTTTTAACTTCGTTTAGGGGTGAGGGGCAAATGACTGGAGTAACCTCGGGTAAAAACTTACAAAAGTCGTATTTTCTGGGTTGTCTTTTGAGATAGGAACTCCAAATTTGGTGTGTATATAGCTGACTCAAACCCCAAGACGATAGAATAAAAAAATGGGCGTGGCCACGCTCCCCATATAGTAAAAATTTGAAACGCTTATATCTCAACAACCATAAAACCTAAAAGAATGAAATTTTGCATATATGTTATTGGAATTGAATATAACATGATTCAATTACAAAATGGGCGTTGCCACGCCCACAAATAGAGATACTTTGTATCTCTGGAACCAATTGGTCTAAAAGTGTAAAAAAAGGTATGTGTGATATTAAATGGAAATGAAATCTATTTTGATGAAAAAGTGGGCGGGGCCACGCCTTCAAACAGTCGTTACTAATTGAAGGTACAGGGTATGTCGGAGTCGATTACTGTCGACTCCAATCCTTACTGGTTTTATACTCTTCACGTATGTAAATATTATTATGACTTTGTCACGGAGTTTGTAACCCCCAGAAGGAGAAATCTCCGACTATTGACCTGAAATTTTACAGCTTTACTACCATAAATCATTTGTCGGAACTGCAATGATCAGACCATTAGAACTGGTAGCACCCATACAGAATGAAGAAGAAAAATGAACAGAACTTAAGTCGTTGAATGGAAAACTTTTTCGTTTTGGAAGATAGAGGGATGAAAAAAACATAAACAAACATAGTAACTTTACGTACGCAGACTAAATTTCTGGAATTGTCATTAAGATCGGACCACTGAAACTGGTACTTATCATACAAAGTGAAGAAGAGGAAAAGACAGAAAATTTACGGCGTTGAAAGGAAAACTTTTTTTTTCTTAATTAATTGACTTACAACTTCACAAGCTAATATCAATAAATTGCAAGTTTCCATATTAGCTTAAACAATGAAAATTGGTATATAGGCTATTAAAGTAAAGAGAAAGCAGATTCAATCCAAAAAATTGGCGTGGCATAAAAGGAGCGTGAAAAGTAAATAGTCTTCAGCAAGGCTGAATAGCGTTTTTTATACACATGCAAAAATAATATATATTTGCGATCCCATGAAGTTCGCTACGCAGAGAAGGAGATATCGCCGACCACATAAAGCATATATTATCTTCACAAGACGAGGTAACACAGTCATGTCCATATGTCTGCTTCAACACCAACTGCGAGCTCAGTTTTAACGATTTCAAAAAAAATAAAACGCAGAAAATTATCTTATCCTTTCAGGCAGTTTGTATGTAAAAAATCTGCATGATTGGATTGCTATTACATTTAGCTGCCGGTTAAAAATTATGTTTTTTAAAACTACCACCTTAGTTTTTTGTACAAAAACATTTTAGACGTCAAAAAAGGCACTTTGCGAAAGAAACAATCGGTCAAAACAAGATTTTTGTTAGAAAAATGTTTTATTAATTTTTAACTATTTTCCAAAATTTTATTAGAATCGAACATAAAGGCGTGGCCCCGACCATATAGAGAAACATCTTCAAAATTATATTTTGCTGTAAGCAAAGTCGCCAGAAGGCTGTAAAGTGGAGAGTATTTTTCATTTTGCTAAAATGGAACAAAGGAACAATTAGTCAAAAATATAGTTTTGTTGTTCTTAAATATAAACAGATGGAATTTTGCAATCACATGTTTGTAAAGGTAATTATATATCACTGCAAAGTAAGAAATTTGCCATAATTACAAGGCATTAAGAATTCTGAAACGCATTAACGGTAATTAGAGTTTCAAAACGCTGGAATATTTTTTTTTTTTAAATTTAATTAATTTACGAAAACAAAATCTGGAAATAATATTGATGACTTCGAACCCAACAAGAATTGATAAATGAACGTGGCTGCTGCAACATATAATAAAAATTTTAAACGCCTATGTACCTGTATCTATAAGTCTGACAAGAAGAAAATTTAGGAACTAATTGTGATAGAGTGTTAAAAGATTCAATCCTGGGCTATATGCAACAGTTCATCATACTTTGAGGGCGTAGCAAAGCGCGCTGGGTCAGCTAGTAGTATAATAAAAATGAATCGAAAAATATGTTGATAAGCGCATAACTCAAAAACAGCTTCCGATTCAATGAAATTTTCAGTTAATCTTTAGATGGACCTCCTGAAGGTTGTTATAATGTTTTGGTATCAATCCGACCATTTTAACTGGTAGCCTCCATACGGAAAGAAGAAGAAAAATAAACAATATTAAGATTTTGTGGACGCAAGCACGTACCATTCTTTGCTTCTTCTTACACTTTTGTATTGGTATGAGTGTGTTGTTTGCAAAGAGAACAAGAGAACGGTGAGAAAACGGAGGAGCATTACTTTCGAAATTGTGCTTCACATCTTCTTCATCTTTTACATACAGCCACATATGTACACATATTAGTGTTTTTATACTCTTCACGTATGTAAATATTATTATGACTTTGTCACGGAGTTTGTAACCCCCAGAAGGAGAAATCTCCGACTATTGACCTGAAATTTTTCAGCTTTACCACCATAAATCATTTGTCGGAACTGCAATGATCAGACCATTAGAACTGGTAGCACCCATACAGAATGAAGAAGAAAAACCAGTAGGGGCGGTATAGTTGAGTATTCTCAACTATATAATACCCTGTACACACACCTATGTTGATAACACGTTAAACGTTCGCCGACAGCAAAAGCAGTGTACCACGATATGGTTTGTGTATTTGTTAATAGTGAGGCAGGGCTCACAGTGCAATGTTGCCATTAGATGGCGCTTTAGTACGGATTTTGTTACAAAGCATTGCTGCAAAATTTTAGTGTGTTGGTCTTTGCGGCGAAAGTGGTAGTTTGTTGTATGCAGTTTTAAAAAGGTATGTTACCTGAGTTTGCATACCAAATTTCAGCATTGTATTCTTTATACGTTAGGAGATACAGCAATTTTAAGAAAAAAATGACTTTTTGTTGTGCTCGATGGTCGGGAAGGAATGGGCGTGGCAAAAATTCCTTCAAACTTGATCTAGTGTTCGACCACACAAGTTAATCTTCCAAATTTCAAGTCTCTAGCTTTAATAGTTTTCGCAGTGTTAAGTACAGTTTTTGTTACAAATAGGATAAAGCAGTGTTCAAAGCGCAATTTATGCCAAATTTCAACTTGTTTGTCTTTGCGTTGTCACACAGCGTTAAAAATGAGTTAAATGTTAAAGTTTGTTGTATGCAGTTTTAAAAAGGTATGTTTACTGAGTTTGCAAACAAAATTTCAGCATTGTATCTATTATAGTTTAGGAGATACAGCAATTTTAAGAAAACAACTTTTTGAGGGGAAACGAAGGGGAGGGGGAAAAAATGTGGTATGCAGTTTTGTAGAGCTATATATACTGAGTCTACATACTCATTTTCATGTTTCTAACTCATCAGGTTTTCGAGCTACAGCCTTTTGAAAAAATGGGTGGTGCTCGATGGGCGGGAAGGAGTGGGCGTGGCAAAAAATCCTTCAAACTTGATCTAGCGTTTGACCTCACGAGTCTATCCACCAAAGTTCAAGTCTCTAGCTCTTATAGTTTTCGAGAACCATTGGTGAGGACGGACGGACGGACGGACGGACAGACAGGGCTATATCAATTCGTCTTGTCATCGTGATCAAGAATATATATATTTTATAGGGTCCCCCTCCCCTCCTTCTATGCGTTACATACAAACCGTCTCAAACAAACTTAATATACCCTGATACACAGTGTGTGTACAGGGTATAATGAACAGAACTTAAATCGTTGAATGGAAAACTTTTTCGTTTTGGAAGATAGAGGGATGAAAAAAACATAAACAAACATAGTAACTTTACGTACGCAGATTAAATTTCTGGAATTGTCATTAAGATCGGACCACTGAAACTGGTACTTATCATACAAAGTGATGAAGAGGAAAAGACAGAAAATTTACGGCGTTGAAAGGAAAACTTTTTTTTTCTTAATTAATTGACTTACAACTTCACAAGCTAATTTCAATAAATTGCAAGTTTCCATATTAGCTTAAACAATGAAAATTGGTATATAGGCTATTAAAGCAAAGAGAAAGCAGATTCAATCCAAAAAATTGGCGTGGCATAAAAAGAGCGTGAAAAGTAAATAGTCTTCAGCAAGGCTGAATAGCGTTTTTTATACTCCTGCAAAAATAATATATATTTGCGATCCCATGAAGTTCGCTACGCAGAGAAGGAGATATCGCCGACCACATAAAGCATATATTATCTTCACAAGACGAGTTTACACAGTCATGTCCATATGTCTGCTTCAATACCAACTGCGAGCTCAGTTTTAACGATTTCAAAAAAAATAAAACGCAGAAAATTATCTTATCCTTTCAGGCAGTTTGTATGTAAAAAATCTGCATGATTGGATTGCTATTACATTTAGCTGCCGGTTAAAAATTAGGTTTTTTAAAACTACCACCTTAGTTTTTTGTACAAAAACGTTTAAGACGTCAAAAAAGGCACTTTGCGAAAGAAACAATCGGTCAAAACAAGATTTTTGTTAGAAAAATGTTTTATTAATTTTTAACTATTTTCCAAAATTTTATTAGCATCGAACATAAAGGCGTGGCCCCGACCATATAGAGAAACATCTTCAAAATAACATTTTGCTGTAAGCATAATCGCCAGAAGACTGTAAAGTGGAGAGTATTTTTCATTTTGCTAAAATGGAACAAAGGAACAATTAGTCAAATATATGGTTTTGTTGTTCTTAAATATAAACAGATGGAATTTTGCAATCACATGTTTGTAAAGGTAATTATATATCACTGCAAAGTAACAAATTCGCCATAATTACAAGGCATTAAGAATTCTGAAACGCATTAACGGTAATTAGAGTTTCAAAACGCTGGAATATTTTTTTTTTTAAATTTAATTAAACTACGAAAACAAAATCTGGAAATAATATTGATGACTTCGAACCCAACAAGAATTGATAAATGAACGTGGCTGCTGCAACATATAATAAAAATTTAAAACGCCTATGTACCTGTATCTATAAGTCTGACAAGAAGAAAATTTAGGAACTAATTGTGATAGAGTGTTAAAAGATTCAATCCTGGGCTATATGCAACAGTTCATCATACTTTGAGGGCGTAGCAAAGCGCGCTGGGTCAGCTAGTAGTATAATAAAAATGAATCGAAAAATATGTTGATAAGCGCATAACTCAAAAACAGCTTCCGATTCAATGAAATTTTCAGTTAATCTTTAGATGGACCTCCTGAAGGTTGTTATAATGTTTTGGTATCAATCCGACCATTTTAACTGGTAGCCTCCATACGGAAAGAAGAAGAAAAATAAACAATATTAAGATTTTGTGGACGCAAGCACGTACCATTCTTTGCTTCTTCTTACACTTTTGTATTGGTATGAGTGTGTTGTTTGCAAAGAGAACAAGAGAACGGTGAGAAAACGGAGGAGCATTACTTTCGAAATTGTGCTTCACATCTTCTTCATCTTTTACATACAGCCACATATGTACACATATTAGTGTTTTTATACTCTTCACGTATGTAAATATTATTATGACTTTGTCACGGAGTTTGTAACCTCAGCTTCAGCTTTACCACCATAAATCATTTGTCGGAACTGCAATGATCAGACCATTAGAACTGGTAGCACCCATACAGAATGAAGAAGAAAAACCAGTAAGGGCGGTATAGTTGAGTATTCTCAACTATATAATACCCTGTACACACACCTATGTTGATAACACGTTAAACATTCGCCGACAGCAAAAGCAGTGTACCACGATATGGTTTGTGTATTTGTTAATAGTGAGGCAGGGCTCACAGTGCAATGTTGCCATTAGATGGCGCTTTAGTACGGATTTTGTTACAAAGCATTGCTGCAAAATTTTAGTGTGTTGGTCTTTGCGGCGAAAGTGGTAGTTTGTTGTATGCAGTTTTAAAAAGGTATGTTACCTGAGTTTGCATACCAAATTTCAGCATTGTATCTATTATAGTTTAGGAGATACAGCAATTTTAAGAAAACAACTTTTTGAGGGGAAACGAAGGGGAGGGGGAAAAAATGTGGTATGCAGTTTTGTAGAGCTATATATACTGAGTCTACATACTCATTTTCATGTTTCTAACTCATCAGGTTTTCGAGCTACAGCCTTTTGAAAAAATGGGTGGTGCTCGATGGGCGGGAAGGAGTGGGCGTGGCAAAAAATCCTTCAAACTTGATCTAGCGTTTGACCTCACGAGTCTATCCACCAAATTTCAAGTCTCTAGCTCTTATAGTTTTCGAGAACCATTGGTGAGGACGGACGGACGGACGGACGGACAGACAGGGCTATATCAATTCGTCTTGTCATCCTGATCAAGAATATATATACTTTATAGGGTCCCCCTCCCCTCCTTCTATGCGTTACATACAAACCGTCTCAAACAAACTTAATATACCCTGATACACAGTGTGTGTACAGGGTATAATGAACAGAACTTAAATCGTTGAATGGAAAACTTTTTCGTTTTGGAAGATAGAGGGATGAAAAAAACATAAACAAACATAGTAACTTTACGTACGCAGATTAAATTTCTGGAATTGTCATTAAGATCGGACCACTGAAACTGGTACTTATCATACAAAGTGATGAAGAGGAAAAGACAGAAAATTTACGGCGTTGAAAGGAAAACTTTTTTTTTCTTAATTAATTGACTTACAACTTCACAAGCTAATTTCAATAAATTGCAAGTTTCCATATTAGCTTAAACAATGAAAATTGGTATATAGGCTATTAAAGTAAAGAGAAAGCAGATTCAATCCAAAAAATTGGCGTGGCATAAAAAGAGCGTGAAAAGTAAATAGTCTTTAGCAAGGCTGAATAGCGTTTTTTATACTCCTGCAAAAATAATATATATTTGCGATCCCATGAAGTTCGCTACGCAGAGAAGGAGATATCGCCGACCACATAAAGCATATATTATCTTCACAAGACGAGTTAACACAGTCATGTCCATATGTCTGCTTCAATACCAACTGCGAGCTCAGTTTTAACGATTTCAAAAAAAATAAAACGCAGAAAATTATCTTATCCTTTCAGGCAGTTTGTATGTAAAAAATCTGCATGATTGGATTGCTATTACATTTAGCTGCCGGTTAAAAATTAGGTTTTTTAAAACTACCACCTTAGTTTTTTGTACAAAAACGTTTAAGACGTCAAAAAAGGCACTTTGCGAAAGAAACAATCGGTCAAAACAAGATTTTTGTTAGAAAAATGTTTTATTAATTTTTAACTATTTTCCAAAATTTTATTAGCATCGAACATAAAGGCGTTGCCCCGACCATATAGAGAAACATCTTCAAAATAACATTTTGCTGTAAGCATAATCGCCAGAAGACTGTAAAGTGGAGAGTATTTTTCATTTTGCTAAAATGGAACAAAGGAACAATTAGTCAAATATATGGTTTTGTTGTTCTTAAATATAAACAGATGGAATTTTGCAATCACATGTTTGTAAAGGTAATTATATATCACTGCAAAGTAACAAATTCGCCATAATTACAAGGCATTAAGAATTCTGAAACGCATTAACGGTAATTAGAGTTTCAAAACGCTGGAATATTTTTTTTTTTAAATTTAATTAAACTACGAAAACAAAATCTGGAAATAATATTGATGACTTCGAACCCAACAAGAATTGATAAATGAACGTGGCTGCTGCAACATATAATAAAAATTTAAAACGCCTATGTACCTGTATCTATAAGTCTGACAAGAAGAAAATTTAGGAACTAATTGTGATAGAGTGTTAAAAGATTCAATCCTGGGCTATATGCAACAGTTCATCATACTTTGAGGGCGTAGCAAAGCGCGCCGGGTCAGCTAGTAAGAAATAAAATTTTTTGATCAAAACTAAAAAATCCTCGAAATCATTGAAGAAGAAGTACCTTATCAGACGAAAATATGCCTTATAAGAGACATTTAAATTCTTTTAATTGCATAAATGGGCGGCATTTTATTCAGAATTAACAGTTTTTTACATGGACAAAAAATTAGTTTAATTTTTTCCCATTAAATACTACAATTATAGAAAAGTACCTTGCGAAAATAATCGGCAGTAGGACGGAAACGTGTAGACCACCGATTTGTTTTTTGCTAATAACTCTTGCATCCTTCAACCGACTTCTTCGACTAAGAGCTCGATGGAAAGCTTATCTGTTCCTCTTTCAGATGGCATTAACATATTTTACTAAAAGTCATAAGAAATAAAATTTTTTGATCAAAACTAAAAAATCCTCGAAATCATTGAAGAAGAAGTACCTTATCATTTTTTTGATCAAAACTAAAATATCCTCGAAATCATTGAAAAAGAAGTACTTTATCAGACGAAAATATGCCTTATCTAATAAGAGACATTTAAATTTTTTTAGTTGCATAAATGGGCGGCACTTTATTCAGAATTAATAGTTTTTTACATGGATAAAAAAGTCGTTTAATTTTTATACCCTGTACACATACTGTGTATCAGGGTATATTGTGTTTGTGCAAAAGCCAAATATATGTAACACACAGAAGGAGGGTCGGGGGACCCCATAAAGTATATATATTCTTGATCGGGACGACAAGAGAAGTTGATTAAGCTATGTCCGTCCCTCTGTCCGTCTGTCCGTTTGTCCGTCCGTCCGTCCGTCCTCACCAATGGTTCTCGGAAACTATAAGAGCTAGAGACTTGAAATTTGGTGGGTAGACTCGTGATGCTCGGCAGCAGATCAAGTTTGAATGGTTTTGTGCGACGCCCACTCCTTCCCGCCCATCCAGCACCACCCACTTTTTGAAAACGCTATAAGTCGAGCATCCAAAGAGATAGAAACATGAAAGTCGGTATGTAGACTCAGTATGAGTAACTCTACAAAACTGCATACCACAATTTTACCCCCTCCCCTTAATTTCCCCTCCCCTAGAATTGTTCTTAAAAAAGCTATATCTCCAAAACTGACAAAGGTATGAACCTGAAATTTTGTATACAAGCTCAATACATCTTAAAAACTGCATACCACAAATTTCCCCTCTCTTTGATGGCTTCCCCTCAGAGACCCACAAACGTAAATTTTTCGTAAAATCCACATTTTTTGACCGATTTTCTTGATATTTTGAACACTATTTGAATAGGCACTACACTATTATGAATATTGTCGAGTATACTCGACTATACCGCCCTTACTGGTTTCCCATTAAATAGTAGAATTAAGAAAGGTACTTAGCGAAAACAATCGGCAGTAGGACGGAAACGTGTTGACCAGCGATTATTTTTTTGCTGATAACTCTTGCATCCTTCGACATACTTCTTCGACTAAGAGCTCGATGGAAAGCTTATCTGTTCCATTTTCAGATGGCATTAACATATTTTACGAAAAGTCGTAAGAAATAAAATTTTTTTGATCAAAACTAAAATATCCTCGAAATCATTGAAAAAGAAGTACTTTATCAGACGAAAATATGCCTTATCTAATATGAGACATTTAAATTTTTATACTTTTCACTTATGTGAAATAGTATATTAACTTTGTCACGGAGTTTGTAACAGATCGAAATATTAATTTCCGACTATATAAAGTATGTATATTCTTGATCAGGACGACAAGAGGAGTTGATTTAGCCATGTCCGTCTGTCCGTCTGTCTGTCTGTCGGTCTGTCTGTCTGTCTGTATGTATGTATGCAAACTAGTCCCTCAGTTTTGAAGCTATCGAGCTGAAACTTTGCACAGAGTCTTAGAATTTATTACGATGAATCATTCGTCGGAACCAGCATGATCGGATTATTGGAACAGGTAGCTCCCATACGAAAAGAAGAAGAAAAGTGAACAAAACTTGAATCGTTGTATGGAAAACTTTTTTGTTTTGTACAATAGAGTGCTGAAATTTTAAACATAGTAGTTTTACATGGTCCGACTACATGCCTGAAAGTTTCATTGAGATTGGACATCTGGAACTGGTAGCTCCCATACAAAATGAAGAAGAGGAAGAGAAGGAATATTCACGTCGTTGTATGGAAAACTTTTTTGTTTCTTAACCAATTGACTTGAAATTTTAAAGTTATGTTCTTAAGAAGGAATGAAATCTATTTTGACCAAAAGTGGGCGTAACCACGCATAGCCACGCCCACTTATAGCGAAAATTTACCCGTTGTATGGAAAACTTTTTTGTTTTTTAACCAATTGACTTGAAACTTTACAGTTATGTTCTTAGAGAGGAATGAAAACTATTTTGACCAAAAGCGGGCGTAGCCAGGCGTAGCCACGCCCACTTATAGCGAAAATTGACCCATTGTATGGAAAACTTTTTTGTTTTTTAACCAATTGACTTGAAACTTTGCAGTTATGCTCTTAGGGAGGAATGAAAACTATTTTGATCAAAAGTGGGCGTGGCCACGCCCACTTATAGCTTAACTTGACCCTTTGTATGGAAAATTTTTTTGTTTTTTAACCAATTGACTTGAAACTTTACAGTTATGTTCTTAGGGAGGAATGAAAACTATTTTAACCAAAAGTGGGCGTAGCCACGCCTACTTATAGCGAAAATTGACCCGTTGTATGGAAAACTTTTTTGTTTTTTAACCAATTGACTTGAAACTTTGCAGTTATGCTCTTAGGGAGGAATGAAAACTATTTTGATCAAAAGTGGGCATGGCCACACCCACTTATAGCTTAACTTGACCCTTTGTATGGAAAACTTTTTGGTTTTTTAATCAATTGACTTGAAACTTTACAGTTATGTTCTTAGGGAGGAATGAAAACTATTTTGACGAAAAGTGGGCGTAGCCACGCCCTTTTATAGCGAAAATTGACCCTTTGTATGGAAAACTTTTTTGTTTTTTAACCAATTGACTTAAAACTTTACAGTTATGTTCCTAGAGAGGAATGAAAACTATTTTGACCAAAAGTGGGCGTAGCCACGCCTACTTATAGCAAAAATTGACCCGTTGTATGGAAAACTTTTTTGCTTTTTAACCAATTGACTTGAAACTTTGCAGTTATGCTCTTAGGGAGGAATGAAAACTATTTTGATCAAAAGTGGGCGTGGCCACGCCCTTTTATAGCGAAAAGTGACCCTTTGTATGGAAAACTTTTTTGTTTTTTAACCAATTGACTTGAAACTTTACTGTTATGTTCTTAGGGAGGAATAAAAACTATTTTGACCAAATGTGGGCAAGGCTACGCCCACTTATCGCAAAACTTGAACAGTTGTATGGAAAAATTTTTTGTTTTTTAACGAATTGACTTGAAACATTACAGTTATGTTGTTAGGGAGGCATGAAAACTATTCATTTAGTTTTTTTTATAGTGACACAAAGTGAAAAGTATTATAGCTTCAGCCTTGCTGAAGATAGCGTCCTTACTGGTTTTAATTTCATAAATGGGCAGTACTTTATTCAGAATTAATAGTTTTTTACTTGGACAAAAAATTCGTTAAATTTTTTCCCATTAAATGCTAGAATTATAGAAAAGTACTTTAAAAGAATCGGCAGTAGGACGGAAACGTGTTGACCACCGATTATTTTTTTGCTGATAACTCGTGCATCCTTCGACCGACTTCTTCGACTAAGAGCTCGATGGAAAGCTTATCTGTTCCTCTTTCAGATAGCATTAACATATTTTACGAAAAGTCATAAGAAATAAAATTTTTTTCATCAAAACTAAAATATCCTCGAAATCATTGAAGAAGAAGTACCTTATCAGACGAAAATATGCCTTATCTAATCAGGGACATTTAAATTTTTTTAATTGCATAAATGTGTGGCATTTTATTCAGAATTAATAGTTTTTTAGATGGACCAAAAATTCGTTTAATATTTTCTCATTAAATACTAGAATTATAGAAAAGTACTTTGCGAAAAGAATCGGCAGTAGGACGGAATCGTGTTGACCATCGATTAGTTTTTTGCTTAGAACTCTTGCACACTTCGACCGACTTCTTCGACTAAGAGCTCGATGGAAAGCTTATCTGGTCCTCTTCCAGATGGCATTAACATATTTTACGAAAAGTCATAAGAAATAAAATTTTTTTGATCAAAACTAAAATATCCTCGAAATCATTGAAAAAGAAGTACCTTATCAGACGAAAACATGCCTTATATAATCAGGGACAATTAAATTTTTTTAATTGCATAAATGTGTGGCATTTTATTTAGAATAAATAGTTTTTTAGATGGACAAAAAATTCGTTTAATTTTTTCGCATTAAATACTAGAATTATAGAAAAGTACTTTGCGAAAAGAATCGGCAGTAGGACGGAATCGTGTTGACCATCGATTAGTTTTTTGCTTAGAACTCTTGCATACTTTGACCGACTTCTTCGACTAAGAGCTCGATGGAAAGCTTATCTGTTCCTCTTTCAGATGGCATTAAAATATTTTACGAAAAGTCGTAAGAAATAAAATTTTTTTGATCAAAACTAAAATATCCTCGAAATCATTGAAGACAAAGTACCTTATCAGACGAAAATATGCATTATCTAATAAGAGACATTTAAATTTTTTTAATTGCATAAATGGGTGGCATTTTATTCAGAATTAATAGTTTTTTACATTGACAAAAAATTAGTTTAATTTTTTCCCATTAAATACTAGAATTATAGAAAAGTACTTTGCGAAGAGATTCGGCAGTAGGACGGAATTGTGTTGACCACCGATTAGTTTTTTGCTAATAACTCTTGCATCCTTCGACCGACTTATTCGACTATGAGCTCGATGGAAAGCTTAGCTGTTCCTCTTCAGATTTTACGAAAAATCATAAGAAATAAATTTTTTTTGATCAAAACTAAAATATCCTCGAAGTCATTGAAGAAGAAGTACCTTATCAGACGAAAATATGCCTTATATAATTAGAGACATTTAAATTTTTTTAATTGCATAAATGGGCGGCATTTTATTCAGAATAAATAGTTATTTAGATGGACAAAAAATTCGTTTAATTTTTTCCATTAAATACTAGAATTATAGAAATGTACTTTGCGAAACGAATCGGCAGTAGGACGGAATCGTGTTGACCACCGATTAATTTTTTGCTCATAACTCTTGCATCCTTCGACCGACTTCTTCGAGTAACAGCTCGATGGAAAGCTTATCTGTTCCTCTTTCAGATGGCATTAATATATTTTACGAAAAGTCGTAAGAAATAAAATTTTTTTGATCAAAACTAAAATATCCTCGAAATCATTGAAGACAAAGTACCTTATCAGACGAAAATATACCTTATATAATAAGAGACATTTAAATTTTTTTAATTGCATAAATGGGCGGCTTTTATTCAGAATAAATAGTTTTTTAGACGGACAAAAAATTCGTTTAATTTTTTCCATTAAATGCTAGAATTATAGAAATGTACTTTGCGAAACGAATCGGCAGTAGGAAGGAATCGTGTTGACCACCGATTAGTTTTTTGCTCATAACTCTTGCATCCTTCGACCGACTTCTTCGACTAACAGCTCGATGGAAAGCTTATCTGTTCCTCTTTCATAAGGCATTAACATATTTTACGAAAAGTCATAAGAAACAAAAATTTTTGATCAAAACTAAAATATCCTCGAAATCATAGAAGAAGAAGTACCTTATCAGACGAAAACATGCCTTATATAATCAGGGACAATTAAATTTTTTTAATTGCATAAATGTGTGGCATTTTATTTAGAATAAATAGTTTTTTAGATGGACAAAAAATTCGTTTAATTTTTTCGCATTAAATACTAGAATTATAGAAAAGTACTTTGCGAAAAGAATCGCCAGTAGGACGGAATCGTGTTGACCACCGATTAGTTTTTTGCTAATAACTCTTGCATACTTTGACCGACTTCTTCGACTAAGAGCTCGATGGAAAGCTTAGCTGTTCCTCTTCAGATTTTACGAAAAATCATAAGAAATAAATTTTTTTTGATCAAAACTAAAATATCCTCGAAGTCATTGAAGAAGAAGTACCTTATCAGACGAAAATATGCCTTATCTAATTAGAGACATTTAAATTTTTTTAATTGCATAAATGGGCGGCATTTTATTCAGAATAAATAGTTTTTTAGATGGACAAAAAATTCGTTTAATTTTTTCCATTAAATACTAGAATTATAGAAATGTACTTTGCGAAACGAATCGGCAGTAGGACGAAATCGTGTTGACCACCGATTAATTTTTTGCTCATAACTCTTGCATCCTTCGACCGACTTCTTCGAGTAACAGCTCGATGGAAAGCTTATCTGTTCCTCTTTCAGATGGCATTAATATATTTTACGAAAAGTCGTAAGAAATAAAATTTTTTTGATCAAAACTAAAATATCCTCGAAATCATTGAAGACAAAGTACCTTATCAGACGAAAATATACCTTATATAATAAGAGACATTTAAATTTTTTTAATTGCATAAATGGGCGGCATTTTATTCAGAATAAATAGTTTTTTAGATGGACAAAAAATTCGTTTAATTTTTTCCATTAAATACTAGAATTATAGAAATGTACTTTGCGAAACGAATCGGCAGTAGGAAGGAATCGTGTTGACCACCGATTAGTTTTTTGCTCATAACTCTTGCATCCTTCGACCGACTTCTTCGACTAACAGCTCGATGGAAACCTCGATGGAAAGCTTATCTGTTCCTCTTTCAGATGGCATTAACATATTTTACGAAAAGTCGTAAGAAACAAAAATTTTTTATCAAAACTAAAATATCCTCGAAATCATAGAAGAAGAAGTACCTTATCAGACGAAAATATGCCTTATATAATCAGGGACAATTAAATTTTTTTAATTGCATAAATGGGTGGCATTTTATTCAGAATAAATAGTTTTTTAGATGGACAAAAAATTGGTTAAATTTTTTCCCATTAAATACTAGAATTATAGAAAAGTACTTTGCGAAAAGAATCGCCAGTAGGACGGAATCGTGTTGACCACCGATTAGTTTTTTGCTAATAACTCTTGCATACTTTGACCGACTTCTTCGACTAAGAGCTCGATGGAAAGCTTATCTGTTCCTCTTTCAGATGGCATTAAAATATTTTACGAAAAGTCGTAAGAAATAAAATTTTTTTGATCAAAACTAAAATATCCTCGAAATCATTGAAGACAAAGTACCTTATCAGACGAAAATATGCATTATCTAATAAGAGACATTTAAATTTTTTTAATTGCATAAATGGGTGGCATTTTATTCAGAATTAATAGTTTTTTACATTGACAAAAAATTAGTTTAATTTTTTCCCATTAAATACTAGAATTATAGAAAAGTACTTTGCGAAGAGATTCGGCAGTAGGACGGAATTGTGTTGACCACCGATTAGTTTTTTGCTAATAACTCTTGCATCCTTCGACCGACTTATTCGACTATGAGCTCGATGGAAAGCTTAGCTGTTCCTCTTCAGATTTTACGAAAAATCATAAGAAATAAATTTTTTTTGATCAAAACTAAAATATCCTCGAAGTCATTGAAGAAGAAGTACCTTATCAGACGAAAATATGCCTTATATAATTAGAGACATTTAAATTTTTTTAATTGCATAAATGGGCGGCATTTTATTCAGAATAAATAGTTATTTAGATGGACAAAAAATTCGTTTAATTTTTTCCATTAAATACTAGAATTATAGAAATGTACTTTGCGAAACGAATCGGCAGTAGGACGGAATCGTGTTGACCACCGATTAATTTTTTGCTCATAACTCTTGCATCCTTCGACCGACTTCTTCGAGTAACAGCTCGATGGAAAGCTTATCTGTTCCTCTTTCAGATGGCATTAATATATTTTACGAAAAGTCGTAAGAAATAAAATTTTTTTGATCAAAACTAAAATATCCTCGAAATCATTGAAGACAAAGTACCTTATCAGACGAAAATATACCTTATATAATAAGAGACATTTAAATTTTTTTAATTGCATAAATGGGCGGCATTTTATTCAGAATAAATAGTTTTTTAGACGGACAAAAAATTCGTTTAATTTTTTCCATTAAATGCTAGAATTATAGAAATGTACTTTGCGAAACGAATCGGCAGTAGGAAGGAATCGTGTTGACCACCGATTAGTTTTTTGCTCATAACTCTTGCATCCTTCGACCGACTTCTTCGACTAACAGCTCGATGGAAAGCTTATCTGTTCCTCTTTCATAAGGCATTAACATATTTTACGAAAAGTCATAAGAAACAAAAATGTGTGGCATTTTATTTAGAATAAATAGTTTTTTAGATGGACAAAAAATTCGTTTAATTTTTTCGCATTAAATACTAGAATTATAGAAAAGTACTTTGCGAAAAGAATCGCCAGTAGGACGGAATCGTGTTGACCACCGATTAGTTTTTTGCTAATAACTCTTGCATACTTTGACCGACTTCTTCGACTAAGAGCTCGATGGAAAGCTTAGCTGTTCCTCTTCAGATTTTACGAAAAATCATAAGAAATAAATTTTTTTTGATCAAAACTAAAATATCCTCGAAGTCATTGAAGAAGAAGTACCTTATCAGACGAAAATATGCCTTATCTAATTAGAGACATTTAAATTTTTTTAATTGCATAAATGGGCGGCATTTTATTCAGAATAAATAGTTTTTTAGATGGACAAAAAATTCGTTTAATTTTTTCCATTAAATACTAGAATTATAGAAATGTACTTTGCGAAACGAATCGGCAGTAGGACGAAATCGTGTTGACCACCGATTAATTTTTTGCTCATAACTCTTGCATCCTTCGACCGACTTCTTCGAGTAACAGCTCGATGGAAAGCTTATCTGTTCCTCTTTCAGATGGCATTAATATATTTTACGAAAAGTCGTAAGAAATAAAATTTTTTTGATCAAAACTAAAATATCCTCGAAATCATTGAAGACAAAGTACCTTATCAGACGAAAATATACCTTATATAATAAGAGACATTTAAATTTTTTTAATTGCATAAATGGGCGGCATTTTATTCAGAATAAATAGTTTTTTAGATGGACAAAAAATTCGTTTAATTTTTTCCATTAAATACTAGAATTATAGAAATGTACTTTGCGAAACGAATCGGCAGTAGGAAGGAATCGTGTTGACCACCGATTAGTTTTTTGCTCATAACTCTTGCATCCTTCGACCGACTTCTTCGACTAACAGCTCGATGGAAAGCTTATCTGTTCCTCTTTCATAAGGCATTATCATATTTTACGAAAAGTCATAAGAAACAAAAATTTTTGATCAAAACTAAAATATCCTCGAAATCATAGAAGAAGAAGTACCTTATCAGACGAAAATATGCCTTATATAATCAGGGACAATTAAATTTTTTTAATTGCATAAATGTGTGGCATTTTATTTAGAATAAATAGTTTTTTAGATGGACAAAAAATTCGTTTAATTTTTTCCCATTAAATACTAGAATTATAGAAAAGTACTTTGCGAAAAGAATCGCCAGTAGGACGGAATCGTGTTGACCACCGATTAGTTTTTTGCTAATAACTCTTGCATACTTTGACCGACTTCTTCGACTAAGAGCTCGATGGAAAGCTTAGCTGTTCCTCTTCAGATTTTACGAAAAATCATAAGAAATAAATTTTTTTTGATCAAAACTAAAATATCCTCGAAGTCATTGAAGAAGAAGTACCTTATCAGACGAAAATATGCCTTATCTAATTAGAGGCATTTAAATTTTTTTAATTGCATAAATGGGCGGCATTTTATTCAGAATAAATAGTTTTTTAGATGGACAAAAAATTCGTTTAATTTTTTCCATTAAATACTAGAATTATAGAAATGTACTTTGCGAAACGAATCGGCAGTAGGACGAAATCGTGTTGACCACCGATTAATTTTTTGCTCATAACTCTTGCATCCTTCGACCGACTTCTTCGAGTAACAGCTCGATGGAAAGCTTATCTGTTCCTCTTTCAGATGGCATTAATATATTTTACGAAAAGTCGTAAGAAATAAAATTTTTTTGATCAAAACTAAAATATCCTCGAAATCATTGAAGACAAAGTACCTTATCAGACGAAAATATACCTTATATAATAAGAGACATTTAAATTTTTTTAATTGCATAAATGGGCGGCATTTTATTCAGAATAAATAGTTTTTTAGATGGACAAAAAATTCGTTTAATTTTTTCCATTAAATACTAGAATTATAGAAATGTACTTTGCGAAACGAATCGGCAGTAGGAAGGAATCGTGTTGACCACCGATTAGTTTTTTGCTCATAACTCTTGCATCCTTCGACCGACTTCTTCGACTAACAGCTCGATGGAAAGCTTATCTGTTCCTCTTTCATAAGGCATTATCATATTTTACGAAAAGTCATAAGAAACAAAAATTTTTGATCAAAACTAAAATATCCTCGAAATCATAGAAGAAGAAGTACCTTATCAGACGAAAATATGCCTTATATAATCAGGGACAATTAAATTTTTTTAATTGCATAAATGTGTGGCATTTTATTTAGAATAAATAGTTCTTTAGATGGACAAAAAATTCGTTTAATTTTTTCCCATTAAATACTAGAATTATAGAAAAGTACTTTGCGAAAAGAATCGCCAGTAGGACGGAATCGTGTTGACCACCGATTAGTTTTTTGCTAATAACTCTTGCATACTTTGACCGACTTCTTCGACTAAGAACTCGATGGAAAGCTTATCTGTTCCTCTTTCAGATGGCATTAAAATATTTTACGAAAAGTCGTTAGAAATAAAATTTTTTTGATCAAAACTAAAATATCCTCGAAATCATTGAAGACAAAGTACCTTATCAGACGAAAATATACCTTTTATAATAAGAGACATTTAAATTTTTTTAATTGCATAAATGGGCGGCATTTTATTCAGAATTAACAGTTTTTTACATGGACAAAAAATTAGTTTAATTTTTTCCGATTAAATACTACAATTATAGAAAAGTACCTTGCGAAAATAATCGGCAGTAGGACGAAAACGTATTGACCACCGATTAGTTTTTTGCTAATAACTCTTGCATCCTTTGTCCGACTTCTTCGACTAAGAGCTCGTTGGAAAGCTTATCTATTCGTCTTTCAGATAGCATTAACATATTTTACGAAAAGTCATAAGAAATAAAACTTTTTTGATCAAAACTAAAATATCATCGAAATCATTGAAAAAGAAGTACTTTATCAAACGAAAATATGCCGTATCTAATAAGAGACATTAAAATTTTTTTAATTGCATAAATGGGTGGCATTTCATCCAGAATTAATAGTTTTTTACATGGACAAAAAATTTGTTGAATTTTTTCCCGTTAAATACTAAAATTATATAAAAGTACTTTGCAAAACGAATCGGCAGTAGGACGGAAACGTGTAGACCACCGATTTGTTTTTTGCTAATAACTCTTGCATCCTTCAACCGACTTCTTCGACTAAGAGCTCGATGGAAAGCTTATCTGTTCCTCTTTCAGATGGCATTAACATATTTTACTAAAAGTCATCTATAATATAAAAATGAATCGCAAAATGTGTTGGTAAGCGCATAACTCAACAACGCCTGGACCAATTTGGCCAATTCTTTTTTTTAAATGTTCGTAAAAACAACCCTTTTCTTTTTTCCATACAAACTTGCGACGTCGCAAGCATTAAACGTAACATGCTATGCTTCTTCTTATACGTTAGTATTGTTATGTGTTTGTTGATTGAAAGAGAACAAGAAAACTTTGAGAGAACGTACAAGCCAGAGAGTATTAAAATTAATTAATACTCTTTGCAAATTACACGCACTAATGTGTAAACAATGCAGGTATGTACGGCTTGAAGGATTTGACTCCAAGTCATGTCAAATTAAAAAAAAGTTGAAACAACAACAAACTGTCAATGTCAGTGTTGTTTTTCTTGGATTTTCACTACTGAGTTTGCTTTTGTCAACTGATACACGAAACAAACCGTAGCTATGTATATCGTGTTTAGTGCAGTGTTTAGTTACCTATGATCACTTATTATTGAATGTGAGACAATAATCTATAGTATAATAAAAATGAATCGAAAAATATGTTGATAAGCGCATAACTCAAAAACAGCTTCCGATTCAATGAAATTTTAAGTTAATCTTCAGATGGACCTCCTGAAGGTTGTTATAATGTTTTGGTATCAATCCGACCATTTTAACTGGTAGCCTCCATACAGAAAGAAGAAGAAAAATAAACAATATTAAGATTTTGTGGACGCAAGCACGTACCATTCTTTGCTTCTTCTTACATTTTTGTATTGGTATGAGTGTGTTGTTTGCAAAGAGAACAAGAGAACGGTGAGAAAACGGAGGAGCATTACTTTCGAAATTGTGCTTCACTTCTTCTTCATCTTTTACAAACAGCCACATATGTACACATATTAGTGTTTTTATACTCTTCACGTATGTAAATATTATTATGACTTTGTCACGGAGTTTGTAACCCCCAGAAGGAGAAATCTCCGACTATTGACCTGAAATTTTACAGCTTTACTACCATAAATCATTTGTCGGAACTGCAATGATCAGACCATTAGAACTGGTAGCACCCATACAGAATGAAGAAGAGAAATGAACAGAACTTAAGTTTTTGAATGGAAAACTTTTTCGTTTTGGAAGATAGAGGGATGAAAAAAACATAAACAAACATAGTAACTTTACGTACGCAGGCTAAATTTCTGGAATTGTCATTAAGATCGGACCACTGAAACTGGTACTTATCATACAAAGTGAAGAAGAGGAAAAGACAGAAAATTTACGGCGTTGAAAGGAAAACTTTTTTTTTCTTAATTAATTGACTTACAACTTCACAAGCTAATATCAATAAATTGCAAGTTTCCATATTAGCTTAAACAATGAAAATTGGTATATAGGCTATTAAAGTAAAGAGAAAGCAGATTCAATCCAAAAAATTGGCGTGGCATAAAAGGAGCGTGAAAAGTAAATAGTCTTCAGCAAGGCTGAATAGCGTTTTTTATACACCTGCAAAAATAATATATATTTGCGATGCCATGAAGTTCGCTACGCAGAGAAGGAGATATCGCCGACCACATAAAGCATATATTATCTTCACAAGACGAGGTAACACAGTCATGTCCATATGTCTGCTTCAATACCAACTGCGAGCTCAGTTTTAACGATTTCAAAAAAAACCAGTAAGGACGCTATCTTCAGCAAGGCTGAAGCTATAATACTTTTCACTTTGTGTCACTACAAAAAAAACTAAATGAATAGTTTTCATGCCTCCCTAACAACATAACTGTAATGTTTCAAGTCAATTCGTTAAAAAACAAAAAATTTTTCCATACAACGGTTCAAGTTTTGCGATAAGTGGGCGTAGCCAGGCCCACATTTGGTCAAAATAGTTTTCATTCCTCCCTAAGAACATAACTGTAAAGTTTCAAGTCAATTGGTTAAAAAACAAAAAAGTTTTCCATACAAAGGGTCAAGTTAGGCTATAAGTGGGCGTGGCCATGCCCACTTTTGATCAAAATAGTTTTCATTCCTCCCTAAGAGCATAACTGCAAAGTTTCAAGTCAATTGGTTAAAAAACAAAAAAAGTTTTCCATACAACGGGTCAATTTTCGCTATAAGTAGGCGTGGCTACGCCCACTTTTGGTTAAAATAGTTTTCATTCCTCCCTAAGAACATAACTGTAAAGTTTCAAGTCAATTGGTTAAAAAACAAAAAAGTTTTCCATACAAAGGGTCAAGTTAAGCTATAAGTGGGCGTGGCCATGCCCACTTTTGATCAAAATAGTTTTCATTCCTCCCTAAGAGCATAACTGCAAAGTTTCAAGTCAGTTGGTTAAAAAGCAAAAAAGTTTTCCATACAACGGGTCAAATTTCGCTATAAAAGGGCGTGGCCACGCCCACTTTTGGTCAAAATAGTTTTGATTCCTTCCTAAGAACATAACTGTAAAGTTTCAAGTCAATTGGTTAAAAAACAAAAAGGTTTCCATACAACGTTTCAATTTTCGCTATAAGTAGGCATGGCTACGCCCACTTTTGGATAAAATAGTTTTCATTCCTCCCTAAGAACATAACTGTAAGGTTTCAAGTCAGTTGGTTAAAAAACAAAAAAGTTTTCCATACAACGGGTCAAGTTTAGCTATAAAAAGGCGTGGCCACGCCCACTTTTGGTCAAAACTGTTTTCATTCATTCACTAAGAACAATCCTGTAAAGTTTCACGTCAGTTGGTTAAAAAGCAAAAAAGTTTTCCATACAACGGGTCAATTTTCGATATAAAAGGGCGTGGCCACGCCCACTTTTGATCAAAATAGTTTTCATTCCTCCCTAAAAGCATAACTGCAAAGTTTCAAGTCAATTGGTTAAAAAACAAAAAAGTTTTCCATACAACGGGTCAATTTTTGCTATAAGTAGGCGTGGCTTTGCCCACGTTTGGTCAAAATAGTTTTCATTCCTCCCTAAGAGCATAACTGCAAAGTTTCAAGTCAATTGGTTAAAAAGCAAAAAAGTTTTCCATACAACGGGTCAATTTTCGCTATAAAAGGGCGTGGCCACGCCCACTTTTGATCAAAATAGTTTTCATTCCTCCCTAAGAGCATAACTGCAAAGTTTCAAGGCAATTGGTTAAAAAACAAAAAAGTTAGGCTATAAGTGGGCGTGGCCATGCCCACTTTTGATCAAAATAGTTTTCATTCCTCCCTAAGAGCATAACTGCAAAGTTTCAAGGCAATTGGTTAAAAAACAAAAAAGTTTTCCATACAAAGGGTCAAGTTAGGCTATAAGTGGGCGTGGCCACGCCCACTTTTGATCAAAATAGTTTTCATTCCTCCCTAAAAGCATAACTGCAAAGTTTCAAGTCAATTGGTTAAAAAACAAAAAAGTTTTCCATGCAACGGGTCAATTTTTGCTATAAGTAGGCGTGGCTACGCCCACTTTTGGTCAAAATAGTTTTCATTCCTCTCTAGGAACATAACTGTAAAGTTTTAAGTCAATTGGTTAAAAAACAAAAAAGTTTTCCATACAAAGGGTAAATTTTCGCTATAAAAGGGCGTGGCTACGCCCACTTTTCGTCAAAATAGTTTTCATTCCTCCCTAAGAACATAACTGTAAGGTTTCAAGTCAATTGATTAAAAAACCAAAAAGTTTTCCATACAAAGGGTCAAGTTAAGCTATAAGTGGGTGTGGCCATGCCCACTTTTGATCAAAATAGTTTTCATTCCTCCCTAAGAGCATAACTGCAAAGTTTCAAGTCAATTGGTTAAAAAACAAAATAGTTTTCCATACAACGGGTCAATTTTCGCTATAAGTGGGCGTGGCTACGCCCACTTTTGGTTAAAATAGTTTTCATTCCTCCCTAAGAACATAACTGTAAAGTTTCAAGTCAATTGGTTAAAAAACAAAAAAGTTTTCCATACAAAGGGTCAAGTTAAGCTATAAGTGGGCGTGGCCACGCCCACTTTTGATCAAAATAGTTTTCATTCCTCCCTAAGAGCATAACTGCAAAGTTTCAAGTCAATTGGTTAAAAAACAAAAAAGTTTTCCATACAACGGGTCAATTTTCGCTATAAGTGGGCGTGGCTACGCCTGGCTACGCCCACTTTTGGTCAAAATAGTTTTCATTCCTCTCTAAGAACATAACTGTAAAGTTTCAAGTCAATTGCTTAAAAAACAAAAAAGTTTTCCATACAACGGGTAAATTTTCGCTATAAGTGGGCGTGGCTACCCGTGGTTACGCCCACTTTTGGTCAAAATAGATTTCATTCCTCCCTAAGAACATAACTTTAAAATTTCAAGTCAATTGGTTAAGAAACAAAAAAGTTTTCCATACAACGACGTGAATATTGCTTCTCTTCCTCTTCTTCATTTTGTATGGGAGCTACCAGTTCCAGATGTCCAATCTCAATGAAACTTTCAGGCATGTAGTCGGACCATGTAAAACTACTATGTTTAAAATTTCAGCACTCTATTGTACAAAACAAAAAAGTTTTCCATACAACGATTCAAGTTTTGTTCACTTTTCTTTTTCTTTTCGTATGGGACCTACCTGTTCCAATAATCCGATCATGCTGGTTCCGACGAATGATTCATCGTAATAAATTCTAAGACTCTGTGCAAAGTTTCAGCTCGATAGCTTCAAAACTGAGGGACTAGTTTGCATACATACAGACAGACAGACAGACCGACAGACAGACGGACAGACGGACATGGCTAAATCAACTCGTCTTGTCGTCCTGATCAAGAATATATATACTTTATATAGTCGGAAATTAATATTTCGATCTGTTACAAACTCCGTGACAAAGTTAATATACTATTTCACATAAGTGAAAAGTATAATAAAACGCAGAAAATTATCTTATCCTTTCAGGCAGTTTGTATGTAAAAAATCTGCATGATTGGATTGCTATTACATTTAGCTGCCGGTTAAAAATTATGTTTTTTAAAACTACCACCTTAGTTTTTTGTACAAAAACATTTTAGACGTCAAAAAAGGCACTTTGCGAAAGAAACAATCGGTCAAAACAAGATTTTTGTTAGAAAAATGTTTTATTAATTTTTAACTATTTTCCAAAATTTTATTAGAATCGAACATAAAGGCGTGGCCCCGACCATATAGAGAAACATCTTCAAAATTATATTTTGCTGTAAGCAAAGTCGCCAGAAGGCTGTAAAGTGGAGAGTATTTTTCATTTTGCTAAAATGGAACAAAGGAACAATTAGTCAAAAATATAGTTTTGTTGTTCTTAAATATAAACAGATGGAATTTTGCAATCACATGTTTGTAAAGGTAATTATATATCACTGCAAAGTAAGAAATTTGCCATAATTACAAGGCATTAAGAATTCTGAAACGCATTAACGGTAATTAGAGTTTCAAAACGCTGGAATATTTTTATACCCTGTACACACACTGTGTATCAGGGTATATTGGGTTTGTTTGAACGAAATGTATGTAACGCACAGAAGGAGGGGAGGGGGACCCCAAAAAGTATATATATTCTTGATCAGGACGACAAGAGAAATTGATTGAGCCATGTCCGTCCGTCTGTCCGTCTGTCTGTCTGTCCGTCTGTCCGTCCGTCCTCACCAACGGTTCTCGAAAATTATAAGAGCTAGAGACTTGAAATTTGGTGGGTAGACTCGTGATGCTCGGCAGCAGATCAAGTTTATTTTTTTTTTTTGCCACGCCCCCTCCTTCCCGCCCATCCAGCCCCAACCACTTTTTTAAATCGTTATAACTCAAACACCCAAAGAGATAGAAACATGAAAGTCGGTATGTCGACTCAGTATGTATAGCCCTACAAAACTGCATACCAAAAAATCCACCCCTCATTTTCATTTCCCCTCCCCCAGTTATTTTCTGTATTTTGCTATATCTCCAAAATTAACAAAGGTACGACCCTGAAAATTTGTATACAAGCTCAGTGATAATACATCTTAAAAACTGCATACAACAAATTTCCCCTCTCTTTGATTGTTACACCTCAGAGACCAACAAATTGAAATTTTTAATATATTCCCCTTTATTTTACTTAAAATTACTACATCTTTCAAACTATAATAGGTACAAACATGAAAGTCGGTACGTAGACTCAGTATATATAGATCTACAAAACTGCATTTCCCAATTTTTACGCCTCCCCATCATTTCCCCTCCCCCAGTTGTTTTCTTAGAAATGCTATATCTCCGAAACTATTGAAAGTACAAGCCTGATATTTCGTATACAAGCTCAGTAAATATATATCTTTAAGACTGCATACCACAAAATCCCCCTCTTTTGATGGTTACCCCTCAATCTTCAACAAACTCAAAACTTTTGTAAATTCCACATTTTTTGACCGTTTTTCTTGATATTTTGAACGATATTTGATCTGGGCTGCCAAATTAATACGTGTTTGTAGATTGAGGGTGTGGCACCGCCTACTATGTGTACAGGGTATTATATAGAGAGTATTAAAATTAATTAATACTCTTTGCAAATTACACGCACTAATGTGTAAACAATGCAGGTATGTACGGCTTGAAGGATTTGACTCCAAGTCATGTCAAATTAAAAAAAAGTTGAAACAACAACAAACTGTCAATGTCAGTGTTGTTTTTCTTGGATTTTCACTACTGAGTTTGCTTTTGTCAACTGATACACGAAACAAACCGTAGCTATGTATATCGTGTTTAGTGCAGTGTTTAGTTACCTATGATCACTTATTATTGAATGTGAGACAATAATCTATAGTATAATAAAAATGAATCGAAAAATATGTTGATAAGCGCATAACTCAAAAACAGCTTCCGATTCAATGAAATTTTAAGTTAATCTTCAGATGGACCTCCTGAAGGTTGTTATAATGTTTTGGTATCAATCCGACCATTTTAACTGGTAGCCTCCATACAGAAAGAAGAAGAAAAATAAACAATATTAAGATTTTGTGGACGCAAGCACGTACCATTCTTTGCTTCTTCTTACATTTTTGTATTGGTATGAGTGTGTTGTTTGCAAAGAGAACAAGAGAACGGTGAGAAAACGGAGGAGCATTACTTTCGAAATTGTGCTTCACTTCTTCTTCATCTTTTACATACAGCCACATATGTACACATATTAGTGTTTTTATACTCTTCACGTATGTAAATATTATTATGACTTTGTCACGGAGTTTGTAACCCCCAGAAGGAGAAATCTCCGACTATTGACCTGAAATTTTACAGCTTTACTACCATAAATCATTTGTCGGAACTGCAATGATCAGACCATTAGAACTGGTAGCACCCATACAGAATGAAGAAGAGAAATGAACAGAACTTAAGTTTTTGAATGGAAAACTTTTTCGTTTTGGAAGATAGAGGGATGAAAAAAACATAAACAAACATAGTAACTTTACGTACGCAGGCTAAATTTCTGGAATTGTCATTAAGATCGGACCACTGAAACTGGTACTTATCATACAAAGTGAAGAAGAGGAAAAGACAGAAAATTTACGGCGTTGAAAGGAAAACTTTTTTTTTCTTAATTAATTGACTTACAACTTCACAAGCTAATATCAATAAATTGCAAGTTTCCATATTAGCTTAAACAATGAAAATTGGTATATAGGCTATTAAAGTAAAGAGAAAGCAGATTCAATCCAAAAAATTGGCGTGGCATAAAAGGAGCGTGAAAAGTAAATAGTCTTCAGCAAGGCTGAATAGCGTTTTTTATACACCTGCAAAAATAATATATATTTGCGATGCCATGAAGTTCGCTACGCAGAGAAGGAGATATCGCCGACCACATAAAGCATATATTATCTTCACAAGACGAGGTAACACAGTCATGTCCATATGTCTGCTTCAATACCAACTGCGAGCTCAGTTTTAACGATTTCAAAAAAAACCAGTAAGGACGCTATCTTCAGCAAGGCTGAAGCTATAATACTTTTCACTTTGTGTCACTACAAAAAAAACTAAATGAATAGTTTTCATGCCTCCCTAACAACATAACTGTAATGTTTCAAGTCAATTCGTTAAAAAACAAAAAATTTTTCCATACAACGGTTCAAGTTTTGCGATAAGTGGGCGTAGCCAGGCCCACATTTGGTCAAAATAGTTTTCATTCCTCCCTAAGAACATAACTGTAAAGTTTCAAGTCAATTGGTTAAAAAACAAAAAAGTTTTCCATACAAAGGGTCAAGTTAGGCTATAAGTGGGCGTGGCCATGCCCACTTTTGATCAAAATAGTTTTCATTCCTCCCTAAGAGCATAACTGCAAAGTTTCAAGTCAATTGGTTAAAAAACAAAAAAAGTTTTCCATACAACGGGTCAATTTTCGCTATAAGTAGGCGTGGCTACGCCCACTTTTGGTTAAAATAGTTTTCATTCCTCCCTAAGAACATAACTGTAAAGTTTCAAGTCAATTGGTTAAAAAACAAAAAAGTTTTCCATACAAAGGGTCAAGTTAAGCTATAAGTGGGCGTGGCCATGCCCAGTTTTGATCAAAATAGTTTTCATTCCTCCCTAAGAGCATAACTGCAAAGTTTCAAGTCAGTTGGTTAAAAAGCAAAAAAGTTTTCCATACAACGGGTCAAATTTCGCTATAAAAGGGCGTGGCCACGCCCACTTTTGGTCAAAATAGTTTTGATTCCTTCCTAAGAACATAACTGTAAAGTTTCAAGTCAATTGGTTAAAAAACAAAAAGGTTTCCATACAACGTTTCAATTTTCGCTATAAGTAGGCATGGCTACGCCCACTTTTGGATAAAATAGTTTTCATTCCTCCCTAAGAACATAACTGTAAGGTTTCAAGTCAGTTGGTTAAAAAACAAAAAAGTTTTCCATACAACGGGTCAAGTTTAGCTATAAAAAGGCGTGGCCACGCCCACTTTTGGTCAAAACTGTTTTCATTCATTCACTAAGAACAATCCTGTAAAGTTTCACGTCAGTTGGTTAAAAAGCAAAAAAGTTTTCCATACAACGGGTCAATTTTCGATATAAAAGGGCGTGGCCACGCCCACTTTTGATCAAAATAGTTTTCATTCCTCCCTAAAAGCATAACTGCAAAGTTTCAAGTCAATTGGTTAAAAAACAAAAAAGTTTTCCATACAACGGGTCAATTTTTGCTATAAGTAGGCGTGGCTTTGCCCACTTTTGGTCAAAATAGTTTTCATTCCTCCCTAAGAGCATAACTGCAAAGTTTCAAGTCAATTGGTTAAAAAGCAAAAAAGTTTTCCATACAACGGGTCAATTTTCGCTATAAAAGGGCGTGGCCACGCCCACTTTTGATCAAAATAGTTTTCATTCCTCCCTAAGAGCATAACTGCAAAGTTTCAAGGCAATTGGTTAAAAAACAAAAAAGTTTTCCATACAAAGGGTCAAGTTAGGCTATAAGTGGGCGTGGCCATGCCCACTTTTGATCAAAATAGTTTTCATTCCTCCCTAAGAGCATAACTGCAAAGTTTCAAGGCAATTGGTTAAAAAACAAAAAAGTTTTCCATACAAAGGGTCAAGTTAGGCTATAAGTGGGCGTGGCCACGCCCACTTTTGATCAAAATAGTTTTCATTCCTCCCTAAAAGCATAACTGCAAAGTTTCAAGTCAATTGGTTAAAAAACAAAAAAGTTTTCCATACAACGGGTCAATTTTTGCTATAAGTAGGCGTGGCTACGCCCACTTTTGGTCAAAATAGTTTTCATTCCTCTCTAGGAACATAACTGTAAAGTTTTAAGTCAATTGGTTAAAAAACAAAAAAGTCTTCCATACAAAGGGTAAATTTTCGCTATAAAAGGACGTGGCTACGCCCACTTTTCGTCAAAATAGTTTTCATTCCTCCCTAAGAACATAACTGTAAGGTTTCAAGTCAATTGATTAAAAAACCAAAAAGTTTTCCATACAAAGGGTCAAGTTAAGCTATAAGTGGGTGTGGCCATGCCCACTTTTGATCAAAATAGTTTTCATTCCTCCCTAAGAGCATAACTGCAAAGTTTCAAGTCAATTGGTTAAAAAACAAAATAGTTTTCCATACAACGGGTCAATTTTCGCTATAAGTAGGCGTGGCTACGCCCACTTTTGGTTAAAATAGTTTTCATTCCTCCCTAAGAACATAACTGTAAAGTTTCAAGTCAATTGGTTAAAAAACAAAAAAGTTTTCCATACAAAGGGTCAAGTTAAGCTATAAGTTGGCGTGGCCACGCCCACTTTTGATCAAAATAGTTTTCATTCCTCCCTAAGAGCATAACTGCAAAGTTTCAAGTCAATTGGTTAAAAAACAAAAAAGTTTTCCATACAACGGGTCAATTTTCGCTATAAGTGGGCGTGGCTACGCCTGGCTACTCCCACTTTTGGTCAAAATAGTTTTCATTCCTCTCTAAGAACATAACTGTAAAGTTTCAAGTCAATTGGTTAAAAAACAAAAAAGTTTTCCATACAACGGGTAAATTTTCGCTATAAGTGGGCGTGGCTACGCGTGGTTACGCCCACTTTTGGTCAAAATAGATTTCATTCCTTCTTAAGAACATAACTTTAAAATTTCAAGTCAATTGGTTAAGAAACAAAAAAGTTTTCCATACAACGACGTGAATATTCCTTCTCTTCCTCTTCTTCATTTTGTATGGGAGCTACCAGTTCCAGATGTCCAATCTCAATGAAACTTTCAGGCATGTAGTCGGACCATGTAAAACTACTATGTTTAAAATTTCAGCACTATATTGTACAAAACAAAAAAGTTTTCCATACAACGATTCAAGTTTTGTTCACTTTTCTTCTTCTTTTCGTATGGGAGCTACCTGTTCCAATAATCCGATCATGCTGGTTCCGACGAATGATTCATCGTAATAAATTTTAAGACTCTGTGCAAAGTTTCAGCTCGATAGCTTCAAAACTGAGGGACTAGTTTGCATACATACAGACAGACAGACAGACCGACAGACAGACAGACAGACGGACAGACGGACATGGCTAAATCAACTCGTCTTGTCGTCCTGATCAAGAATATATATACTTTATATAGTCGGAAATTAATATTTCGATCTGTTACAAACTCCGTGACAAAGTTAATATACTATTTCACATAAGTGAAAAGTATAAAAATTTAAATGTCTCTTATTAGATAAGGCATATTTTCGTCTGATAAGGAACTTCTTCTTCAATGATTTCGAGGATATTTTAGTTTTGATCAAAAAAATTTTATTTCTTATGACTTTTCGAAAAATATGTTAATACCATCTGAAAGAGGAACAGATAAGCTTTCCATCGAGCTCTTAGTCGAAGAAGTCGGTCGAAGGATGCAAGAGTTATTAGCAAAAAACAAATTGGTGGTCAATACGTTTCCGTCCTACTGCCGATTCTTTTCGCAAAGTACTTTTCTATAATTCTAGTATTTAATGGGAAAAAATTAAACGAATTTTATGTCCATGTAAAAAACTATTAATTCTGAATAGAATTCCGCCATTTATGCAATTAAAACCAGTAAGGACGCTATCTTCAGCAAGGCTGAAGCTATAATACTTTTCACTTTGTGTCACTATAAAAAACCTAAATGAATAGTTTTCATGCCTCCCTAACAACATAACTGTAATGTTTCAAGTCAATTCGTTAAAAAACAAAAAATTTTTCCATACAACGAATCAAGTTTTGCGATAAGTGGGCGTAGCCATACCCAAATTTGGTCAAAATAGTTTTCATTCCTCCCTAAGAACATAACTGTAAGGTTTCAAGTCAATTGGTTAAAAAACAAAAAAGTTTTCCATACAACGGGTCAATTTTTGCTATAAGTAGGCGTGACTACGCCCACTTTTGGTCAAAATAGTTTTCATTCCTCTCTAGGAACATAACTGTAAAGTTTCAAGTCAATTGATTAAAAAACCAAAAAGTTTTCCATACAAAAGGTCAAGTTAAGCTATAAGTGGGCGTGGCCATGCCCACTTTTGATCAAAATAGTTTTCATTCCTCCCTAAGAGCATAACTGCAAAGTTTCAAGTCAATTGGTTAAAAAACAAAAAAGTTTTCCATACAACGGGTCAATTTTTGCTATAAGTAGGCGTGGCTACGCCCAGTTTTGGTCAAAATAGTTTTCATTCCTCTCTAGGAACATAACTGTAAAGTTTAAAGTCAATTGGTTAAAAAACAAAAAAGTTTTCCATACAAAGGGTCAATTTTCGCTATAAAAGGGCGTGGCTACGCCCACTTTTCGTCAAAATAGTTTTCATTCCTCCCTAAGAACATAACTGCAAAGTTTCAAGTCAATTGGTTAAGAAACAAAAAAGTTTTCCATACAACGGGTCAATTTTCGCTATAAGTGGGCGTGGCTACGCCTGGCTACGCCCACTTTTGGTCAAAATAGTTTTCATTCCTCCCTAAGAGCATAACTGCAAAGTTTCAAGTCAATTGGTTAAAAAACAAAAAAGTTTTCCATACAACGGGTCAATTTTCGCTATAAGTAGGCGTGGCTACGCCCACTTTTGGTTAAAATAGTTTTCATTCCTCCCTAAGAACATAACTGTAAAGTTTCAAGTCAATTGGTTGAAAAACAAAAAAGTTTTCCATACAAAGGGTCAAGTTAAGCTAGAAGTGGGCGTGGCCACGCCCACTTTTGATCAAAATAGTTTTCATTCCTCTTTAAGAGCATAACTGCAAAGTTTCAAGTCAATTGGTTAAGAAACAAAAAAGTTTTCCATACAATGGGTCAATTTTCGCTATAAGTGGGCGTGGCTACGCCTGGCTACGCCCACTTTTGGTCAAAATAGTTTTCATTCCTCTCTAAGAACATAACTGTAAAGTTTCAAGTCAATTGGTTAAAAAACAAAAAAAGTTTTCCATACAACGGGTAAATTTTCGCTATAAGTGGGCGTGGCTACGCCTGGCTACGCCCACTTTTGGTCAAAATAGTTTTCATTCCTCTCTAAGAACATAACTGTAAAGTTTCAAGTCAATTGGTTAAAAAACAAAAAAGTTTTCCATACAAAGGGTCAATTTTCGCTATAAAAGGGCGTGGCTACGCCCACTTTTCGTCAAAATAGTTTTCATTCCTCCCTAAGAACATAACTTTAATATTTCAAGTCAATTGGTTAAGAAACAAAAAAGTTTTCCATACAACGACGTGAATATTCCTTCTCTTCCTCTTCTTCATTTTGTATGGGAGCTACCAGTTCCAGATGTCCAATCTCAATGAAACTTTCAGGCATGTAGTCGGACCATGTAAAACAACTATGTTTAAAATTTCAGCACTATATTGTACAAAACAAAAAAGTTTTCCATACAACGATTCAAGTTTTGTTCACTTTTCTTCTTCTTTTCGTATGGGAGCTACCTGTTCCAATAATCCGATCATGCTGGTTCCGACGAATGATTCATCGTAATAAATTCTAAGACTCTGTGCAAAGTTTCAGCTCGATAGCTTCAAAACTGAGGGACTAGTTTGCATACATACAGACAGACAGACAGACCGACAGACAGACAGACAGACGGACAGACGGACATGGCTAAATCAACTCGTCTTGTCGTCCTGATCAAGAATATATATACTTTATATAGTCGGAAATTAATATTTCGATCTGTTACAAACTCCGTGACAAAGTTAATATACTATTTCACATAAGTGAAAAGTATAATAAAACGCAGAAAATTATCTTATCCTTTCAGGCAGTTTGTATGTAAAAAATCTGCATGATTGGATTGCTATTACATTTAGCTGCCGGTTAAAAATTATGTTTTTTAAAACTACCACCTTAGTTTTTTGTACAAAAACATTTTAGACGTCAAAAAAGGCACTTTGCGAAAGAAACAATCGGTCAAAACAAGATTTTTGTTAGAAAAATGTTTTATTAATTTTTAACTATTTTCCAAAATTTTATTAGAATCGAACATAAAGGCGTGGCCCCGACCATATAGAGAAACATCTTCAAAATTATATTTTGCTGTAAGCAAAGTCGCCAGAAGGCTGTAAAGTGGAGAGTATTTTTCATTTTGCTAAAATGGAACAAAGGAACAATTAGTCAAAAATATAGTTTTGTTGTTCTTAAATATAAACAGATGGAATTTTGCAATCACATGTTTGTAAAGGTAATTATATATCACTGCAAAGTAAGAAATTTGCCATAATTACAAGGCATTAAGAATTCTGAAACGCATTAACGGTAATTAGAGTTTCAAAACGCTGGAATATTTTTATACCCTGTACACACACTGTGTATCAGGGTATATTGGGTTTGTTTGAACGAAATGTATGTAACGCACAGAAGGAGGGGAGGGGTACCCCAAAAAGTATATATATTCTTGATCAGGACGACAAGAGAAATTGATTGAGCCATGTCTGTCCGTCTGTCCGTCTGTCTGTCTGTCCGTCCGTCCTCACCAACGGTTCTCGAAAACTATAAGAGCTAGAGACTTGAAATTTGGTGGGTAGACTCGTGATGCTCGGCAGCAGATCAAGTTTATTTTTTTTTTTGCCACGCCCCCTCCTTCCCGCCCATCCAGCCCCAACCACTTTTTTAAATCGTTATAACTCAAACACCCAAAGAGATAGAAACATGAAAGTCGGTATGTCGACTCAGTATGTATAGCCCTACAAAACTGCATACCAAAAAATCCACCCCTCATTTTCATTTCCCCTCCCCCAGTTATTTTCTGTATTTTGCTATATCTCCAAAATTAACAAAGGTACGACCCTGAAAATTTGTATACAAGCTCAGTGATAATACATCTTAAAAACTGCATACAACAAATTTCCCCTCTCTTTGATTGTTACACCTCAGAGACCAACAAATTGAAATTTTTAATATATTCCCCTTTATTTTACTTAAAATTACTACATCTTTCAAACTATAATAGGTACAAACATGAAAGTCGGTACGTAGACTCAGTATATATAGATCTACAAAACTGCATTTCCCAATTTTTACGCCTCCCCATCATTTCCCCTCCCCCAGTTGTTTTCTTAGAAATGCTATATCTCCGAAACTATTGAAAGTACAAGCCTGATATTTCGTATACAAGCTCAGTAAATATATATCTTTAAGACTGCATACCACAAAATCCCCCTCTTTTGATGGTTACCCCTCAATCTTCCACAAACTCAAAACTTTTGTAAATTCCACATTTTTTGACCGTTTTTCTTGATATTTTGAACGATATTTGATCTGGGCTGCCAAATTAATACGTGTTTGTAGATTGAGGGTGTGGCACCGCCTACTATGTGTACAGGGTATTATATAGTTGAGAATACTCAACTATACCGCCCTTACTGGTTTTTTTTAAATTTAATTAATCTACGAAAACAAAATCTGGAAATAATATTGATGACTTCGAACCCAACAAGAATTGATAAATGAACGTGGCTGCTGCAACATACAATAAAAATTTTAAACGCCTATGTACCTGTATCTATAAGTCTGACAAGAAGAAAATTTAGGAACTAATTGTGATAGAGTGTTAAAAGATTCAATCCTGGGCTATATGCAACAGTTCATCATACTTTGAGGGCGTAGCAAAGCGCGCTGGGTCAGCTAGTAGTATAATAAAAATGAATCGAAAAATATGTTGATAAGCGCATAACTCAAAAACAGCTTCCGATTCAATGAAATTTTCAGTTAATCTTTAGATGGACCTCCTGAAGGTTGTTATAATGTTTTGGTATCAATCCGACCATTTTAACTGGTAGCCTCCATACGGAAAGAAGAAGAAAAATAAACAATATTAAGATTTTGTGGACGCAAGCACGTACCATTCTTTGCTTCTTCTTACACTTTTGTATTGGTATGAGTGTGTTGTTTGCAAAGAGAACAAGAGAACGGTGAGAAAACGGAGGAGCATTACTTTCGAAATTGTGCTTCACATCTTCTTCATCTTTTACATACAGCCATATATGTACACATATTAGTGTTTTTATACTCTTCACGTATGTAAATATTATTATGACTTTGTCACGGAGTTTGTAACCCCCAGAAGGAGAAATCTCCGACTATTGACCTGAAATTTTACAGCTTTACCACCATAAATCATTTGTCGGAACTGCAATGATCAGACCATTAGAACTGGTAGCACCCATACAGAATGAAGAAGAAAAATGAACAGAACTTAAATCGTTGAATGGAAAACTTTTTCGTTTTGGAAGATAGAGGGATGAAAAAAACATAAACAAACATAGTAACTTTACGTACGCAGACTAAATTTCTGGAATTGTCATTAAGATCGGACCACTGAAACTGGTACTTATCATACAAAGTGATGAAGAGGAAAAGACAGAAAATTTACGGCGTTGAAAGGAAATCTTTTTTTTTCTTAATTAATTGACTTACAACTTCACAAGCTAATTTCAATAAATTGCAATCCATATTAGCTTAAACAATGAAAATTGGTAAATAGGCTATTAAAGTAAAGAGAAAGCAGATTCAATCCAAAAAATTGGCGTGGCATAAAAAGAGCGTGAAAAGTAAATAGTCTTCAGCAAGGCTGAATAGCGTTTTTTATACTCCTGCAAAAATAATATATATTTGCGATCCCTTGAAGTTCGCTACGCAGAGAAGGAGATATCGCCGACCACATAAAGCATATATTATCTTCACAAGACGAGGTAACACAGTCATGTCCATATGTCTGCTTCAATACCAACTGCGAGCTCAGTTTTAACGATTTCAAAAAAAATAAAACGCAGAAAATTATCTTATCCTTTCAGGCAGTTTGTATGTAAAAAATCTGCATGATTGGATTGCTATTACATTTAGCTGCCGGTTAAAAATTAGGTTTTTTAAAACTACCACCTTAGTTTTTTGTACAAAAACATTTAAGACGTCAAAAAAGGCACTTTGCGAAAGAAACAATCGGTCAAAACAAGATTTTTGTTAGAAAAATGTTTTATTAATTTTTAACTATTTTCCAAAATTTTATTAGAATCGAACATAAAGGCGTGGCCCCGACCATATAGAGAAACATCTTCAAAATAACATTTTGCTGTAAGCATAATCGCCAGAAGACTGTAAAGTGGAGAGTATTTTTCATTTTGCTAAAATGGAACAAAAAAGTTTTCCATACAAAGGGTCAAGTTAAGCTATAAGTGGGCGTGGCCACGCCCACTTTTGATCAAAATAGTTTTCATTCCTCCCTAAGAGCATAACTGCAAAGTTTCAAGTCAATCGGTTAAAAAACAAAAAAGTTTTCCATACAACGGGTCAATTTTCGCTATAAGTGGGCGTGGCTACGCCTGGCTACGCCCACTTTTGGTCAAAATAGTTTTCATTCCTCTCTAAGAACATAACTGTAAAGTTTCAAGTCAATTGCTTAAAAAACAAAAAAGTTTTCCATACAACGGGTAAATTTTCGCTATAAGTGGGCGTGGCTACCCGTGGTTACGCCCACTTTTGGTCAAAATAGATTTCATTCCTCCCCAAGAACATAACTTTAAAATTTCAAGTCAATTGGTTAAGAAACAAAAAAGTTTTCCATACAACGACGTGAATATTCCTTCTCTTCCTCTTCTTCATTTTGTATGGGAGCTACCAGTTCCAGATGTCCAATCTCAATGAAACTTTGAGGCATGTAGTCGGACCATGTAAAACTACTATGTTTAAAATTTCAGCACTCTATTGTACAAAACAAAAAAGTTTTCCATACAACGATTCAAGTTTTGTTCACTTTTCTTCTTCTTTTCGTATGGGACCTACCTGTTCCAATAATCCGATCATGCTGGTTCCGACGAATGATTCATCGTAATAAATTCTAAGACTCTGTGCAAAGTTTCAGCTCGATAGCTTCAAAACTGAGGGACTAGTTTGCATACATACAGACAGACCGACAGACAGACAGACAGACAGAAAGACGGACAGACGGACATGGCTAATTCAACTCGTCTTGTCGTCCTGATCAAGAATATATATACTTTATATAGTCGGAAATTAATATTTCGATCTGTTACAAACTCCGTGACAAAGTTATTATACTATTTCACATAAGTGAAAAGTATAATAAAACGCAGAAAATTATTTTATCCTTTCAGGCAGTTTGTATGTAAAAAATCTAACTAATTGTGATAGAGTGTTAAAAGATTCAATCCTGGGCTATATGCAACAGTTCATCATACTTTGAGGGCGTAGCAAAGCGCGCCGGGTCAGCTAGTAAGAAATAAAATTTTTTGATCAAAACTAAAAAATCCTCGAAATCATTGAAGAAGAAGTACCTTATCAGACGAAAATATGCCTCATCTAATCAGGGACATTTAAATTTTTATACTTTTCACGTATGTGAAATAGTATAATAACTTTGTGCTGAAGTTTGTAACAGATCGAAGTATTCATTTCCGACCATATAAAGTATATATATTCTTGATCAGGACGACAAGACGAGTTGATTTAGCCATGTCCGTCTGTCCGTCTGTCTGTATATATACAATCTCCTCCCACAGTTTTTAAGATATCGAGCTGAAATTTTGCACAGAGACTTCTTATTCGTGCAGTCAACTCATTTGTCGGATCCAGCCATATCGGACCACTGGAACTGGTAGCCCCCATACGAAAAGAAGAAGAAAAGTGAACAAAACTTGAATCGTTGTATGGAATACTTTTTTGTTTTGTATGATAGAAAGCTGAAATTTTAAACATAGTAGTTCTACATAGTCCGACGCGTAGCCACGCCCACTTATAGCGAAAATTGACCCGTTGTATGGAAAACTTTTTTGTTTTTTAACCAATTGACTTGAAACTTTACAGTTATGTTCTTAGGGAGGAATGAAAACTATTTTGACCAAAAGTGGGCGTAGCCACGCCCACTTATAGCAAAAATTGACCCGTTGTATGGAAAACTTTTTTGTTTTCCAACGAATTGACTTGAAACTTTACAGTTATGTTCTTAGGGAGGAATGAAAACAATGTTGACCAAAAGTAGGCGTGGCCACGCCCTTTTTTAGTGAAAATTGACCCGTTGTATGGAAAACTTTTTTGTTTTTTAACCAATTGATTTGAAACTTTACAGTTATGTTCTTAGGGAGGCATGAAAACTATTTTGACCCAAAGTGAGCGTAGCCACGCCCACTTCTAGCGAAATTTGACCCGTTGTATGGACAACTTTTTTGTTTTTCACCCAATTGACTTGAAATTTTAAAGTTATGTTCTTAGGGAGGAATGAAAACTATTTTGACCAAAAGTGGGCGTAGCCACGCGTAGCCACGCCCACTTCTAGCGAAAATTGACCCGTTGTATGAAAAACTTTTTTGTTTTTTAACCAATTGACTTGAAATTTTAAAGTTATGTTCTTAGGGAGGAATGAAAACTATTTTGACCAAAAGTGGGCATGGCTACGACCACTTATCGCAAAACTTGAACCGCTGTATGGAAAACTTTTTTGTTTTTTAACCAATTGACTTGAAACCTTACAGTTATGTTGTTAGGGAGGCATGAAAACTATTCATTTAGTTTTTTAGTGACACAACGTGAAAAGTATTATAGCTTCAGCCTTGCTGAAGATAGCGTCCTTACTGGTTTTAATTGCATAAATGTGTGGCATTTTATTCAGAATAAATAGTTTTTTAGATGGACAAAAAATTCGTTTAATTTTTTTCCCATTAAATACTAGAATTATAGAAAAGTACTTTGCGAATAGAATCGCCAGTAGGACGGAATCGTGTTGACCACCGATTAGTTTTTTGCTAATAACTCTTGCATACTTTGACCGACTTCTTCCACTAAGAGCTCGATGGAAAGCTTATCTGTTCCTCTTTCAGATGGCATTAACATATTTTACTAAAAGTCATCTATAATATAAAAATGAATCGCAAAATGTGTTGGTAAGCGCATAACTCAACAACGCCTGGACCAATTTGGCCAATTCTTTTTTTTAAATGTTCGTTAAAGTTCAAAGATGGTTTTTACGGCGAGAAAAATTCAAATAATTCCGGAAAAACCCTAAAAACAGACCTTTTCTTTTTTCCATACAAACTTGCGACGTCGCAAGCATTAAACGTAACATGCTATGCTTCTTCTTATACGTCAGTATTGTTATGTGTTTGTTGATTGAAAGAGAACAAGAAAACTTTGAGAGAACGTACAAGCCAGAGAGTATTAAAATTAATTAATACTCTTTGCAAATTACACGCACTAATGTGTAAACAATGCAGGTATGTACGGCTTGAAGGATTTGACTCCAAGTCATGTCAAATTAAAAAAAAGTTGAAACAACAACAAACTGTCAATGTCAGTGTTGTTTTTCTTGGATTTTCACTACTGAGTTTGCTTTTGTCAACTGATACACGAAACAAATTGTAGCTATGTATATCGTGTTTAGTGCAGTGTTTAGTTACCTATGATCACTTATTATTGAATGTGAGACAATAATCTATAGTATAATAAAAATGAATCGAAAAATATGTTGATAAGCGCATAACTCAAAAACAGCTTCCGATTCAATGAAATTTTCAGTTAATCTTCAGATGGACCTCCTGAAGGTTGTTATAATGTTTTGGTATCAATCCGACCATTTTAACTGGTAGCCTCCATACGGAAAGAAGATGAAAAATAAACAATATTAAGATTTTGTGGACGCAAGCACGTACCATTCTTTGCTTCTTCTTACACTTTTGTATTGGTATGAGTGTGTTGTTTGCAAAGAGAACAAGAGAACGGTGAGAAAACGGAGGAGCATTACTTTCGAAATTGTGCTTCACTTCTTCTTCATCTTTTACATACAGCCACATATGTACACATATTAGTGTTTATACCCTGTACCTTATAGTACAAGGGTATATTAGTTTTGTCAGCATCGACAATGTATGTAACACCCAGAAGGAGACATCTCCGACTATACAAAGTATATATATTCTTGATCAGCTCGATAAGACGAGTTGATATAGCCATGTCCGTCTGTCTGTCTGTCCGTCTGTCCGTCTGTATGAACGCCTTGATCTCGGAAACTATAATAGATAGAACCAAAAGCTCTTCGCACTTGGATTCTGTCATTTCTTAAGCAGATCAAGTTTATTTTGTTTTCCCCCTTTTTAACTTCGTTTAGGGGTGAGGGGCAAATGACTGGAGTAACCTCGGGTAAAAACTTACAAAAGTCGTATTTTCTGGGTTGTCTTTTGAGATAGGAACTCCAAATTTGGTGTGTATATAGCTGACTCAAACCCCAAGACGATAGAATAAAAAAATGGGCGTGGCCACGCTCCCCATATAGTAAAAATTTGAAACGCTTATATCTCAACAACCATAAAACCTAAAAGAATGAAATTTTGCATATATGTTATTGGAATTGAATATAACATGATTCAATTACAAAATGGGCGTTGCCACGCCCACAAATAGAGATACTTTGTATCTCTGGAACCAATTGGTCTAAAAGTGTAAAAAAAGGTATGTGTGATATTAAATGGAAATGAAATCTATTTTGATGAAAAAGTGGGCGGGGCCACGCCTTCAAACAGTCGTTACTAATTGAAGGTACAGGGTATGTCGGAGTCGATTACTGTCGACTCCAATCCTTACTGGTTTTATACTCTTCACGTATGTAAATATTATTATGACTTTGTCACGGAGTTTGTAACCCCCAGAAGGAGAAATCTCCGACTATTGACCTGAAATTTTACAGCTTTACTACCATAAATCATTTGTCGGAACTGCAATGATCAGACCATTAGAACTGGTAGCACCCATACAGAATGAAGAAGAAAAATGAACAGAACTTAAGTCGTTGAATGGAAAACTTTTTCGTTTTGGAAGATAGAGGGATGAAAAAAACATAAACAAACATAGTAACTTTACGTACGCAGACTAAATTTCTGGAATTGTCATTAAGATCGGACCACTGAAACTGGTACTTATCATACAAAGTGAAGAAGAGGAAAAGACAGAAAATTTACGGCGTTGAAAGGAAAACTTTTTTTTTCTTAATTAATTGACTTACAACTTCACAAGCTAATATCAATAAATTGCAAGTTTCCATATTAGCTTAAACAATGAAAATTGGTATATAGGCTATTAAAGTAAAGAGAAAGCAGATTCAATCCAAAAAATTGGCGTGGCATAAAAGGAGCGTGAAAAGTAAATAGTCTTCAGCAAGGCTGAATAGCGTTTTTTATACACATGCAAAAATAATATATATTTGCGATCCCATGAAGTTCGCTACGCAGAGAAGGAGATATCGCCGACCACATAAAGCATATATTATCTTCACAAGACGAGGTAACACAGTCATGTCCATATGTCTGCTTCAATACCAACTGCGAGCTCAGTTTTAACGATTTCAAAAAAAATAAAACGCAGAAAATTATCTTATCCTTTCAGGCAGTTTGTATGTAAAAAATCTGCATGATTGGATTGCTATTACATTTAGCTGCCGGTTAAAAATTATGTTTTTTAAAACTACCACCTTAGTTTTTTGTACAAAAACATTTTAGACGTCAAAAAAGGCACTTTGCGAAAGAAACAATCGGTCAAAACAAGATTTTTGTTAGAAAAATGTTTTATTAATTTTTAACTATTTTCCAAAATTTTATTAGAATCGAACATAAAGGCGTGGCCCCGACCATATAGAGAAACATCTTCAAAATTATATTTTGCTGTAAGCAAAGTCGCCAGAAGGCTGTAAAGTGGAGAGTATTTTTCATTTTGCTAAAATGGAACAAAGGAACAATTAGTCAAAAATATAGTTTTGTTGTTCTTAAATATAAACAGATGGAATTTTGCAATCACATGTTTGTAAAGGTAATTATATATCACTGCAAAGTAAGAAATTTGCCATAATTACAAGGCATTAAGAATTCTGAAACGCATTAACGGTAATTAGAGTTTCAAAACGCTGGAATATTTTTTTTTTTAAATTTAATTAATTTACGAAAACAAAATCTGGAAATAATATTGATGACTTCGAACCCAACAAGAATTGATAAATGAACGTGGCTGCTGCAACATATAATAAAAATTTTAAACGCCTATGTACCTGTATCTATAAGTCTGACAAGAAGAAAATTTAGGAACTAATTGTGATAGAGTGTTAAAAGATTCAATCCTGGGCTATATGCAACAGTTCATCATACTTTGAGGGCGTAGCAAAGCGCGCTGGGTCAGCTAGTAGTATAATAAAAATGAATCGAAAAATATGTTGATAAGCGCATAACTCAAAAACAGCTTCCGATTCAATGAAATTTTCAGTTAATCTTTAGATGGACCTCCTGAAGGTTGTTATAATGTTTTGGTATCAATCCGACCATTTTAACTGGTAGCCTCCATACGGAAAGAAGAAGAAAAATAAACAATATTAAGATTTTGTGGACGCAAGCACGTACCATTCTTTGCTTCTTCTTACACTTTTGTATTGGTATGAGTGTGTTGTTTGCAAAGAGAACAAGAGAACGGTGAGAAAACGGAGGAGCATTACTTTCGAAATTGTGCTTCACATCTTCTTCATCTTTTACATACAGCCACATATGTACACATATTAGTGTTTTTATACTCTTCACGTATGTAAATATTATTATGACTTTGTCACGGAGTTTGTAACCCCCAGAAGGAGAAATCTCCGACTATTGACCTGAAATTTTTCAGCTTTACCACCATAAATCATTTGTCGGAACTGCAATGATCAGACCATTAGAACTGGTAGCACCCATACAGAATGAAGAAGAAAAACCAGTAGGGGCGGTATAGTTGAGTATTCTCAACTATATAATACCCTGTACACACACCTATGTTGATAACACGTTAAACGTTCGCCGACAGCAAAAGCAGTGTACCACGATATGGTTTGTGTATTTGTTAATAGTGAGGCAGGGCTCACAGTGCAATGTTGCCATTAGATGGCGCTTTAGTACGGATTTTGTTACAAAGCATTGCTGCAAAATTTTAGTGTGTTGGTCTTTGCGGCGAAAGTGGTAGTTTGTTGTATGCAGTTTTAAAAAGGTATGTTACCTGAGTTTGCATACCAAATTTCAGCATTGTATTCTTTATACGTTAGGAGATACAGCAATTTTAAGAAAAAAATGACTTTTTGTTGTGCTCGATGGTCGGGAAGGAATGGGCGTGGCAAAAATTCCTTCAAACTTGATCTAGTGTTCGACCACACAAGTTAATCTTCCAAATTTCAAGTCTCTAGCTTTAATAGTTTTCGCAGTGTTAAGTACAGTTTTTGTTACAAATAGGATAAAGCAGTGTTCAAAGCGCAATTTATGCCAAATTTCAACTTGTTTGTCTTTGCGTTGTCACACAGCGTTAAAAATGAGTTAAATGTTAAAGTTTGTTGTATGCAGTTTTAAAAAGGTATGTTTACTGAGTTTGCAAACAAAATTTCAGCATTGTATCTATTATAGTTTAGGAGATACAGCAATTTTAAGAAAACAACTTTTTGAGGGGAAACGAAGGGGAGGGGGAAAAAATGTGGTATGCAGTTTTGTAGAGCTATATATACTGAGTCTACATACTCATTTTCATGTTTCTAACTCATCAGGTTTTCGAGCTACAGCCTTTTGAAAAAATGGGTGGTGCTCGATGGGCGGGAAGGAGTGGGCGTGGCAAAAAATCCTTCAAACTTGATCTAGCGTTTGACCTCACGAGTCTATCCACCAAAGTTCAAGTCTCTAGCTCTTATAGTTTTCGAGAACCATTGGTGAGGACGGACGGACGGACGGACGGACGGACAGACAGGGCTATATCAATTCGTCTTGTCATCGTGATCAAGAATATATATATTTTATAGGGTCCCCCTCCCCTCCTTCTATGCGTTACATACAAACCGTCTCAAACAAACTTAATATACCCTGATACACAGTGTGTGTACAGGGTATAATGAACAGAACTTAAATCGTTGAATGGAAAACTTTTTCGTTTTGGAAGATAGAGGGATGAAAAAAACATAAACAAACATAGTAACTTTACGTACGCAGATTAAATTTCTGGAATTGTCATTAAGATCGGACCACTGAAACTGGTACTTATCATACAAAGTGATGAAGAGGAAAAGACAGAAAATTTACGGCGTTGAAAGGAAAACTTTTTTTTTCTTAATTAATTGACTTACAACTTCACAAGCTAATTTCAATAAATTGCAAGTTTCCATATTAGCTTAAACAATGAAAATTGGTATATAGGCTATTAAAGCAAAGAGAAAGCAGATTCAATCCAAAAAATTGGCGTGGCATAAAAAGAGCGTGAAAAGTAAATAGTCTTCAGCAAGGCTGAATAGCGTTTTTTATACTCCTGCAAAAATAATATATATTTGCGATCCCATGAAGTTCGCTACGCAGAGAAGGAGATATCGCCGACCACATAAAGCATATATTATCTTCACAAGACGAGTTTACACAGTCATGTCCATATGTCTGCTTCAATACCAACTGCGAGCTCAGTTTTAACGATTTCAAAAAAAATAAAACGCAGAAAATTATCTTATCCTTTCAGGCAGTTTGTATGTAAAAAATCTGCATGATTGGATTGCTATTACATTTAGCTGCCGGTTAAAAATTAGGTTTTTTAAAACTACCACCTTAGTTTTTTGTACAAAAACGTTTAAGACGTCAAAAAAGGCACTTTGCGAAAGAAACAATCGGTCAAAACAAGATTTTTGTTAGAAAAATGTTTTATTAATTTTTAACTATTTTCCAAAATTTTATTAGCATCGAACATAAAGGCGTGGCCCCGACCATATAGAGAAACATCTTCAAAATAACATTTTGCTGTAAGCATAATCGCCAGAAGACTGTAAAGTGGAGAGTATTTTTCATTTTGCTAAAATGGAACAAAGGAACAATTAGTCAAATATATGGTTTTGTTGTTCTTAAATATAAACAGATGGAATTTTGCAATCACATGTTTGTAAAGGTAATTATATATCACTGCAAAGTAACAAATTCGCCATAATTACAAGGCATTAAGAATTCTGAAACGCATTAACGGTAATTAGAGTTTCAAAACGCTGGAATATTTTTTTTTTTAAATTTAATTAAACTACGAAAACAAAATCTGGAAATAATATTGATGACTTCGAACCCAACAAGAATTGATAAATGAACGTGGCTGCTGCAACATATAATAAAAATTTAAAACGCCTATGTACCTGTATCTATAAGTCTGACAAGAAGAAAATTTAGGAACTAATTGTGATAGAGTGTTAAAAGATTCAATCCTGGGCTATATGCAACAGTTCATCATACTTTGAGGGCGTAGCAAAGCGCGCTGGGTCAGCTAGTAGTATAATAAAAATGAATCGAAAAATATGTTGATAAGCGCATAACTCAAAAACAGCTTCCGATTCAATGAAATTTTCAGTTAATCTTTAGATGGACCTCCTGAAGGTTGTTATAATGTTTTGGTATCAATCCGACCATTTTAACTGGTAGCCTCCATACGGAAAGAAGAAGAAAAATAAACAATATTAAGATTTTGTGGACGCAAGCACGTACCATTCTTTGCTTCTTCTTACACTTTTGTATTGGTATGAGTGTGTTGTTTGCAAAGAGAACAAGAGAACGGTGAGAAAACGGAGGAGCATTACTTTCGAAATTGTGCTTCACATCTTCTTCATCTTTTACATACAGCCACATATGTACACATATTAGTGTTTTTATACTCTTCACGTATGTAAATATTATTATGACTTTGTCACGGAGTTTGTAACCTCAGCTTCAGCTTTACCACCATAAATCATTTGTCGGAACTGCAATGATCAGACCATTAGAACTGGTAGCACCCATACAGAATGAAGAAGAAAAACCAGTAAGGGCGGTATAGTTGAGTATTCTCAACTATATAATACCCTGTACACACACCTATGTTGATAACACGTTAAACATTCGCCGACAGCAAAAGCAGTGTACCACGATATGGTTTGTGTATTTGTTAATAGTGAGGCAGGGCTCACAGTGCAATGTTGCCATTAGATGGCGCTTTAGTACGGATTTTGTTACAAAGCATTGCTGCAAAATTTTAGTGTGTTGGTCTTTGCGGCGAAAGTGGTAGTTTGTTGTATGCAGTTTTAAAAAGGTATGTTACCTGAGTTTGCATACCAAATTTCAGCATTGTATCTATTATAGTTTAGGAGATACAGCAATTTTAAGAAAACAACTTTTTGAGGGGAAACGAAGGGGAGGGGGAAAAAATGTGGTATGCAGTTTTGTAGAGCTATATATACTGAGTCTACATACTCATTTTCATGTTTCTAACTCATCAGGTTTTCGAGCTACAGCCTTTTGAAAAAATGGGTGGTGCTCGATGGGCGGGAAGGAGTGGGCGTGGCAAAAAATCCTTCAAACTTGATCTAGCGTTTGACCTCACGAGTCTATCCACCAAATTTCAAGTCTCTAGCTCTTATAGTTTTCGAGAACCATTGGTGAGGACGGACGGACGGACGGACGGACAGACAGGGCTATATCAATTCGTCTTGTCATCCTGATCAAGAATATATATACTTTATAGGGTCCCCCTCCCCTCCTTCTATGCGTTACATACAAACCGTCTCAAACAAACTTAATATACCCTGATTCACAGTGTGTGTACAGGGTATAATGAACAGAACTTAAATCGTTGAATGGAAAACTTTTTCGTTTTGGAAGATAGAGGGATGAAAAAAACATAAACAAACATAGTAACTTTACGTACGCAGATTAAATTTCTGGAATTGTCATTAAGATCGGACCACTGAAACTGGTACTTATCATACAAAGTGATGAAGAGGAAAAGACAGAAAATTTACGGCGTTGAAAGGAAAACTTTTTTTTTCTTAATTAATTGACTTACAACTTCACAAGCTAATTTCAATAAATTGCAAGTTTCCATATTAGCTTAAACAATGAAAATTGGTATATAGGCTATTAAAGTAAAGAGAAAGCAGATTCAATCCAAAAAATTGGCGTGGCATAAAAAGAGCGTGAAAAGTAAATAGTCTTTAGCAAGGCTGAATAGCGTTTTTTATACTCCTGCAAAAATAATATATATTTGCGATCCCATGAAGTTCGCTACGCAGAGAAGGAGATATCGCCGACCACATAAAGCATATATTATCTTCACAAGACGAGTTAACACAGTCATGTCCATATGTCTGCTTCAATACCAACTGCGAGCTCAGTTTTAACGATTTCAAAAAAAATAAAACGCAGAAAATTATCTTATCCTTTCAGGCAGTTTGTATGTAAAAAATCTGCATGATTGGATTGCTATTACATTTAGCTGCCGGTTAAAAATTAGGTTTTTTAAAACTACCACCTTAGTTTTTTGTACAAAAACGTTTAAGACGTCAAAAAAGGCACTTTGCGAAAGAAACAATCGGTCAAAACAAGATTTTTGTTAGAAAAATGTTTTATTAATTTTTAACTATTTTCCAAAATTTTATTAGCATCGAACATAAAGGCGTGGCCCCGACCATATAGAGAAACATCTTCAAAATAACATTTTGCTGTAAGCATAATCGCCAGAAGACTGTAAAGTGGAGAGTATTTTTCATTTTGCTAAAATGGAACAAAGGAACAATTAGTCAAATATATGGTTTTGTTGTTCTTAAATATAAACAGATGGAATTTTGCAATCACATGTTTGTAAAGGTAATTATATATCACTGCAAAGTAACAAATTCGCCATAATTACAAGGCATTAAGAATTCTGAAACGCATTAACGGTAATTAGAGTTTCAAAACGCTGGAATATTTTTTTTTTTAAATTTAATAAAACTACGAAAACAAAATCTGGAAATAATATTGATGACTTCGAACCCAACAAGAATTGATAAATGAACGTGGCTGCTGCAACATATAATAAAAATTTAAAACGCCTATGTACCTGTATCTATAAGTCTGACAAGAAGAAAATTTAGGAACTAATTGTGATAGAGTGTTAAAAGATTCAATCCTGGGCTATATGCAACAGTTCATCATACTTTGAGGGCGTAGAAAGCGCGCCGGGTCAGCTAGTAAGAAATAAAATTTTTTGATCAAAACTAAAAAATCCTCGAAATCATTGAAGAAGAAGTACCTTATCAGACGAAAATATGCCTTATATAATAAGAGACATTTAAATTCTTTTAATTGCATAAATGGGCGGCATTTTATTCAGAATTAACAGTTTTTTACATGGACAAAAAATTAGTTTAATTTTTTCCCATTAAATACTACAATTATAGAAAAGTACCTTGCGAAAATAATCGGCAGTAGGACGGAAACGTGTAGACCACCGATTTGTTTTTTGCTAATAACTCTTGCATCCTTCAACCGACTTCTTCGACTAAGAGCTCGATGGAAAGCTTATCTGTTCCTCTTTCAGATGGCATTAACATATTTTACTAAAAGTCATAAGAAATAAAATTTTTTGATCAAAACTAAAAAATCCTCGAAATCATTGAAGAAGAAGTACCTTATCATTTTTTTGATCAAAACTAAAATATCCTCGAAATCATTGAAAAAGAAGTACTTTATCAGACGAAAATATGCCTTATCTAATAAGAGACATTTAAATTTTTTTAGTTGCATAAATGGGCGGCACTTTATTCAGAATTAATAGTTTTTTACATGGATAAAAAAGTCGTTTAATTTTTATACCCTGTACACATACTGTGTATCAGGGTATATTGTGTTTGTGCAAAAGCCAAATATATGTAACACACAGAAGGAGGGTCGGGGGACCCCATAAAGTATATATATTCTTGATCGGGACGACAAGAGAAGTTGATTAAGCTATGTCCGTCCCTCTGTCCGTCTGTCCGTTTGTCCGTCCGTCCGTCCGTCCTCACCAATGGTTCTCGGAAACTATAAGAGCTAGAGACTTGAAATTTGGTGGGTAGACTCGTGATGCTCGGCAGCAGATCAAGTTTGAATGGTTTTGTGCGACGCCCACTCCTTCCCGCCCATCCAGCACCACCCACTTTTTGAAAACGCTATAAGTCGAGCATCCAAAGAGATAGAAACATGAAAGTCGGTATGTAGACTCAGTATGAGTAACTCTACAAAACTGCATACCACAATTTTACCCCCTCCCCTTAATTTCCCCTCCCCTAGAATTGTTCTTAAAAAAGCTATATCTCCAAAACTGACAAAGGTATGAACCTGAAATTTTGTATACAAGCTCAATACATCTTAAAAACTGCATACCACAAATTTCCCCTCTCTTTGATGGCTTCCCCTCAGAGACCCACAAACGTAAATTTTTCGTAAAATCCACATTTTTTGACCGATTTTCTTGATATTTTGAACACTATTTGAATAGGCACTACACTATTATGAATATTGTCGAGTATACTCGACTATACCGCCCTTACTGGTTTCCCATTAAATAGTAGAATTAAGAAAGGTACTTAGCGAAAACAATCGGCAGTAGGACGGAAACGTGTTGACCAGCGATTATTTTTTTGCTGATAACTCTTGCATCCTTCGACATACTTCTTCGACTAAGAGCTCGATGGAAAGCTTATCTGTTCCATTTTCAGATGGCATTAACATATTTTACGAAAAGTCGTAAGAAATAAAATTTTTTTGATCAAAACTAAAATATCCTCGAAATCATTGAAAAAGAAGTACTTTATCAGACGAAAATATGCCTTATCTAATATGAGACATTTAAATTTTTATACTTTTCACTTATGTGAAATAGTATATTAACTTTGTCACGGAGTTTGTAACAGATCGAAATATTAATTTCCGACTATATAAAGTATGTATATTCTTGATCAGGACGACAAGAGGAGTTGATTTAGCCATGTCCGTCTGTCCGTCTGTCTGTCTGTCGGTCTGTCTGTCTGTCTGTATGTATGTATGCAAACTAGTCCCTCAGTTTTGAAGCTATCGAGCTGAAACTTTGCACAGAGTCTTAGAATTTATTACGATGAATCATTCGTCGGAACCAGCATGATCGGATTATTGGAACAGGTAGGTCCCATACGAAAAGAAGAAGAAAAGTGAACAAAACTTGAATCGTTGTATGGAAAACTTTTTTGTTTTGTACAATAGAGTGCTGAAATTTTAAACATAGTAGTTTTACATGGTCCGACTACATGCCTGAAAGTTTCATTGAGATTGGACATCTGGAACTGGTAGCTCCCATACAAAATGAAGAAGAGGAAGAGAAGGAATATTCACGTCGTTGTATGGAAAACTTTTTTGTTTCTTAACCAATTGACTTGAAATTTTAAAGTTATGTTCTTAAGAAGGAATGAAATCTATTTTGACCAAAAGTGGGCGTAACCACGCATAGCCACGCCCACTTATAGCGAAAATTTACCCGTTGTATGGAAAACTTTTTTGTTTTTTAACCAATTGACTTGAAACTTTACAGTTATGTTCTTAGAGAGGAATGAAAACTATTTTGACCAAAAGCGGGCGTAGCCAGGCGTAGCCACGCCCACTTATAGCGAAAATTGACCCATTGTATGGAAAACTTTTTTGTTTTTTAACCAATTGACTTGAAACTTTGCAGTTATGCTCTTAGGGACGAATGAAAACTATTTTGATCAAAAGTGGGCGTGGCCACGCCCACTTATAGCTTAACTTGACCCTTTGTATGGAAAATTTTTTTGTTTTTTAACCAATTGACTTGAAACTTTACAGTTATGTTCTTAGGGAGGAATGAAAACTATTTTAACCAAAAGTGGGCGTAGCCACGCCTACTTATAGCGAAAATTGACCCGTTGTATGGAAAACTTTTTTGTTTTTTAACCAATTGACTTGAAACTTTGCAGTTATGCTCTTAGGGAGGAATGAAAACTATTTTGATCAAAAGTGGGCATGGCCACACCCACTTATAGCTTAACTTGACCCTTTGTATGGAAAACTTTTTGGTTTTTTAATCAATTGACTTGAAACTTTACAGTTATGTTCTTAGGGAGGAATGAAAACTATTTTGACGAAAAGTGGGCGTAGCCACGCCCTTTTATAGCGAAAATTGACCCTTTGTATGGAAAACTTTTTTGTTTTTTAACCAATTGACTTAAAACTTTACAGTTATGTTCCTAGAGAGGAATGAAAACTATTTTGACCAAAAGTGGGCGTAGCCACGCCTACTTATAGCAAAAATTGACCCGTTGTATGGAAAACTTTTTTGCTTTTTAACCAATTGACTTGAAACTTTGCAGTTATGCTCTTAGGGAGGAATGAAAACTATTTTGATCAAAAGTGGGCGTGGCCACGCCCTTTTATAGCGAAAAGTGACCCTTTGTATGGAAAACTTTTTTGTTTTTTAACCAATTGACTTGAAACTTTACTGTTATGTTCTTAGGGAGGAATAAAAACTATTTTGACCAAATGTGGGCAAGGCTACGCCCACTTATCGCAAAACTTGAACAGTTGTATGGAAAAATTTTTTGTTTTTTAACGAATTGACTTGAAACATTACAGTTATGTTGTTAGGGAGGCATGAAAACTATTCATTTAGTTTTTTTTATAGTGACACAAAGTGAAAAGTATTATAGCTTCAGCCTTGCTGAAGATAGCGTCCTTACTGGTTTTAATTTCATAAATGGGCAGTACTTTATTCAGAATTAATAGTTTTTTACTTGGACAAAAAATTCGTTAAATTTTTTCCCATTAAATGCTAGAATTATAGAAAAGTACTTTAAAAGAATCGGCAGTAGGACGGAAACGTGTTGACCACCGATTATTTTTTTGCTGATAACTCGTGCATCCTTCGACCGACTTCTTCGACTAAGAGCTCGATGGAAAGCTTATCTGTTCCTCTTTCAGATAGCATTAACATATTTTACGAAAAGTCATAAGAAATAAAATTTTTTTCATCAAAACTAAAATATCCTCGAAATCATTGAAGAAGAAGTACCTTATCAGACGAAAATATGCCTTATCTAATCAGGGACATTTAAATTTTTTTAATTGCATAAATGTGTGGCATTTTATTCAGAATTAATAGTTTTTTAGATGGACCAAAAATTCGTTTAATATTTTCTCATTAAATACTAGAATTATAGAAAAGTACTTTGCGAAAAGAATCGGCAGTAGGACGGAATCGTGTTGACCATCGATTAGTTTTTTGCTTAGAACTCTTGCACACTTCGACCGACTTCTTCGACTAAGAGCTCGATGGAAAGCTTATCTGGTCCTCTTCCAGATGGCATTAACATATTTTACGAAAAGTCATAAGAAATAAAATTTTTTTGATCAAAACTAAAATATCCTCGAAATCATTGAAAAAGAAGTACTTTATCAGACGATATTATGCCTTATCTAATATGAGACATTTAAATTTTTATTCTTTTCACTTATGTGAAATAGTATATTAACTTTGTCACGGAGTTTGTAACAGATCGAAATATTAATTTCCGACTATATAAAGTATGTATATTCTTGATCAGGACGACAAGACGAGTTGATTTAGCCATGTCCGTCTGTCCGTCTGTCTGTCTGTCGGTCTGTCTGTCTGTCTGTCTGTATGTATGCAAACTAGTCCCTCAGTTTTGAAGCTATCGAGCTGAAACTTTGCACAGAGTCTTAGAATTTATTACGATGAATCATTCGTCGGAACCAGCATGATCGGATTATTGGAACAGGTAGCTCCCATACGAAAAGAAGAAGAAAAGTGAACAAAACTTGAATCGTTGTATGGAAAACTTTTTTGTTTTGTACAATAGAGTGCTGAAATTTTAAACATAGTAGTTTTACATGGTCCGACTACATGCCTGAAAGTTTCATTGAGATTGGACATCTGGAACTGGTAGCTCCCATACAAAATGAAGAAGAGGAAGAGAAGGAATATTCACGTCGTTGTATGGAAAACTTTTTTGTTTCTTAACCAATTGACTTGAAATTTTAAAGTTATGTTCTTAAGAAGGAATGAAATCTATTTTGACCCAAAGTGGGCGTAACCACGCGTAGCCACGCCCACTTATAGCGAAAATTTACCCGTTGTATGGAAAACTTTTTTGTTTTTTAACCAATTGACTTGAATCTTTACAGTTATGTTCTTAGAGAGGAATAAAAACTATTTTGACCAAAAGTGGGCGTAGCCAGGCGTAGCCACGCCCACTTATAGCGAAAATTGACCCATTGTATGGAAAACTTTTTTGTTTTTTAACCAATTGACTTGAAACTTTGCAGTTATGCTCTTAGGGAGGAATGAAAACTATTTTGATCAAAAGTGGGCGTGGCCACGCCCACTTACAGCTTAACTTGACCCTTTGTTTGGAAAACTTTTTTGTTTTTTAACCAATTGACTTGAAACTTTACAGTTATGTTCTTAGGGAGGAATGAAAACTATTTTAACCAAAAGTGGGCGTAGCCACGCCTACTTATAGCGAAAATTGACCCGTTGTATGGAAAACTTTTTTGTTTTTTAACCAATTGACTTGAAACTTTGCAGTTATGCTCTTAGGGAGGAATGAAAACTATTTTGATCAAAAGTGGGCATGGCCACACCCACTTATAGCTTAACTTGACCCTTTGTATGGAAAACTCTTTGGTTTTTTAATCAATTGACTTGAAACTTTACAGTTATGTTCTTAGGGAGGAATGAAAACTATTTTGACGAAAAGTGGGCGTAGCCACGCCCTTTTATAGCGAAAATTGTCCCTTTGTATGGAAAACTTTTTTGTTTTTTAACCAATTGACTTAAAACTTTACATTTATGTTCCTAGAGAGGAATGAAAACTATTTTGACCAAAAGTGGGCGTAGCCACGCCTACTTATAGCAAAAATTGACCCGTTGTATGGAAAACTTTTTTGTTTTTTAACCAATTGACTTAAAACTTTGCAGTTATGCTCTAAGGGAGGAATGAAAACTATTTTGATCAAAAGTAGGCGTGGCCACGCCCTTTTATAGCGAAAATTGACCCTTTGTATGGAAAACTTTTTTGTTTTTTAACCAATTGACTTGAAACTTTACTGTTATGTACTTAGGAAGGAATAAAAACTATTTTGACCAAATGTGGGCATGGCTACGCCCACTTATCGCAAAACTTGAACAGTTGTATGGAAAAATTTTTTGTTTTTTAACGAATTGACTTGAAACATTACAGTTATGTTGTTAGGGAGGCATGAAAACTATTCATTTAGTTTTTTTTATAGTGACACAAAGTGAAAAGTATTATAGCTTCAGCCTTGCTGAAGATAGCGTCCTTACTGGTTTTAATTTCATAAATGGTCGGCACTTTATTCAGAATTAATAGTTTTTTACTTGGACAAAAAATTCGTTTAATTTTTTCCCATTAAATACTAGAATTATAGAAAAGTACTTTGCGAAAAGAATCGGCAGTAGGACGGAATCGTGTTGACCACCGATTAGTTTTTTGCTAATAACTCTTGCATACTTTGACCGACTTCTTCGACTAAGAGCTCGATGGAAAGCTTATCTGTTCCTCTTTCAGATGGCATTAAAATATTTTACGAAAAGTCGTAAGAAATAAAATTTTTTTGATCAAAACTAAAATATCCTCGAAATCATTGAAGACGAAGTACTTTATCGGGGGTGTCACAGAAATCTCTAGATTTTTTCGAAGACGGTTTTTTCAATTTCTCTATTTGGTGTCACGGAAAATCTCTGGGATATTGTTTTTCGAACATTTGTCTTCGAAAATTCGGTATCCCGCGGCAGAGTTTCATTCATTTAAAATAAGAATAATGTAATTTATTTATGCTTATTTCATTGTTTTTCTCATCAAAATGTAACAATTGTATATTTAATTTAATAATATACAAGATTAGAATGCTATAAAAGTACGAATTGTAAATTTAAACACAATTATATTGCAGCTCGTTAAATTTGACAATTGTTTTGACAATCCTATTCTTTCCTTTCCTGTGATTGCCAAATGTAAACAAATACGTTACAAATTCAAAATACTTCAAAGGTGAAATTTAATAATCAATTATATGTGCAAACTAATAAAGAAAAAGTGAAGGAGATTGTTTCATACTGCAGCATTGATAGCTGACTAGTTTTGGTTCTACGGGAGACACGCACTTTTGTATTGACTCTTCTTCTTCGCATTTGTTCATTCAAAAATGTTCACATGCCAACTGGCTCCAACAACACTGTCGGTACCTATTTTAAGTAAATTTACTATATTTACGAGTTTGTTTAAACATTTCAAATGCATCAGCATATTAATTATATATCTTAGATTATTTTGAAAGTTTGTTTAGTTCAATTCGAATATAATTTTCAATTTTCGAAAATGAATGCAAGCAGATTGGCGAGGCATGAAACTGATTGTTTTTGCTGCTCAAAAAAAATTGGTTGATTTGAGGAAGCTTTTTTTAAAATGCAAATTTATTAATGAAAACATGTAAAATAACGAATTGTTTGAATGCAGATTTATGAGGAAAACAATAAAGTTTATTTCTTCATTCATAATTTTTTATAAGAACTTAAATTAAGGCTGAATATAAGCAAATCCCTGAGGGTATAGTCAGAGATTTTGCTAGAGAAAAAATTTCCCTGATAGAGATTTTCTGTGACACCAAAATTTCCCTTTTGGTTGTTTTTGGCATGAAATCTCTAGTAAGCGATTTCTGTGACACCCCCGTATCAGACGAAAATATACCTTATCTAATAAGAGACATTTAAATATTTTTAATTGCATAAATGGGCGGCATTTTATTCAGAATTAATAGTTTCTTACATGGACAAAAAATTAGTTTAATTTTTTCCCATTAAATACTAGAATTATTGAAGAGTACTTTGCGAAAAGAATCGGCAGTAGGACGGAAACGTGTAGACCACCGATTTGTTTTTTGCTAATAACTCTTGCATCCTTCAACCGACTTCTTCGACTAAGAGCTCGATGGAAAGCTTATCTGTTCCTCTTTCAGATGGCATTAACATATTTTACTAAAAGTCATAAGAAATAAAATTTTTTGATCAAAACTAAAAAATCCTCGAAATCATTGAAGAAGAAGTACCTTATCATTTTTTTGATCAAAACTAAAATATCCTCGAAATCATTGAAAAAGAAGTACTTTATCAGACGAAAATATGCCTTATCTAATAAGAGACATTTAAATTTTTTTAGTTGCATAAATGGGCGGCACTTTATTCAGAATTAATAGTTTTTTACATGGATAAAAAAGTCGTTTAATTTTTATACCCTGTACATATACTGTGTATCAGGGTATATTGTGTTTGTGCAAAAGCCAAATATATGTAACACACAGAAGGAGAGTCGGGGGACCCCATAAAGTATATATATTCTTGATCGGGACGACAAGAGAAGTTGATTAAGCTATGTCCGTCCCTCTGTCCGTCTGTCCGTTTGTCCGTTTGTCCGTCCGTCCGTCCGACCGTCCGTCCTCACCAATGGTTCTCGGAAACTATAAGAGCTAGAGACTTGAAATTTGGTGGGTAGACTCGTGATGCTCGGCAGCAGATCAAGTTTGAATGGTTTTGTGCGACGCCCACTCCTTCCCGCCCATCCAGCACCACCACTTTTTGAAAACGCTATAAGTCGAGCATCCAAAGAGATAGAAACATGAAAGTCGGTATGTAGACTCAGTATGAGTAACTCTACAAAACTGCATACCACAATTTTACCCCCTCCCCTTAATTTCCCCTCCCCTAGTATTGTTCTTAAAAAAGCTATATCTCCAAAACTAACAAAGGTATGAACCTGAAATTTTGTATACAAGCTCAATACATCTTAAAAACTGCATACCACAAATTTCCCCTCTCTTTGATGGCTTCCCCTCAGAGACCCACAAACGTAAATTTTTCGTAAAATCCACATTTTTTGACCGATTTTCTTGATATTTTGAACACTATTTGAATAGGCACTACACTATTATGAATATTGTCGAGTATACTCGACTATACCGCCCTTACTGGTTTCCCATTAAATAGTAGAATTAAGAAAGGTACTTAGCGAAAACAATCGGCAGTAGGACGGAAACGTGTTGACCAGCGATTATTTTTTTGCTGATAACTCTTGCATCCTTCGACATACTTCTTCGACTAAGAGCTCGATGGAAAGCTTATCTGTTCCATTTTCAGATGGCATTAACATATTTTACGAAAAGTCGTAAGAAATAAAATTTTTTTGATCAAAACTAAAATATCCTCGAAATCATTGAAAAAGAAGTACTTTATCAGACGAAAATATGCCTTATCTAATATGAGACATTTTAATTTTTATACTTTTCACTTATGTGAAATAGTATATTAACTTTGTCACGGAGTTTGTAACAGATCGAAATATTAATTTCCGACTATATAAAGTATGTATATTCTTGATCAGGACGACAAGAGGAGTTGATTTAGCCATGTCCGTCTGTCCGTCTGTCTGTCTGTCTGTCGGTCTGTCTGTCTGTCTGTATGTATGTATGCAAACTAGTCCCTCAGTTTTGAAGCTATCGAGCTGAAACTTTGCACAGAGTCTTAGAATTTATTACGATGAATCATTCGTCGGAACCAGCATGATCGGATTATTGGAACAGGTAGCTCCCATACGAAAAGAAGAAGAAAAGTGAACAAAACTTGAATCGTTGTATGGAAAACTTTTTTGTTTTGTACAATAGAGTGCTGAAATTTTAAACATAGTAGTTTTACATGGTCCGACTACATGCCTGAAAGTTTCATTGAGATTGGACATCTGGAACTGGTAGCTCCCATACAAAATGAAGAAGAGGAAGAGAAGGAATATTCACGTCGTTGTATGGAAAACTTTTTTGTTTCTTAACCAATTGACTTGAAATTTTAAAGTTATGTTCTTAAGGAGGAATGAAATCTATTTTGACCAAAAGTGGGCGTAACCACGCGTAGCCACGCCCACTTATAGCGAAAATTTACCCGTTGTATGGAAAACTTTTTTGTTTTTTAACCAATTGACTTGAAACTTTACAGTTATGCTCTTAGGGAGGAATGAAAACTATTTTGATCAAAAGTGGGCGTGGCCACGCCCACTTATAGCTTAACTTGACCCTTTGTATGGAAAACTTTTTTGTTTTTTAACCAATTTACTTGAAACTTTACAGTTATGTTCTTAGGGAGGAATGAAAACTATTTTAACCAAAAGTGGGCGTAGCCACGCCTACTTATAGCGAAATTTGACCCGTTGTATGGAAAACTTTTTTGTTTTTTAACCAATTGACTTGAAACTTTGCAGTTATGCTCTTAGGGAGGAATGAAAACTATTTTGATCAAAAGTGGGCATGGCCACACCCACTTATAGCTTAACTTGACCCTTTGTATGGAAAACTTTTTGGTTTTTTAATCAATTGACTTGAAACTTTACAGTTATGTTCTTAGGGAGGAATGAAAACTATTTTGACCCAAAGTGGGCGTAACCACGCCCTTTTATAGCGAAAATTGACCCTTTGTATGGAAAACTTTTTTGTTTTTTAACCAATTGACTTAAAACTTTACAGTTATGTTCCTAGAGAGGAATGAAAACTATTTTGACCAAAAGTGGGCGTAGCCACGCCTACTTATAGCAAAAATTGACCCGTTGTATGGAAAACTTTTTTGTTTTTTAACCAATTGACTTGAAACTTTGCAGTTATGCTCTTAGGGAGGAATGAAAACTATTTTGATCAAAAGTGGGCGTGGCCACGCCCTTTTATAGCGAAAATTGACCCTTTGTATGGAAAACTTTTTTGTTTTTTAACCAATTGACTTGAAACTTTACTGTTATGTTCTTAGGAAGGAATAAAAACTATTTTGACCAAATGTGGGCATGGCTACGCCCACTTATCGCAAAACTTGAACAGTTGTATGGAAAAATTTTTTGTTTTTTAACGAATTGACTTGAAACATTACAGTTATGTTGTTAGGGAGGCATGAAAACTATTCATTTAGTTTTTTTTATAGTGACACAAAGTGAAAAGTATTATAGCTTCAGCCTTGCTGAAGATAGCGTCCTTACTGGTTTTAATTTCATAAATGGTCGGCACTTTATTCAGAATTAATAGTTTTTTACTTGGACAAAAAATTCGTTTAATTTTTTCCCATTAAATACTAGAATTATAGAAAAGTACTTTGCGAAAAGAATCGGCAGTAGGACGGAATCGTGTTGACCACCGATTAGTTTTTTGCTAATAACTCTTGCATACTTTGACCGACTTCTTCGACTAAGAGCTCGATGGAAAGCTTATCTGTTCCTCTTTCAGATGGCATTAAAATATTTTACGAAAAGTCGTAAGAAATAAAATTTTTTTGATCAAAACTAAAAGATCCTCGAAATCATTGAAGACGAAGTACTTTATCGGGGGTGTCACAGAAATCTCTAGATTTTTTCGAAGACGGTTTTTTCAATTTCTCTATTTGGTGTCACGGAAAATCTCTGGGATATTGTTTTTCGAACATTTGTCTTCGAAAATTCGGTATCCCGCGGCAGAGTTTCATTCATTTAAAATAAGAATAATGTAATTTATTTATGCTTATTTCATTGTTTTTCTCATCAAAATGTAACAATTGTATATTTAATTTAATAATATACAAGATTAGAATGCTATAAAAGTACGAATTGTAAATTTAAACACAATTATATTGCAGCTCGTTAAATTTGACAATTGTTTTGACAATCCTATTCTTTCCTTTCCTGTGATTGCCAAATGTAAACAAATACGTTACAAATTCAAAATACTTCAAAGGTGAAATTTAATAATCAATTATATGTGCAAACTAATAAAGAAAAAGTGAAGGAGATTGTTTCATACTGCAGCATTGATAGCTGACTAGTTTTGGTTCTACGGGAGACACGCACTTTTGTATTGACTCTTCTTCTTCGCATTTGTTCATTCAAAAATGTTCACATGCCAACTGGCTCCAACAACACTGTCGGTACCTATTTTAAGTAAATTTACTATATTTACGAGTTTGTTTAAACATTTCAAATGCATCAGCATATTAATTATATATCTTAGATTATTTTGAAAGTTTGTTTAGTTCAATTCGAATATAATTTTCAATTTTCGAAAATGAATGCAAGCAGATTGGCGAGGCATGAAACTGATTGTTTTTGCTGCTCAAAAAAAATTGGTTGATTTGAGGAAGCTTTTTTTAAAATGCAAATTTATTAATGAAAACATGTAAAATAACGAATTGTTTGAATGCAGATTTATGAGGAAAACAATAAAGTTTATTTCTTCATTCATAATTTTTTATAAGAACTTAAAATAAGGCTGAATTTAAGCAAATCCCTGAGGGTATAGTCAGAGATTTTGCTAGAGAAAAAATTTCCCTGATAGAGATTTTCTGTGACACCAAAATTTCCCTTTTGGTTGTTTTTGGCATGAAATCTCTAGTAAGCGATTTCTGTGACACCCCCGTATCAGACGAAAATATACCTTATCTAATAAGAGACATTTAAATTTTTTTAATTGCATAAATGGGCGGCATTTTATTCAGAATTAATAGTTTCTTACATGGACAAAAAATTTGTTTAATTTTTTCCCATTAAATACTAGAATTATTGAAGAGTACTTTGCGAAAAGAATCGGCAGTAGGACGGAAACGTGTAGACCACCGATTTGTTTTTTGCTAATAACTCTTGCATCCTTCAACCGACTTCTTCGACTAAGAGCTCGATGGAAAGCTTATCTGTTCCTCTTTCAGATGACATTAACATATTTTACTAAAAGTCATAAGAAATAAAATTTTTTGATCAAAACTAAAAAATCCTCGAAATCATTGAAGAAGAAGTACCTTATCATTTTTTTGATCAAAACTAAAATATCGTCGAAATCATTGAAAAAGAAGTACTTTATCAGACGAAAATATGCCTTATCTAATAAGAGACATTTAAATTTTTATACCCTGTACACATACTGTGTATCGGGGTATATTGTGTTTGTTTGAGCGAAATGTATGTAACGCACAGAAGGAGGGCAGGGGGACCCTATAAAGTATATATATTCTTGATCAGGACGTCAAGAGAAATTGATTAAGCTATGTCCGTCCGTCTGTCCGTCTGTCCGTCCGTCCGTCCGTCCGTATTCACCAATGGTTCTCAGAAACTATAATAGCTAGAGACTTGAAATTCGGAGGGTAGACTCGTGATGCTCGGCAGCAGATCAAGTTTGAACGGTTTTGTGCCACGCCCACTCCTTCCCGCCCATCCAGCACCACCCACTTTTTTAAAACGCTATAACTCGAATATCGAAAGAGATAGAAACATGAAAGTCGGTATGTAGACTCAGTATTAGTAGCTTTACAAAACTGCGTACCACAATTTTTCCCCCTCCCCTTCATTTCCCCTCCCGCGGTTGTTTTCTTAAATTTGCTGTATCTTCAAAACTATTAAAGATACGAATCTGAAATTTTGTAGACAAGCTCAGTAAATATTTATCTTTAAAACTGCATACCACAAAATTCCCCTTTTTTTGATGGTTACCCCTCAATGACCTACAAACTCAAATTTTTCGTGAATTCCACATTTTTTGACCGATTTGCTTGATATTTTGAACACTATTTGAATATGCGACGTCAGATCAATATGTTTTTGTAGATTGAGGGTGTGGCACCGCCTACCGTGTGTGCAGGGTATTATATAGTCGAGTATACTCGACTATAGCGTCCTTACTGGTTTTAGTTGCATAAATGGGCGGCACTTTATTCAGAATTAATAGTTTTTTACATGGATAAAAAAGTCGTTTAATTTTTATACCCTGTACACATACTGTGTATCAGGGTATATTGTGTTTGTGCAAAAGCCAAATATATGTAACACACAGAAGGAGGGTCGGGGGACCCCATAAAGTATATATATTCTTGATCGGGACGACAAGAGAAGTTGATTAAGCTATGTCCGTCCCTCTGTCCGTCTGTCCGTTTGTCCGTCCGTCCGTCCGTCCTCACCAATGGTTCTCGGAAACTATAAGAGCTAGAGACTTGAAATTTGGTGGGTAGACTCGTGATGCTCGGCAGCAGATCAAGTTTGAATGGTTTTGTGCGACGCCCACTCCTTCCCGCCCATCCAGCACCACCACTTTTTGAAAACGCTATAAGTCGAGCATCCAAAGAGATAGAAACATGAAAGTCGGTATGTAGACTCAGTATGAGTAACTCTACAAAACTGCATACCACAATTTTACCCCCTCCCCTTAATTTCCCCTCCCCTAGTATTGTTCTTAAAAAAGCTATATCTCCAAAACTGACAAAGGTATGAACCTGAAATTTTGTATACAAGCTCAATACATCTTAAAAACTGCATACCACAAATTTCCCCTCTCTTTGATGGCTTCCCCTCAGAGACCCACAAACGTAAATTTTTCGTAAAATCCACATTTTTTGACCGATTTTCTTGATATTTTGAACACTATTTGAATAGGCACTACACTATTATGAATATTGTCGAGTATACTCGACTATACCGCCCTTACTGGTTTCCCATTAAATAGTAGAATTAAGAAAGGTACTTAGCGAAAACAATCGGCAGTAGGACGGAAACGTGTTGACCAGCGATTATTTTTTTGCTGATAACTCTTGCATCCTTCGACATACTTCTTCGACTAAGAGCTCGATGGAAAGCTTATCTGTTCCATTTTCAGATGGCATTAACATATTTTACGAAAAGTCGTAAGAAATAAAATTTTTTTGATCAAAACTAAAATATCCTCGAAATCATTGAAAAAGAAGTACTTTATCAGACGAAAATATGCCTTATCTAATATGAGACATTTAAATTTTTATACTTTTCACTTATGTGAAATAGTATATTAACTTTGTCACGGAGTTTGTAACAGATCGAAATATTAATTTCCGACTATATAAAGTATGTATATTCTTGATCAGGACGACAAGAGGAGTTGATTTAGCCATGTCCGTCTGTCCGTCTGTCTGTCTGTCTGTCGGTCTGTCTGTCTGTCTGTCTGTCTGTCTGTATGTATGCAAACTAGTCCCTCAGTTTTGAAGCTATCGAGCTGAAACTTTGCACAGAGTCTTAGAATTTATTACGATGAATCATTCGTCGGAACCAGCATGATCGGATTATTGGAACAGGTAGCTCCCATACGAAAAGAAGAAGAAAAGTGAACAAAACTTGAATCGTTGTATGGAAAACTTTTTTGTTTTGTACAATAGAGTGCTGAAATTTAAAACATAGTAGTTTTACATGGTCCGACTACATGCCTGAAAGTTTCATTGAGATTGGACATCTGGAACTGGTAGCTCCCATACAAAATGAAGAAGAGGAAGAGAAGGAATATTCACGTCGTTGTATGGAAAACTTTTTTGTATCTTAACTAATTGACTTGAAATTTTAAAGTTATGTTCTTAAGGAGGAATGAAATCTATTTTGACCAAAAGTGGGCGTAACCACGCGTAGCCACGCCCACTTATAGCGAAAATTTACCCGTTGTATGGAAAACTTTTTTGTTTTTTAACCAATTGACTTGAAACTTTACAGTTATGTTCTTAGAGAGGAATGAAAACTATTTTGACCAAAAGTGGGCGTAGCCAGGCGTAGCCACGCCCACTTATAGCGAAAATTGACCCATTGTATGGAAAACTTTTTTGTTTTTTAACCAATTGACTTGAAACTTTGCAGTTATGCTCTTAGGGAGGAATGAAAACTATTTTGATCAAAAGTGGGCGTGGCCACGCCCACTTATAGCTTAACTTGACCCTTTGTATGGAAAACTTTTTTGTTTTTTAACCAATTGACTTGAAACTTTACAGTTATGTTCTTAGGGAGGAATGAAAACTATTTTAACCAAAAGTGGGCGTAGCCACGCCTACTTATAGCGAAAATTGACCCGTTGTATGGAAAACTTTTTTGTTTTTTAACCAATTGACTTGAAACTTTGCAGTTATGCTCTTAGGGAGGAATGAAAACTATTTTGATCAAAAGTGGGCATGGCCACACCCACTTATAGCTTAACTTGACCCTTTGTATGGAAAACTTTTTTGTTTTTTAATCAATTGACTTGAAACTTTACCGTTATGTTCTTAGGGAGGAATGAAAACTATTTTGATGAAAAGTGGGCGTAGCCACGCCCTTTTATAGCGAAAATTGATTTTTTGTATGGAAAACTTTTTTGTTTTTTAACCAATTGACTTAAAACTTCACAGTTATGTTCCTAGAGAGGAATGAAAACTATTTTGACCAAAAGTGGGCGTAGCCACGCCCACTTATAGCGAAAATTGACCCATTGTATGGAAAACTTTTTTGTTTTTTAACCAATTGACTTGAAACTTTGCAGTTATGCTCTTAGGGAGGAATGAAAACTATTTTGATCAAAAGTGGGCGTGGCCACGCCCACTTATAGCTTAACTTGACCCTTTGTATGGAAAACTTTTTTGTTTTTTAACCAATTGACTTGAAACTTTACAGTTATGTTCTTAGGGAGGAATGAAAACTATTTTAACCAAAAGTGGGCGTAGCCACGCCTACTTATAGCGAAAATTGACCCGTTGTATGGAAAACTTTTTTGTTTTTTAACCAATTGACTTGAAACTTTGCAGTTATGCTCTTAGGGAGGAATGAAAACTATTTTGATCAAAAGTGGGCATGGCCACACCCACTTATAGCTTAACTTGACCCTTTGTATGGAAAACTTTTTTGTTTTTTAATCAATTGACTTGAAACTTTACCGTTATGTTCTTAGGGAGGAATGAAAACTATTTTGATCAAAAGTGGGCGTGGCCACGCCCACTTATAGCTTAACTTGACCCTTTGTATGGAAAACTTTTTTGTTTTTTAACCAATTGACTTGAAACTTTGCAGTTATGCTCTTAGGGAGGAATGAAAACTATTTTGATCAAAAGTGGGCATGGCCACACCCACTTATAGCAAAAATTGACCCGTTGTATGGAAAACTTTTTTGTTTTTTAACCAATTGACTTGAAACTTTGCAGTTATGCTCTTAGGGAGGAATGAAAACTATTTTGATCAAAAGTGGGCGTGGCCACGCCCTTTTATAGCGAAAATTGACCCTTTGTATGGAAAACTTTTTTGTTTTTTAACCAATTGACTTGAAACTTTACTGTTATGTTCTTAGGGAGGAATAAAAACTATTTTGACCAAATGTGGGCATGGCTACGCCCACTTATCGCAAAACTTGAACAGTTGTATGGAAAAATTTTTTGTTTTTTAACGAATTGACTTGAAACATTACAGTTATGTTGTTAGGGAGGCATGAAAACTATTCATTTAGTTTTTTTTATAGTGACACAAAGTGAAAAGTATTATAGCTTCAGCCTTGCTGAAGATAGCGTCCTTACTGGTTTTAATTTCATAAATGGTCGGCACTTTATTCAGAATTAATAGTTTTTTACTTGGACAAAAAATTCGTTTAATTTTTTCCCATTATATACTAGAATTATAGAAAAGTACTTTGCGAAAAGAATCGGCAGTAGGACGGAAACGTGTTGACCACCGATTATTTTTTTACTGATAACTCGTGCATCCTTCGACCGACTTCTTCGACTAAGAGCTCGATGGAAAGCTTATCTGTTCCTTTTTCAGATAGCATTAACATATTTTACGAAAAGTCATAAGAAATAAAATTTTTTTCATCAAAACTAAAATATCCTCGAAATCATTGAAAAAGAAGTACTTTATCAGACGATAATATGCCTTATCTAATATGAGACATTTAAATTTTTTTAATTTCATAAATGGTCGGCACTTTATTCAGAATTAATAGTTTTTTACTTGGACAAAAAATTCGTTTAATTTTTTCCCATTAAATACTAGAATTATAGAAAAGTACTTTGCGAAAAGAATCGGCAGTAGGACGGAATCGTGTTGACCACCGATTAGTTTTTTGCTAATAACTCTTGCATACTTTGACCGACTTCTTCGACTAAGAGCTCGATGGAAAGCTTATCTGTTCCTCTTTCAGATGGCATTAAAATATTTTACGAAAAGTCGTAAGAAATAAAATTTTTTTGATCAAAACTAAAATATCCTCGAAATCATTGAAGACGAAGTACTTTATCGGGGGTGTCACAGAAATCTCTAGATTTTTTCGAAGACGGTTTTTTCAATTTCTCTATTTGGTGTCACGGAAAATCTCTGGGATATTGTTTTTCGAACATTTGTCTTCGAAAATTCGGTATCCCGCGGCAGAGTTTCATTCATTTAAAATAAGAATAATGTAATTTATTTATGCTTATTTCATTGTTTTTCTCATCAAAATGTAACAATTGTATATTTAATTTAATAATATACAAGATTAGAATGCTATAAAAGTACGAATTGTAAATTTAAACACAATTATATTGCAGCTCGTTAAATTTGACAATTGTTTTGACAATCCTATTCTTTCCTTTCCTGTGATTGCCAAATGTAAACAAATACGTTACAAATTCAAAATACTTCAAAGGTGAAATTTAATAATCAATTATATGTGCAAACTAATAAAGAAAAAGTGAAGGAGATTGTTTCATACTGCAGCATTGATAGCTGACTAGTTTTGGTTCTACGGGAGATACGCACTTTTGTATTGACTCTTATTCTTCGCATTTGTTCATTCAAAAATGTTCACATGCCAACTGGCTCCAACAACACTGTCGGTACCTATTTTAAGTAAATTTACTATATTTACGAGTTTGTTTAAACATTTCAAATGCATCAGCATATTAATTATATATCTTAGATTATTTTGAAAGTTTGTTTAGTTCAATTCGAATATAATTTTCAATTTTCGAAAATGAATGCAAGCAGATTGGCGAGGCATGAAACTGATTGTTTTTGCTGCTCAAAAAAAATTGGTTGATTTGAGGAAGCTTTTTTTAAAATGCAAATTTATTAATGAAAACATGTAAAATATCGAATTGTTTGAATGCAGATTTATGAGGAAAACAATAAAGTTTATTTCTTCATTCATAATTTTTTATAAGAACTTAAAATAAGGCTGAATTTAAGCAAATCCCTGAGGGTATAGTCAGAGATTTTGCTAGAGAAAAAATTTCCCTGATAGAGATTTTCTGTGACACCAAAATTTCCCTTTTGGTTGTTTTTGGCATGAAATCTCTAGTAAGCGATTTCTGTGACACCCCCGTATCAGACGAAAATATACCTTATCTAATAAGAGACATTTAAATTTTTTTAATTGCATAAATGGGCGGCATTTTATTCAGAATTAATAGTTTCTTACATGGACAAAAAATTAGTTTAATTTTTTTCCATTAAATACTAGAATTATTGAAGAGTACTTTGCGAAAAGAATCGGCAGTAGGACGGAATCGTTTTGACCACCGATTAGTTTTTTGCTAATAGCTCTTGCATGCTTTGACCGACTTCTTCGACTAAGAGCTCCATGGAAAGCTTATCTATTCCTCTTTCAAAAAGCATTAACATATTTTACGAAAAGTCATAAGAAATAAAACTTTTTTGATCAAAACTAAAATATCGTCGAAATCATTGAAAAAGAAGTACTTTATCAGACGAAAATATGCCTTATCTAATCAGGGACATTTAAATTTTTTTAATTGCATAAATGTGTGGCCATGGACCAAAAATTCGTTTAATATTTTCCCATTAAATACTAGAATTATAGAAAAGTACTTTGCGAAAAGAATCGGCAGTAGGACGGTATCGTGTTGACTATCGATTAGTTTTTTGCTAATAACTCTTGCATACTTCGACCGACTTCTTCGACTAAGAGCTCGATGGAAAGCTTATCTGATCCTCTTCCAGATGGCATTAAAATATTTTACGAAAAGTCGTAAGAAATAAAATTTTTTTGATCAAAACTAAAATATCCTCGAAATCATTGAAGACGAAGTACTTTATCGGGGGTGTCACAGAAATCTCCAGATTTTTTCGAAGACGGTTTTTTCAATTTCTCTGTTTGGTGTCACGGAAAATCTCTGGGATATTGTTTTTCGAACATTTGTCTTCGAAAATTCGGTATCCCGCGGCAGAGTTTCATTCATTTAAAATAAGAATAATGTAATTTATTTATGCTTATTTCATTGTTTTTCTCATCAAAATGTAACAATTGTATATTTAATTTAATAATATACAAGATTAGAATGCTATAAAAGTACGAATTGTAAATTTAAACACAATTATATTGCAGCTCGTTAAATTTGACAATTGTTTTGACAATCCTATTCTTTCTTTTCCTGTGATTGCCAAATGTAAACAAATACGTTACAAATTCAAAATACTTCAAAGGTGAAATTTAATAATCAATTATATGTGCAAACTAATAAAGAAAAAGTGAAGGAGATTGTTTCATACTGCAGCATTGATAGCTGACTAGTTTTGGTTCTACGGGAGACACGCACTTTTGTATTGACTCTTCTTCTTCGCATTTGTTCATTCAAAAATGTTCACATGCCAACTGGCTCCAACAACACTGTCGGTACCTATTTTAAGTAAATTTACTATATTTACGAGTTTGTTTAAACATTTCAAATGCATCAGCATATTAATTATATATCTTAGATTATTTTGAAAGTTTGTTTAGTTCAATTCGAATATAATTTTCAATTTTCGAAAATGAATGCAAGCAGATTGGCGATGCATGAAACTGATTGTTTTTGCTGCCCAAAAAAAATTGGTTGATTTGAGGAAGCTTTTTTTAAAATGCAAATTTATTAATGAAAACATGTAAAATAACGAATTGTTTGAATGCAGATTTATGAGGAAAACAATAAAGTTTATTTCTTCATTCATAAATTTTTATAAGAACTTAAAATAAGGCTGAATTTAAGCAAATCCCTGAGGGTATAGTCAGAGATTTTGCTAGAGAAAAAATTTCCCTGATAGAGATTTTCTGTGACACCAAAATTTCCCTTTTGGTTGTTTTTGGCATGAAATCTCTAGTAAGCGATTTCTGTGACACCCCCGTATCAGACGAAAATATACCTTATCTAATAAGAGACATTTAAATTTTTTTAATTGCATAAATGGGCGGCATTTTATTCAGAATTAATAGTTTCTTACATGGACAAAAAATTAGTTTAATTTTTTCCCATTAAATACTAGAATTATTGAAGAGTACTTTGCGAAAAGAATCGGCAGTAGGACGGAATCGTTTTGACCACCGATTAGTTTTTTGCTAATAGCTCTTGCATGCTTTGACCGACTTCTTCGACTAAGAGCTCGATGGAAAGCTTATCTATTCCTCTTTCAAAAAGCATTAACATATTTTACGAAAAGTCATAAGAAATAAAACTTTTTTGATCAAAACTAAAATATCCTTGAAATCATTGAAAAAGAATTACTTTATCAGACGAAAATATGCCTTATCTAATATGAGACATTTAAATTTTTTTAATTGCATAAATGTGTGGCCATGGACCAAAAATTCCTTAAATTTTTTCCCATTAAATACTAGAATTATAGAAAAGTACTTTGTGAAAAGAATCGGCAGTATGACGTTAACGTGTTGACCACCGATTAGTTTTTTGCTAATAACTCTTGCATCCTTCGACCGACTTCTTCGACTAAGAGCTCGATGGAAAGCTTTTCTGTTCCTCTTTCAGATGGCATTAACATATTTTACGAAAAGTCGTAAGAAATCAAAACTAAAATATCCTCGAAATCATTGAAGAAGAAGTACCTTATCAGTCGAAAATATGCCTTATCTAATAAGAGACATTTAAATTTTTTTAATTGCATAATTTAACTGCCGTCGCATGCAGACGTGTTTATTTTTTTCGTGCTCCATAAATAAATTCTAAATCTCATCAGTGCAGTGAAAGACCTAATAAACAGTAAAGAACGCGAAAAGACGCTTAGTGCGATAAAAATCGCCAAAACCGATTAACTAATTAATTTATTAATTAATTAGTTTATTAGTTTTAATTCTTACTAAAAACAATTAAACCAATTTTGGTCGTGACAATGAGTGGCAAAGACAAACAAAACGAATTTCGCAAACAAATGCAGCGCGAGCAAGACGAGCGCCGGCTCTCTGAGCAACGGAGCAACGCGTACTTTACATTCGTCGCCGCGTCTACCAAAAGCACCGCAGCCTTAGAACGAGCGCGACCTGCAACGATCGAGCTCTTGCACACAGCAAACGAGAGAGCGCGTTTTTGCTCTCCGTCGCTACCGTCCACGCATCAAAAGCAATAGAGCGCGGTAAGCGCTTCTACGCAGGTATGCACTGGCCAGAGAGACCTGTGCTTATCAACTCGACCAACCGTGCAGACTGGAATAGATCGCTACTTCCAAATACTTCCTAATAAACGAAAGTTGAGCCCCCTAAACTCGAAGCCAAAAATTGTCCGTGGCAATTCCAGCCCAGCAAAGATATAAATGCCTGATAATAGCAACAGGTTTGAAATTCTGGCTGACAATTCTGATGATCTGCCTCCCGAAGCAGAAGGTGATAGAAGGAAGCCAAAGCCACCCCCAATATATGTATATCCGAGAAAAAAGCTCCAATGCTCTCGTTAGCAAATTTGTCGAGCTCATTGGGAAAGACAATTTCCATATAATTCCCCTTATAAAGGGAAACATTCACGAAACAAAAGTGCAAACTAAAACTGAAGAAAGTTTTAGGGTATTGTCAAAGCATCTAAGTGACAGCAAAAAAAACTTTTACACATACCAATTGAAAAGCAGCAAAGGCCTGCAAGTCGTACTAAATGGCATAGAGCCTGAAGTATCTCCTACAGAAATTGTCAATGCGCTAAACGAGAAAGGATTCAGTGTTAAAACTGTTTTCAACATCTTAAATAAGGATAGGAAGCCGCAACCACTCTTCAAGGTAGAACTTGAACCAGGAAGCAAGCCCCTTAAGAAAAACGAAGTGCACCCGATTTACAAACTACAGTTTCTACTGCACCGCAGAATCACTGTAGAAGAGCCACACAAACGCAGCGGTCCGGTACAATGTACGAACTGCCAAGAATATGGCCATACAAGGTCATACTGTACCCTACGTCCGGTATGTGTAGCTTGTGGTGAGCTACATGATACCACAAACTGCCCAGCGAGCAAACACGACGCAAGCATAAAAAAGTGCGCCAACTGCGGTGGTAACCACACTGCTAATTACAAAGGTTGCCCAATATATAAGGAACTGAAAAGCCGAATTCAGCAGCGAGTGACCACTGCACGCTCCCGAAACGTACCGACTAACATCACACCAACCAAATCCAATCCAGATGTGTACTTCTCGACTGCAGCCAGATCTTCACTTGGCCCTGAAATCTCATCCAAAAGCGTGTCATTTGCGAGCGCTCTTAAATCAGGATTGGCCCCCCCTACCTCAAACACGCTTCACTCACAACCAACACATGTAGAGCTGAACGCGGCCCAACAATACCAACCATCGGTGCAGCAACAAAGCAGCTTCGAAGTAATGTTATCAACTATGCAGCAAAGCCTTATGGAGTTTATGTCATTTATGCGGGCAACAATGCAGGATCTTACCAACCAAAATCTGCTTATCCAAATGCTGATATCTCAGCAGTCCAAATAATCAATGGCTTCCCTACGCATATCTACGTGGAATGCTAATGGCGTTTCACAGCACAAACTTGAGCTAGCTCAATTTCTCCTCGACAAACATATTGACGTTATGCTACTCTCAGAAACACACCTTACCAACAAATATAACTTCAACATACGAGGTTACTCATTCTATGGAACAAATTATCCTGATGGTAAAGCACATGGTGGGACTGGTATTCTAATAAGAAACCGCCTTAAACACCACTGCCATAAACAATTTGCTCAAAATTATTTACAGGCCTCATCGATAAACATTCAGCTAGCTAGTGGTAACCAACTAACTCTAGCTGCCGTATACTGCCCCCCTCGCTTCAACATATCTGAAGCTGAGTTCATGCAGTTCTTTAACTCACTCGGAGAACATTTTATAGCAGCAGGAGACTACAATGGTAAGCACACTCACTGGGGATCTCGTCTCGTGACCCCAAAAGGAAAGCAGCTGTACAATGCAATTACAAAAGCCAGCAATAAGCTCGACCATCTCTCTCCCGGCAGACCAACATACTGGCCGGCTGACCCCAATAAACTTCCCGACCTAATTGACTTTGCAATAACAAAAAATATTCCCCGAACCCTGCTAAGCACCGAAAGTCTTTCAGATCTCTCGTCTGATCACTCGCCTGTATTAATTAACCTACTTCGACATCCAAAAACCGTAGACCAACCGAGTAGATTGACTTCGCATAAAATCAACTGGGATACAAAAAGTACATCAGCTCACACATTGAGCTAGATCCTGCCCTAACCGATGAAACTGAGATCGACAGCTTTGTAAACAAACTGGAATCCGTCTTCGTCACCGCAGCTCGTATCTCAACACTTCAACCTACTCAAATACCACGCAATCAAAAGAAGACAAATCTACAAATCGAGCAGCTCGTTATCGAAAAGCGACTTTTACGTCGAGAATGGCAATCTGCACAACATCGGCTAAAGAGCGCCACACGTAAGCTTACCAAAGCTTTAAATCAAGATGAAGCATATACCCAACGCCGTTACATAGAACAATTATCAACATCCTGTACAAAAAATTCGCTGTGGAGAGCTCACCCAACCCTAAGCTCACCGACAGAAACCGTGATGCCTATAAGAAATTCTGCAGGTCGTTGGGCCCGCAGCGATGAAGGTAGAGCAAAAACATTTGCCGCCCACCTTGAAAAGGTGTTTCAACCAAATCCTTCCACAAATGCGACTACACTACCAGCATTAACAAATGACGGTGAGCTTCAAAGTGATCCAATCGAGTTTCGCCCAAACGAAATCGCTAATATCATAGAAAAGGAACTGAACCCGAAAAAATCACCGGGCTGCGATCTAATAACTCCAAAAATGATCATTGAGCTCCCATACTGTGCTGTTTGCACTATCGCCCAGCTCTTCAATACCATCACTAAGCTCGGCTATTTTCCAGAGAGGTGGAAAAAGTCTATCATTATAATGATACCAAAGCCAGGAAAAGATCACACGATTCCCTCGTCGTACAGACCTATAAGTTTGTTGTCGTGTCTATCAAAACTCTTCGAAAAATGCGTGCTAACTCGGATAAACTCATTCGTAAGAGCACACAACAAAATCCCTTCACACCAGTTCGGCTTCCGTGAAAACACGGAACTATTGAGCAAGTAAATAGCATAACATCAGAAATACGTAGTGCGTTCGAACATCGAGAATACTGCACTGCAATATTTTTGGATGTCTCACAAGCATTCGATAGAGTTTGGTTGGACTGTTTAATGCACAAGATTAAAACAATACTTCCAAATAATACCCACAAACTACTAAAGTCATACCTCTACGACAGAAGATTTACAGTGAGATGTAACAGTGATATGTCCGACGACCACAACATTAGAGCTGGAGTTCCTCAAGGTATCGTACTCGGTCCAACATTATACGTTCTCTACACATCAGACATTCCAACAAGCAGACGACTAACAACATCCACCTTTGCTGTCGATACAGCTATTCTCAGCCGTTCGAAATGCCCAATACAAGCAACAGCACAGTTAGCACTTCACATGGTCGACATAGAAAAATGGCTAGCTGATTTGCGAATAAAAGTCAATGAACAAAAATTCAAACACGTTACGTTCACTCTAAACAGGCAAGATTGCCCACCACTAATGTTAAACAACACTACGCTCCCGCAAGCAAACGAAGTGACATACTTAGGAGTACACCTCGATAGAAGACTCACATGGCGTAGGCACATCGAGGCCAAGAGAACGCATTTAAAACTAAAAGCAAATACCCTCCATTGGCTTATCAACGCTCGCTCTACCCTTAGTCTTGACTACAAAGTCCTGCTCTACAATTCTGTTCTCAAACCTATGTGGACCTACGGCTCCCAATTATGGGGAAATGCTAGCAGTAGCAACATTGAAATTATCTAAGGAACCCAGTCAAAGATATTGAGAACCATCACCGGGGCACCGTGGTATGTTCGAACCGAAAACATACAAAAAGATTTAAATGTTCAACCAGTCAGAGATGTAATAGCAGAACGAAAGGAACAATACTACAGCAAGCTTTCTACGCACCCTAACCACCTCGCCAGAGATTTAACAAGGTTGTGCAGCCGGTCCCGCCTTCGTCGAAATGACCTTCCAGCCCAGTGATAGACCCTAGGGCACCGCAACCCTACTGCAGTCCAAAACAACTGCTAGTCAATGTATAGGCGTAAGATCTGCAAACTTATTGTTAGTCTCATACTAAAGAGAAGATTCAATAACTAAAAGCAAAGTTAAAAACAAAAAAAAAAATTGCATAAATGGGCGGCACTTTATTCAGAATTAAAAGTTTTTTAATTGGACAAACAATTCGTTTAATTTTTTCCCATTAAATACTAGAATTATAGAAAAGTACTTTGCGAAAAGAATTGGCAGTAGGACGGAATCGTGTTGACCACCGATTAGTTTTTTGCTAATAACTCTTGCATCCTTTGACCGACTTCTTCGACTAAAAGCTCGATGAAAAGCTTATCTGTTCCTCTTTCAGATGACATTAACATATTTTACGAAAAGTCATAAGAAATAAAATTTTTTTGATCAAAACTAAAATATCCTAGAAATCATTGAAGAAGAAGTACCTTATCAGACGAAAATATGCCTTATCTAATAAGAGACATTTACACTTTTTTAATTGCATAAATGGGTGGCATTTTATTCATAATTAATAGTTTTTGACATGGACAAAAAATTCGTTTAATTTTTTCCCATTAAATACTAGAATTATAGAAAAGTACCTTGCGAAAAGAATCGGCAGTAGGACGGAATCGTGTTGACCACCGATTAGTTTTTTGCTAATAACTCTTGCATCCTTCAACCGACTTCTTCGACTAAGACCTCGATGGAAAGCTTATCTGTTCCTCTTTCAGATGGCATAAACATATTTTACTAAAAGTCATAAGAAATAAAATTTTTTTGATCAAAACTAAAATATCATCGAAATCATTGAAGAAGAAGTACCTTATCAGACGAAAATATGCCTTATCTAACAAAAGACATTTAAAATTTTTTATTGCATAAATGGGCGAGATTTTATTCAGAATTTATAGTTTTTTAAATGGACAAAAAATTCGTTTAATTTTTTCCCATTAAATACTAAAATTAAAAAAAAGTACTATGCGAAAAGAATCGGTAGTAGGACGGAATCGTGATCACCACCGATTAGTTTTTTGCTAATAACTCTTGCATACTTCGACCGACTTCTTCAACTAAGAGCTCGATGGAAAGCTTATCTGTTCATCTTTCAGATAGCATTAACAAATTTTACGAAAAGTCATAATAAATAAAATTTTTTTGATCAAAACTAAAATATACTCGAAATCATTGAAGAAGAAGTACCTTATCAGACGAAAATATGCCTTATCTAATAAGAGACATTTAAATTTTTTTAATTGCATAAATGAGTGGCATTTTATTCAGAATTAATAGTTTTTCACATGGACAAAAAATTCGTTTAATTTTTTCCCATTAAATACAATAATTATAGAAGAGTACTTTGCGAAAAGAATCGGCAGTAGGACGGAATCGTTTTGACCACCGATTAGTTTTTTGCTAATAACTCTTGCATCCTTCGACCGACTTCTTCGACTAAGAGCTCGATGGAAAGCTCATCTGTTTCTCTTTCAGATGGCATTAACATATTTTACGAAAAGTCGTAAAAAATAAAATTTTTTTTGATCAAAACTAAAATATCCTCGAAATCATTGAAGAAGAAGTACCTAATCACACGAAAATATGCTTTATCTATTAAGAGACATTTAAGTTTTTAAAATTGCATAAATGGGCGGCATTTTATTCAGAATTAATAATTTTTTACATGGACAAAAAATTCGTTTTATTTTTTCCCATTAAATACTAGAATTATTGAAGAGTACTTTGCGAAAAGATTCGGCAGAAGGACGGAATCGTTTTGACCACCGATTAGTTTTTTGTTAATAACTCTTGCATCCTTCGACCGACTTCTTCGACTAAGAGCTCGATGGAAAGCTTATCTGTTCCTCCTTCATATGGCATTAACACATTTTACGAAAAGTCGTAAAAAATAAAATTTTTTTTGATCAAAACTAAAATATCTTCGAAATCATTGAAGAAGAAGTACCTTATCTGACGAAAATATGCCTTATCTAATAAGAGACATTTAAATTTTTTTAATTGCATAAATGGGCGGCATTTTATTCAGAATTAATAGTTTTTTATATGGCCAAAAAATTCGTTTAATTTTTTTTCATTAAATAGTAGAATCATAGAAAAGTACTTTGCGAAAAGAATCGGCAGAAGGACGGAATCGTTTTGACCACAGATTAGTTTTTTGCTAATAACTCTTGCATCCTTCGACCGACTTCTTCGATTAAGAGCTCGATGGAAAGCTTATCTGTTCCTCTTTCAGATGGCATTAACATATTTTACTAAAAGTCGTAAGAAATACAATTTTTTTGATCAAAACTAAAATATCCTCGAAATCATTGAAGAAGAAGTATCTTATCAGACGAAAATATGGCTTATCTAATGAGAGACATTTAAATTTTTTTAATTGCATTAATGGGCGGCACTTTATTCAGAATTAATAGTTTTTTACATAGACGAAAAATTCGTTTAATTTTTTCCCATTAAATAATAGAATTATAGAAAAATACTTATCGAAAACAATCGGCAGTAGGACGGAAACGTGTTGACCACCGATAAGTTTTTTGCTAATAACTCTTGCATCCTTCGACCGACTTCTTCGACCGACTTCTTCGACCGACTTCTTCGACCGACTTCTTCGACCGACTTCTTCGACTAAGAGCTCGATGGAAAGCTTATCTGTTTCTCTTTCAGACGGCATTAACATATCTTACGAAAAGTCGTAAGAAATAAAATTTTTTTGATGAAAACTAAAATATCCTCGAAATCATTGAAGAAGAAGTACCTTATCAGACGAAAATATGCCTTATCTAATAAGAGACATTTAAAGTTTTTTAATTGCATAAATGAGTGGCATTTTATTCAGAATTAATAGTTTTTCACATGGACAAAAAATTCGTTTAATTTTTTCCCATTAAATACAATAATTATAGAAGAGTACTTTGCGAAAAGAATCGGCAGTAGGACGGAATCATTTTGACCACCGATTACTTTTTTGCTAATAACTCTTGCATCCTTCGACAGACTTCTTCGACTAAGAGCTCGATGGAAAGCTTATCTGTTCCTCTTTCATATGGCATTAACACATTTTACGAAAAGTCGTAAAAAATAAAATTTTTTTTGATCAAAACTAAAATATCCTCGAAATCATTGAAGAAGAAGTACCTTATCACACGAAAATATGCTTTATCTATTAAGAGACATTTAAGTTTTTAAAATTGCATAAATGGGCAGCATTTTATTCAAAATTAATAATTTTTTACATGGACAAAAATTCGTTTTATTTTTTCCCATTAAATACTAGATTTATTGAAGAGTACTTTGCGAAAAGATTCGGCAGAAGGACGGAATCGTTTTGACCACCGATTAGTTTTTTGCTTATAACTCTTGCATCCTTCGACCGACTTCTTCGACTAAGAGCTCGATGGAAAGCTTATCTGTTCCTCCTTCATATGGCATTAACACATTTTACGAAAAGTCGTAAAAAATAAAATTTTTTTTGATCAAAACTAAAATATCTTCGAAAACATTGAAGAAGAAGTACCTTATCTGACGAAAATATGCCTTATCTAATAAGAGACATTTAAATTTTTTTTAATTGCATAAATGGGCGGCATTTTATTCAGAATTAATAGTTTTTTATATGGCCAAAAAATTCGTTTAATTTTTTTCCATTAAATAGTAGAATCATAGAAAAGTACTTTGCGAAAAGAATCGGCAGAAGGACGGAATCGTTTTGACCACAGATTAGTTTTTTGCTAATAACTCTTGCATCCTTCGACCGACTTCTTCGATTAAGAGCTCGATGGAAAGTTTATCTGTTCCTCTTTCAGTTGGCATTAACATATTTTACTAAAAGTCATAAGAAATACAATTTTTTTGATCAAAACTAAAATATCCTCGAAATCATTGAAGAAGAAGTATCTTATCAGACGAAAATATGGCTTATCTAATGAAAGACATTTAAATTTTTTTAATTGCATTAATGGGCGGCACTTTATTCAGAATTAATAGTTTTTTACATAGACGAAAAATTCGTTTAATTTTTTCCCATTAAATAATAGAATTATAGAAAAATACTTATCGAAAACAATCGGCAGTAGGACGGAAACGTGTTGACCACCGATAAGTTTTTTGCTAATAACTCTTGCATCCTTCGACCGACTTCTTCGACCGACTTCTTCGACCGACTTCTTCGACCGACTTCTTCGACCGACTTCTTCGACTAAGAGCTCGATGGAAAGCTCATCTGTTTCTCTTTCAGATGGCATTAACATATTTTACGAAAAGTTGTAAGATATAAAATTTTTTTGATCAAAACTAAAATATCCTCGAAATCATTGAAAACCAGTAAGGGCGGTATAGTCGAGTATAGTCGACAATATAATACCCTGCACACACAGTAGGCGGTGCCACACCCTGAATCTACAAAAAAATGTTGATTTGACATCGCCCGATAAAATAGTGTTCAAAATATCAAGTAAATTGGTCAAAAAAAGTGGAATTTACGAAAAATTTGAGTTTGTTGGTCATTGAGGGGTAACTTTCGAATAGAAGGGTATTTTGTGGTATGCAGTTTTGAAGATATATATTTACTGAGCTTGTGTACATGTTCATATTCATACCTTTATTAGTTTTGGAGATATTTCTTTTTATTGAAAACAACTGGGGTAGGGAAATCAAGATGAAGGGGATAAATTGTGGTATGCAGTTTTGTAGAGCTCTTTATGCTGAGTCAACATATCAACTTTCATGTTTCTTTTTCATCGAGTGTTCGAGTTATAACGTTTTAAAAAATTGGTTGGTGCTGGTTGGGTGGGAAGGAGTGGGCGTGGCACAAAACCGTTCAAACTTGAAGTAGTGCCAAGCATCACGAGTCTACCCTCCAAATTTCATGTCTCTAGCTATTATAGTTTCCGAGAACCATTGGTGAATAAAGACGGACGGACAGGGCTCAATTGATTTCTCTTGTCATCCTGATCAAGAATATATATACTTTATGGGGTCAACCTCCCCTCCTTCTATGCGTTACATATATTTCAAGAATATATATACTTTATGGGGTCAACCTCCCCTCCTTCTATGCGTTACATATATTTCGTTCAAACAAACTTAATATACCCTGACACACTGTATGTGCAGGGTATAAAAAGTACCTTATAAAACGAAAATATGCCTTATCTAATAAGAGACATTTAAATTTTTTTAATTGCATAAATGGGCGGCATTTTATTCAGAATTAATAGTTTTTTACATGGACAAAAAATTCGTTTAATTTTTTCCCATTAAATATTAGAAGTATAGAAAAGTACTTTACGAAAAGAATCAGCAGTAGGACGGAAACGTGTTGACCACCGATTAGTTTTTTGCTAATAACTCTTGCATCCTTCGACCGACTTCTTCGACTAAGAGCTCAATGGAAAGCTTATCTGTTCGTCTTTCAGATGGCATTAACATATCTTACGAAAAGTCGTAAGAAATAAAATTTTTTTGATGAAAACTAAAATATCCTCGAAATCATTGAAGAAGAAGTACCTTATCAGACGAAAATATATCTTATCTAATAAGAGACATTTAAATTTTTTAATTGCATAAATGAGTGGCATTTTATTCAGAATTAATAGTTAATAACAAAAAATTCGTTTAATTTTTTCCCATTAAATACAATAATTATAGAAGAGTACTTTGCAAAAAGAATCGGCAGTAGGACGGAATCGTTTTGACCACCGATTACTTTTTTGCTAATAACTCTTGCATCCTTCGACAGACATCTTCGACTAAGAGCTCGATGGAAAGCTTATCTGTTCCTCTTCCATATGGCATTAACACATTTTACGAAAAGTCGTAAAAAATAAAATTTTTTTTGATCAAAACTAAAATATCCTCGAAATCATTGAAGAAGAAGTACGAAAATATTCTTTATCTATTAAGAGACATTTGAATTTTTAAAATTGCATAAATGGGCGGCATTTTATTCAGAATTAATAATTTTTTACATGGACAAAAAATTCGTTTTATTTTTTTCCATTAAATACTAGAATTATTGAAGAGTACTTTGCGAAAAGAATCGGCAGAAGGACGGAATCGTTTTGACCACCGATTAGTTTTTTGCTAATAACTCTTGCATCCTTCGACCGACTTCTTCGACTAAGAGCTCGATGGAAAGCTTATCTGTTCCTCTTTCATATGGCATTAACACATTTTACGAAAAGTCGTAATAAATAAAATTTTTTTTGATCAAAACCAAAATATCCTCGAAATCATAGAAGAAGAAGTACCTTATCTGACGAAAATATGCCTTATCTAATAAGAGACATTTAAATTTTGATACCCTGTACACATACTGTGTATCAGGGTATATTGTGCTTGTGCAAAAACCAAATGTATGTAACGCACAGAACGAGGGTCGGGGGACCCCATAAAGTATATATATTCTTGATCGGGACGACAAGAGAAGTTGATTAAGGTATGTCCGTCCGTCTGTCCGTCCGTCTGTCCGTCCGTCCGTCCTCACCAATGGTTCTCGGAAACTATAAGAGCTAGAGACTTGAAATTTGGTGGGTAGACTCGTGATGCTCGGCAGCAGATCAAGTTTGAATGGTTTTGTGCGATGCCCACTCCTTCCCGCCCATCCAGCACCTCCCACTTTTTGAAAACGCTATAAGTCGAGCATCCAAAGAGATAGAAACATGAAAGTCGGTATGTAGACTCAGTATGAGTAACTCTACAAAACTGCATACCACAATTTTACCCCCTCCCCTTAATTTCCCCACCCCTTAATTTCCCCTCCCCTAGTATTGTTCTTAAAAAAGCTATATCTCCAAAGCTGACAAAGGTATGAACCTGAAATTTTGTATACAAGCTCAGTGATAATACATCTTAAAAACTGCATACCACAAATTTCCCCTCTCTTTGATGGCTTCCCCTCAGAGACCCACAAACGTAAATTTTTCGTAAAATCCACATTTTTTGACCGATTTTCTTGATATTTTGAACACTATTTGAATAGGCGACGTCAGATCAATACGTTTTTGTAGATTGAGGGTGTGGCACCGCCCACCATGTGTGCAGGGTATTATATTGTCGAGTATACTCGACTATACCGCCCTTACTGGTTTTAATTGCATTAATGGGCGGCACTTTATTCAGAATTAATAGTTTTTTACATAGACGAAAAATTCGTTTAATTTTTTCCCATTAAATAATAGAATTATAGAAAAATACTTATCGAAAACAATCGGCAGTAGGACGGAAACGTGTTGACCACCGATAAGTTTTTTGCTAATAACTCTTGCATCCTTCGACCGACTTCTTCGACCGACTTCTTCGACTAAGAGCTCGATGGAAAGCTTATCTGTTTCTCTTTCAGATGGCATTAACATATTTTACGAAAAGTCGTAAGATATAAAATTTTTTTGATCAAAACTAAAATATCCTCGAAATCATTGAAAACCAGTAAGGGCGGTATAGTCGAGTATAGTCTTCAATATAATACCCTGCACACACAGTAGGCGGTGCCACACCCTGAATCTACAAAAAAATGTTGATTTGACATCGCCCGATAAAATAGTGTTCAAAATATCAAGTAAATTGGTCAAAAAAAGTGGAATTTACGAAAAATTTGAGTTTGTTGGTCATTGAGGGGTAACTTTCGAATAGAAGGGTATTTTGTGGTATGCAGTTTTGAAGATATATATTTACTGAGCTTGTGTACATGTTCATATTCATACCTTTATTAGTTTTGGAGATATTTCTTTTTATTGAAAACAACTGGGGTAGGGGAAATCAAGATGAAGGGGATAAATTGTGGTATGCAGTTTTGTAGAGCTCTTCATGCTGAGTCAACATACCGACTTTCATGTTTCTTTTTCATCGAGTGTTCGAGTAATAACGTTTTAAAAAATTGGGTGGTGCTGGTTGGGTGGGAAGGAGTGGGCGTGGCACAAAACCGTTCAAACTTGAAGTAGTGCCAAGCATCACGAGTCTACCCTCCAAATTTCATGTCTCTAGCTATTATAGTTTCCGAGAACCATTGGTGAATAAAGACGGACGGACAGGGCTCAATCGATTTCTCTTGTCATCCTGATCAAGAATATATATACTTTATGGGGTCAACCTCCCCTCCTTCTATGCGTTACATATATTTCGTTCAAACAAACTTAATATACCCTGACACACTGTATGTGCAGGGTATAAAAAGTACCTTATAAAACGAAAATATACCTTATCTAATAAGAGACATTTAAATTTTTTTAATTGCATAAATGGGCGGCATTTTATTCAGAATTAATAGTTTTTTACATGGACAAAAAATTCGTTTAATTTTTTCCCATTAAATATTAGAATTATAGAAAAGTACTTTACGAAAAGAATCAGCAGTAGGACGGAAACGTGTTGACCACCGATTAGTTTTTTGCTAATAAGTCTTGCATCCTTCGACCGACTTCTTCGACTAAGAGCTCGATGGAAAGCTTATCTGTTCGTCTTTCAGATGGCATTAACATATCTTACGAAAAGTCGTAAGAAATAAAATTTTTTTGATGAAAACTAAAATATCCTCGAAATCATTGAGGAAGAAGTACCTTATCAGACGAAAATATGCCTTATCTAATAAGAGACATTTAAATTTTTTTAATTGCATAAATGAGTGGTATTTTATTCAGAATTAATAGTTTTTCACATGGACAAAAAATTCGTTTAATTTTTTCCCATTAAATACAATAATTATAGAAGAGTACTTTGCGAAAAGAATCGGCAGTAGGACGGAATCGTTTTGACCACCGATTACTTTTTTGCTAATAACTCTTGCATCCTTCGACAGAAATCTTCGACTAAGAGCTCGATGGAAAGCTTACCTGTTCCTCTTTCATATGGCATTAACACATTTTACGAAAAGTCGTAAAAAATAAAATTTTTTTTCATCAAAACTAAAATATCCTCGAAATCATTGAAGAAGAAGTACCTTATCACACGAAAATATTCTTTATCTATTAAGAGACATTTGAATTTTTAAAATTGCATAAATGGGCGGCATTTTATTCAGAATTAATAATTTTTTACATGGACAAAAAATTCGTTTTATTTTTTCCCATTAAATACAATAATTATAGAAGAGTACTTTGCGAAAAGAATCGGCAGAAGGACGGAATCGTTTTGACCACCGATTAGTTTTTTGCTAATAACTCTTGCATCCTTCGACCGACTTCTTCGACTAAGAGCTCGATGGAAAGCTTATCTGTTCCTCTTTCATATGGCATTAACACATTTTGCGAAAAGTCGTAAAAAATAAAATTTTTTTTGATCAAAACCAAAATATCCTCGAAATCATTGAAGAAGAAGTACCTTATCTGACGAAAATATGCCTTATCTAATAAGAGACATTTATGATGGCTTCCCCTCAGAGACCCACAAACGTAAATTTTTCGTAAAATCCACATTTTTTGACCGATTTTCTTGATATTTTGAACACTATTTGAATAGGCGACGTCAGATCAATACGTTTTTGTAGATTGAGGGTGTGGCACCGCCCACCATGTGTGCAGGGTATTATATTGTCGAGTATACTCGACTATACCGCCCTTACTGGTTTTAATTGCATTAATGGGCGGCACTTTATTCAGAATTAATAGTTTTTTACATAGACGAAAAATTCGTTTAATTTTTTCCCATTAAATAATAGAATTATAGAAAAATACTTATCGAAAACAATCGGCAGTAGGACGGAAACGTGTTGACCACCGATAAGTTTTTTGCTAATAACTCTTGCATCCTTCGACCGACTTCTTCGACTAACAGCTCGATGGAAAGCTTATCTGTTTCTCTTTCAGATGGCATTAACATATTTTACGAAAAGTCGTAAGATATAAAATTTTTTTGATCAAAACTAAAATATCCTCGAAATCATTGAAAACCAGTAAGGGCGGTATAGTCGAGTATAGTCTTCAATATAATACCCTGCACACACAGTAGGCGGTGCCACACCCTGAATCTACAAAAAAATGTTGATTTGACATCGCCCGATAAAATAGTGTTCAAAATATCAAGTAAATTGGTCAAAAAAAGTGGAATTTACGAAAAATTTGAGTTTGTTGGTCATTGAGGGGTAACTTTCGAATAGAAGGGTATTTTGTGGTATGCAGTTTTGAAGATATATATTTACTGAGCTTGTGTACATGTTCATATTCATACCTTTATTAGTTTTGGAGATATTTCTTTTTATTGAAAACAACTGGGGTAGGGGAAATCAAGATGAAGGGGATAAATTGTGGTATGCAGTTTTGTAGAGCTCTTCATGCTGAGTCAACATACCGACTTTCATGTTTCTTTTTCATCGAGTGTTCGAGTTATAACGTTTTAAAAAATTGGGTGGTGCTGGTTGGGTGGGAAGGAGTGGGCGTGGCACAAAACCGTTCAAACTTGAAGTAGTGCCAAGCATCACGAGTCTACCCTCCAAATTTCATGTCTCTAGCTATTATAGTTTCCGAGAACCATTGGTGAATAAAGACGGACGGACAGGGCTCAATCGATTTCTCTTGTCATCCTGATCAAGAATATATATACTTTATGGGGTCAACCTCCCCTCCTTCTATGCGTTACATATATTTCGTGCAAACAAACTTAATATACCCTGACACACTGTATGTGCAGGGTATAAAAAGTACCTTATAAAACGAAAATATACCTTATCTAATAAGAGACATTTAAATTTTTTTAATTGCATAAATGGGCGGCATTTTATTCAGAATTAATAGTTTTTTACATGGACAAAAAATTCGTTTAATTTTTTCCCATTAAATATTAGAATTATAGAAAAGTACTTTACGAAAAGAATTAGCAGTAGGACGGAAACGTGTTGACCACCGAATAGTTTTTTGCTAATAAGTCTTGCATCCTTCGACCGACTTCTTCGACTAAGAGCTCGATGGAAAGCTTATCTGTTCGTCTTTCAGATGGCATTAACATATCTTACGAAAAGTCGTAAGAAATAAAATTTTTTTGATGAAAACTAAAATATCCTCGAAATCATTGAGGAAGAAGTACCTTATCAGACGAAAATATGCCTTATCTAATAAGAGATATTTAAATTTTTTTAATTGCATAAATGAGTGGCATTTTATTCAGAATTAATAGTTTTTCACATGGACAAAAAATTCGTTAAATTTTTTCCCATTAAATACAATAATTATAGAAGAGTACTTTGCGAAAAGAATCGGCAGTAGGACGGAATCGTTTTGACCACCGATTACTTGTTTGCTAATAACTCTTGCATCCTTCGACAGACATCTTCGACTAAGAGCTCGATGGAAAGCTTACCTGTTCCTCTTTCATATGGCATTAACACATTTTACGAAAAGTCGTAAAAAATAAAATTTTTTTTTATCAAAACTAAAATATCCTCGAAATCATTGAAGAAGAAGTACCTTATCACACGAAAATATTCTTTATCTATTAAGAGACATTTGAATTTTTAAAATTGCATAAATGGGCGGCATTTTATTCAGAATTAATAGTTTTTTACATGGACAAAAAATTCGTTTAATTTTTTCCCATTAAATATTAGAATTATAGAAAAGTACTTTACGAAAAGAATCAGCAGTAGGACGGAAACGTGTTGACCACCGATTAGTTTTTTGCTAATAACTCTTGCATCCTTCGACCGACTTCTTCGACTAAGAGCTCGATGGAAAGCTTATCTGTTCGTCTTTCAGATGGCATTAACATATCTTACGAAAAGTCGTAAGAAATAAAATTTTTTTGATGAAAACTAAAATATCCTCGAAATCATTGAAGAAGAAGTACCTTATCAGACGAAAATATGCCTTATCTAATAAGAGACATTTAAATTTTTTTAATTGCATAAATGAGTGGCATTTTATTCAGAATTAATAGTTTTTCACATGGACAAAAAATTCGTTTAATTTTTTCCCATTAAATACAATAATTATAGAAGAGTACTTTGCGAAAAGAATCGGCAGTAGGACGGAATCGTTTTGACCACCGATTACTTTTTTGCTAATAACTCTTGCATCCTTCGACAGACATCTTCGACTAAGAGCTCGATGGAAAGCTTATCTGTTCCTCTTTCATATGGCATTAACACATTTTACGAAAAGTCGTAAAAAATAAAATTTTTTTTCATCAAAACTAAAATATCCTCGAAATCATTGAAGAAGAAGTACCTTATCACACGAAAATATTCTTTATCTATTAAGAGACATTTGAATTTTTAAAATTGCATAAATGGGCGGCATTTTATTCAGAATTAATAATTTTTTACATGGACAAAAAATTCGTTTTATTTTTTCCCATTAAATACAATAATTATAGAAGAGTACTTTGCGAAAAGAATCGGCAGAAGGACGGAATCGTTTTGACCACCGATTAGTTTTTTGCTAATAACTCTTGCATCCTTCGACCGACTTCTTCGACTAAGAGCTCGATGGAAAGCTTATCTGTTCCTCTTTCATATGGCATTAACACATTTTGCGAAAAGTCGTAAAAAATAAAATTTTTTTTGATCAAAACCAAAATATCCTCGAAATCATTGAAGAAGAAGTACCTTATCTGACGAAAATATGCCTTATCTAATAAGAGACATTTATGATGGCTTCCCCTCAGAGACCCACAAACGTAAATTTTTCGTAAAATCCACATTTTTTGACCGATTTTCTTGATATTTTGAACACTATTTGAATAGGCGACGTCAGATCAATACGTTTTTGTAGATTGAGGGTGTGGCACCGCCCACCATGTGTGCAGGGTATTATATTGTCGAGTATACTCGACTATACCGCCCTTACTGGTTTTAATTGCATTAATGGGCGGCACTTTATTCAGAATTAATAGTTTTTTACATAGACGAAAAATTCGTTTAATTTTTTCCCATTAAATAATAGAATTATAGAAAAATACTTATCGAAAACAATCGGCAGTAGGACGGAAACGTGTTGACCACCGATAAGTTTTTTGCTAATAACTCTTGCATCCTTCGACCGACTTCTTCGACCGACTTCTTCGACTAAGAGCTCGATGGAAAGCTTATCTGTTTCTCTTTCAGATGGCATTAACATATTTTACGAAAAGTCGTAAGATATAAAATTTTTTTGATCAAAACTAAAATATCCTCGAAATCATTGAAAACCAGTAAGGGCGGTATAGTCGAGTATAGTCTTCAATATAATACCCTGCACACACAGTAGGCGGTGCCACACCCTGAATCTACAAAAAAATGTTGATTTGACATCGCCCGATAAAATAGTGTTCAAAATATCAAGTAAATTGGTCAAAAAAAGTGGAATTTACGAAAAATTTGAGTTTGTTGGTCATTGAGGGGTAACTTTCGAATAGAAGGGTATTTTGTGGTATGCAGTTTTGAAGATATATATTTAGTGAGCTTGTGTAAATGTTCATATTCATACCTTTATTAGTTTTGGAGATATTTCTTTTTATTGAAAACAACTGGGGTAGGGGAAATCAAGATGAAGGGGATAAATTGTGGTATACAGTTTTGTAGAGCTCTTCATGCTGAGTCAACATACCGACTTTCATGTTTCTTTTTCATCGAGTGTTCGAGTTATAACGTTTTAAAAAATTGGGTGGTGCTGGTTGGGTGGGAAGGAGTGGGCGTGGCACAAAACCGTTCAAACTTGAAGTAGTGCCAAGCATCACGAGTCTACCCTCCAAATTTCATGTCTCTAGCTATTATAGTTTCCGAGAACCATTGGTGAATAAAGACGGACGGACAGGGCTCAATCGATTTCTCTTGTCATCCTGATCAAGAATATATATACTTTATGGGGTCAACCTCCCCTCCTTCTATGCGTTACATATATTTCGTTCAAACAAACTTAATATACCCTGACACACTGTATGTGCAGGGTATAAAAAGTACCTTATAAAACGAAAATATACCTTATCTAATAAGAGACATTTAAATTTTTTTAATTGCATAAATGGGCGGCATTTTATTCAGAATTAATAGTTTTTTACATGGACAAAAAATTCGTTTAATTTTTTCCCATTAAATATTAGAATTATAGAAAAGTACTTTACGAAAAGAATCAGCAGTAGGACGGAAACGTGTTGACCACCGATTAGTTTTTTGCTAATAAGTCTTGCATCCTTCGACCGACTTCTTCGACTAAGAGCTCGATGAAAAGCTTATCTGTTCGTCTTTCAGATGGCATTAACATATCTTACGAAAAGTCGTAAGAAATAAAATTTTTTTGATGAAAACTAAAATATCCTCGAAATCATTGAGGAAGAAGTACCTTATCAGACGAAAATATGCCTTATCTAATAAGAGACATTTAAATTTTTTTAATTGCATAAATGAGTGGCATTTTATTCAGAATTAATAGTTTTTCACATGGACAAAAAATTCGTTTAATTTTTTCCCATTAAATACAATAATTATAGAAGAGTACTTTGCGAAAAGAATCGGCAGTAGGACGGAATCGTTTTGACCACCGATTACTTTTTGCTAATAACTCTTGCATCCTTCGACAGACATCTTCGACTAAGAGCTCGATGGAAAGCTTACCTGTTCCTCTTTCATATGGCATTAACACATTTTACGAAAAGTCGTAAAAAATAAAATTTTTTTTGATCAAAACTAAAATATCCTCGAAATCATTGAAGAAGAAGTACCTTATCACACGAAAATATTCTTTATCTATTAAGAGACATTTGAATTTTTAAAATTGCATAAATGGGCGGCATTTTATTCAGAATTAATAGTTTTTTACATGGACAAAAAATTCGTTTAATTTTTTCCCATTAAATATTAGAATTATAGAAAAGTACTTTACGAAAAGAATCAGCAGTAGGACGGAAACGTGTTGACCACCGATTAGTTTTTTGCTAATAACTCTTGCATCCTTCGACCGACTTCTTCGACTAAGAGCTCGATGGAAAGCTTATCTGTTCGTCTTTCAGATGGCATTAACATATCTTACGAAAAGTCGTAAGAAATAAAATTTTTTTGATGAAAACTAAAATATCCTCGAAATCATTGAAGAAGAAGTACCTTATCAGACGAAAATATGCCTTATCTAATAAGAGACATTTAAATTTTTTTAATTGCATAAATGAGTGGCATTTTATTCAGAATTAATAGTTTTTCACATGGACAAAAAATTCGTTTAATTTTTTCCCATTAAATACAATAGTTATAGAAGAGTACTATGCGAAAAGAATCGGCAGTAGGACGGAATCGTTTTGACCACCGATTACTTTTTTGCTAATAACTCTTGCATCCTTCGACAGACATCTTCGACTAAGAGCTCGATGGAAAGCTTATCTGTTCCTCTTTCATATGGCATTAACACATTTTACGAAAAGTCGTAAAAAATAAAATTTTTTTTCATCAAAACTAAAATATCCTCGAAATCATTGAAGAAGAAGTACCTTATCACACGAAAATATTCTTTATCTATTAAGAGACATTTGAATTTTTAAAATTGCATAAATGGGCGGCATTTTATTCAGAATTAATAATTTTTTACATGGACAAAAAATTCGTTTTATTTTTTCCCATTAAATACAATAATTATAGAAGAGTACTTTGCGAAAAGAATCGGCAGAAGGACGGAATCGTTTTGACCACCGATTAGTTTTTTGCTAATAACTCTTGCATCCTTCGACCGACTTCTTCGACTAAGAGCTCGATGGAAAGCTTATCTGTTCCTCTTTCATATGGCATTAACACATTTTGCGAAAAGTCGTAAAAAATAAAATTTTTTTTGATCAAAACCAAAATATCCTCGAAATCATTGAAGAAGAAGTACCTTATCTGACGAAAATATGCCTTATCTAATAAGAGACATTTAAATTTTTTTAATTGCATTAATGTTCGGCATTTTATTCAGAATTAATAGTTTTTTATATGGCCAAAAAATTCGTTTAATTTTTTTCCATTAAATAGTAGAATCATAGAAAAGTACTTTGCGAAAAGAATCGGCAGAAGGACGGAATCGTTTTGACCACCGATTAGTTTTTTGCTAATAACTCTTGCATCCTTCGACCGACTTCTTCGATTAAGAGCTCGATGGAAAGCTTATCTGTTCCTCTTTCAGATGGCATTAACATATTTTACTAAAAGTCATAAGAAATACAATTTTTTTGATCAAAACTAAAATATCCTCGAAATCATTGAAGAAGAAGTATCTTATCAGACGAAAATATGGCTTATCTAATGAGAGACATTTAAATTTTTTTAATTGCATTAATGGGCGGCACTTTATTCAGAATTAATAGTTTTTTACATAGACGAAAAATTCGTTTAATTTTTTCCCATTAAATAATAGAATTATAGAAAAATACTTATCGAAAACAATCGGCAGTAGGACGGAAACGTGTTGACCACCGATAAGTTTTTTGCTAATAACTCTTGCATCCTTCCACCGACTTCTTCGACCGACTTCTTCGACCGACTTCTTCGACTAAGAGCTCGATGGAAAGCTCATCTGTTTCTCTTTCAGATGGCATTAACATATTTTACGAAAAGTCGTAAGATATAAAATTTTTTTGATCAAAACTAAACTATCCTCGAAATCATTGAAAACCCTGCACACACAGTAGGCGGTGCCACACCCTGAATCTACAAAAAAATGTTGATTTGACATCGCCCGATAAAATAGTGTTCAAAATATCAAGTAAATTGGTCAAAAAAAGTGAAATTTACGAAAAATTTGAGTTTGTTGGTCATTGAGGGGTAACTTTCGAATAGAAGGGTATTTTGTGGTATGCAGTTTTGAAGATATATATTTACTGAGCTTGTGTACATGTTCATATTCATACCTTTATTAGTTTTGGAGATATTTCTTTTTATTGAAAACAACTGGGGTAGGGGAAATCAAGATGAAGGGGATAAATTGTGGTATGCAGTTTTGTAGAGCTCTTCATGCTGAGTCAACATACCGACTTTCATGTTTCTTTTTCATCGAGTGTTCGAGTTATAACGTTTTAAAAAATTGGGTGGTCCTGGTTGGGTGGGAAGGAGTTGGCGTGGCACAAAACCGTTCAAACTTGAAGTAGTGCCAAGCATCACGAGTCTATCCTCCAAATTTGATGTCTCTAGCTATCATAGTTTCCGAGAACCATTGGTCAATAAAGACGGACGGACAGGGCTCAATCGATTTCTCTTGTCATCCTGATCAAGAATATATATACTTTATGGGGTCAACCTCCCCTCCTTCTATGCGTTACATATATTTCGTTCAAACAAACTTAATATACCCTGACACACTGTATGTGCAGGGTATAAAAAGTACCTTATAAAACGAAAATATGCCTTATCTAATAAGAGACATTTAAATTTTTTTAATTGCATAAATGGGCGGCATTTTATTCAGAATTAATAGTTTTTTACATGGACAAAAAATTCGTTTAATTTTTTCCCATTAAATATTAGAATTATAGAAAAGTACTTTACGAAAAGAATCAGCAGTAGGACGGAAACGTGTTGACCACCGATAAGTTTTTTGCTAATAACTCTTGCATCCTTCGACCGACATCTTCGACTAAGAGCTCGATGGAAAGCTTATCTGTTCCTCTTTCATATGGCATTAACACATTTTACTAAAAGTCATAAGAAATATAATTTTTTTGATCAAAACTAAAATATCCTCGAAATCATTGAAGAAGAAGTACCTTATCAGACGAAAATATGGCTTATCTAATGAGAGACATTTAAATTTTTTTAATTGCATTAATGGGCGGCACTTTATTCAGAATTAATAGTTTTTTACATAGACGAAAAATTCGTTTTATTTTTTCCCATTAAATACTAGAATTATTGAAGAGTACTTTGCGAAAAGAATCGGCAGAAGGACGGAATCGTTTTGACCACCGATTAGTTTTTTGCTAATAACTCTTGCATCCTTCGACCGACTTCTTCGATTAAGAGCTCGATGGAAAGCTTATCTGTTCCTCTTTCAGATGGCATTAACATATTTTACTAAAAGTCATAAGAAATACAATTTTTTTGATCAAAACTAAAATATCCTCGAAATCATTGAAGAAGAAGTACCTTATCAGACGAAAATATGCCTTATCTAATGAGAGACATTTGAATTTTTAAAATTGCATAAATGGGCGGCATTTTATTCAGAATTAATAATTTTTTACATGGACAAAAAATTCGTTTAATTTTTTCCCATTAAATACTAGAATTATTGAAGAGTACTTTGCGAAAAGAATCGGCAGAAGGACGGAATCGTTTTGACCACCGATTAGTTTTTTGCTAATAACTCTTGCATCCTTCGACCGACTTCTTCGACTAAGAGTTCGATGGAAAGCTTATCTATTCCTCTTTCAGATGGCATTAAGACATTTTACGAAAAGTCGTAAGAAATAAAATTTTTTTGATCAAAACTAAAATATCCTCGAAATCATTGAAAAAGAAGTACCTTATAAGACGAAAATATGCCTTATCTAATCAGAGACATTTAAATTTTTATACTTTTCACTTATGTGAAATAGTATAATAACTTTGTGCTGAAGTTTGTAACACAAAGAAATATTCACTTGCGACTATATAAAGTATAAATATTCTTGATCAGGACGACAAGACGAGTTGATTTAGCCATGTCCGTCTGTCCGTCTGTCCGTCTGTCTGTATATATACAATCTCCTCCCACAGTTTTAAAGATATCGAGCTGAAATTTTGCACAGAGACTTCTTATTCGTGCAGTCAACTCATTTGTCGGATCCAGCCATATCGGGCCACTGGAACTGGTAGCCCCCATACGAAAAGAAGAAGAAAAATGAACAAAACTTGAATTGTTGTATGGAAAACTTTTTTGTTTTGTATGATAGAGTGCTGAAATCTTAAACATAGTAGTTCTACATAGTCCAACTACATGCCTGAAAGTTTCATTGAGATTGGACATCTGGAACTGGTAGCTCCCATACAAAATGAAGAAGAGGAAGAGAAGCAATATTCACGTCGTTGTATGGAAAACTTTTTTGTTTTTTAACCAATTGACTTGAAATTTTAAAGTTATGTTCTTAGGGAGGAATGAAAACTATTTTGACCAAAAGTGGGTGTAGCCACGCCCACTTCTAGCGAAAATTGACCCGTTGTATGGAAAACTTTTTTGTTTTTAACAAATTGACTTGAAATTTCAAAGTTATGTTCTTAGGGAGGAATGAAAACTATTTTGACCAAAAGTGGGCGTAGCCACGCCTACTTATAGCGAAAATTGACCCGTTGTATGGAAAACTTTTTTGTTTTTTAACCAATTGTCTTGAAACCCTACAGTTATGTTCTTAGGGAGGAATGAAAACTTTTTTGACCAAAAGTGGGCGTGGCCACGCCAACTTATAGCTTAACTTGACCCTTTGTATGGAAAACTTTTCTGTTTTTTAACCAATTGACTTGAAACTTTACAGTTACGTTCTTAGGGAGGTATGAAAACTATTTTGACCAAAAGTGGGCGAAGCCACGCCCACTTATAGCGAAAATTGACCCATTGTATGGAAAGCTTTTTTGGTTTTTTATCCAATTGACTTTCAACTTTAGAGTTATGTTCTTAGGGAGGAATGAAAACTGTTTTGACCAAAAGTGGGCGTAGCCACGCCCACTTCTAGCGAAAATTGACCCGATGTATGGAAAACTTTTTTGTTTTTTAACAAATTGACTTGAAATTTCAAAGTTATGTTCTTAGGGAGGTATGAAAACTATTTTGACCAAAAGTGGGCGTAGCCACGCCTACTTATAGCGAAAATTGACCCGTTGTATGGAAAACTTTTTTGTTTTTTACCAATTGTCTTGAAACCCTACAGTTATGTTCTTAAGGAGGAATGAAAACTTTTTTGACCAAAAGTAGGCTTTGCCACGCCCTTTTATAGCGAAAATTTACCCTTTGTATGGAAAACTTTTTTGTTTTTCAACCAATTGACTTGAAACTTTACAGTTACGTTCTTAGGGAGGTATGAAAACTATTTTGACCAAAAGTGGGCGAAGCCACGCCCACTTATAGAGAAAATTGACCCGTTGTATGGAAAACATTTTTGTTTTTTAACCAATTCACTTGAAACTTTAGAGTTATGTTCTTAGGGAGGAATGAAAAATTTTTTACCAAAAGTGGGCGTAGCCACGCCCACTTCTAGCGAAAATTGACCCGTTGTATGGAAAACTTTTTTGTTTTTTAACAAATTGACTTTAAATTTCAAAGTTATGTTCTTAGGGAGGAATGAAAACTATTTTGACCAAAAGTGGGCGTAGCCACGCCCACTTCTAGCGAAAATTGAACCGTTGTATGGAAAACTTTTTTGTTTTTTAACAAATAGACTTGAAATTTCAAAGTTATGTTCTTAGGGAGGAATGAAAACTATTTTGACCAAAAGTGGGCGTAGCCACGCCTACTTATAGCGAAAATTTACCCTTTGTATGGAAAACTTTTTTGTTTTTTAACCAATTGACTTAAAACTTTACAGTTACGTTCTTAGGGAGGTATGAAAACTGTTTTGACCAAAAGTGGGCGTAGCCACGCCCACTTATAGCGAAAATTGACCCGTTGTATGGAAAACTTTTTTGTTTTTTTATCAATTGACTTGAAACTTTACAGTTATGTTCTTAGGTAGGAATGAAAACTATTTTGACCAAAAGTGGGCGTAGCCACGCCCTTTTATTGCGAAACTTGACCCGTTGTATGGAAAACTTTTTTGGTTTTTAACCAATTGACTTAAAACTTTACAGTTATGTTGTTACGGAGGAATGAAAACTATTTTGACCAAAAGTGGGCGAAGCCACGCCCACTTATAGCTAAACTTGACCCGTTGTTTGGAAAACTTTTTTGTTTTTAACCAATTGACTTGAAACTTTAGAGTCATGTTCTTAGGGAGAAATTAAAATTATTTTGATCAAAAATGGGCATGGCTACGCCCTTTTATCGCAAAACTTGAACCGTTGTATGGAAAACTTTTTTGTTTTTTAACCAATTGACTTGAAACCTTACAGTTATGTTGTTAGGGAGGCATGAAAACTAATCATTTTTTTTATAGTGACACAACGTGAAAAGTATTATAGCTTCAGCCTTGCTGAAGATAGCGTCCTTACTGGTTTTAATTGCATATATGGGCGGCATTTTATTCAGAATTAATAGTTTTTTACATGGACAAAAAATTCGTTTAATTTTTTCCCATTAAATACTAGAATTATAGAAAAGTACTATGCGAAAAGAATCGGTAGTAGGACGGAAACGTGTTGACCACCGATTAGTTTTTTTTGCTAATAACTCTTGCATCCTTCGACCGACTTCTTCGACTAAGAGCTCGATGGAAAGCCTTTATGTTCCTCTTTGAGATGGCATTAAAATATTTTACGAAAAGTCGAAAGAAATAAAATTGTTTTGATCAAAACTAAAATATCCTCGAAATCATTGAAGAAGAAGTACCTTATCAGACGAAAATATGCATTATCTAATAAGAGACATTTAAATTTTTTTAATTGCATAAATGGGCGGCATTTTATTCAGAATAAATAGTTTCTTACATGGACAAAAAATTCGCTTAATTTTTTCCCATTAAATACTAGAATTATAGAAGAGTACTTTGCGAAAAGAATTGGCAGTAGGACGGAATCGTGTTGACCACCGATTAGTTTTTTGCTAATAACTCTTGCATCCTTCGACCGACTTGTTCGACTAAAAGCTCGATGGAAAGCTTATCTGTTCCTCTTTCAGATGACATTAACATATTTTACGAAAAGTCATAAGAAATAAAAGTTTTTTGATCAAAACTAAATATCCTCGAAATCATTGAAGAAGAAGTACCTTATCAGACGAAAATATGCCTTATCTAATAAGAGACATTTAATTTTTTTTAATTGCAGAAATGGGTGGCATTTTATTCAGAATTAATAGTTTTTTACATGGCCAAAAAATTCATTTAATTTTTTCCCATTAAATACTAGAATTATAGAAAAGCACTATGTGAAAAGAATCGGTAATAAAACGGAATCGTGATCACCACCGATTAGTTTTTTGCTAATAACTCTTGCATCCTTCGATAGACTTCTTCGACTAAGAGCTCGATGGAAAGCTTATCTGTTCCTCTTTGAGATGGCATTAACATATTTTACGAAACGTCATAAGAAATAAAATTTTTTTGATCAAAACTAAAATATCGTCGAAATCATTGAAGAAGACGTACCTTATCAGACGAAAATATGCCTTATCTAATAAGAGACATTTCAATTTTTTTAGTTGCATAAATGGGCGGCATTTTAAGCAGAATTAATAGTTTTTTACATGGACAAAACAGTCCTTTAATTTTTTCCCATTAAATATTAGAATTATAGAAAAGTACTTTGCGAAAAGAATCGGCAGTAGGACGGAAACGTGTTGACCACCGATTAGTTTTTTGCTAATAACTCTTGCATCCTTCGACAGACTTCTTCGACTAAGAGCTCGATGGAAAGCTTATCTGTTCCTCTTTCAGATGGCATTAACATATTTAACGAAAAGTCGTAAGAAATAAAATTTTTTTGATCAAAACTAAAATATCCTCGAAATCATTGAAGAAGAAGTACCTTATCAGACGAAAATATGCTTTATCTAATAAGAGACATTTAAATTTTTAAAATTGCATAAATGGGCGGCAGTTTATTCAGAATTAATAGTGTTTTACATGGACAAAAAATTCGTATAATTTTATTAGAATTCTAGAAAAGGACTTTGCGAAAAGAATCGGCAATAGGACGGAAACGTGTTGACCACCGATTAGTTGTTAATATGGCATTAACATATTTTACGAAAAGTCGTAAGAAATAAAATTTTTTTGATCAAAACTAAAATATCCTCGAAATCATTGAGAAGAAGTACCTTATCAGACGAAAATATGCTTTATCTAATAAGAGACATTTAAATTTTTAAAATTGCATAAATGGGCGGGAGTTTATTCAGAATTAATAGTGTTTTACATGGACAAAAAATTCGTATAATTTTATTAGAATTATAGAAAAGTACTTTGCGAAAAGAATCGGCAGTAGGACGGAAACGTGTTGACCACCGATAAGTTTTTTGCTAATAACTCTTGCATCCTTCGACCGACTTCCTCGACTGAGAGCTCGATGGAAAGCTTATCTGGTCGTCTTCCAGATGGAATTAACATATTTTGCTCGAAGGAAAGCTTATCTGTTCCTCTTTCAGATGGCATTAACATATTTTACGAAACGTCATAAGAAATAAAATTTTTTTGATCAAAACTAAAATATCCTCGAAATCATTGAAGAAGACGTACCTTATCCGCCGAAAATATGCCTTATCTAATAAGAAACATTTAAATTTTTTTAGTTGCATAAATGGGCGGCATTTTAAGCAGAATTAATAGTTTTTTACATGGACAAAACAGTCCTTTAATTTTTTCCCATTAAATATTAGAATTAGAGAAAAATACTTTGCGAAAAGAATCGGCAGTAGGACGGAAACGTGTTGACCACCGATTAGTTTTTTGCTAATAACTCTTGCATCCTTCGACCGACTTCTTCGACTAAGAGCTCGATGGAAGGCTTATCTGTTCCTCTTTCAAATGGCATTAACATATTTAAGGAAAAGTCATAAGAAATAAAATTTTTTTGATCAAAACTAAAATATCCTCGAAATCATTGAAGAAGAAGTACCTTATCAGACGAAAATATGCCTTATCTAATAAGAGACATTTAAATTTTTTTAATTGCATAAATGGGCGGCATTTTATTCAGAATTAATAGTTTTTTACATGGCCAAAAAATTCGTTTAATTTTTTCCCATTAAATAGTAGAATCATAGAAAAGTACTTTGCGAAAAGAATCGGCAGTAGGACGGAAACGTGTTGACCACCGATTAGTTTTTTGCTAATAACTCTTGCATCCTTCGACCGACTTCTTCGACTAAGAGCTCGATGGAAAGCTAATCTGTTCCTCTTTCAGATGGCATTAACACATTTTACGAAAAGTCGTAAAAAATAAAATTTTTTTTTGATGAAAACTAAAATATCCTCGGAATCATTGAAGAAGAAGAACCTTATCAGACGAAAATATACCTTATCTAATAAGAGACATTTAAATTTTTTTAATTGCATAAATTGGCGGCATTTTATTCGGAATTAATAGTTTCTTACATAGACAAAAAATTCGTTCAATTTTTTCCCATTATATATTAGAATTATAGAAGAGTACTTTGCGAAAAGAATTGGCAGTAGGACGGAATCTGTTAACCACCGATTAGTTTTTTGCTAATAACTCTTGCATCCTTCGACCGATTTCTTCGACTCAGAGCTCGATGGAAAGCTTATCTGTTCCTCTTTCAGATGACATTAACATATTTTACGAAAAGTCATAAGAAATAAAATTTTTTGATCAAAACTAAAATATCCTCGAAATCATTGAAGAAGAGGTACGTTATCAGACGAAAATATGCCTAATTTAATAAGAGACATTTAAATTTTTTTAATTGCATAAATGGGCGGCATTTTATTCAGAATAAATAGTTTCTTACATGGACAAAAAATTCGTTTAATTTTTTCCCACTAAATACTAGCTTTATAGAAGAGTACTTTGTGAAAAGAATTGGCAGTAGGACGGAATCTGTTAACCACCGATTAGTTTTTTGCTAATAACTCTTGCATCCTTCGACAGACTTCTTCGACTAAGAGCTCGATGGAAAGCTTATATGTTCCTCTTTGAGATGGCATGAAAATACTTTACGAAAAGTCGAAGGAAATAAAATTGTTTTGATCAAAACTAAAATATCCTCGAAATCATTGAAGAAGAAGTACCTTATCAGACGAAAATATGCCTTATCTAATAAGAGACATTTAAATTTTTAAAATTGCATAAATGGGCGGCATTTCATTCAGAATTAATAGTGTTTTACATGGACAAAAAATTCGTATAATTTTATTAGAATTATAGAAAAGTACTTTGCGAAAAGAATCGGCAGTAGGACGGAAACGTGTTGACCACCGATTAGTTTCTTGCTAATAACTCTTGCATCCTTCGACCGACTTCTTCGACTGAGAGCTCGATGGAAAACTTATCTATTCGTCTCTCAGATGGCATTAACATATTTTGCTCGAAGGAAAGCTTATCTGTTCCTCTTTCAGATGGCATTAACATATTTTACGAAAAGTCGTAAGAAATAAAATTTTTTTGATCAAAACTAAAATATCCTCGAAATCATTGAAGAAGAAGTACCTTATCAGACAGAAATATATTTAATCTAATAAGAGACATTTAAATTTTTTTTAATTGCATATATGGGTGGCATTTTATTCAGAATTAATAATTTCTTACATGGACAAATATTCGTTTAATTTTTTCGCATTAAATACTAGCATTATAGAAGAGTACTTAACGAAAAGAATTGGCAGTAGGACGGAATCGTGTTGACCACTGATTAGTTTTTTGCTAATAACTCTTGCATCCTTCGACAGACTTCTTCGACTAAGAGCTCGATGGAAAGCTAATCTGTTCCTCTTTCAGATGGCATTAACACATTTTACGAAAAGTCGTAAAAAATAAAATTTTTTTTGATGAAAACTAAAATATCCTCGAAATCATTGAAGAAGAAGAACCTTATCAGACGAAAATATGCCTTATCTAATAAGAGACATTTAAATTTTTTTAATTGCATAAATTGGCGGCATTTTATTCGGAATTAATAGTTTCTTACATAGACAAAAAATTCGTTTAATTTTTTCCCATTATATATTATAATTATAGAAGAGTACTTTGCGAAAAGAATTGGCAGTAGGACGGAATCTGTTAAAAACCGATTAGTTTTTTGCTAATAACTCTTGCATCCTTCGACCGAGTTCTTCGACTAAGAGCTCGATGGAAAGCTTATCTGTTCCTCTTTCAGATGACATTAACATATTTTACGAAAAGTCATAAGAAATAAAATTTTTTTGATCAAAACTAAAATATCCTCGAAATCATTGAAGAAGAGGTACGTTATCAGACGAAAATATGCCTTATCTGATAAGAGACATTTAAATTTTTTTAATTGCATAAATGGGCGTCATTTTATTCAGAATAAATAGTTTCTTACATTGACAAAAAATTCGTTTAATTTTTTCCCATTAAATACTAGCATTATAGAAGAGTACTTTGCGAAAAGAATTGGCAGTAGGACGGAATCGTGTTGACCACCGATTAGTTTTTTGCTAATAACTCTTACATCCTTCGACCGACTTCTTCGACTAAGAGCTCGATGGAAAGCTTATCTGTTCCTCTTTCAGATGGCATTAACATATTTTACGAAAAGTCGTAAGAAATAAAATTTTTTTGATCAAAACTAAAATATCCTCGAAATCATTGAAGAAGAAGTACCTTATCAGATATATATAAATATGCTTTATCTAATAAGAGACATTTAAATTTTTAAAATTGCATAAATGGGCGGCATTTTATTCAGAATTAATAGTGTTTTACATGGACAAAAAATTCGTATAATTTTATTAGAATTATAGAAAAGTACTTTGCGAAAAGAATCGGCAGTAGGACGGAAACGTGTTGACCACCGATTAGTTTCTTGCTAATAACTCTTGCATCCTTCGACCGACTTCTTCGACTGAGAGCTCGATGGAAAGCTTATCTGGTCCTCTTCCAGATGAAATTAACATATTTTGCTCGAAGGAAAGCTTATATGTTCCTCTTTGAGATGGCATTAACATATTTTACGAAAAGTCGTAAGAAATAAAATTTTTTTGATCAAAACTAAAATATCCTCGAAATCATTGAAGAAGAAGTACCTTATCAGACGAAAATATGCTTTATCTAATAAGAGACATTTAAATTTTTTTTAATTGCATATATGGGTGGCATTTTATTCAGAATTAATAATTTCTTACATGGACAAAAAATTCGTTTAATTTTTTCGCATTAAATACTAGCATTATAGAAGAGTACTTTGCGAAAAGAATTGGCAGTAGGACGGAATCGTGTTGACCACTGATTAGTTTTTTGCTAATAACTCTTGCATCCTTCGACAGACTTCTTCGACTAAGAGCTCGATGGAAAGCTTATCTGTTCCTCTTTCAAATGGCATTAACATATTTAAGGAAAAGTCATAAGAAATAAAATTTTTTTGATCAAAACTAAAATATCCTCGAAATCATTGAAGAAGAAGTACCTTATCAGGCGAAAATATGCCTTATCTATTGAGAGACATTTAAATTTTTTTAATTGCATAAATGGGCGGCATTTTATTCAGAATTATTAGTTTTTTAAATGGACATAAAATTCGTTTAATTTTTTCCCATTAAATACTAGAATTATAGAAGAGTACTTTGCGAAAAGAATCGGCAGTAGGACGGAATCGTTTTGACCACCGATTAGTTTTTTGCTTATAACTCTTGCATCCTTCGACAGACTTCTTCGACTAAGAGCTCGATGGAAAGCTTATCTGTTCCTCTTTCAGATGGCATTAACATATTTTACGAAAAGTCGTAACAAATAAAATTTTTTTGATCAAAACTAAAATATCCTCGAAATCATTGGAGAAGAAGTACCTTATCAGACGAAAATATGCTTTATCTAATAAGAAACATTTAAATTTTTAAAATTGCATAAATGGGCGGCATTTTATTCAGAATTAATAGTGTTTTACATGGACAAAAAATTCGTATAATTTTATTAGAATTATAGAAAAGTACTTTGCGAAAAGAATCGGCAGTAGGACGGAAACGTGTTGACCACCGATTAGTTTCTTGCTAATAACTCTTGCATCCTTCGACCGACTTCTTCGACTGAGAGCTCGATGGAAAGCTTATCTGGTCCTCTTCCAGATGAAATTAACATATTTTGCTCGAAGGAAATCTTATCTGTTCCTCTTTCAGATGGCATTAACATATTTTACGAAAAGTCGTAAGAAATAAAATTATTTTGATCAAAACTAAAATATCCTCGAAATCATTGAAGAAGAAGTACCTTATCAGACGAAAATATGCTTTATCTAATAAGAGAGATTTAAATTTTTTTTAATTGCACAAATGGGTGGCATTTTATTCAGAATTAATAGTTTCTTACATGGACAAAAAATTCGTTTAATTTTTTCGCATTAAATAATAGCATTATAGAAGAGTACTTTGCGAAAAGAATTGGCAGTAGGACGGAATCGTGTTGACCACTGATTAGTTTTTTGCTAATAACTCTTGCATCCTTCGACAGACTTCTTCGACTAAGAGCTCGATGGAAAGCTTATCTGTTCCTCTATCAAATGGCATTAACATATTTAAGGAAAAGTCATAAGAAATAAAATTTTTTTGATCAAAACTAAAATATCCTCGAAATCATTGGAGAAGAAGTACCTTATCAGACGAAAATATGCTTTATCTAATAAGAAACATTTAAATTTTTAAAATTGCATAAATGGGCGGCATTTTATTCAGAATTAATAGTGTTTTACATGGACAAAAAATTCGTATAATTTTATTAGAATTATAGAAAAGTACTTTGCGAAAAGAATCGGCAGTAGGACGGAAACGTGTTGACCACCGATTAGTTTCTTGCTAATAACTCTTGCATCCTTCGACCGACTTCTTCGACTGAGAGCTCGATGGAAAGCTTATCTGGTCCTCTTCCAGATGAAATTAACATATTTTGCTCGAAGGAAATCTTATCTGTTCCTCTTTCAGATGGCATTAACATATTTTACGAAAAGTCGTAAGAAATAAAATTTTTTTGATCAAAACTAAAATATCCTCGAAATCATTGAAGAAGAAGTACCTTATCAGACGAAAATATGGCTTATCTAATGAGAGACATTTAAATTTTTTTAATTGCGTTAATGGGCGGCACTTTATTCAGAATTAATAGTTTTTTACATAGACGAAAAATTCGTTTTATTTTTTCCCATTAAATACTAGAATTATTGAAGAGTACTTTGCGAAAAGAATCGGCAGAAGGACGGAATCGTTTTGACCACCGATTAGTTTTTTGCTAATAACTCTTGCATCCTTCGACCGACTTCTTCGACTAAGAGCTCGATGGAAAGCTAATCTGTTCCTCTTTCAGATGGCATTAACATATTTTACTAAAAGTCATAAGAAATACAATTTTTTTGATCAAAACTAAAATATCCTCGAAATCATTGAAGAAGAAGTACCTTATCAGACGAAAATATGCCTTATCTAATGAGAGACATTTGAATTTTTAAAATTGCATAAATGGGCGGCATTTTATTCAGAATTAATAATTTTTTACATGGACAAAAAATTCGTTTAATTTTTTCCCATTAAATACTAGAATTATTGAAGAGTACTTTGCGAAAAGAATCGGCAGAAGGACGGAATCGTTTTGACCACCGATTAGTTTTTTGCTAATAACTCTTGCATCCTTCGACCGACTTCTTCGACTAAGAGTTCGATGGAAAGCTTATCTATTCCTCTTTCAGATGGCATTAAGACATTTTACGAAAAGTCGTAAGAAATAAAATTTTTTTGATCAAAACTAAAATATCCTCGAAATCATTGAAAAAGAAGTACCTTATAAGACGAAAATATGCCTTATCTAATCAGAGACATTTAAATTTTTATACTTTTCACTTATGTGAAATAGTATAATAACTTTGTGCTGAAGTTTGTAACACAAACAAATATTCACTTGCGACTATATAAAGTATAAATATTCTTGATCAGGACGACAAGACGAGTTGATTTAGCCATGTCCGTCTGTCCGTCTGTCCGTCTGTCTGTATATATACAATCTCCTCCCACAGTTTTAAAGATATCGAGCTGAAATTTTGCACAGAGACTTCTTATTCGTGCAGTCAACTCATTTGTCGGATCCAGCCATATCGGGCCACTGGAACTGGTAGCCCCCATACGAAAAGAAGAAGAAAAATTAAAAAACTTGAATTGTTGTATGGAAAACTTTTTTGTTTTGTATGATAGAGTGCTGAAATCTTAAACATAGTAGTTCTACATAGTCCAACTACATGCCTGAAAGTTTCATTGAGATTGGACATCTGGAACTGGTAGCTCCCATACAAAATGAAGAAGAGGAAGAGAAGCAATATTCACGTCGTTGTATGGAAAACTTTTTTGTTTTTTAACCAATTGACTTGAAATTTTAAAGTTATGTTCTTAGGGAGGAATGAAAACTATTTTGACCAAAAGTGGGTGTAGCCACGCCCACTTCTAGCGAAAATTGACCCGTTGTATGGAAAACTTTTTTGTTTTTAACAAATTGACTTGAAATTTCAAAGTTATGTTCTTAGGGAGGAATGAAAACTATTTTGACCAAAAGTGGGCGTAGCCACGCCTACTTATAGCGAAAATTGACCCGTTGTATGGAAAACTTTTTTGTTTTTTAACCAATTGTCTTGAAACCCTACAGTTATGTTCTTAGGGAGGAATGAAAACTTTTTTGACCAAAAGTAGGCGTGGCGACGCCCTTTTATAGCGAAAATTTACCCTTTGTATGGAAAACTTTTCTGTTTTTTAACCAATTGACTTGAAACTTTACAGTTACGTTCTTAGGGAGGTATGAAAACTATTTTGACCAAAAGTGGGCGAAGCCACGCCCACTTATAGCGAAAATTGACCCATTGTATGGAAAGCTTTTTTGGTTTTTTATCCAATTGACTTTCAACTTTAGAGTTATGTTCTTAGGGAGGAATGAAAACTGTTTTGACCAAAAGTGGGCGTAGCCACGCCCACTTCTAGCGAAAATTGACCCGATGTATGGAAAACTTTTTTGTTTTTTAACAAATTGACTTGAAATTTCAAAGTTATGTTCTTAGGGAGGTATGAAAACTATTTTGACCAAAAGTGGGCGTAGCCACGCCTACTTATAGCGAAAATTGACCCGTTGTATGGAAAACTTTTTTGTTTTTTACCAATTGTCTTGAAACCCTACAGTTATGTTCTTAAGGAGGAATGAAAACTTTTTTGACCAAAAGTAGGCTTTGCCACGCCCTTTTATAGCGAAAATTTACCCTTTGTATGGAAAACTTTTTTGTTTTTCAACCAATTGACTTGAAACTTTACAGTTACGTTCTTAGGGAGGTATGAAAACTATTTTGACCAAAAGTGGGCGAAGCCACGCCCACTTATAGAGAAAATTGACCCGTTGTATGGAAAACATTTTTGTTTTTTAACCAATTCACTTGAAACTTTAGAGTTATGTTCTTAGGGAGGAATGAAAAATTTTTTACCAAAAGTGGGCGTAGCCACGCCCACTTCTAGCGAAAATTGACCCGTTGTATGGAAAACTTTTTTGTTTTTTAACAAATTGACTTTAAATTTCAAAGTTATGTTCTTAGGGAGGAATGAAAACTATTTTGACCAAAAGTGGGCGTAGCCACGCCCACTTCTAGCGAAAATTGAACCGTTGTATGGAAAACTTTTTTGTTTTTTAACAAATAGACTTGAAATTTCAAAGTTATTTTCTTAGGGAGGAATGAAAACTATTTTGACCAAAAGTGGGCGTAGCCACGCCTACTTATAGCGAAAATTTACCCTTTGTATGGAAAACTTTTTTGTTTTTTAACCAATTGACTTAAAACTTTACAGTTACGTTCTTAGGGAGGTATGAAAACTGTTTTGACCAAAAGTGGGCGTAGCCACGCCCACTTATAGCGAAAATTGACCCGTTGTATGGAAAACTTTTTTGTTTTTTTATCAATTGACTTGAAACTTTACAGTTATGTTCTTAGGTAGGAATGAAAACTATTTTGACCAAAAGTGGGCGTAGCCACGCCCTTTTATTGCGAAACTTGACCCGTTGTATGGAAAACTTTTTTGGTTTTTAACCAATTGACTTAAAACTTTACAGTTATGTTGTTACGGAGGAATGAAAACTATTTTGACCAAAAGTGGGCGAAGCCACGCCCACTTATAGCTAAACTTGACCCGTTGTTTGGAAAACTTTTTTGTTTTTAACCAATTGACTTGAAACTTTAGAGTCATGTTCTTAGGGAGAAATTAAAATTATTTTGATCAAAAATGGGCATGGCTACGCCCTTTTATCGCAAAACTTGAACCGTTGTATGGAAAACTTTTTTGTTTTTTAACCAATTGACTTGAAACCTTACAGTTATGTTGTTAGGGAGGCATGAAAACTAATAATTTTTTTTATAGTGACACAACGTGAAAAGTATTATAGCTTCAGCCTTGCTGAAGATAGCGTCCTTACTGGTTTTAATTGCATAAATGGGCGGCATTTTATTCAGAATTAATAGTTTTTTACATAGACAAAAAATTCGTTTAATTTTTTCCCATTAAATACTATAATTATAGAAGAGTACCTTGCGAAAAGAATCGGCAGTAGGACGGAATCGTGTTGACCACCGATTAGTTTTTTGCTAATAACTCTTGAATCCTTCAACCGGCTTCTTCGACCGACTTCTTTGACTAAGAGCTCGATGGAAAGCTCTGGAAATGGCATTAACATATTTTATGAAAAATCGTAAGATATAACATTTTTTTGATCAAAACTAAAATATCCTCGAAATCATTGAAAACCAGTAAGGGCGGTATAGTCGAGTATAGTCGACAATATAATACCCTGCACACACAGTAGGCGGTGCCACACCCTAAATCTACAAAAAAATGTTGATTTGACATCGCCCGATAAAATAGTGTTCAAAATATCAAGTAAATTGGTCAAAAAAAGTGGAATTTACGAAGAATTTTGGTTTGTTGGACATTGAGGGGTAACTTTCGAATAGAAGGGTATTTTGTGGTATGCAGTTTTGAAGATATATAATTACTGAGCTTGTGTACATGTTCATGTTCATACCTTTATTAGTTTTGGAGATATTTCTTTTTATTGAAAACAATTGGGGGAGGGGAAATCAAAATGAAGGGGATAAATTTTGGTATGCAGTTTTGTAGAGCTCTTCATGCTGAGTCAACATACCGACTTTCATGTTTCTATTTCATCGAGTGTTCGAGTTATAACGTTTTAAAAAAGTGGGTGGTGCTGGTTGGGTGGGAAGGACTGGACGTGGCACAAAACCACGCTAAAAAACCGCTATTATAGTTTCCGAGAACCATTTGTGAATAAAGACGGACGGACAGACGGACAGCGCTCAATCGATTTCACTTGTCATCCTGATCGCGAATATATATACTTTATGGGGTCCTCCTACCCTCCTTCTAGCCGTTACACACATTTCGTTGAAACAAACTTAATAGCAAACGAAAAGTCATAAGATATAAAATTTTTTGGATCAAAACTAATACATCCTCGAAATCATTGAAGAAGAAGTTCCATATCAGACGAAAATATGCCTTATCTAATAAGAGACATTTAAATTTTTTTAATTGCATAAATGGGCGGCATTTTATTCAGAAATAATAGTTTTTTACATGGACAAAAAATTCGTTTAATTTTTTCCCATTAAATACTAGAATTATATAACAGTACTTTGCAAAATGAATCGGCAGTAGGACGGAATCGTTTTGACCACCGATTAGTTTTTTGCTAATAACTCTTGCATCCTTCGACTGACTTCTTCGACTAAGAGCTCGATGGAAAGCTTATCTGTTCGTCTTTCAGATGGCATTAACATATCTTACGAAAAGTCGTAAGAAATAAAATTTTTTTGATCAAAACTAAAATATCCTCGAAATCATTGAAGAAGACGTACCTTATCAGACGAAAATATGCCTTATCTAATAAGAGACATTTAAATTTTTTTAATTGCATAAATGGGCGGCATTTTATTCAGAATTAATAGTTTTTTACATGGACAAAAAATTCGTTTAATTTTTTCCCATTAAATACTAGAATTATAGAAAAGTACTATGCGAAAAGAATCGGTAGTAGGACGGAAACGTGTTGACCACCGATTAGTTTTTTTTGCTAATAACTCTTGCATCCTTCGACCGACTTCTTCGACTAAGAGCTCGATGGAAAGCCTTTATGTTCCTCTTTGAGATGGCATTAAAATATTTTACGAAAAGTCGAAAGAAATAAAATTGTTTTGATCAAAACTAAAATATCCTCGAAATCATTGAAGAAGAAGTACCTTATCAGACGAAAATATGCATTATCTAATAAGAGACATTTAAATTTTTTTAATTGCATAAATGGGCGGCATTTTATTCAGAATAAATAGTTTCTTACATGGACAAAAAATTCGCTTAATTTTTTCCCATTAAATACTAGAATTATAGAAGAGTACTTTGCGAAAAGAATTGGCAGTAGGACGGAATCGTGTTGACCACCGATTAGTTTTTTGCTAATAACTCTTGCATCCTTCGACCGACTTGTTCGACTAAAAGCTGGATGGAAAGCTTATCTGTTCCTCTTTCAGATGACATTAACATATTTTACGAAAAGTCATAGGAAATAAAAGTTTTTTGATCAAAACTAAAATATCCTCGAAATCATTGAGAAGAAGTACCTTATCAGACGAAAATATGCCTTATCTAATAAGAGACATTTAATTTTTTTTAATTGCAGAAATGGGTGGCATTTTATTCAGAATTAATAGTTTTTTACATGGCCAAAAAATTCATTTAATTTTTTCCCATTAAATACTAGAATTATAGAAAAGCACTATGTGAAAAGAATCGGTAATAAAACGGAATCGTGATCACCACCGATTAGTTTTTTGCTAATAACTCTTGCATCCTTCGATAGACTTCTTCGACTAAGAGCTCGATATAAAGCTTATCTGTTCCTCTTTCAGATGGCATTAACATATTTTACGAAAACTCGTAAGAAATAAAATTTTTTGATCAAAACTAAAATATCCTCGAAATCATTGAAGAAGAAGTACCTTATCAGACGAAAATATGCTTTATCTAATAAGAGACATATAAATTTTTTTTAATTGCATAAATGGGAGGCATTTTATTCAGAATTAATAGTGTTTTACATGGACAAAAAATTCGTATAATTTTATTAGAATTATAGAAAAGTACTTTGCGAAAAGAATCGGCAGTAGGACGGAAACGTGTTGACCACCGATTAGTTTTTTGCTAATAACTCTTACATCCTTCGACCGACTGCTTCGACTGAGAGCTCGATGGAAAGCTTATCTGGTCCTCTTCCAGATGTAATTAACATATTTTGCTCGAAGGAAAGCTTATCTGTTCCTCTTTGAGATGGCATTAACATATTTTACGAAACGTCATAAGAAATAAAATTTTTTTGATCAAAACTAAAATATCGTCGAAATCATTGAAGAAGACGTACCTTATCAGACGAAAATATGCCTTATCTAATAAGAGACATTTCAATTTTTTTAGTTGCATAAATGGGCGGCATTTTAAGCAGAATTAATAGTTTTTTACATGGACAAAACAGTCCTTTAATTTTTTCCCATTAAATATTAGAATTATAGAAAAGTACTTTGCGAAAAGAATCGGCAGTAGGACGGAAACGTGTTGACCACCGATTAGTTTTTTGCTAATAACTCTTGCATCCTTCGACAGACTTCTTCGACTAAGAGCTCGATGGAAAGCTTATCTGTTCCTCTTTCAGATGGCATTAACATATTTAACGAAAAGTCGTAAGAAATAAAATTTTTTTGATCAAAACTAAAATATCCTCGAAATCATTGAAGAAGAAGTACCTTATCAGACGAAAATATGCTTTATCTAATAAGAGACATTTAAATTTTTAAAATTGCATAAATGGGCGGCAGTTTATTCAGAATTAATAGTGTTTTACATGGACAAAAAATTCGTATAATTTTATTAGAATTCTAGAAAAGGACTTTGCGAAAAGAATCGGCAATAGGACGGAAACGTGTTGACCACCGATTAGTTGTTAATATGGCATTAACATATTTTACGAAAAGTCGTAAGAAATAAAATTTTTTTGATCAAAACTAAAATATCCTCGAAATCATTGAGAAGAAGTACCTTATCAGACGAAAATATGCTTTATCTAATAAGAGACATTTAAATTTTTAAAATTGCATAAATGGGCGGGAGTTTATTCAGAATTAATAGTGTTTTACATGGACAAAAAATTCGTATAATTTTATTAGAATTATAGAAAAGTACTTTGCGAAAAGAATCGGCAGTAGGACGGAAACGTGTTGACCACCGATAAGTTTTTTGCTAATAACTCTTGCATCCTTCGACCGACTTCCTCGACTGAGAGCTCGATGGAAAGCTTATCTGGTCGTCTTCCAGATGGAATTAACATATTTTGCTCGAAGGAAAGCTTATCTGTTCCTCTTTCAGATGGCATTAACATATTTTACGAAACGTCATAAGAAATAAAATTTTTTTGATCAAAACTAAAATATCCTCGAAATCATTGAAGAAGACGTACCTTATCCGCCGAAAATATGCCTTATCTAATAAGAAACATTTAAATTTTTTTAGTTGCATAAATGGGCGGCATTTTAAGCAGAATTAATAGTTTTTTACATGGACAAAACAGTCCTTTAATTTTTTCCCATTAAATATTAGAATTAGAGAAAAATACTTTGCGAAAAGAATCGGTAGTAGGACGGAAACGTGTTGACCACCGATTAGTTTTTTGCTAATAACTCTTGCATCCTTCGACCGACTTCTTCGACTAAGAGCTCGATGGAAGGCTTATCTGTTCCTCTTTCAAATGGCATTAACATATTTAAGGAAAAGTCATAAGAAATAAAATTTTTTTGATCAAAACTAAAATATCCTCGAAATCATTGAAGAAGAAGTACCTTATCAGACGAAAATATGCCTTATCTAATAAGAGACATTTAAATTTTTTTAATTGCATAAATGGGCGGCATTTTATTCAGAATTAATAGTTTTTTACATGGCCAAAAAATTCGTTTAATTTTTTCCCATTAAATAGTAGAATCATAGAAAAGTACTTTGCGAAAAGAATCGGCAGTAGGACGGAAACGTGTTGACCACCGATTAGTTTTTTGCTAATAACTCTTGCATCCTTCGACCGACTTCTTCGACTAAGAGCTCGATGGAAAGCTAATCTGTTCCTCTTTCAGATGGCATTAACACATTTTACGAAAAGTCGTAAAAAATAAAATTTTTTTTGATGAAAACTAAAATATCCTCGGAATCATTGAAGAAGAAGAACCTTATCAGACGAAAATATACCTTATCTAATAAGAGACATTTAAATTTTTTTAATTGCATAAATTGGCGGCATTTTATTCGGAATTAATAGTTTCTTACATAGACAAAAAATTCGTTCAATTTTTTCCCATTATATATTAGAATTATAGAAGAGTACTTTGCGAAAAGAATTGGCAGTAGGACGGAATCTGTTAACCACCGATTAGTTTTTTGCTAATAACTCTTGCATCCTTCGACCGATTTCTTCGACTCAGAGCTCGATGGAAAGCTTATCTGTTCCTCTTTCAGATGACATTAACATATTTTACGAAAAGTCATAAGAAATAAAATTTTTTGATCAAAACTAAAATATCCTCGAAATCATTGAAGAAGAGGTACGTTATCAGACGAAAATATGCCTAATTTAATAAGAGACATTTAAATTTTTTTAATTGCATAAATGGGCGGCATTTTATTCAGAATAAATAGTTTCTTACATGGACAAAAAATTCGTTTAATTTTTTCCCACTAAATACTAGCTTTATAGAAGAGTACTTTGTGAAAAGAATTGGCAGTAGGACGGAATCTGTTAACCACCGATTAGTTTTTTGCTAATAACTCTTGCATCCTTCGACAGACTTCTTCGACTAAGAGCTCGATGGAAAGCTTATATGTTCCTCTTTGAGATGGCATGAAAATACTTTACGAAAAGTCGAAGGAAATAAAATTGTTTTGATCAAAACTAAAATATCCTCGAAATCATTGAAGAAGAAGTACCTTATCAGACGAAAATATGCCTTATCTAATAAGAGACATTTAAATTTTTAAAATTGCATAAATGGGCGGCATTTCATTCAGAATTAATAGTGTTTTACATGGACAAAACATTCGTATAATTTTATTAGAATTATAGAAAAGTACTTTGCGAAAAGAATCGGCAGTAGGACGGAAACGTGTTGACCACCGATTAGTTTCTTGCTAATAACTCTTGCATCCTTCGACCGACTTCTTCGACTGAGAGCTCGATGGAAAACTTATCTATTCGTCTCTCAGATGGCATTAACATATTTTGCTCGAAGGAAAGCTTATCTGTTCCTCTTTCAGATGGCATTAACATATTTTACGAAAAGTCGTAAGAAATAAAATTTTTTTGATCAAAACTAAAATATCCTCGAAATCATTGAAGAAGAAGTACCTTATCAGACAGAAATATATTTAATCTAATAAGAGACATTTAAATTTTTTTTAATTGCATATATGGGTGGCATTTTATTCAGAATTAATAATTTCTTACATGGACAAAAAATTCGTTTAATTTTTTCGCATTAAATACTAGCATTATAGAAGAGTACTTAACGAAAAGAATTGGCAGTAGGACGGAATCGTGTTGACCACTGATTAGTTTTTTGCTAATAACTCTTGCATCCTTCGACAGACTTCTTCGACTAAGAGCTCGATGGAAAGCTAATCTGTTCCTCTTTCAGATGGCATTAACACATTTTACGAAAAGTCGTAAAAAATAAAATTTTTTTTGATGAAAACTAAAATATCCTCGAAATCATTGAAGAAGAAGAACCTTATCAGACGAAAATATGCCTTATCTAATAAGAGACATTTAAATTTTTTTAATTGCATAAATTGGCGGCATTTTATTCGGAATTAATAGTTTCTTACATAGACAAAAAATTCGTTTAATTTTTTCCCATTATATATTATAATTATAGAAGAGTACTTTGCGAAAAGAATTGGCAGTAGGACGGAATCTGTTAACCACCGATTAGTTTTTTGCTAATAACTCTTGCATCCTTCGACCGAGTTCTTCGACTAAGAGCTCGATGGAAAGCTTATCTGTTCCTCTTTCAGATGACATTAACATATTTTACGAAAAGTCATAAGAAATAAAATTTTTTTGATCAAAACTAAAATATCCTCGAAATCATTGAAGAAGAGGTACGTTATCAGACGAAAATATGCCTTATCTAATAAGAGACATTTAAATTTTTTTAATTGCATAAATGGGCGTCATTTTATTCAGAATAAATAGTTTCTTACATTGACAAAAAATTCGTTTAATTTTTTCCCATTAAATACTAGCATTATAGAAGAGTACTTTGCGAAAAGAATTGGCAGTAGGACGGAATCGTGTTGACCACCGATTAGTTTTTTGCTAATAACTCTTACATCCTTCGACCGACTTCTTCGACTAAGAGCTCGATGGAAAGCTTATCTGTTCCTCTTTCAGATGGCATTAACATATTTTACGAAAAGTCGTAAGAAATAAAATTTTTTTGATCAAAACTAAAATATCCTCGAAATCATTGAAGAAGAAGTACCTTATCAGATATATATAAATATGCTTTATCTAATAAGAGACATTTAAATTTTTAAAATTGCATAAATGGGCGGCATTTTATTCAGAATTAATAGTGTTTTACATGGACAAAAAATTCGTATAATTTTATTAGAATTATAGAAAAGTACTTTGCGAAAAGAATCGGCAGTAGGACGGAAACGTGTTGACCACCGATTAGTTTCTTGCTAATAACTCTTGCATCCTTCGACCGACTTCTTCGACTGAGAGCTCGATGGAAAGCTTATCTGGTCCTCTTCCAGATGAAATTAACATATTTTGCTCGAAGGAAAGCTTATATGTTCCTCTTTGAGATGGCATTAACATATTTTACGAAAAGTCGTAAGAAATAAAATTTTTTTGATCAAAACTAAAATATCCTCGAAATCATTGAAGAAGAAGTACCTTATCAGACGAAAATATGCTTTATCTAATAAGAGACATTTAAATTTTTTTTAATTGCATATATGGGTGGCATTTTATTCAGAATTAATAATTTCTTACATGGACAAAAAATTCGTTTAATTTTTTCGCATTAAATACTAGCATTATAGAAGAGTACTTTGCGAAAAGAATTGGCAGTAGGACGGAATCGTGTTGACCACTGATTAGTTTTTTGCTAATAACTCTTGCATCCTTCGACAGACTTCTTCGACTAAGAGCTCGATGGAAAGCTTATCTGTTCCTCTTTCAAATGGCATTAACATATTTAAGGAAAAGTCATAAGAAATAAAATTTTTTTGATCAAAACTAAAATATCCTCGAAATCATTGAAGAAGAAGTACCTTATCAGGCGAAAATATGCCTTATCTATTGAGAGACATTTAAATTTTTTTAATTGCATAAATGGGCGGCATTTTATTCAGAATTATTAGTTTTTTAAATGGACATAAAATTCGTTTAATTTTTTCCCATTAAATACTAGAATTATAGAAGAGTACTTTGCGAAAAGAATCGGCAGTAGGACGGAATCGTTTTGACCACCGATTAGTTTTTTGCTTATAACTCTTGCATCCTTCGACAGACTTCTTCGACTAAGAGCTCGATGGAAAGCTTATCTGTTCCTCTTTCAGATGGCATTAACATATTTTACGAAAAGTCGTAACAAATAAAATTTTTTTGATCAAAACTAAAATATCCTCGAAATCATTGGAGAAGAAGTACCTTATCAGACGAAAATATGCTTTATCTAATAAGAAACATTTAAATTTTTAAAATTGCATAAATGGGCGGCATTTTATTCAGAATTAATAGTGTTTTACATGGACAAAAAATTCGTATAATTTTATTAGAATTATAGAAAAGTACTTTGCGAAAAGAATCGGCAGTAGGACGGAAACGTGTTGACCACCGATTAGTTTCTTGCTAATAACTCTTGCATCCTTCGACCGACTTCTTCGACTGAGAGCTCGATGGAAAGCTTATCTGGTCCTCTTCCAGATGAAATTAACATATTTTGCTCGAAGGAAATCTTATCTGTTCCTCTTTCAGATGGCATTAACATATTTTACGAAAAGTCGTAAGAAATAAAATTTTTTTGATCAAAACTAAAATATCCTCGAAATCATTGAAGAAGAAGTACCTTATCAGACGAAAATATGCTTTATCTAATAAGAGAGATTTAAATTTTTTTTAATTGCACAAATGGGTGGCATTTTATTCAGAATTAATAGTTTTTTACATGGACATAAAATTCGTTTAATTTTTTCCCATTAAATACTAGAATTATAGAAGAGTACTTTGCGAAAAGAATCGGCAGTAGGACGAAATCGATTTGACCACCGATTAGTTTTTTGCTTATAACTCTTGCATCCTTATCTGTTCCTCTTTCAGATGGCATTAAAATATTTTACGAAAAGTCGTACGAAATAAAACTTTTTTGATCAAAACTAAAATATCCTCGAAATCATTGAAGAAGAAGTACCTTATCAGACGAAAATATGCCTTATCTAATAAGAGACATTTAATTTTTTTTAATTGCAGAAATGGGTGGCATTTTATTCAGAGTTAATAGTTTTTTACATGGCCAAAAAATTCATTTAATTTTTTCCCATTAAATACTAGAATTATAGAAAAGCCCTATGCGAAAAGAATTGGTAGTAGAAGGGAATCGTGATCACCACCGATTAGTTTTTTGCTAATAACTCTTGCATCCTTCGACAGACTTCTTCGACTAAGAGTTCGATTGAAAGCTTATCTGTTCCTCTTTCAGATGGCATTAACATATTTTACGAAAAGTCGTAAGAAATAAAATTTTTTTGATCAAAACTAAAATATCCTCGGAATCATTGAAGAAGAAGTACCTTATCAGACGAAAATATGCCTTATCTAATAAGAGACATTTAAATTTTTTTAATTGTATAAATGGGCGGAATTTTAATCAGAATAAATAGTTTTTTACATGGACAAAACAGTCGTTTAATTTTTTCCCATTAAATATTAGAATTATAGAAAAGTACTTTGCGAAAAGAATCGGCAGTAGGACGGAAACGTGTTGACCACCGATTAGTTTTTTGCTAATAACTCTTGCTTCCTTCCACCGACTTCTTCGACTCAGAGCTCGATGGAAAGCTTATCTGGTCCTCTTCCAGATGAAATTAACATATTTTGCTCGAAGGAAAGCTTATCTGTTCCTCTTTCAGATGGCATTAAAATATTTTACGAAAAGTCGTTAGAAATAAAATTTTTTTGATCAAAACTAAAATATCCTCGAAATCATTGAAGAAGAAGTACCTTATCAGACGAAAATATGCATTATCTAATAAGAGACATTTGAATTTTTTTTAATTGCATAAATGGGTGGCATTTTATTCAGAATTAATAGTTTTTTACATGGCCAAAAAATTCGTTCAATTTTTTCCCATTAAATACTAGAATTATAGAAGAGTACTTTGCGAAAAGAATCGGCAGTAGGACGGAATCGTTTTGACCACCGATTAGTTTTTTGCTAATAACTCTTGCATCCTTCGACAGACTTCTTCGACTAAGAGCTCGATGGAAAGCTTATCTGTTCTTCTTTCAGATGGCATTAACGTATTTTATAAAAAGTCGTAAGAAATAAAATTTTTTTGATCAAAACTAAAATATCCTCGAAATCATTGAAGAAGAAGTACCTTATCAAACGAAAATATGCCTTATCTAATAAGAGACATTTAAATTTTTTTAATTGCATAAATGGGCGGAATTTTAATCAGAATAAATAGTTTTTTACATGGACAAAACAGTCGTTTAATTTTTTCCCATTAAATATTAGAATTATAGAAAAGTACTTTGCGAAAAGAATCGGCAGAAGGACGGAAACGTGTTGACCACCGATTTCGTTTTTGCTAATAACTCTTGCATCCTTCGACCGAGTTCTTCGACTTAGAGCTCGATGGAAAGCTTATCTGTTCCTCTTTCAGATGACATTAACATATTTAAGGAAAAGTCATAAGAAATAAAATTTTTTTGATCAAAACTAAAATATCCTCGAAATCATTGAAGAAGAAGTACGTTATCAGACGAAAATATGCCTTATCTAATAAGAGACATTTAATTTTTTTTAATTGCATAAATGGGCGGCATTTTATTCAGAATTAATAGTTTTTTACATGGCCAAAAAATTCGTTTAATTTTTTCCCATTAAATACTAGCATTATAGAAGAGTACTTTGCGAAAAGAATTGGCAGTAGGACGGAATCGTGTTGACCACCGATTAGATTTTTGCTAATAACTCTTGCATCCTTCGACCGACTTCTTCGACTAAGAGCTCGATGGAAAGCTTATCTGTTCCTCTTTGAGATGGCATTAAAATACTTTACGAAAAGTCGTAAGAAATAAAATTGTTTTGATCAAAACTAAAATATCCTCGAAATCATTGAAGAAGAAGTACCTTATCAGACGAAAATATGCCTTATCTAATAAGAGACATTTAAATTTTTTTAATTGCATAAATGGGCGGCATTTTATTCAGAATAAATAGTTTCTTACATGGACAAAAAATTCGTTTAATTTTTTCCCATTAAATACTAGAATTATAGAAAAGTACTTTGCGAAAAAAATTGGCAGTAGGACGGAATCGTGTTGACCACCGATTAGATTTTTTCTAATAACTCTTGCATCCTTCGACCGACTTCTTCGACTAAGAGCTCGATGGAAAGCTTATCTGTTCCTCTTTCAAATGGCATTAACATATTTAAGGAAAAGTCATAAGAACTAAAATTTTTTTGATCAAAACTAAAATATCCTCGAAATCATTGCAGAAGAAGTACCGTATCAGACGAAAATATGCCTTATCTATTGAGAGACATTTAAATTTTTTTAATTGCATAAATGGGCGGCATTTTATTCAGAATAAATAGTTTTTTAGATGGACAAAAAATTCGTTTAATTTTTTCCCATTAAATACTAGAATTATAGAAGAGTGCTTTGCGTAAAGAATCGGCAGTAGGACGGAATCGTTTTGACCACCGATTAGTTTTTTGCTAATAACTCTTGCATCCTTCGACAGAATTCTTCGACTAAGAGCTCGATGGAAAGGTTATCCTCTCTTCTTTCAGATGGCATTAACATATTTTATGAAAAGTCGTAAGAAATAAAACTTTTTTGATCAAAACTAAAATATCCTCGAAATCATTGAAGAAGAAGTACCTTATCAGACGAAAATATGCCTTATCTAATAAGAGACATTTACATTTTTTTAATTGCATAAATGGGCGGAATTTTAATCAGAATAAATAGTTTTTTACATGGACAAAACAGTCGTTTAATTTTTTCCCATTAAATATTAGAATTATAGAAGAGTACTTTGCGAAAAGAATTGGCAGTAGGACGGAATCGTGTTGACCACCGATTAGATTTTTGCTAATAACTCTTGCATCCTTCGACCGAGTTCTTCGACTTAGAGCTCGATGGAAAGCTTATCTGTTCCTCTTTCAGATGACATTAACATATTTAAGGAAAAGTCATAAGAAATAAAATTTTTTTGATCAAAACTAAAATATCTTCGAAATCATTGAAGAAGAAGTACGTTATCAGACGAAAATATGCCTTATCTAATAAGAGACATTTAATTTTTTTTAATTGCATAAATGGGCGGCATTTTAATCAGAATAAATAGTTTTTTACATGGCCAAAAAATTCGTTTAATTTTTTCCCATTAAATACTAGCATTATAGAAGAGTACTTTGCGAAAAGAATCTGCAGTAGGACGGAAACGTGTTGACCACCGATTAGTTTTTTGCTAATAACTCTTGCATCGTTCGACCGACTTCTTCGACTAAAGGCTCGATGGAAAGCTTATATGTTCCTCTTTGAGATGGCATTAAAATACTTTACGAAAAGTCGTAAGAAATAAAATTGTTTTGATCAAAACTAAAATATCCTCGAAATCATTGAAGAAGAAGTACCTTATCAGACGAAAATATGCCTTATCTAATAAGAGACATTTAAATTTTTTTAATTGCATAAATGGGCGGCATTTTATTCAGAATAAATAGTTTCTTACATGGACAAAAAATTCGTTTAATTTTTTCCCATTAAATACTAGCATTATAGAAGAGTACTTTGCGAAAAGAATTGGCAGTAGGACGGAATCGTGTTGACCACCGATTAGATTTTTGCTAATAACTCTTGCATCCTTCGACCGACTTCTTCGACTAAGAGCTCGATGGAAAGCTTATCTGTTCCTCTTTCAAATGGCATTAACATATTTAAGGAAAAGTCATAAGAAATAAAATTTTTTTGATCAAAACTAAAATATCCTCGAAATCATTGCAGAAGAAGTACCGTATCAGACGAAAATATGCCTTATCTATTGAGAGACATTTAAATTTTTTTAATTGCATAAATGGGCGGCATTTTATTCAGAATAAATAGTTTTTTAGATGGACAAAAAATTCGTTTAATTTTTTCCCATTAAATACTAGAATTATAGAAGAGTGCTTTGCGTAAAGAATCGGCAGTAGGACGGAATCGTTTTGACCGCCGATTAGTTTTTTGCTAATAACTCTTGCATCCTTCGACAGACTTCTTCGACTAAGAGCTCGATGGAAAGCTTATCTGTTCCTCTTTCAGATGGCATTAACATATTTTACGAAAAGTCGTAAGAAATAAAATTTTTTTGATCAAAACTAAAATATCCTCGAAATCATTGAAGAAGAAGTACCTTATCAGACGAAAATATGCATTATCTAATAAGAGACATTTAAATTTTTTTTATTTGCATAAATGGGTGGCATTTTATTCAGAATTTATAGTTTTTTACATGGACATAAAATTCGTTTAATTTTTTCCCATTAAATACTAAAATTATAGAAGAGTACTTTGCGAAAAGAATCGGCAGTAGGACGGAATCGTTTTGACCACCGATTAGTTTTTTGCTAATAACTCTTGCATCCTTCGACAGAATTCTTCGACTAAGAGCTCGATGGAAAGGTTATCCTCTCTTCTTTCAGATGGCATTAACATATTTTATGAAAAGTCGTAAGAAATAAAACTTTTTTGATCAAAACTAAAATATCCTCGAAATCATTGAAGAAGAAGTACCTTATCAGACGAAAATATGCCTTATCTAATAAGAGATTTTTAAATTCTTAAAATTGCATAAATGGGCGGCATTTTAGTCAGAATTAATAGTGTTTTACATGGAGAAAAAATTCGTATAATTTTATTAGAATTATAGAAAAGTACTTTGCGAAAAGAATCGGCAGTAGGACGGAAACGTGTTGTCCACCGATTAGTTTTTTGCTAATAACTCTTGCATCGTTCGACCGACTTCTTCGACTAAGAGCTCGATGGAAAGCTTATATGTTCCTCTTTGAGATGGCATTAAAATACTTTACGAAAAGTCGTAAGAAATAAAATTGTTTTGATCAAAACTAAAATATCCTCGAAATCATTGAAGAAGAAGTACCTTATCAGACGAAAATATGCCTTATCTAATAAGAGACATTTAAATTTTTTTAATTGCATAAATGGGCGGCATTTTATTCAGAATAAATAGTTTCTTACATGGACAAAAAATTCGTTTAATTTTTTCCCATTAAATACTAGCATTATAGAAGAGTACTTTGCGAAAAGAATTGGCAGTAGGACGGAATCGTGTTGACCACCGATTAGATTTTTGCTAATAACTCTTGCATCCTTCGACCGACTTCTTCGACTAAGAGCTCGATGGAAAGCTTATCTGTTCCTCTTTCAAATGGCATTAACATATTTAAGGAAAAGTCGTAAGAAATAAAATTTTTTTGATCAAAACTAAAATATCCTCGAAATCATTGAAGAAGAAGTACCTTATCAGACGAAAATATGCCTTATCTAATAAGAGACATTTAAATTTTTTTAATTGCATAAATGGGCGGAATTTTAATCAGAATAAATAGTTTTTTACATGGACAAAACAGTCGTTTAATTTTTTCCCATTAAATATTAGAATTATAGAAAAGTACTTTGCGAAAAGAATCGGCAGTAGGACGGAAACGTGTTGACCACCGATTAGTTTTTTGCTAATAACTCTTGCATCCTTCGACCGACTTCTTCGACTCAGAGCTCGATGGAAAGCTTATCTGGTCCTCTTCCAGATGAAATTAACATATTTTGCTCGAAGGAAAGCTTATCTGTTCCTCTTTCAGATGGCATTAACATATTTTACGAAAAGTCGTAAGAAATAAAATTTTTTTGATCAAAACTAAAATATCCTCGAAATCATTGAAGAAGAAGTACCTTATTAGACGAAAATATGCTTTATCTAATAAGAGACATTTAAATTTTTTTTAATTGCATAAATGGGTGGCATTTTGTTCAGAATTAATAGTTTTTTACATGGACATAAAATTCGTTTAATTTTTTCCCATTAAATACTAGAATTATAGAAGAGTACTTTGCGAAAAGAATCGGCAGTAGGACGGAATCGTTTTGACCACCGATTAGTTTTTTGCTAATAACTCTTGCATCCTTCGACAGACTTCTTCGACTAAGAGCTTGATGGAAAGCTTATCTGTTCTTCTTTCAGATGGTATTAACATATTTTATGAAAAGTCGTAAGAAATAAAATTTTTTTGATCAAAACTAAAATATCCTCGAAATCATTGAAGAAGAAGTACCTTGTCAGGCGAAAATATGCCTTATCTTATAAGAGACATTTAAATTTTTTTAATTGCATAAATGGGCGGAATTTTAATCAGAATAAATAGTTTTTTACATGGACAAAACAGTCGTTTAATTTTTTCCCATTAAATACTAGCATTATAGAAGAGTACTTTGCGAAAAGAATTGGCAGTAGGACGGAATCGTGTTGACCACCGATTAGATTTTTGCTAATAACTCTTGCATCCTTCGACCGACTTCTTCGACTAAGAGCTCGATGGAAAGCTTATCTGTTCCTCTTTCAAATGGCATTAACATATTTAAGGAAAAGTCATAAGAAATAAAATTTTTTTGATCAAAACTAAAATATCCTCGAAATCATTGAAGAAGAAGTACCTTATCAGACGAAAATATGCCTTATCTATTGAGAGACATTTAAATTTTTTTAATTGCATAAATGGGCGGCATTTTATTCAGAATTATTAGTTTTTTACATGGACATAAAATTCGTTTAATTTTTTCCCATTAAATAGTAGAATCATAGAAAAGTACTTTGCGAAAAGAGTTGGCAGTAGGACGGAATCGTGTTGACCACCGATTCGTTTTTTGCTAATAACTCTTGCATCCTTCGACCGACTTCTTCGACTAAGAGCTCGATGGAAAGCTTATCTGTTCCTCTTTGAGATGGCATTAAAATACTTTACGAAAAGTCGTAAGAAATAAAATTTTTTTGCTCAAAACTAAAATATCCTCGAAATCATTGAGGAAACCGTATCAGACGAAAATATGCCTTATCTATTGAGAGACATTTAAATTTTTTTAATTGCATAAATGGGCGGCATTTTATTCAGAATTATTAGTTTTTTACATGGACATAAAATTCGTTTAATTTTTTCCCATTAAATACTAGAATTATAGAAGAGTACTTTGCGTAAAGAATCGGCAGTAGGACGGAATCGTTTTGACCGCCGATTAGTTTTTTGCTAATAACTCTTGCATCCTTCGACAGACTTCTTCGACTAAGAGCTCGATGGAAACGTTATCTTCTCTTCTTTCAGATGGCATTAACATATTTTATGAAAAGTCGTAAGAAATAAAACTTTTTTGATCAAAACTAAAATATCCTCGAAATCATTGAAGAAGAAGTACCTTATCAGACGAAAATATGCCTTATCTAATAAGAGATTTTTAAATTCTTAAAATTGCATAAATGGGCGGCATTTTAGTCAGCACTAATAGTGTTTTACATGGACAAAAAATTCGTATAATTTTATTAGAATTATAGAAAAGTACTTTGCGAAAAGAATCGGCAGTAGGACGGAAACGTGTTGACCACCGATTAGTTTTTTGCTAATAACTCTTGCATCGTTCGACCGACTTCTTCGACTAAGAGCTCGATGGAAAGCTTATATGTTCCTCTTTGAGATGGCATTAAAATACTTTACGAAAAGTCGTAAGAAATAAAATTGTTTTGATCAAAACTAAAATATCCTCGAAATCATTGAAGAAGAAGTACCTTATCAGACGAAAATATGCCTTATCTAATAAGAGACATTTAAATTTTTTTAATTGCATAAATGGGCGGCATTTTATTCAGAATAAATAGTTTCTTACATGGACAAAAAATTCGTTTAATTTTTTCCCATTAAATACTAGCATTATAGAAGAGTACTTTGCGAAAAGAATTGGCAGTAGGACGGAATCGTGTTGACCACCGATTAGATTTTTGCTAATAACTCTTGCATCCTTCGACCGACTTCTTCGACTAAGAGATCGATGGAAAGCTTATCTGTTCCTCTTTCAAATGGCATTAACATATTTAAGGAAAAGTCATAAGAAATAAAATTTTTTTGATCAAAACTAAAATATCCTCGAAATCATTGAAGAAGAAGTACCTTATCAGTCGAAAATATGCCTTGTCTATTGAGAGACATTTAAATTTTTTTAATTGCATAAATGGGCGTCATTTTATTCAGAATTATTAGTTTTTTACATGGACATAAAATTCGTTTAATTTTTTCCCATTAAATACTAGAATTATAGAAGAGTACTTTGCGTAAAGAATCGGCAGTAGGACGGAATCGTTTTGACCACCGAATAGTTTTTTGCTAATAACTCTTGCATCCTTCGACAGACTTCTTCGACTAAGAGCTCGATGGAAAGCTTATCTGTTCCTCTTTCAGATGGCATTAACATATTTTACGAAAAGTCGTAAGAAATAAAATTTTTTTGATCAAAACTAAAATATCCTCGAAATCATTGAAGAAGAAGTACCATATCAGACGAAAATATGCCTTATCTAATAAGAGACATTTAAATTATTTTAATTGCATAAATGGGCGGAATTTTAATCAGAATAAATAGTTTTTTACATGGACAAAACAGTCGTTTAATTTTTTCCCATTAAATATTAGAATTATAGAAAAGTACTTTGCGAAAAGAATCGGCAGTAGGACGGAAACGTGTTGACCACCGATTAGTTTTTTGCTAATAACTCTTGCATCCTTCGACCGACTTCATCGACTCAGAGCTCGATGGAAAGCTTATCTGGTCCTCTTCCAGATGAAATTATTATATTTTGCTCGAAGGAAAGCTTATCTGTTCCTCTTTCAGATGGCATTAACATATTTTATGAAAAGTCGTAAGAAATAAAATTTTTTTGATCAAAACTAAAATATCCTCGAAATCATTGAAGAAGAAGTACCTTATCAGACGAAAATATGCCTTATCTAATAAGAGACATTTAAATTTTTTTAATTGCATAAATGGGCGGCATTTTATTCGGAATTAATAGTTTCTTACATGGACAAAAAATTCGTTTAATTTTTTCCCATTAAATACTAGAATTATAGAAGAGTACTTTGCGTAAAGAATCGGCAGTAGGACGGAATCGTTTTGACCACCGATTAGTTTTTTGCTAATAACTCTTGCATCCTTTGACCGACGTCTTCGACTAAGAGCTCGATGGAAAGCTTATCAGTTCCTCTTTCAGATGATATTAACATATTTTACGAAAAATCATAAGAAATAAAATTTTTTTTAATCAAAACTAAAATATCCTCGAAATCATTGAAGAAGAAGTACCTTATCAGACGAAAATATGCCTTATCTAATAAGAGACATTTAAATTTTTATACTTTTCACTTATGTGAAATAGTATATTAACTTTGTCACGGAGTTTGTAACAGATCGAAATATTAATTTCCGACTATATAAAGTATATATATTCTTGATCAGGACGACAAGACGAGTTGATTTAGCCATGTCCGTCTGTCCGTCTGTCTGTCTGTCTGTCGGTCTGTCTGTCTGTCTGTATGTATGCAAACTAGTCTGTCTGTATGTATGCAAACTAGTCCCTCAGTTTTGAAGCTATCGAGCTGAAACTTTGCACAGAGTCTTAAAATTTATTACGATGAATCATTCGTCGGAACCAGCATGATCGGATTATTGGAACAGGTAGCTCCCATACGAAAAGAAGAAGAAAAGTGAACAAAACTTGAATCGTTGTATGGAAAACTTTTTTGTTTTGTACAATATAGTGCTGAAATTTTAAACATAGTAGTTTTACATGGTCCGACTACATGCCTGAAAGTTTCATTGAGATTGGACATCTGGAACTGGTAGCTCCCATACAAAATGAAGAAGAGGAAGAGAAGGAATATTCACGTCGTTGTATGGAAAACTTTTTTGTTTCTTAACCAATTGACTTGAAATTTTAAAGTTATGTTCTTAAGAAGGAATGAAATCTATTTTGACCAAAAGTGGGCGTAACCACGCGTAGCCACGCCCACTTATAGCGAAAATTTACCCGTTGTATGGAAAACTTTTTTGTTTTTTAACCAATTGACTTGAAACTTTACAGTTATGTTCTTAGAGAGGAATGAAAACTATTTTGACCAAAAGTGGGAGTAGCCAGGCGTAGCCACGCCCACTTATAGCGAAAATTGACCCGTTGTATGGAAAACTTTTTTGTTTTTTAACCAATTGACTTGAAACTTTGCAGTTATGCTCTTAGGGAGGAATGAAAACTATTTTGATCAAAAGTGGGCGTGGCCACGCCAACTTATAGCTTAACTTGACCCTTTGTATGGAAAACTTTTTTGTTTTTTAACCAATTGACTTGAAACTTTACAGTTATGTTCTTAGGGAGGAATGAAAACTATTTTAACCAAAAGTGGGCGTAGCCACGCCTACTTATAGCGAAAATTGACCCGTTGTATGGAAAACTATTTTGTTTTTTAACCAATTGACTTGAAACTTTGCAGTTATGCTCTTAGGGAGGAATGAAAACTATTTTGATCAAAAGTGGGCATGGCCACACCCACTTATAGCTTAACTTGACCCTTTGTATGGAAAACTTTTTGGTTTTTTAATCAATTGACTTGAAACCTTACAGTTATGTTCTTAGGGAGGAATGAAAACTATTTTGACGAAAAGTGGGCGTAGCCACGTCCTTTTATAGCGAAAATTTACCCTTTGTATGGAAGACTTTTTTGTTTTTTAACCAATTGACTTAAAACTTTACAGTTATGTTCCTAGAGAGGAATGAAAACTATTTTGACCAAAAGTGGGCGTAGCCACGCCTACTTATAGCAAAAATTGACCCGTTGTATGGAAAACTTTTTTGTTTTTTAACCAATTGACTTGAAACTTTGCAGTTATGCTTTTAGGGAGGAATGAAAACTATTTTGATCAAAAGTGGGCGTGGCCACGCCCACTTATAGCCTAACTTGACCCTTTGTATGGAAAACTTTTTTGTTTTTTAACCAATTGCCTTGAAACTTTGCAGTTATGCTCTTAGGGAGGAATGAAAACTATTTTGATCAAAAGTGGGCATGGCCACGCCCACTTATAGCCTAACTTGACCCTTTGTATGGAAAACTTTTTTGTTTTTTAACCAATTGCCTTGAAACTTTGCAGTTATGCTCTTAGGGAGGAATGAAAACTATTTTGATCAAAAGTGGGCGTGGCCACGCCCTTTTATAGCGAAAATTGACCCGTTGTATGGAAAACTTTTTTGCTTTTTAACCAATTGACTTGAAACTTTGCAGTTATGCTCTTAGGGAGGAATGAAAACTATTTTGACCAAAAGTGGGCAAAGCCACGCCTACTTATAGCAAAAATTGACCCGTTGTATGGAAAACTTTTTTGTTTTTTAACCAATTGACTTGAAACTTTGCAGTTATGCTTTTAGGGAGGAATGAAAACTATTTTGATCAAAAGTGGGCGTGGCCACGCCCTTTTATATCGAAAATTGACCCGTTGTATGGAAAACTTTTTTGCTTTTTAACCAACTGACGTGAAACTTTACAGGATTGTTCTTAGTGAATGAATGAAAACAGTTTTGACCAAAAGTGGGCGTGGCCACGCCTTTTTATAGCTAAACTTGACCCGTTGTATGGAAAACTTTTTTGTTTTTTAACCAACTGACTTGAAACCTTACAGTTATGTTCTTAGGGAGGAATGAAAACTATTTTATCCAAAAGTGGGCGTAGCCATGCCTACTTATAGCGAAAATTGAAACGTTGTATGGAAACCTTTTTGTTTTTTAACCAATTGACTTGAAACTTTACAGTTATGTTCTTAGGAAGGAATCAAAACTATTTTGACCAAAAGTGGGCGTGGCCACGCCCTTTTATAGCGAAATTTGACCCGTTGTATGGAAAACTTTTTTGCTTTTTAACCAACTGACTTGAAACTTTGCAGTTATGCTCTTAGGGAGGAATGAAAACTATTTTGATCAAAACTGGGCATGGCCACGCCCACTTATAGCTTAACTTGACCCTTTGTATGGAAAACTTTTTTGTTTTTTAACCAATTGACTTGAAACTTTACAGTTATGTTCTTAGGGAGGAATGAAAACTATTTTAACCAAAAGTGGGCGTAGCCACGCCTACTTATAGCGAAAATTGACCCGTTGTATGGAAAACTTTTTTTGTTTTTTAACCAATTGACTTGAAACTTTGCAGTTATGCTCTTAGGGAGGAATGAAAACTATTTTGATCAAAAGTGGGCATGGCCACGCCCACTTATAGCCTAACTTGACCCTTTGTATGGAAAACTTTTTTGTTTTTTAACCAATTGACTTGAAACTTTACAGTTATGTTCTTAGGGAGGAATGAAAACTATTTTGACCAAATGTGGGCCTGGCTACGCCCACTTATCGCAAAACTTGAACCGTTGTATGGAAAAATTTTTTGTTTTTTAACGAATTGACTTGAAACATTACAGTTATGTTGTTAGGGAGGCATGAAAACTATTCATTTAGTTTTTTTTTATTGTGACACAAAGTGAAAAGTATTATAGCTTCAGCCTTGCTGAAGATAGCGTCCTTACTGGTTTTAATTGCATAAATGGGCGGCATTTTATTCGGAATTAATTGTTTCTTACATGGACAAAAAATTCGTTTAATTTTTTCCCATTAAATACTAGAATTATAGAAGAGTACTTTGCGAAAAGAATCGGCAGTAGGACGGAATCGTTTTGACCACCGATTAGTTTTTTGCTAATAACTCTTGCATCCTTTGACCGACGTCTTCGACTAAGAGCTCGATGGAAAGCTTATCAGTTCCTCTTTCAGATGATATTAACATATTTTACGAAAAATCATAAGAAATAAAATTTTTTTTCATCAAAACTAAAATATCTTTGAAATCATTGAAGAAGAATTACCTAATCAGACGAAAATATGTCTTATCTAATAAGACCATTTAAATTTTTTAATTGCATAAATGGGCGGCATTTTATTCAGAATTAATAGTTTTACATGGACAAAAAATTCATTTAATTTTTTCCCATTAAATACTGCAATTATAGAAAAGTACCTTGCGAAAATAATCGACAGTAGGACGAAAACGTATAGACCACCGATTAGTTTTTTGCTAATAACTCTTGCATCCTTTTACCGACTTCTTCGACTAAGAGCTCGATGGAAAGCTTATCAATTCCTCTTGCAGATAGCATTAAGATATTTTACGAAAAGTCATAAGAAATAAAATTTTTTTGATCAAAACTAAAATATCCTCCAACTCATTGAAGAAGAAGAAAATATGCTTTATCTAATAACACACATTTAAATTTTTTTTAATTGCATAAATGGGCGGCATTTTATTCAGAATTAATAATGTTTTACATGGACAAAAGATTCGTTTAAATTTTTCCCATTAAGTACTAGAATTATAGAAATGTACTTTGCGAAAAGAATTGGCAGTAGGACGGAATCGTGTTGACCACTAATTAGTTTTTTGCTAATAACTCTTGCATCCTTCAACCGACTTCTTAGACTAAGTGCTCGATGGAAAGCTTATCTGTTCCTCTTTCAAAAGGCATTAACATATTTTACTAAAAGTCATAAGAAATAAAATTTTTTTGATCAAAACTAAAATATCCTCGAAATCATTGAAGAAGAAGTACCTTATCAGACGCAAATATGCCTTATACAATAGGAGACATTTAAATTTTTTTAATTGCATAAATGAGCGGCATTTTATTCATAATTAATAGTTTTTTACATGGACAAAAAATTCTTTAAATTTTTTCCCATTAAATACGGACGGACGGAATCGTTTTGACCAACGATTAGTCTTGTGCTTATAACTCTTGCATCCTTCGTCTGACTTAGAGCTCGATGGAAAGCTTATCTGTTCCTCTTTCAGATGGCATTAACATATTTTACGAAAAGTCGTAAGAAATAAAATTTTTTTGATCAAAACTAAAATATCCTTGAAATCATTGAAGACGAAGTACCTTATCAGACGAATATATACCTTATCTAATAAGTGACATTTAAATTTTTTTAATTGCATAAATGGGCGGTGTTTTATTCAGAATTAATAGTTTTTCAAAATATTTTACGAAAAGTCGTAAGTAATAAAATTTTTTTGAACAAAACTAAAATATCCTCGAAATCATTGAAGAAGAAGTACCTAATCAGACGAAAATATGCCTTATCTAATAAGAGAAATTTAAATTTTTTTAATTGCATAAATGGGCGGCATTTTATTCAGAATTAATAGTTTTTTACATGGACAAAAAACTCGTTTAATTTTTTCCCATTATATATTAGAATTATAGAAAAGTACCTTGCGAAAATAATCGGCAGTAGGACGAAAACGTATTGACCACCGATTATTTTTTTGCTAATAACTCTTGCATCCTTTGACCGACTTCTTCGACTAAAAGCTCAACGGAAAGCTTATCTGTTCCTCTTTCAGATGGCATTAACATATTTTACGAAAAGTTGTAAGAAATAAAATTTTTTCCATCAAAACTAAAATATCCTTGAAATCATTGAAGACGAGGACCCTTTTAAGACGAAAATATACCTTATCTAATAAGAGACATTTAGATTTTTTTAATTGCATAAATGGGCGGCATTTTATGCAGAAGTAATAGTTTTTTAACATATTTTACGAAAAGTCATAAGAAATAAAATTTTTTTGATCAAAACTAAAATATCCTCGAAATCATTGAATAAGAAGTACCTTATCAGACGAAAATATGCCTTATCCAATAGGAGACATTTAAATTTTTATACTCTTGCAAGAGTATATTAACTTTGTCGTGAAGTTTGCAACGCAGAGAAGGAGACATCTCCGACTATATAAAGTATATATATTCTTGATCAGCACGACGAGACGAGTTCAAATAGCCATGTCCGTCTGTCCGTCTGTCTGTCTGTCCGTCTGTCCGTCTGTCTGTCTGTCTGTTTCAATGCGAACTCCTCCCAGAGTTTTGAAGTTAGCAAAAAAATTTAAACGCAGAAAATTTTCTTTTCCTTGCAGGCAGTTTATGTGTAGAAACCAGCTTGATCGGAATACTATAGCATATAGCTGCCATAGGAACGATCGGTCAAAAATGAGGTTTTTGCTCAATAAACTCTTTGATTTTAAAACTATCGCCTCGATTTTTTGCACAAGAACATCTTGGACGTAAATTAAGACACACTGCAAAATTGGTGAAGATCGGATAAATATAGCATATAGCTCCCATAGGAACAATCGGTCAAAAATTCGGTTTTTGTTAGAAAAACTTTTTTGTTTTCAACTATAAACAAATGAAACCTTGCAGTTACGCGTTTTTTAGAATCCTTGACCATATTACAAAGTTTCATAAGTATCGGACATAAGGGCGTGGCACCGCCCATATAGAGAAAAACTTAAAAATGTGATTTATCTATTAGCAGACAGGATAGAAAATCGTAAAATGAAGTGTAGAATGATTGCATTGTACTCTTGAAAACAAGTTAGAAAATAGGCGGGGCTATGCTCCTTTATCTTTATAAACTTATAAGATTCTTATTAGAAAAACTATAAAACGGATTTTCCAAAAGCTTGCAAGAGTATATAAGTTTCAGCAAAGCTGAAAATAGCTCCCTTACTGGTTTTAATTGCATAAATGGGCGGCATTTTATTCAGAATTAATAGTTTTTTACATGGACAAAAAATTCGTTTAATTTTTTCCCATTAAACACTAGAATTATAGAAAAGTACTTTGCGAAAAGAATCGGCAGTAGGACGGAATCGTTTTGACCACCGATTAGTTTTTTGCTAATAACTCTTGCATCCTTCGACCGACTTCATCGACTAAGAGCTCGATGGAAAGCTTATCTGTTCCTATTTCAGATGTCATTAACATATTTTACGAAAAATCGTAAGAAATAAAATTTTGTTGGATCAAAACTAAAATATCGTCGAAATCATTGAAGAAGAAGTACCTTATCAGACGAAAATATGCTTTATCTAATTAGAGACATTTAAATATTTTTTAATTGCATAAATGGGCGGCATTTTCTTCAGAATTAATAGTGTTTTACATGGACAAAAAATTCGTTTAAATTTTTCCCATTAAGTACTAGAATTATAGAAATGTACTTTACGAAAAGAATCGGCAGTAGGACGGAAAACGTGTTGACCACCGATTAGTTTTTGCTAATTACTCTTGCATCCTTCGACCGACTTCTTCGACTAAGAGCTCGATGGAAAGCTTATATGTTCCTCTTTCAGATGTCATTAACATATTTTACGAAAAATCGTAAGAAATAAAATTTTGTTGGATCAAAACTAAAATATCGTCGAAATCATTGAAGAAGAAGTACCTTATCAGACGAAAATATGCCTTATACAATAGGAGACATTTAAATTTTTTTAATTGCATAAATGAGCGGCATTTTATTCATAATTAATAGTTTTTTACATGGACAAAAAATTCTTTAAATTTTTTCCCATTAAATACGGACGGACGGAATCGTTTTGACCACCGATTAGTTTTTTGCTTATAACTCTTGCATCCTTCGTCTGACTTAGAGCTCGATGGAAAGCTTATCTGTTCCTCTTTCAGATGGCATTAACATATTTTACGAAAAGTCGTAAGAAATAAAATTTTTTCATCAAAACTAAAATATCCTCGAAATCATTGAAGAATAAGTACCTTATCAGACGAAAATATGCCTTATCTAATAAGAGACATTTAAATTTTTTTAATTGCACTAATGGGCGGCACTTTATTCAGAATTAATAGTTTTTTACATGGACAAAAAATTAGTTTAATTTTTTGCCATTAAATACATTAATTATAGAAAAGTACCTTGCGAAAATAATCGGCAGTAGGACGAAAACGTATTGACCACCGATTATTTTTTTGCTAATAACTCTTGCATCCTTTGACCGACTTCTTCGACTAAAAGCTCAACGGAAAGCTTATCTGTTCCTCTTTCAGATGGCATTAACATATTTTACGAAAAGTTGTAAGAAATAAAATTTTTTCCATCAAAACTAAAATATCCTTGAAATCATTGAAGACGAGGACCCTTTTAAGACGAAAATATACCTTATCTAATAAGAGACATTTAAATTTTTTTAATTGCATAAATGGGCGGCATTTTATGCAGAATTAATAGTTTTTTAACATATTTTACGAAAAGTCATAAGAAATAAAATTTTTTTGATCAAAACTAAAATATCCTCGAAATCATTGAATAAGAAGTACCTTATCAGACGAAAATATGCCTTATCCAATAGGAGACATTTAAATTTTTTTAATTGCATAAATGGGCGGCATTTTATTCAGAATTAATAGTTTTTTACATGGACAAAAAATTCGTTTAATTTTTTCCCATTAAACACTAGAATTATAGAAAAGTACTTTGCGAAAAGAATCGGCAGTAGGACGGAATCGTTTTGACTACCGATTAGTTTTTTGCTAATAACTCTTGCATCCTTCGACCGACTTCTTCGACTAAGAGCTCGATGGAAAGCTTATCTGTTCCTATTTCAGATGTCATTAACATATTTTACGAAAAATCGTAAGAAATAAAATTTTGTTGGATCAAAACTAAAATATCGTCGAAATCATTGAAGAAGAAGTACCTTATCAGACGAAAATATGCTTTATCTAATTAGAGACATTTAAATATTTTTTAATTGCATAAATGGGCGGCATTTTCTTCAGAATTAATAGTGTTTTACATGGACAAAAAATTCGTTTAAATTTTTTCCATTAAGTACTAGAATTATAGAAATGTACTTTACGAAAAGAATCGGCAGTAGGACGGAAACGTGTTGACCACCGATTAGTTTTTGCTAATTACTCTTGCATCCTTCGACCGACTTCTTCGACTAAGAGCTCGATGGAAAGCTTATATGTTCCTCTTTCAGATGGCATTAACATATTTTACGAAAAGTCGAATGAAATAAAATTTTTTTGAGTAAAACTAAAATATCCTCGAAATCATTGAAGAAGAATTACCTAATCAGACGAAAATATGTCTTATCTAATAAGACCATTTAAATTTTTTAATTGCAAGAATCGGCAGTAGCACGAAAACGTATTGACCACCGATTAGTTTTTTGCTAATAACTCTTGCATCCTTTGACCGACTTCTTCGACTAAGAGCTCGATGGAAAGCTTATCAATTCCTCTTTCAGATAGCATTAACATATTTTACGAAAAGTCATAAGAAATAAAACTTTTTTGATCAAAACTAAAATATCCTCGAAATCATTGAAGAAGAAGAACCTTATCAGACGAAAATATGCCGTATCTAAAAAGAGACATATAAATTTTTTTAATTGCATTAATGGGCGGCACTTTATTCAGAATTAATAGTTTTTTACATAGACAAAAAATTCGTTTAATTTTTTTCCATTAAATACTATAATTTTAGAATAGTACTATGCGAAAAGAATCGGCAGTAGGACGGAAACGTGTTGACCACCGATTAGTTTTTTGCTAATAACTCTTGCATCCTTCGACCGACTTCTTCGACCGACTTCTTCGACTTAGAGCTCGATGGAAAGCTTATATGTTCCTCTTTCAGATGGCATTAACATATTTTACGAAAAGTCGTAAGAAATACAATTTTTTTGATCAATACTAAAATATACTTGAAATCATTGAAGACGAAGTACCTTATCAGACGAATATATACCTTATCTAATAAGTGACATTTAAATTTTTTTAATTGCATAAATGGGCGGTATTTTATTAAGAATTAATAGTTTTTCAACATATTTTACGAAAAGTCGTAAGTAATAAAATTTGTTTGAACAAACCTAAAATATCCTCGAAATCATTGAAGAAGAAGTACCTAATCAGACGAAAATATGCCTTATCTAATAAGAGAAATTAAAATTTTTTTAATGGCATAAATGGGCGGCATTTTATTCAGAATTAATAGTTTTTTACATGGACAAAAAATTAGTTTAATTTTTTGCCATTAAATACAACAATTATAGAAAAGTACCTTGCGAAAATAATCGGCAGTAGGACGAAAACGTATTGACCACCGATTATTTTTTTGCTAATAACTCTTGCATCCTTTGACCGACTTCTTCGACTAAGAGCTCGATGGAAAGCTTATCTGTTCCTCTTTCAGATGGCATTAACATATTTTACGAAAAGTCGTAAGAAATAAAATTTTTTTGATCAAAACTAAAATATCCTTGAAATCATTGAAGACGAGGGCCCTTTTCAGAGGAAAATATACCTTATCTAATAAGAGACATTTAAATTTTTTTAATTGCATAAATGGGCGGCATTTTATTCAGAATTAATAGTTTTTTAACATATTTTACGAAAAGTCATAAGAAATAAAATTTTTTTGATCAAAACTAAAATATCCTCGAAATCATTGAATAAGAAGTACCTTATCAGACGAAAATATGCCTTATCCAATAGGAGACATTTAAATTTTTTTAATTGCATAAATGGGCGGCATTTTATTCAGAATTAATAGTTTTTTACATGGACAAAAAATTCGTTTAATTTTTTCCCATTAAACACTAGAATTATAGAAAAGTACTTTGCGAAAAGAATCGGCCGTAGGACGGAATCGTTTTGACTACCGATTAGTTTTTTGCTAATAACTCTTGCATCCTTCGACCGACTTCTTCGACTAAGAGCTCGATGGAAAGCTTATCTGTTCCTATTTCAGATGTCATTAACATATTTTACGAAAAATCGTAAGAAATAAAATTTTGTTGGATCAAAACTAAAATATCGTCGAAATCATTGAAGAAGAAGTACCTTATCAGACGAAAATATGCTTTATCTAATTAGAGACATTTAAATATTTTTTAATTGCATAAATGGGCGGCATTTTCTTCAGAATTAATAGTGTTTTACATGGACAAAAAATTCGTTTAAATTTTTTCCATTAAGTACTAGAATTATAGAAATGTACTTTACGAAAAGAATCGGCAGTAGGACGGAAACGTGTTGACCACCGATTAGTTTTTGCTAATTACTCTTGCATCCTTCGACCGACTTCTTCGACTAAGAGCTCGATGGAAAGCTTATATGTTCCTCTTTCAGATGGCATTAACATATTTTACGAAAAGTCGAATGAAATAAAATTTTTTTGAGTAAAACTAAAATATCCTCGAAATCATTGAAGAAGAATTACCTAATCAGACGAAAATATGTCTTATCTAATAAGACCATTTAAATTTTTTAATTGCAAGAATCGGCAGTAGGACGAAAACGTATTGACCACCGATTAGTTTTTTGCTAATAACTCTTGCATCCTTTGACCGACTTCTTCGACTAAGAGCTCGATGGAAAGCTTATCAATTCCTCTTTCAGATAGCATTAACATATTTTACGAAAAGTCATAAGAAATAAAACTTTTTTGATCAAAACTAAAATATCCTCGAAATCATTGAAGAAGAAGAACCTTATCAGACGAAAATATGCCGTATCTAAAAAGAGACATATAAATTTTTTTAATTGCATTAATGGGCGGCACTTTATTCAGAATTAATAGTTTTTTACATAGACAAAAAATTCGTTTAATTTTTTTCCATTAAATACTATAATTTTAGAATAGTACTATGCGAAAAGAATCGGCAGTAGGACGGAAACGTGTTGACCACCGATTAGTTTTTTGCTAATAACTCTTGCATCCTTCGACCGACTTCTTCGACCGACTTCTTCGACTTAGAGCTCGATGGAAAGCTTATATGTTCCTCTTTCAGATGGCATTAACATATTTTACGAAAAGTCGTAAGAAATACAATTTTTTTGATCAATACTAAAATATACTTGAAATCATTGAAGACGAAGTACCTTATCAGACGAATATATACCTTATCTAATAAGTGACATTTAAATTTTTTTAATTGCATAAATGGGCGGTATTTTATTAAGAATTAATAGTTTTTCAACATATTTTACGAAAAGTCGTAAGTAATAAAATTTGTTTGAACAAACCTAAAATATCCTCGAAATCATTGAAGAAGAAGTACCTAATCAGACGAAAATATGCCTTATCTAATAAGAGAAATTAAAATTTTTTTAATTGCATAAATGGGCGGCATTTTATTCAGAATTAATAGTTTTTTACATGGACAAAAAATTTGTTTAATTTTTTGCCATTAAATACAACAATTATAGAAAAGTACCTTGCGAAAATAATCGGCAGTAGGACGAAAACGTATTGACCACCGATTATTTTTTTGCTAATAACTCTTGCATCCTTTGACCGACTTCTTCGACTAAAAGCTCGACGGAAAGCTTATCTGTTCCTCTTTCAGATGGCATTAACATATTTTACGAAAAGTTGTAAGAAATAAAATTTTTTCCATCAAAACTAAAATATCCTTGAAATCATTGAAGACGAGGACCCTTTTCAGAGGAAAATATACCTTATCTAATAAGAGACATTTAAATTTTTTTAATTGCATAAATGGGCGGCATTTTATTCAGAATTAATAGTTTTTTAACATATTTTACGAAAAGTCATAAGAAATAAAATTTTTTTGATCAAAACTAAAATATCCTCGAAATCATTAAATAAGAATTACCTAATCAGACGAAAATATGTCTTATCTAAAAAGACCATTAAAATTTTTTAATTGCAAGAATCGGCAGTAGGAGGAAAACGTATTGACCACCGATTAGTTTTTTGCTAATAACTCTTGCATCTTTTGACCGACTTCTTCGACTAAGAGCTCGATGGAAAGCTTATCAATTCCTCTTTTAGATAGCATTAATATATTTTACGAAAAGTCATAAGAAATAAAATTTTTTTGATCAAAACTAAAATATCCTCGAAATCATTGAAGAAGAAGTACATAATCAGACGAAAATATGCCTTATCTAATAAGACCATTTAAATTTTTTAATTGCATAAATGGGCGGCATTTTATTCAGAATTAATAGTTTTTTACATGGACAAAAATCTCGTTTAATTTTTTCCCATTAAATACTACAATTATAGAAAAGTACCTTGCGAAAATAATCGAGAGTAGGACGAAAACGTATTGACCACCGATTAGTTTTTTGCATTTTATTCAGAATTAATAGTTTTTTACATGGACAAAAAATTCGTTTAATTTTTTCCCATTAAATACTAGAATTATAGAAAAGTACTTTGCGAAAATAATCGACAGTAGGACGGAATCGTGTTGACCACCAATTAGTTTTTTGCTAATAACTCTTGCATCCATCAACCGACTTCTTCGACTAAGAGCTCGATGGAAAGCTTATCTGTTCCTCTTTCAGATGGCATTAACATATTTTACCAAGAGTCATAAGAAATAAAATTTTTTTGATCAAAACTAAAATATCCTCGAAATCATTGAAGAAGAAGTACCTAATCAGACGAAAATATGCCTTATCTAATAAGACCATTTAAATTTTTTAATTGCATAAATGGGCGGCATTTTATTCAGAATTAATAGTTTTTTACATGGACAAAAAACTCGTTTAAGTTTTCCCATTATATATTAGAATTATAGGAAAGTACTTTGCGAAAAAAATTGGCAGTAGGACGGAATCGTGTTGACCACCAATTAGTTTTTTGCTAATAACTCTTGCATCCATCAACCGACTTCTTCGACTAAGAGCTCGATGGAAAGCTTATCTGTTCCTCTTTCAGATGGCATTAACATATTTTACCAAGAGTCATAAGAAATAAAATTTTTTTGATCAAAACTAAAATATCCTCGAAATCATTGAAGAAGAAGTACCTAATCAGACGAAAATATGCCTTATCTAATAAGACCATTTAAATTTTTTAATTGCATAAATGGGCGGCATTTTATTCAGAATTAATAGTTTTTTACATGGACAAAAATCTCGTTTAATTTTTTCCCATTAAATACTACAATTATAGAAAAGTACCTTGCGAAAATAATCGAGAGTAGGACGAAAACGTATTGACCACCGATTAGTTTTTTGCATTTTATTCAGAATTAATAGTTTTTTACATGGACAAAAAATTCGTTTAATTTTTTCCCATTAAATACTAGAATTATAGAAAAGTACTTTGCGAAAATAATCGACAGTAGGACGGAAACGTGTTGACCACCCATTAGTTTTTGCTAATTACTCTTGCATCCTTCGACCGACTTTTTCGACTTAGAGCTCGATGGAAAGCTTATCTGTTCCTCTTTCAGATGGTATTAACATATTTTACGAAAAGTCGTAAGAAATAAAATTTTTTTTATCAAAACTAAAATATCCTCCAAATCATTGAAGAAGAAGAAAATATGCTTTATCTAATAAGAGACATTTAAATTTTTTTTAATTGCATAAATGGGCGGCATTTTATTCAGAATTAATAGTGTTTTAAATGACAAAAAATTCGTTTAATTTTTCCCATTAAATACTGGAATTATAGAAATGTACCTTGCGAAAACAATCGGCAGTAGGACGGAAACGTGTTGACCACCGATCAGTTTTTGCTAATTACTCTTGCGTTTAATTTTTTCCCATTAAATACAAGAATTATAGAAAAGTACTTTGCGAAAAGAATCGGCAGTAGGACGGAATCCTTTTGACCATCGGTTAGTTTTTTGCTAATAACTCTTGCATTCTTCGACCGACTTCTTCGACTAAGAGCTCGATGGAAAGCTTATCTGTTCCTATTTCAGATGTCATTAACATATTTTACGAAAAGTCGTAAGAAATAAAATTTTGTTTGATCAAAACTAAAATATCCTCGAAATCATTGAAGAAAAAGTACCTTATCAGACGAAAATATGCTTTATCTAATATGAGACATTTAATTTTTTGTAATTGCATAAATGGGCGGCATTTTATTCAGAATTAATAGTTTTATAACATATTTTACGAAAAGTCATAAGAAATAAAATTTTTTTGATCAAAACTAAAATATACTCGAAATCATTGAAGAAGAAGTACCTTATCAGACGAAAATATGCCTTATCCAATATGAGACATTTAAATTTTTTTAATTGCATAAATGGGCGGCATTTTATTCAGAATTAATAGTTGTTTACATGGACAAAAAATTCGCTTAATTTTTTCCCATTAAATACTAGAATTATAGAAAAGTACTTTGCGAAAAGAATCGGCAGTAGGACGGAATCGTTTTGACCACCGATTAGTTTTTTGCTAATAACTCTTGCATCCTTCGACCGACTTCTTCGACTAAGAGCTCGATGGAAAGCTTATCTGTTCCTATTTCAGATGTCATTAACTTATTTTACGAAAAGTCGTAAGAAATAAAATTTTGTTTGATCAAAACTAAAATATCCTCGAAATCATTGAAGAAGAAGTACCTTATCAGACGAAAATATGCTTTATCTAATAAGAGACATTAAAATTTTTTTTAATTGCATAAATAGGCGGAATTAATAGTGTTTTACATGGACAAAAAATTCGTTTAATTTTTTCCCATTAAATACTAGAATTATACAAATGTACTTTGCGAAAAGAATCGGCAGTAGGACGGAAACGTGTTGACCACCGATTAGTTTTTGCTAATTACTCATGCATCCTTCGACCGACTTCATCGACTAACGGCTCGATGGAAAGCTTATCTGTTCCTCTTTCAGATGGCATTAACATATTTTACGAAAAGTCGTAAGAAATAAAATTTTTTTGATCAAAACTAAAATATCCTCCAAATAATTGAAGAAGAAGAAAATATGCTTTATCTAATAAGAGACATTTAAATTTTTTTTAATTGCATAAATGGGCGGCATTTTATTCAGAATTAATAGTGTTTTACATGGACAAAAAATTCGTTTAAATTTTTCCCATTAAGTACTAGAATTATAGAAATGTACTTTGCGAAAAGAATCGGCAGTAGGACGGAAACGTGTTGACCACCGATTAGTTTTTGCTAATTACTCTTGCATCCTTCGACCGACTTCTTCGACTAAGAGCTCGATGGAAAGCTTATCTGTTCCTCTTTCAGATGGCATTAACATATTTTACGAAAAGTCGTAAAAAATAAAATTTTTTTCATCAAAACTAAAATATCCTCGAAATCATTGAAGAAGAAGTACGTAATCAGACGAAAATATGCCTTATCTAATAAGAGCATTTAAATTTTTTAATTGCATAAATGGGCGGCATTTTATTCAGAGTTAATAGTTTTTTACATGGACAAAAAATTCGTTTAATTTTTTCCCATTAAATACTACACTTATAGAAAAGTACCTTGCGAAAATAATCGACATTAGGACGAAAACGTATTGACCACCGATTAGTTTTTTGCATTTTATTCAGAATTAATAGTTTTTTACATGGACAAAAAATTCGTTTAATTTTTTCCCATTAAATACTAGAATTATAGAAAAGTACTTTGCGAAAATAATCGACAGTAGGACGAAAACGTATTGACCACCGATTAGTTTTTTGCTTATAACTCTTGCATCCTTTGACCGACTTCTTCGACTAAGAGCTCGATGGAAAGCTTATCAATTCCTCTTTCAGATAGCACTTACATATTTTATGAAAAGTCATAAGAAATAAAACTTTTTTGATCAAAACTAAAATATCCTCGAAATCATTGAAGAAGAAGTACCTAATAAGACGAAAATATGCCTTATCTAATAAGAGCATTTAAATTTTTTAATTGCATAAATGGGCGGCATTTTATTCAGAATTAATAGTTTTTTACATGGACAAATAATTCGTTTAATTTTTTCCCATTAAATACTACACTTATAGAAAAGTACTTTGCGAAAATAATCGACAGTAGGACGAAAACGTATTGACCACCGATTAGTTTTTTGCATTTTATTCAGAATTAATAGTTTTTTACATGGACAAAAAATTCGTTTAATTTTTTCCCATTAAATACTACACTTATAGAAAAGTACCTTGCGAAAATAATCGACAGTAGGACGAAAACGTATTGACCACCGATTAGTTTTTTGCATTTTATTCAGAATTAATAGTTTTTTACATGGACAAAAAATTCGTTTAATTTTTTCCCATTAAATACTACACTTATAGAAAAGTACCTTGCGAAAATAATCGACAGTAGGACGAAAACGTATTGACCACCGATTAGTTTTTTGCATTTTATTCAGAATTAATAGTTTTTTACATGGACAAAAAATTCGTTTAATTTTTTCCCATTAAATACTACAATTATAGAAAAGTACCTTGCGAAAATAATCGACAGTAGGACGAAAACATATTGACCACCGATTAGTTTTTTGCTAATAACTCTTGCATCCTTTGACCGACTTCTTCGACTAAATGCTCGATGGAAAGCTTATCAATTCCTCTTTCAGATAGCACTAACATATTTTACGAAAAGTCATAAGAAATAAAACTTTTTTGATCAAAACTAAAATATCCTCGAAATCATTGAAGAATAAGTACCTTATCAGACGAAAATATGCCTTATCTAATAAGAGACATTTAAATTTTTTTAATTGCACTAATGGGCGGCACTTTATTCAGAATTAATAGTTTTTTACATAGACAAAAAATTCGTTTAATTTTTTTCCATTAAATACTAGAATTATAGAATAGTACTATGTGAAAAGAATCGGCAGTAGGACGGAAACGTGTTGACCACCGATTAGTTTTTTGCTAATAACTCTTGCATCCTTCGACCGACTTTTTCGACCGACTTCTACGACTTAGAGCTCGATGGAAAGCTTATCTGTTCCTCTTTCAGATGGCATTAACATATTTTACGAAAAGTCGTAAGAAATAAAATTTTTTTGATCAAAACTAAAATATCCTTGAAATCATTGAAGACGAAGTACCTTATCAGACGAATATATACCTTATCTAATAAGTGACATTTAAATTTTTTAATTGAATAAATGGGCGGTGTTTTATTCAGAATTAATAGTTTTTCAATATATTTTACGAAAAGTCGTAAGTAATAAAATTTTTTTGAACAAAACTAAAATATCCTTGAAATCATTGAAGAAGAAGTACCTAATCAGACGAAAATATGCTTTATCTAATAAGAGACATTTAATTTTTTGTAATTGCATAAATGGGCGGCATTTTATTCAGAATTAATAGTTTTATAACATATTTTACGAAAAGTCATAAGAAATAAAACTTTTTTGATCAAAACTAAAATATCCTCGAAATCATTGAAGAATAAGTACCTTATCAGACGAAAATATGCCTTATCTAATAAGAGACATTTAAATTTTTTTAATTGCACTAATGGGCGGCACTTTATTCAGAATTAATAGTTTTTTACATAGACAAAAAATTCGCTTAATTTTTTTCCATTAAATACTAGAATTATAGAATAGTACTATGTGAAAAGAATCGGCAGTAGGACGGAAACGTGTTGACCACCGATTAGTTTTTTGCTAATAACTCTTGCATCCTTCGACCGACTTTTTCGACCGACTTCTACGACTTAGAGCTCGATGGAAAGCTTATCTGTTCCTCTTTCAGATGGTATTAACATATTTTACGAAAAGTCGTAAGAAATAAAATTTTTTTTATCAAAACTAAAATATCCTCCAAATCATTGAAGAAGAAGAAAATATGCTTTATCTAATAAGAGACATTTAAATTTTTTTTAATTGCATAAATGGGCGGCAGTTTATTCAGAATTAATAGTGTTTTAAATGACAAAAAATTCGTTTAATTTTTCCCATTAAATACTGGAATTATAGAAATGTACCTTGCGAAAACAATCGGCAGTAGGACGGAAACGTGTTGACCACCGATTAGTTTTTGCTAATTACTCTTGCGTTTAATTTTTTCCCATTAAATACAAGAATTATAGAAAAGTACTTTGCGAAAAGAATCGGCAGTAGGACGGAATCCTTTTGACCATCGGTTAGTTTTTTGCTAATAACTCTTGCATTCTTCGACCGACTTCTTCGACTAAGAGCTCGATGGAAAGCTTATCTGTTCCTATTTCAGATGTCATTAACATATTTTACGAAAAGTCGTAAGAAATAAAATTTTGTTTGATCAAAACTAAAATATCCTCGAAATCATTGAAGAAAAAGTACCTTATCAGACGAAAATATGCTTTATCTAATATGAGACATTTAATTTTTTGTAATTGCATAAATGGGCGGCATTTTATTCAGAATTAATAGTTTTATAACATATTTTACGAAAAGTCATAAGAAATAAAATTTTTTTGATCAAAACTAAAATATACTCGAAATCATTGAAGAAGAAGTACCTTATCAGACGAAAATATGCCTTATCCAATATGAGACATTTAAATTTTTTTAATTGCATAAATGGGCGGCATTTTATTCAGAATTAATAGTTGTTTACATGGACAAAAAATTCGCTTAATTTTTTCCCATTAAATACTAGAATTATAGAAAAGTACTTTGCGAAAAGAATCGGCAGTAGGACGGAATCGTTTTGACCACCGATTAGTTTTTTGCTAATAACTCTTGCATCCTTCGACCGACTTCTTCGACTAAGAGCTCGATGGAAAGCTTATCTGTTCCTATTTCAGATGTCATTAACTTATTTTACGAAAAGTCGTAAGAAATAAAATTTTGTTTGATCAAAACTAAAATATCCTCGAAATCATTGAAGAAGAAGTACCTTATCAGACGAAAATATGCCTTATCTAATAAGAGCATTTAAATTTTTTAATTGCATAAATGGGCGGCATTTTATTCAGAGTTAATAGTTTTTTACATGGACAAAAAATTCGTTTAATTTTTTCCCATTAAATACTACACTTATAGAAAAGTACCTTGCGAAAATAATCGACATTAGGACGAAAACGTATTGACCACCGATTAGTTTTTTGCATTTTATTCAGAATTAATAGTTGTTTACATGGACAAAAAATTCGCTTAATTTTTTCCCATTAAATACTAGAATTATAGAAAAGTACTTTGCGAAAAGAATCGGCAGTAGGACGGAATCGTTTTGACCACCGATTAGTTTTTTGCTAATAACTCTTGCATCCTTCGACCGACTTCTTCGACTAAGAGCTCGATGGAAAGCTTATCTGTTCCTATTTCAGATGTCATTAACTTATTTTACGAAAAGTCGTAAGAAATAAAATTTTGTTTGATCAAAACTAAAATATCCTCGAAATCATTGAAGAAGAAGTACCTTATCAGACGAAAATATGCCTTATCTAATAAGAGCATTTAAATTTTTTAATTGCATAAATGGGCGGCATTTTATTCAGAATTAATAGTTTTATAACATATTTTACGAAAAGTCATAAGAAATAAAATTTTTTTGATCAAAACTAAAATATACTCGAAATCATTGAAGAAGAAGTACCTTATCAGACGAAAATATGCCTTATCCAATATGAGACATTTAAATTTTTTTAATTGCATAAATGGGCGGCATTTTATTCAGAATTAATAGTTGTTTACATGGACAAAAAATTCGCTTAATTTTTTCCCATTAAATACTAGAATTATAGAAAAGTACTTTGCGAAAAGAATCGGCAGTAGGACGGAATCGTTTTGACCACCGATTAGTTTTTTGCTAATAACTCTTGCATCCTTCGACCGACTTCATCGACTAACGGCTCGATGGAAAGCTTATCTGTTCCTCTTTCAGATGGCATTAACATATTTTACGAAAAGTCGTAAGAAATAAAATTTTTTTGATCAAAACTAAAATATCCTCCAAATAATTGAAGAAGAAGAAAATATGCTTTATCTAATAAGAGACATTTAAATTTTTTTTAATTGCATAAATGGGCGGCATTTTATTCAGAATTAATAGTGTTTTACATGGACAAAAAATTCGTTTAAATTTTTCCCATTAAGTACTAGAATTATAGAAATGTACTTTGCGAAAAGAATCGGCAGTAGGACGGAAACGTGTTGACCACCGATTAGTTTTTGCTAATTACTCTTGCATCCTTCGACCGACTTCTTCGACTAAGAGCTCGATGGAAAGCTTATCTGTTCCTCTTTCAGATGGCATTAACATATTTTACGAAAAGTCGTAAAAAATAAAATTTTTTTCATCAAAACTAAAATATCCTCGAAATCATTGAAGAAGAAGTACGTAATCAGACGAAAATATGCCTTATCTAATAAGAGCATTTAAATTTTTTAATTGCATAAATGGGCGGCATTTTATTCAGAGTTAATAGTTTTTTACATGGACAAAAAATTCGTTTAATTTTTTCCCATTAAATACTACACTTATAGAAAAGTACCTTGCGAAAATAATCGACATTAGGACGAAAACGTATTGACCACCGATTAGTTTTTTGCATTTTATTCAGAATTAATAGTTTTTTACATGGACAAAAAATTCGTTTAATTTTTTCCCATTAAATACTACACTTATAGAAAAGTACTTTGCGAAAATAATCGACAGTAGGACGAAAACGTATTGACCACCGATTAGTTTTTTTGCTTATAACTCTTGCATCCTTTGACCGACTTCTTCGACTAAGAGCTCGATGGAAAGCTTATCAATTCCTCTTTCAGATAGCACTTACATATTTTATGAAAAGTCATAAGAAATAAAACTTTTTTGATCAAAACTAAAATATCCTCGAAATCATTGAAGAAGAAGTACCTAATAAGACGAAAATATGCCTTATCTAATAAGAGCATTTAAATTTTTTAATTGCATAAATGGGCGGCATTTTATTCAGAATTAATAGTTTTTTACATGGACAAATAATTCGTTTAATTTTTTCCCATTAAATACTACACTTATAGAAAAGTACTTTGCGAAAATAATCGACAGTAGGACGAAAACGTATTGACCACCGATTAGTTTTTTGCATTTTATTCAGAATTAATAGTTTTTTACATGGACAAAAAATTCGTTTAATTTTTTCCCATTAAATACTACACTTATAGAAAAGTACCTTGCGAAAATAATCGACAGTAGGACGAAAACGTATTGACCACCGATTAGTTTTTTGCATTTTATTCAGAATTAATAGTTTTTTACATGGACAAAAAATTCGTTTAATTTTTTCCCATTAAATACTACACTTATAGAAAAGTACCTTGCGAAAATAATCGACAGTAGGACGAAAACGTATTGACCACCGATTAGTTTTTTGCATTTTATTCAGAATTAATAGTTTTTTACATGGACAAAAAATTCGTTTAATTTTTTCCCATTAAATACTACAATTATAGAAAAGTACCTTGCGAAAATAATCGACAGTAGGACGAAAACATATTGACCACCGATTAGTTTTTTGCTAATAACTCTTGCATGCTTTGACCGACTTCTTCGACTAAATGCTCGATGGAAAGCTTATCAATTCCTCTTTCAGATAGCACTAACATATTTTACGAAAAGTCATAAGAAATAAAACTTTTTTGATCAAAACTAAAATATCCTCGAAATCATTGAAGAATAAGTACCTTATCAGACGAAAATATGCCTTATCTAATAAGAGACATTTAAATTTTTTTAATTGCACTAATGGGCGGCACTTTATTCAGAATTAATAGTTTTTTACATAGACAAAAAATTCGTTTAATTTTTTTCCATTAAATACTAGAATTATAGAATAGTACTATGTGAAAAGAATCGGCAGTAGGACGGAAACGTGTTGACCACCGATTAGTTTTTTGCTAATAACTCTTGCATCCTTCGACCGACTTTTTCGACCGACTTCTACGACTTAGAGCTCGATGGAAAGCTTATCTGTTCCTCTTTCAGATGGCATTAACATATTTTACGAAAAGTCGTAAGAAATAAAATTTTTTTGATCAAAACTAAAATATCCTTGAAATCATTGAAGACGAAGTACCTTATCAGACGAATATATACCTTATCTAATAAGTGACATTTAAATTTTTTTAATTGCATAAATGGGCGGTGTTTTATTCAGAATTAATAGTTTTTCAATATATTTTACGAAAAGTCGTAAGTAATAAAATTTTTTTGAACAAAACTAAAATATCCTTGAAATCATTGAAGAAGAAGTACCTAATCAGACGAAAATATGCCTTATCTAATAAGAGAAATTTAAATTTTTTTAATTGCATAAATGGGCGGCATTTTATTCAGAATTAATAGTTTTTTACATGGACAAAAAATTAGTTTAATTTTTTGCCATTAAATACATTAATTATAGAAAAGTACCTTGCGAAAATAATCGGCAGTAGGACGAAAACGTATTGACCACCGATTATTTTTTTGCTAATAACTCTTGCATCCTTTGACCGACTTCTTCGACTAAAAGCTCAACGGAAAGCTTATCTGTTCCTCTTTCAGATGGCATTAACATATTTTACGAAAAGTTGTAAGAAATAAAATTTTTTCCATCAAAACTAAAATATCCTTGAAATCATTGAAGACGAGGACCCTTTTAAGACGAAAATATACCTTATCTAATAAGAGACATTTAAATTTTTTTAATTGCATAAATGGGCGGCATTTTATGCAGAATTAATGGTTTTTTAACATATTTTACGAAAAGTCATAAGAAATAAAATTTTTTTGATCAAAACTAAAATATCCTCGAAATCATTGAATAAGAAGTACCTTATCAGACTAAAATATGCCTTATCCAATAGGAGACATTTAAATTTTTTTAATTGCATAAATGGGCGGCATTTTATTCAGAATTAATAGTTTTTTACATGGACAAAAAATTCGTTTAATTTTTTCCCATTAAACACTAGAATTATAGAAAAGTACTTTGCGAAAAGAATCGGCAGTAGGACGGAATCGTTTTGACCACCGATTAGTTTTTTGCTAATAACTCTTGCATCCTTCGACCGACTTCTTCGACTAAGAGCTCGATGGAAAGCTTATCTGTTCCTATTTCAGATGTCATTAACATATTTTACGAAAAATCGTAAGAAATAAAATTTTGTTGGATCAAAACTAAAATATCGTCGAAATCATTGAAGAAGAAGTACCTTATCAGACGAAAATATGCTTTATCTAATAAGAGACATTTAAATATTTTTTAATTGCATAAATGGGCGGCATTTTATTCACAATTAATAGTGTTTTACATGGACAAAAAATTCGTTTAAATTTTTCCCATTAAGTACTAGAATTATAGAAATGTACTTTACGAAAAGAATCGGCAGTAGGACGGAAACGTGTTGACCACCGATTAGTTTTTGCTAATTACTCTTGCATCCTTCGACCGACTTCTTCGACTAAGAGCTCGATGGAAAGCTTATATGTTCCTCTTTCAGATGGCATTAACATATTTTACGAAAAGTCGAATGAAATAAAATTTTTTTGAGTAAAACTAAAATATCCTCGAAATCATTGAAGAAGAATTACCTAATCAGACGAAAATATGTCTTATCTAATAAGACCATTTAAATTTTTTAATTGCAAGAATCGGCAGTAGGACGAAAACGTATTGACCACCGATTAGTTTTTTGCTAATAACTCTTGCATCCTTTGACCGACTTCTTCGACTAAGAGCTCGATGGAAAGCTTATCAATTCCTATTTCAGATAGCATTAACATATTTTACGAAAAGTCATAAGAAATAAAACTTTTTTGATCAAAACTAAAATATCCTCGAAATCATTGAAGAAGAAGAACCTTATCAGACGAAAATATGCCGTATCTAAAAAGAGACATATAAATTTTTTTAATTGCACTAATGGGCGGCACTTTATTCAGAATTAATAGTTTTTTACATAGACAAAAAATTCGTTTAATTTTTTTCCATTAAATACTAGAATTATAGAATAGTACTATGTGAAAAGAATCGGCAGTAGGACGGAAACGTGTTGACCACCGATTAGTTTTTTGCTAATAACTCTTGCATCCTTCGACCGACTTTTTCGACCGACTTCTACGACTTAGAGCTCGATGGAAAGCTTATCTGTTCCTCTTTCAGATGGCATTAACATATTTTACGAAAAGTCGTAAGAAATAAAATTTTTTTGATCAAAACTAAAATATCCTTGAAATCATTGAAGACGAAGTACCTTATCAGACGAATATATACCTTATCTAATAACTGACATTTAAATTTTTTTAATTGCATAAATGGGCGGTATTTTATTCAGAATTAATAGTTTTTCAACATATTTTACGAAAAGTCGTAAGTTTAAAATTTTTTTGATCAAAACTAAAATATCCTCGAAATCATTAAATAAGAAGTACCTTATCAGACGAAAATATGCCTTATCCAATAGGAGACATTTAAATTTTTTTAATTGCATAAATGGGCGGCATTTTATTCAGAATTAATAGTTTTTTACATGGACAAAAAATTCGTTTAATTTTTTCCCATTAAACACTAGAATTATAGAAAAGTACTTTGCGAAAAGAATCGGCAGTAGGACGGAATCGTTTTGACCACCGATTAGTTTTTTGCTAATAACTCTTGCATCCTTCGACCGACTTCTTCGACTAAGAGCTCGATGGAAAGCTTATCTGTTCCTATTTCAGATGTCATTAACATATTTTACGAAAAATCGTAAGAAATAAAATTTTGTTGGATCAAAACTAAAATATCGTCGAAATCATTGAAGAAGAAGTACCTTATCAGACGAAAATATGCTTTATCTAATAAGAGACATTTAAATTTTTTTAATTGCACTAATGGGCGGCACTTTATTCAGAATTAATAGTTTTTTACATAGACAAAAAATTCGTTTAATTTTTTTCCATTAAATACTAGAATTATAGAATAGTACTATGTGAAAAGAATCGGCAGTAGGACGGAAACGTGTTGACCACCGATTAGTTTTTTGCTAATAACTCTTGCATCCTTCGACCGACTTTTTCGACCGACTTCTACGACTTAGAGCTCGATGGAAAGCTTATCAATTCCTCTTTCAGATAGCACTAACATATTTTACGAAAAGTCATAAGAAATAAAACTTTTTTGATCAAAACTAAAATATCCTCGAAATCATTGAAGAATAAGTACCTTATCAGACGAAAATATGCCTTATCTAATAAGAGACATTTAAATTTTTTTAATTGCACTAATGGGCGGCACTTTATTCAGAATTAATAGTTTTTTACATAGACAAAAAATTCGTTTAATTTTTTTCCATTAAATACTAGAATTATAGAATAGTACTATGTGAAAAGAATCGGCAGTAGGACGGAAACGTGTTGACCACCGATTAGTTTTTTGCTAATAACTCTTGCATCCTTCGACCGACTTTTTCGACCGACTTCTACGACTTAGAGCTCGATGGAAAGCTTATCAATTCCTATTTCAGATAGCATTAACATATTTTACGAAAAGTCATAAGAAATAAAACTTTTTTGATCAAAACTAAAATATCCTCGAAATCATTGAAGAAGAAGAACCTTATCAGACGAAAATATGCCGTATCTAAAAAGAGACATATAAATTTTTTTAATTGCACTAATGGGCGGCACTTTATTCAGAATTAATAGTTTTTTACATAGACAAAAAATTCGTTTAATTTTTTTCCATTAAATACTAGAATTATAGAATAGTACTATGTGAAAAGAATCGGCAGTAGGACGGAAACGTGTTGACCACCGATTAGTTTTTTGCTAATAACTCTTGCATCCTTCGACCGACTTTTTCGACCGACTTCTACGACTTAGAGCTCGATGGAAAGCTTATCTGTTCCTCTTTCAGATGGCATTAACATATTTTACGAAAAGTCGTAAGAAATAAAATTTTTTTGATCAAAACTAAAATATCCTTGAAATCATTGAAGACGAAGTACCTTATCAGACGAATATATACCTTATCTAATAACTGACATTTAAATTTTTTTAATTGCATAAATGGGCGGTATTTTATTCAGAATTAATAGTTTTTCAACATATTTTACGAAAAGTCGTAAGTTTAAAATTTTTTTGAACAAACCTAAAATATCCTCGAAATCATTAAAGAAGAAGTACCTAATCAGACGAAAATATGCCTTATCTAATAAGACCATTTAAATTTTTTAATTGCAAGAATCGGCAGTAGGACGAAAACGTATTGACCACCGATTAGTTTTTTGCTAATAACTCTTGCATCCTTTGACCGACTTCTTCGACTAAGAGCTCGATGGAAAGCTTATCAATTCCTATTTCAGATAGCATTAACATATTTTACGAAAAGTCATAAGAAATAAAACTTTTTTGATCAAAACTAAAATATCCTCGAAATCATTGAAGAAGAAGAACCTTATCAGACGAAAATATGCCGTATCTAAAAAGAGACATATAAATTTTTTTAATTGCACTAATGGGCGGCACTTTATTCAGAATTAATAGTTTTTTACATAGACAAAAAATTCGTTTAATTTTTTTCCATTAAATACTAGAATTATAGAATAGTACTATGTGAAAAGAATCGGCAGTAGGACGGAAACGTGTTGACCACCGATTAGTTTTTTGCTAATAACTCTTGCATCCTTCGACCGACTTTTTCGACCGACTTCTACGACTTAGAGCTCGATGGAAAGCTTATCTGTTCCTCTTTCAGATGGCATTAACATATTTTACGAAAAGTCGTAAGAAATAAAATTTTTTTGATCAAAACTAAAATATCCTTGAAATCATTGAAGACGAAGTACCTTATCAGACGAATATATACCTTATCTAATAACTGACATTTAAATTTTTTTAATTGCATAAATGGGCGGTATTTTATTCAGAATTAATAGTTTTTCAACATATTTTACGAAAAGTCGTAAGTTTAAAATTTTTTTGATCAAAACTAAAATATCCTCGAAATCATTAAATAAGAAGTACCTTATCAGACGAAAATATGCCTTATCCAATAGGAGACATTTAAATTTTTTTAATTGCATAAATGGGCGGCATTTTATTCAGAATTAATAGTTTTTTACATGGACAAAAAATTCGTTTAATTTTTTCCCATTAAACACTAGAATTATAGAAAAGTACTTTGCGAAAAGAATCGGCAGTAGGACGGAATCGTTTTGACCACCGATTAGTTTTTTGCTAATAACTCTTGCATCCTTCGACCGACTTCTTCGACTAAGAGCTCGATGGAAAGCTTATCTGTTCCTATTTCAGATGTCATTAACATATTTTACGAAAAATCGTAAGAAATAAAATTTTGTTGGATCAAAACTAAAATATCGTCGAAATCATTGAAGAAGAAGTACCTTATCAGACGAAAATATGCTTTATCTAATAAGAGACATTTAAATATTTTTTAATTGCATAAATGGGCGGCATTTTATTCACAATTAATAGTGTTTTACATGGACAAAAAATTCGTTTAAATTTTTCCCATTAAGTACTAGAATTATAGAAATGTACTTTACGAAAAGAATCGGCAGTAGGACGGAAACGTGTTGACCACCGATTAGTTTTTTGCTAATAACTCTTGCATGCTTTGACCGACTTCTTCGACCGACTTCTACGACTTAGAGCTCGATGGAAAGCTTATCTGTTCCTCTTTCAGATGGCATTAACATATTTTACGAAAAGTCGTAAGAAATAAAATTTTTTTGATCAAAACTAAAATATCCTTGAAATCATTGAAGACGAAGTACCTTATCAGACGAATATATACCTTATCTAAAAAGAGACATATAAATTTTTTTAATTGCACTAATGGGCGGCACTTTATTCAGAATTAATAGTTTTTTACATAGACAAAAAATTCGTTTAATTTTTTTCCATTAAATACTAGAATTATAGAATAGTACTATGTGAAAAGAATCGGCAGTAGGACGGAATCGTTTTGACCACCGATTAGTTTTTTGCTAATAACTCTTGCATCCTTCGACCGACTTCTTCGACTAAGAGCTCGATGGAAAGCTTATCTGTTCCTATTTCAGATGTCATTAACATATTTTACGAAAAATCGTAAGAAATAAAATTTTGTTGGATCAAAACTAAAATATCCTCGAAATCATTGAAGAAGAAGAACCTTATCAGACGAAAATATGCCGTATCTAAAAAGAGACATATAAATTTTTTTAATTGCACTAATGGGCGGCACTTTATTCAGAATTAATAGTTTTTTACATAGACAAAAAATTCGTTTAATTTTTTTCCATTAAATACTAGAATTATAGAATAGTACTATGTGAAAAGAATCGGCAGTAGGACGGAAACGTGTTGACCACCGATTAGTTTTTTGCTAATAACTCTTGCATCCTTCGACCGACTTTTTCGACCGACTTCTACGACTTAGAGCTCGATGGAAAGCTTATCTGTTCCTCTTTCAGATGGCATTAACATATTTTACGAAAAGTCGTAAGAAATAAAATTTTTTTGATCAAAACTAAAATATCCTTGAAATCATTGAAGACGAAGTACCTTATCAGACGAATATATACCTTATCTAATAACTGACATTTAAATTTTTTTAATTGCATAAATGGGCGGTATTTTATTCAGAATTAATAGTTTTTCAACATATTTTACGAAAAGTCGTAAGTTTAAAATTTTTTTGAACAAACCTAAAATATCCTCGAAATCATTAAAGAAGAAGTACCTAATCAGACGAAAATATGCCTTATCTAATAAGACCATTTAAATTTTTTAATTGCAAGAATCGGCAGTAGGACGAAAACGTATTGACCACCGATTAGTTTTTTGCTAATAACTCTTGCATCCTTTGACCGACTTCTTCGACTAAGAGCTCGATGGAAAGCTTATCAATTCCTATTTCAGATAGCATTAACATATTTTACGAAAAGTCATAAGAAATAAAACTTTTTTGATCAAAACTAAAATATCCTCGAAATCATTGAAGAAGAAGAACCTTATCAGACGAAAATATGCCGTATCTTAAAAGAGACATATAAATTTTTTTAATTGCACTAATGGGCGGCACTTTATTCAGAATTAATAGTTTTTTACATAGACAAAAAATTCGTTTAATTTTTTTCCATTAAATACTAGAATTATAGAATAGTACTATGTGAAAAGAATCGGCAGTAGGACGGAAACGTGTTGACCACCGATTAGTTTTTTGCTAATAACTCTTGCATCCTTCGACCGACTTTTTCGACCGACTTCTACGACTTAGAGCTCGATGGAAAGCTTATCTGTTCCTCTTTCAGATGGCATTAACATATTTTACGAAAAGTCGTAAGAAATAAAATTTTTTTGATCAAAACTAAAATATCCTTGAAATCATTGAAGACGAAGTACCTTATCAGACGAATATATACCTTATCTAATAACTGACATTTAAATTTTTTTAATTGCATAAATGGGCGGTATTTTATTCAGAATTAATAGTTTTTCAACATATTTTACGAAAAGTCGTAAGTTTAAAATTTTTTTGATCAAAACTAAAATATCCTCGAAATCATTAAATAAGAAGTACCTTATCAGACGAAAATATGCCTTATCCAATAGGAGACATTTAAATTTTTTTAATTGCATAAATGGGCGGCATTTTATTCAGAATTAATAGTTTTTTACATGGACAAAAAATTCGTTTAATTTTTTCCCATTAAACACTAGAATTATAGAAAAGTACTTTGCGAAAAGAATCGGCAGTAGGACGGAATCGTTTTGACCACCGATTAGTTTTTTGCTAATAACTCTTGCATCCTTCGACCGACTTCTTCGACTAAGAGCTCGATGGAAAGCTTATCTGTTCCTATTTCAGATGTCATTAACATATTTTACGAAAAATCGTAAGAAATAAAATTTTGTTGGATCAAAACTAAAATATCGTCGAAATCATTGAAGAAGAAGTACCTTATCAGACGAAAATATGCTTTATCTAATAAGAGACATTTAAATATTTTTTAATTGCATAAATGGGCGGCATTTTATTCACAATTAATAGTGTTTTACATGGACAAAAAATTCGTTTAAATTTTTCCCATTAAGTACTAGAATTATAGAAATGTACTTTACGAAAAGAATCGGCAGTAGGACGGAAACGTGTTGACCACCGATTAGTTTTTTGCTAATAACTCTTGCATGCTTTGACCGACTTCTTCGACTAAATGCTCGATGGAAAGCTTATCAATTCCTCTTTCAGATAGCACTAACATATTTTACGAAAAGTCATAAGAAATAAAACTTTTTTGATCAAAACTAAAATATCCTCGAAATCATTGAAGAATAAGTACCTTATCAGACGAAAATATGCCTTATCTAATAAGAGACATTTAAATTTTTTTAATTGCACTAATGGGCGGCACTTTATTCAGAATTAATAGTTTTTTACATAGACAAAAAATTCGTTTAATTTTTTTCCATTAAATACTAGAATTATAGAATAGTACTATGTGAAAAGAATCGGCAGTAGGACGGAAACGTGTTGACCACCGATTAGTTTTTTGCTAATAACTCTTGCATCCTTCGACCGACTTTTTCGACCGACTTCTACGACTTAGAGCTCGATGGAAAGCTTATCAATTCCTATTTCAGATAGCATTAACATATTTTACGAAAAGTCATAAGAAATAAAACTTTTTTGATCAAAACTAAAATATCCTCGAAATCATTGAAGAAGAAGAACCTTATCAGACGAAAATATGCCGTATCTAAAAAGAGACATATAAATTTTTTTAATTGCACTAATGGGCGGCACTTTATTCAGAATTAATAGTTTTTTACATAGACAAAAAATTCGTTTAATTTTTTTCCATTAAATACTAGAATTATAGAATAGTACTATGTGAAAAGAATCGGCAGTAGGACGGAAACGTGTTGACCACCGATTAGTTTTTTGCTAATAACTCTTGCATCCTTCGACCGACTTTTTCGACCGACTTCTACGACTTAGAGCTCGATGGAAAGCTTATCTGTTCCTCTTTCAGATGGCATTAACATATTTTACGAAAAGTCGTAAGAAATAAAATTTTTTTGATCAAAACTAAAATATCCTTGAAATCATTGAAGACGAAGTACCTTATCAGACGAATATATACCTTATCTAATAACTGACATTTAAATTTTTTTAATTGCATAAATGGGCGGTATTTTATTCAGAATTAATAGTTTTTCAACATATTTTACGAAAAGTCGTAAGTTTAAAATTTTTTTGAACAAACCTAAAATATCCTCGAAATCATTAAAGAAGAAGTACCTAATCAGACGAAAATATGCCTTATCTAATAAGAGAAATTTAAATTTTTTTAATTGCATAAATGGGCGGCATTTTATTCAGAATTAATAGTTTTTTACATGGACAAAAAATTAGTTTAATTTTTTGCCATTAAATACAACAATTATTGAAAAGTACCTTGCGAAAATAATCGGCAGTAGGACGAAAACGTATTGACCACCGATTATTTTTTTGCTAATAACTCTTGCATCCTTTGACCGACTTCTTCGACTAAAAGCTCAACGGAAAGCTTATCTGTTCGTTTTTCAGATGGCATTAACATATTTTACGAAAAGCTGTAAGAAATAAAATTTTTTCCATCAAAACTAAAATATCCTTGAAATCATTGAAGACGAGGACCCTTTTCAGACGAAAATATACCTTATCTAATAAGAGACATTTAAATTTTTTTAATTGCATAAATGGGCGGCATTTTATTCAGAATTAATAGTTTTTTAACATATTTTACGAAAAGTCATAAGAAATAAAATTTTTTTGATCAAAACTAAAATATCCTCGAAATCATTAAATAAGAAGTACCTTATCAGACGAAAATATGCCTTATCCAATAGGAGACATTTAAATTTTTTTAATTGCATAAATGGGCGGCATTTTATTCAGAATTAATAGTTTTTTACATGGACAAAAAATTCGTTTAATTTTTTCCCATTAAATACTAGAATTATAGAAAAGTACTTTGCGAAAAGAATCGGCAGTAGGACGGAATCGTTTTGACCACCGATTAGTTTTTTGCTAATAACTCTTGCATCTTTCGACCGACTTCTTCGACAAAGAGCTCGATGGAAAGCTTATCTGTTCCTTTTTCAGATGTCATTAACATATTTAGGAAAAGTCGTAAAAAATAAAATTTTGTTTGATCAAAACTAAAATATCCTCGAAATCATTGAAGAAGAATTACCTAATCAGACGAAAATATGTCTTATCTAAAAAGACCATTAAAATTTTTTAATTGCAAGAATCGGCAGTAGGAGGAAAACGTATTGACCACCGATTAGTTTTTTGCTAATAACTCTTGCATCTTTTGACCGACTTCTTCGACTAAGAGCTCGATGGAAAGCTTATCAATTCCTCTTTTAGATAGCATTAATATATTTTACGAAAAGTCGTAAGAAATAAAATTTTTTTGATCAAAACTAAAATATCCTCCAAATCATTGAAGAAGAAGAAAATATGCTTTATCTAATAAGAGACATTTAAATTTTTTTTAATTGCATAAATGGGCAGCATTTTATTCAGAATTAATAGTGTTTTACATGGACAAAAAATTCGTTTAATTTTTTCCCATTAAATACTAGAATTATAGAAATGTACTTTGCGAAAAGAATCGGCAGTAGGACGGAAACGTGTTGACCACCGATTAGTTTTTGCTAATAACTCTTGCATCCTTTGACCGACTTCTTCGACTAAAAGCTCAACGGAAAGCTTATCTGTTCGTTTTTCAGATGGCATTAACATATTTTACGAAAAGTTGTAAGAAATAAAATTTTTTCCATCAAAACTAAAATATCCTTGAAATCATTGAAGACGAGGACCCTTTTCAGACGAAAATATACCTTATCTAATAAGAGACATTTAAATTTTTTTAATTGCATAAATGGGCGGCATTTTATTCAGAATTAATAGTTTTTTAACATATTTTACGAAAAGTCATAAGAAATAAAATTTTTTTGATCAAAACTAAAATATCCTGGAAATCATTGAAGAAGAAGTACCTAATCAGACGAAAATATGCCTTATTTAATAAAAGACATTTAAATTTTTTTAATTGCATAAATGGGTGGCATTTTATTCAGAATTAAAAGTTTCTTACATGGACAAAAAATTAGTTTAATTTTTTCCCATTAAATACTAGAATTATAGAAATGTACTTTGCGAAAATAATCGAGAGTAGGACGAAAACGTATTGACCACCGATTAGTTTTTTGCATTTTATTCAGAATTAATAGTTTTGTACATAGACAAAAAATTCGCTTAATTTTTTCCCATTAAATACTAGAATTATAGAAAAGTACTTTGCAAAAAGAATCGGCAGTAGGACGGAATCGTTTTGACCACCGATTAGTTTTTTGCTAATAACTCTTGCATCCTTCGACCTTATCAATGCGCTAAAAGAGAAAGGATTTAGTGTAAAAACTGCTTTCAATATACTAAATAAGGATAGAAAGCCGCAACCACTCTTCAAGGTTGAACTTAATCCAGAAATCATGCCGCTCAAGAAAAACGAAGTGCACCCGATATACAAACTTCAATTTCTACTGCACCGCAGAATCACTGTAGAAGAACCGCACAAACGCAATGGTCCCGTACAATGTACGAATTGCCAAGAATATGGCCATACTAGGTCGTACTGCACCCTACGCCCGGTATGTGTAGCTTGTGGAGAGCTCCATAATACCACAAACTGCCCAGCGAGCAAACAAGACGCCAACATAAAAAAGTGCGCCAACTGTGGCGGTAATCACACTGCTAACTACAAAGGTTGCCCAATATACAAGGAACTGAAGAGTCGACTCCAGCAGCGAGTGACCACTGCACGCTCCCGGAACGTACCGACTAATACCACTCCAACCAAATCCAACCCAGACGTGTACTTCTCGACTGCAGCCAGATCTTCACTTGGCCCTGAAATCTCACCCAAAAGCGTATCATTTGCGAGCGCTCTTAAATCCGGATTGGTTCCCCCTACCTCAAATACGCTTCACTCACAACCAACACATGTAGACCTAAATGCGGCCCAACAGTACCAACCATCGGAGCAGCAACAAAGCAGCTTTGAAGTAATGCTATCAACTATGCAGCAAAGCCTTATGGAGTTTATGTCATTTATGCGGACAACAATGCAGCATCTAATGCGAAACCAAAATCTGCTAATTCAAATGCTGATATCTCAGCAGTCTAAATAATCAATGGCTTCCCTACGCATATCTACGTGGAATGCTAATGGCGTCTCACAACACAAACTTGAGCTAGCTCAATTTCTATTTGACAAACACATTGACGTAATGCTACTCTCAGAAACACACCTTACAAACAAATATAATTTTAACATACGAGACTACGTATTTTACGGAGCAAACCATCCTGATGGCAAAGCACACGGGGGGACTGGTATTCTGATTAGAAACCGTCTCAAACACCACTGCCATAGAAGATTTGCTGAAAACTATCTACAGGCCACATCTATAAACATACAATTAGATAGTGGTAACCATCTAACACTAGCCGCCGTATACTGCCCCCCTCGCTTCAATATATCTGAAGCTGAGTTCATGCAGTTCTTTAACACACTCGGAGAACACTTCATAGCAGCAGGTGATTACAATGCAATTATACAATGCAATTATAAAAGCCAGCAATAAGCTCGACCATCTCTCTCCCGGCAGACCAACATACTGGCCGGCTGACCCCAATAAACTACCCGACCTAATTGACTTTGCAATAACAAAAAACATTCCCCGAACCTTGCTAAGCGCCGAAAGTCTTTCAGATCTCTCATCTGATCACTCGCCTGTATTAATTAACCTACTTCGACATCCAAAAACCGTAGATCAACCAAGTAGATTGACCTCGCACAAGACCAACTGGGTCAGTTACAAAAAATATTTTAGCTCACACATTGAGCTTGATCCTCCCCTAACCGTTGAAGCTGAGATCGACAGCTTCGTAAACAATCTAGAATCAGTCTTCGTTACCGCAGCTCGTATCTCAACACCCCAAACGGCACAAGCTCCACGTAACCAAAAGAAGACTAACCTACAAATCGAGCAGCTTGTTATCGAAAAGCGACGCTTACGTCGAGAATGGCAATCAACCAGATCGCCATCTGCACGACATAGGCTTAAGAGCGCCACACGCAACCTCTCTAAAGCGTTAAAGCAAGAAGAAGCATATACCCAACGCCGGTACATAGAACAACTATAAACATCCAGTACAAGAAACTCACTGTGGAGAGCTCACCCATCCCTAAGCTCACCGACAGAAACCGTGATGCCTATACGAAACCCTGCAGGCGGCTGGGCCCGCAGCGACGAAGATAGAGCGAGAACATTTGCAGCCCACCTTGAAAATGTGTTTCAACCAAATCCTTGCACAAATGCGACTACACTACCAGCATTAACAAACGACGCCGAGCTTCAACGTGACGCAATCGAGTTTCGACCAAACGAAATCGCTAGTATTATCAAAAAGGAACTGAACCCAAAAAAGTCACCGGGCTGCGATTTAATAACCCCAAAAATGATTATTGAGCTCCCATATTGTGCTGTTTGCACTATCGCGAAGCTCTTCAATGCCATCACTAAACTTGGCTATTTTCCAGAAAGATGGAAAAAGTCTATCATCATAATGATACCAAAGCCAGGAAAAGATCACACGATTCCCTCGTCTTACAGACCTATAAGTTTATTATCGTGTCTATCAAAACTCTTCGAAAAATGCGTGCTAACTCGGATCAACTCACTCCTGAGAATACACAACAAAATCCCCTCACACCAGTTCGGCTTTCGTGAAAAACACGGAACTATTGAGCAGGTTAATCGCATAACATCAGAAATACGAAGCGCGTTTGAAAACCGAGAATACTGCACAGCAATAATTTTGGATGTCTCACAAGCATTCGACAGAGTTTGGTTGGACGGCTTAATGCATAAAATTAAAACAATGCTTCCAAACAACACGCACAAGCTACTAAAGTCATACCTCTACGACAGGAAATTTACAGTGAGATGTAACAGTGATATGTCCGATGACCACATCATTAGAGCCGGAGTTCCTCAAGGTAGCGTACTTGGTCCAACGCTATATGTCCTCTACACATCAGACATCCCAATAAGCAGACGACTAACAACATCCACCTTTGCTGATGATACAGCTATTCTCAGCCGTTCCAGATGCCCTACGCAAGCAACAGCGCAGTTAGCTCTTCACCTGGTCGACATAGAAAAATGGCTAGCTGACTGGCGAATAAAAGTCAACGAACAAAAATGCAAACACGTTACGTTCACTCTAAACAGGCAAGACTGCCCACCGCTGATGTTAAACAACACTACGCTTCCGCAAACAAACGAAGTGACATACCTCGGAGTACACCTCGATAGAAGACTCACATGGCGCAGGCACATCGAGGCCAAGAGAACGCATTTAAAACTAAAAGCTAATAGCCTCCACTGGCTTATCAACGCTCGCTCTTCACTTAGTCTTGACTACAAAGTCCTGCTCTACAATTCTGTTCTCAAACCTATCTGGACCTACGGCTCCCAGTTATGGGGAAACGCTAGCAGTAGCAACATTGACATCATCCAGAGAACCCAGTCAAAGATATTGAGAACCATCACCGGGGCACCGTGGTATGTTCGAAACGAAAACATACAAAAAGATTTAAATATTCAACCAGTCAGAGATGTAATAGCAGAACTCAAGGAACAATACTACAGCAAGCTTTCTACGCACCCTAACCATCTCGCCAGAAGATTAACAAGGTTGAGCAGCCAATCCCGTCTTCGTCGAAATGACCTTCCAACCCAGCGATAGACCCTAGGGCCCCACGAGCAAACTACAGTTCAAAAGAACTGTTAATTAACGTTTAGTCTTAAGATCTGCAAACTTATTGTTAGTCTCATATGAAAGAGAAGATCCAATAAATAAAGCAAAGTAAAAAAAAAAAAAAAAAAAAAAATAACTCTTGCATCCTTCGACCGACTTCTTCGACTAAGAGCTCGATGGAAAGCTTATCTGTTCCTATTTCAGATGTCATTAACTTATTTTACGAAAAGTCGTAAGAAATAAAATTTTGTTTGATAAAAACTAAAATATCCTCGAAATCATTGAAGAAGAAGTACCTTATCAGACGAAAATATGCTTTATCTAATAAGAGACATTTAAATTTTTTTTAATTGCATAAATGGGCGGCCTTTTATTCAGAATTAATAGTGTTTTACATGGACAAAAAATTCGTTTAATTTTTTCCCATTAAATACTAGAATTATACAAATGTACTTTGCGAAAAGAATCGGCAGTAGGACGGAAACGTGTTGACCACCGATTAGTTTTTGCTAATTACTCTTGCATCCTTCGACCGACTTCTTCGACTAACGGCTCGATGGAAAGCTTATCTGTTCCTCTTTCAGATGGCATTAACATATTTTACGAAAAGTCGTAAGAAATAAAATTTTTTTGATCAAAACTAAAATATCCTCCAAATCATTGAAGAAGAAGAAAATATGCTTTATCTAATAAGAGACATTTAAATTTTTTTTAATTGCATAAATGGGCGGCATTTTATTCAGAATTAATAGTGTTTTACATGGACAAAAAATTCGTTTAAATTTTTCCCATTAAGTACTAGAATTATAGAAATGTACTTTGCGAAAAGAATCGGCAGTAGGACGGAAACGTGTTGACCACCGATTAGTTTTTGCTAATTACTCTTGCATCCTTCGACCGACTTCTTCGACTAAGAGCTCGATGGAAAGCTTATCTGTTCCTCTTTCAGATGGCATTAACATATTTTACGAAAAGTCGTAAAAAATAAAAAATAATCAATCACAAGGCCATCTATCGATCAAAATCTGTACTTGTATTACCATTGCATTCTTACACTTCTCAAGAATGTTTTCGGCAATCCATAAATATAAATAGATATTGAAATGGATTGGTGGTCAAGCAAAAGATCGCTGATGAAGGAGTGTGGCGACTCCCGAAACAGCTGTACGATCTGCCTGCTGCTTGCTAAACAGAGAGCAAGTTCTTGTGACATTGGTTGTGTGTCAAAAATTAAATTTGATTGTTATTTCCAATCAAATATGACCTATATATCCCGCATTAATATGAAAATATTTACCTTTCACAATATTAACGCAATTGGTCCACGCTATTAAAACAAATATAAATTCCTGTGGGGGAGATACCGCAGTTCAAAACAAAAAACACAAAAACTCAGCATTGAACTTATCAACGCTGGAATCTAATTAACATAAGGTTCATTGCAGTGACCAGTCAGAAAAATGACACCACTTGCGTTTAAAATGATCCTTGACACCAACCAATCAATCACAAGGCCATCTATCGATCAAAATCTGTACTTGTATTACCATTGCATTCTTACACTTCTCAAGAATGTTTTCGGCAATGCATAAATACAAATAGATATTGAAATGGATTGGTGGTCAAGCAAAAGATCGCTGATGAAGGAGTGTGGCGACTCCCGAAACAGCTGTACAATCTGCCTGCTGCTTGCTAAACAGAGAGCAAGTTCTTGTGACATTGGTTGTGTGTCAAAAATTAAATTTGATTGTTATTTCCAATCAAATATGACCTATATATCCCGCATTAATATGAAAATATTTACCTTTCACAAAATTTTTTTCATCAAAACTAAAATATCCTCGAAATCATTGAAGAAGAATTACCTTATCAGACGAAAATAAGCCGTATCTAAAAAGAGACATTTAAATTTTTTTTAATTGCATAAATGGGCGGCATTTTATTCAGAATTAATAGTTTTTTACATGGACAAAAAATTCGTTTAATTTTTTCCCATTAAATACTACAATTATAGAAAAGTACCTTGCGAAAATAATCGACAGTAGAACGAAAACGTATTGACCACCGATTAGTTTTTTGCATTTTATTCAGAATTAATAGTTTTTTACATGGACAAAAAATTCGTTTAATTTTTTCCCATTAAATACTAGAAATATAGAAAAGTACTTTGCGAAAATAATCGACAGTAGGACGAAAACGTATTGACCACCGATTAGTTTTTTGCTTATAACTCTTGCATCCTTTGACCGACTTCTTCGACTAAGAGCTCGATGGAAAGCTTATCAATTCCTCTTTCAGATAGCATTAACATATTTTACGAAAAGTCGAAAGAAATAAAATTTTTTTGAGTAAAACTAAAATATCCTCGAAATCATTGAAGAAGAAGTACCTAATCAGACGAAAATATGCCTTATCTAATAAGACCATTTAAATTTTTTAATTGCATAAACGGGCGGCATTTTATTTAAAATTAATAGTTTTTTACATGGACAAAATATGCCTTATCTAATAAGAGCATTTAAATTTTTTAATTGCATAAATGGGCGGCATTTTATTCAGAATTAATAGTTTTTTACATGGACAAAAAATTCGTTTAATTTTTTCCCATTAAATACTACACTTATAGAAAAGTACCTTGCGAAAATAATCGACAGTAGGACGAAAACGTATTGACCACCGATTAGTTTTTTGCATTTTATTCAGAATTAATAGTTTTTTACATGGACAAAAAATTCGTTTAATTTTTTCCCATTAAATACTAGAATTATAGAAAAGTACTTTGCTAAAATAATCGACAGTAGGACGAAAACGTATTGACCACCGATTAGTTTTTTGCTTATAACTCTTGCATCCTTTGACCGACTTCTTCGACTAAGAGCTCGATGGAAAGCTTATCAATTCCACTTTCAGATAGCATTAACATATTTTACGAAAAGTCGAAAGAAATAAAATTTTTTTGAGTAAAACTAAAATATTCTCGAAATCATTGAAGAAGAAGTACCTAATCAGACGAAAATATGCCTTATCTAATAAGACCATTTAAATTTTTTAATTGCATAAATGGGCGGCATTTTATTCAGAATTAATAGTTTTTTACATGGACAAAAAATTCGTTTAATTTTTTCCCATTAAATACTACACTTATAAAAAAGTACCTTGCGAAAATAATTGACAGTAGGACGAAAACGTATTGACCACCGATTAGTTTTTTGCATTTTATTCAGAATTAATAGTTTTTTACATGGACAAAAAATTCGTTTAATTTTTTCCCATTAAATACTACAATTATAGAAAAGTACCTTGCGAAAATAATCGACAGTAGGACGAAAACATATTGACCACCGATTAGTTTTTTGCTAATAACTCTTGCATCCTTTGACCGACTTCTTCGACTAAGAGCTCGATGGAAAGCTTATCAATTCCTCTTTCAGATAGCACTAACATATTTAACGAAAAGTCATAAGAAATAAAACTTTTTTGATCAAAACTAAAATATCCTCGAAATCATTGAAGAAGAAGTACCTAATCAGACGAAAATATGCCTTATCTAATAAGACCATTTAAATTTTTTAATTGCATAAATGGGTGGCATTTTATTCAGAATTAATAGTTTTTTACATGGACAAAAAATTCGTTTAAATTTTTCCCATTAAATACTAGAATTATAGAAATATACCTTGCGAAAACAATCGGCAGTAGGACGGAAACGTGTTGACCACCGATTAGTTTTTGCTAATTACTCTTGCGTTTAATTTTTTCCCATTAAATACTAGAATTATAGAAAAGTACTTTGCGAAAAGAATCGGCAGTAGGACGGAATCCTTTTGACCACCGATTAGTTTTTTGCTAATAACTCTTGCATTCTTCGACCGACTTCTTCGACTAAGAGCTCGATGGAAAGCTTATCTGTTTCTATTTCAGATGTCATTAACATATTTTACGAAAAGTCGTAAGAAATAAAATTTTGTTTGATCAAAACTAAAATATCCTCGAAATCATTGAAGAAAAATTACCTTATCAGACGAAAATATGCTTTATCTAATAAGAGACATTTAAATTTTTGTAATTGCATAAATGGGCGGCATTTTATTCAGAATTAATAGTGTTTTACATGGACAAAAAATTGGTTTAAATTTTTTCCATTAAGTACTAGAATTATATAAATGTACTTTGCGAAAAGAATCGGCAGTAGGACGGAAACGTGTTGACCACCGATTAGTTTTTGCTAATTACTCTTGCATCCTTCGACCGACTTCTTCGACTAACGGCTCGATGGAAAGCTTATCTGTTCCTCTTTCAGATGGCATTAACATATTTTACGAAAAGTCGTAAGAAATAAAATTTTTTTGATCAAAACTAAAATATCCTCCAAATCATTGAAGAAGAAGAAAATATGCTTTATCTAATAAGAGACATTTAAATTTTTTTTAATTGCATAAATGGGCGGCATTTTATTCAGAATTAATAGTGTTTTACATGGACAAAAAATTCGTTTAATTTTTTCCCATTAAATACTAGAATTATAGAAATGTACCTTGCGAAAACAATCGGCAGTAGGACGGAAACGTGTTGACCACCGATTAGTTTTTGCTAATTACTCTTGCGTTTAATTTTTTCCCATTAAATACTAGAATTATAGAAAAGTACTTTGCGAAAAGAATCGGCAGTAGGACGGAATCCTTTTGACCACCGATTAGTTTTTTGCTAATAACTCTTGCATTCTTCGACCGACTTCTTCGACTAAGAGCTCGATGGAAAGCTTATCTGTTTCTATTTCAGATGTCATTAACATATTTTACGAAAAGTCGTAAGAAATAAAATTTTGTTTGATCAAAACTAAAATATCCTCGAAATCATTGAAGAAAAAGTACCTTATCAGACGAAAATATGCTTTATCTAATAAGAGACATTTAAATTTTTGTAATTGCATAAATGGGCGGCATTTTATTCAGAATTAATAGTGTTTTACATGGACAAAAAATTGGTTTAAATTTTTTCCATTAAGTACTAGAATTATATAAATGTACTTTGCGAAAAGAATCGGCAGTAGGACGGAAACGTGTTGACCACCGATTAGTTTTTGCTAATTACTCTTGCATCCTTCGACCGACTTCTTCGACTAACGGCTCGATGGAAAGCTTATCTGTTCCTCTTTCAGATGGCATTAACATATTTTACGAAAAGTCGTAAGAAATAAAATTTTTTTGATCAAAACTAAAATATCCTCCAAATCATTGAAGAAGAAGAAAATATGCTTTATCTAATAAGAGACATTTAAATTTTTTTTAATTGCATAAATGGGCGGCATTTTATTCAGAATTAATAGTGTTTTACATGGACAAAAAATTCGTTTAAATTTTTCCCATTAAGTACTAGAATTATAGAAATGTACTTTGCGAAAAGAATCGGCAGTAGGACGCAAACGTGTTGACCACCGATTAGTTTTTGCTAATTACTCTTGCATCCTTCGACCGACTTCTTCGACTAAGAGCTCGATGGAAAGCTTATCTGTTCCTCTTTCAGATGGCATTAACATATTTTACGAAAAGTCGAATGAAATAAAATTTTTTTGAGTAAAACCAAAATATCCTCGAAATCATTGAAGAAGAATTACCTAATCAGACGAAAATATGTCTTATCTAAAAAGACCATTAAAATTTTTTAATTGCAAGAATCGGCAGTAGGAGGAAAGCATATTGACCACCGATTAGTTTTTTGCTAATAACTCTTGCATCTTTTGACCGACTTCTTCGACTTAGAGCTCGATGGAAAGCTTATCTGTTCCTCTTTCAGATGGCATTAACATATTTTACGAAAAGTCGTAAGAAATAAAATTTTTTTGATCAAAACTAAAATATCCTCCAAATCATTGAAGAAGAAGAAAATATGCTTTATCTAATAAGAGACATTTAAATTTTTTTTAATTGCATAAATGGGCAGCATTTTATTCAGAATTAATAGTGTTTTACATGGACAAAAAACTCGTTTAATTTTTCCCATTATATATTAGAATTATAGGAAAGTACTTTGCGAAAAAAATTGGCAGTAGGACGGAATCGTGTTGACCACCAATTAGTTTTTTGCTAATAACTCTTGCATCCATCAACCGACTTCTTCGACTTAGAGCTCGATGGAAAGCTTATCTGTTCCTCTTTCAGATGGCATTAACATATTTTACTAAGAGTCATAAGAAATAAAATTTTTTTGATCAAAACTAAAATATCCTCGAAATCATTGAAGAAGAAGTACCTAATCAGACGAAAATATGCCTTATCTAATAAGACCATTTAAATTTTTTAATTGCATAAATGGGCGGCATTTTATTCAGAATTAATAGTTTTTTACATGGTCAAAAAACTCGTTTAATTTTTTCCCATTAAATACTACAATTATAGAAAAGTACCTTGCGAAAATAATCGAGAGTAGGACGAAAACGTATTGACCACCGATTAGTTTTTTGCATTTTATTCAGAATTAATAGTTTTTTACATGGACAAAAAATTCGTTTAAAATTTTCCCATTAAATACTAGAATTATAGAAAAGTACTTTGCGAAAATAATCGGCAGTAGGACGGAATCCTTTTGACCATCGATTAGTTTTTTGCTAATAACTCTTGCATTCTTCGACCGACTTCTTCGACTAAGAGCTCGATGGAAAGCTTATCTGTTCCTATTTCAGATGTCATTAACATATTTTACGAAAAGTCGTAAGAAATAAAATTTTGTTTGATCAAAACTAAAATATCCTCGAAATCATTGAAGAAAAAGTACCTTATCAGACGAAAATATGCTTTATCTAATATGAGACATTTAAATTTTTGTAATTGCATAAATGGGCGGCATTTTATTCAGAATTAATAGTTTTTTAACATATTTTACGAAAAGTCATAAGAAATAAAATTTTTTTGATCAAAACTAAAATATACTCGAAATCATTGAAGAAGAAGTACCTTATCAGACGAAAATATGCCTTATCCAATAGGAGACATTTAAATTTTTTTAATTGCATAAATGGGCGGCATTTTATTCAGAATTAATAGTTGTTTACATGGACAAAAAATTCGCTTAATTTTTTCCCATTAAATACTAGAATTATAGAAAAGTACTTTGCGAAAAGAATCGGCAGTAGGACGGAATCGTTTTGACCACCGATTAGTTTTTTGCTAATAACTCTTGCATCCTTCGACCGACTTCTTCGACTAAGAGCTCGATGGAAAGCTTATCTGTTCCTATTTCAGATGTCATTAACTTATTTTACGAAAAGTCGTAAGAAATAAAACTTTGTTTGATCAAAACTAAAATATCCTCGAAATCATTGAAGAAGAAGTACCTTATCAGACGAAAATATGCTTTATCTAATAAGAGACATTTAAATTTTTTTTAATTGCATAAATGGGCGGCCTTTTATTCAGAATTAATAGTGTTTTACATGGACAAAAAATTCGTTTAATTTTTTCCCATTAAATACTAGAATTATACAAATGTACTTTGCGAAAAGAATCGGCAGTAGGACGGAAACGTGTTGACCACCGATTAGTTTTTGCTAATTACTCTTGCATCCTTCGACCGACTTCTTCGACTAACGGCTCGATGGAAAGCTTATCTGTTCCTCTTTCAGATGGCATTAACATATTTTACGAAAAGTCGTAAGAAAAAAATTTTTTTTGATCAAAACTAAAATATCCTCCAAATCATTGAAGAAGAAGAAAATATGGTTTATCTAATAAGAGACATTTAAATTTTTTTTATTGCATAAATGGGCGGGATTTTATTCAGAATTAATAGTGTTTTACATGGACAAAAAATTCGTTTAAATTTTTCCCATTAAGTACTAGAATTATAGAAATGTACTTTGCGAAAAGAATCGGCAGTAGGACGGAAACGTGTTGACCACCGATTAGTTTTTGCTAGTTACTCTTGCATCCTTCGACCGACTTCTTCGACTAAGAGCTCGATGGAAAGCTTATCTGTTCCTCTTTCAGATGGCATTAACATATTTTACGAAAAGTCGTAAAAAATAAAAAATAATCAATCACAAGGCCATCTATCGATCAAAATCTGTACTTGTATTACCATTGCATTCTTACACTTCTCAAGAATGTTTTCGGCAATGCATAAATATAAATAGATATTGAAATGGATTGGTGGTCAAGCAAAAGATCGCTGATGAAGGAGTGTGGCGACTCCCGAAACAGCTGTACGATCTGCCTGCTGCTTGCTAAACAGAGAGCAAGTTCTTGTGACATTGGTTGTGTGTCAAAAATTAAATTTGATTGTTATTTCCAATCAAATATGACCTATATATCCCGCATTAATATGAAAATATTTACCTTTCACAATATTAACGCAATTGGTCCACGCTATTAAAACAAATATAAATTCCTGTGGGGGAGATACCGCAGTTCAAAACAAAAAACACAAAAACTCAGCATTGAACTTATCAACGCTGGAATCTAATTAACATAAGGTTCATTGCAGTGACCAGTCAGAAAAATGACACCACTTGCGTTTAAAATGATCCTTGACACCAACCAATCAATCACAAGGCCATCTATCGATCAAAATCTGTACTTGTATTACCATTGCATTCTTACACTTCTCAAGAATGTTTTCGGCAATGCATAAATATAAATAGATATTGAAATGGATTGGTGGTCAAGCAAAAGATCGCTGATGAAGGAGTGTGGCGACTCCCGAAACAGCTGTACGATCTGCCTGCTGCTTGCTAAACAGAGAGCAAGTTCTTGTGACATTGGTTGTGTGTCAAAAATTAAATTTGATTGTTATTTCCAATCAAATATGACCTATATATCCCGCATTAATATGAAAATATTTACCTTTCACAAAATTTTTTTCATCAAAACTAAAATATCCTCGAAATCATTGAAGAAGAATTACCTTATCAGACGAAAATAAGCCGTATCTAAAAAGAGATATTTAAATTTTTTTTAATTGCATAAATGGGCGGCATTTTATTCAGAATTAATAGTTTTTTACATGGACAAAAAATTCGTTTAATTTTTTCCCATTAAATACTACACTTATAGAAAAGTACCTTGCGAAAATAATCGACAGTAGGACGAAAACATATTGACCACCGATTAGTTTTTTGCTAATAACTCTTGCCTCCTTTGACCGACTTCTTCGACTAAGAGCTCGATGGAAAGCTTATCAATTCCTCTTTCAGATAGCACTAACATATTTAACGAAAAGTCATAAGAAATAAAACTTTTTTGATCAAAACTAAAATATCCTCGAAATCATTAAAGAAGTAGTACCTAATCAGACAAAAATATGCCTTATCTAATAAGACCATTTAAATTTTTTAATTGCATAAATGGATGGCATTTTATTCAGAATTAATAGTTTTTTACATGGACAAAAAATTCGTTTAAATTTTTCCCATTAAATACTAGAATTATAGAAATGTACCTTGCGAAAACAATCGGCAGTAGGACGGAAACGTGTTGACCACCGATTAGTTTTTGCTAATTACTCTTGCGTTTAATTTTTTCCCATTAAATACTAGAATTATAGAAAAGTACTTTGCGAAAAGAATCGGCAGTAGGACGGAATCCTTTTGACCACCGATTAGTTTTTGCTAATTACTCTTGCATCCTTCGACCGACTTCTTCGACTTAGAGCTCGATGGAAAGCTTATCTGTTTCTATTTCAGATGTCATTAACATATTTTACGAAAAGTCGTAAGAAATAAAATTTTGTTTGATCAAAACTAAAATATCCTCGAAATCATTGAAGAAAAAGTACCTTATCAGACGAAAATATGCTTTATCTAATAAGAGACATTTAAATTTTTGTAATTGCATAAATGGGCGGCATTTTATTCAGAATTAATAGTTTTATAACATATTTTACGAAAAGTCATAAGAAATAAAATTTTTTTGATCAAAACTAAAATGTCCTCGAAATCATTGAAGAAGAAGTACCTTATCAGACGAAAATATGCCTTATCCAATAGGAGACATTTAAATTTTTTTAATTGCATAAATGGGCGGCATTTTATTCACAATTAATAGTTTTTTACATGGACAAAAAATTCGCTTAATTTTTTCCCATTAAATACTAGAATTATAGAAAAGTACGTTGCGAAAAGAATCGGCAGTAGGACGGAATCGTTTTGACCACCGATTAGTTTTTTGCTAATAACTCTTGCATCCTTCGACCGACTTCTTCGACTAAGAGCTCGATGGAAAGCTTATCTGTTCCTCTTTCAGATGGTATTAACATATATTACGAAATGTCGTAAGAAATAAAATTTTTTTAATCAAAACTAAAATATCCTCGAAATCATTGAAGAAAAAGTACCTTATCAGACGAAAATATGCTTTATCTAATAAGCGACATTTAAATTTTTTTTAATTGCATAAATGGGCGGCATTTTATTCAGAATTAATAGTGTTTTACATGGACAAAAAATTCGTTTAATTTTTTCCCATTAAATACTAGAATTATAGAAATGTACCTTGCGAAAACAATCGGCAGTAGGACGGAAACGTGTTGACCACCGATTAGTTTTTGCTAATTACTCTTGCGTTTAATTTTTTCCCATTAAATACTAGAATTATAGAAAAGTACTTTGCGAAAAGAATCGGCAGTAGGACGGAATCCTTTTGACCACCGATTAGTTTTTTGCTAATAACTCTTGCATTCTTCGACCGACTTCTTCGACTAAGAGCTCGATGGAAAGCTTATCTGTTTCTATTTCAGATGTCATTAACATATTTTACGAAAAGTCGTAAGAAATAAAATTTTGTTTGATCAAAACTAAAATATCCTCGAAATCATTGAAGAAAAAGTACCTTATCAGACGAAAATATGCTTTATCTAATAAGAGACATTTAAATTTTTGTAATTGCATAAATGGGCGGCATTTTATTCAGAATTAATAGTTTTTTAACATATTTTACGAAAAGTCATAAGAAATAAAATTTTTTTGATCAAAACTAAAATATACTCGAAATCATTGAAGAAGAAGTACCTTATCAGACGAAAATATGCCTTATCCAATAGGAGACATTTAAATTTTTTTAATTGCATAAATGGGCGGCATTTTATTCACAATTAATAGTTTTTTACATGGACAAAAAATTCGCTTAATTTTTTTCCATTAAATACTAGAATTATAGAAAAGTACGTTGCGAAAAGAATCGGCAGTAGGACGGAATCGTTTTGACCACCGATTAGTTTTTTGCTAATAACTCTTGCATCCTTCGACCGACTTCTTCGACTAAGAGCTCGATGGAAAGCTTATCTGTTCCTATTTCAGATGTCATTAACTTATTTTACGAAAAGTCGTAAGAAATAAAATTTTGTTTGATCAAAACTAAAATATCCTCGAAATCATTGAAGAAGAAGTACCTTATCAGACGAAAATATGCTTTATCTAATAAGAGACATTTAAATTTTTTTTAATTGCATAAATGGGCGGCATTTTATTCAGAATTAATAGTGTTTTACATGGACAAAAAATTGGTTTAAATTTTTCCCATTAAGTACTAGAATTATAGAAATGTACTTTGCGAAAAGAATCGGCAGTAGGACGGAAACGTGTTGACCACCGATTAGTTTTTGCTAATTACTCTTGCATCCTTCGACCGACTTCTTCGACTAACGGCTCGATGGAAAGCTTATCTGTTCCTCTTTCAGATGGCATTAACATATTTTACGAAAATTCGTAAGAAATAAAATTTTTTTGATCAAAACTAAAATATCCTCCAAATCATTGAAGAAAAAGTACCTTATCAGACGAAAATATGCTTTATCTAATAAGAGACATTTACATTTTTGTAATTGCATAAATGGGCGGCATTTTATTCAGAATTAATAGTTTTATAACATATTTTACGAAAAGTCATAAGAAATAAAATTTTTTTGATCAAAACTAAAATGTCCTCGAAATCATTGAAGAAGAAGTACCTTATCAGACGAAAATATGCCTTATCCAATAGGAGACATTTAAATTTTTTTAATTGCATAAATGGGCGGCATTTTATTCACAATTAATAGTTTTTTACATGGACAAAAAATTCGCTTAATTTTTTCCCATTAAATACTAGAATTATAGAAAAGTACGTTGCGAAAAGAATCGGCAGTAGGACGGAATCGTTTTGACCACCGATTAGTTTTTTGCTAATAACTCTTGCATCCTTCGACCGACTTCTTCGACTAAGAGCTCGATGGAAAGCTTATCTGTTCCTCTTTCAGATGGTATTAACATATATTACGAAAAGTCGTAAGAAATAAAATTTTTTTGATCAAAACTAAAATATCCTCGAAATCATTGAAGAAAAAGTACCTTATCAGACGAAAATATGCTTTATCTAATAAGCGACATTTAATTTTTTTTTAATTGCATAAATGGGCGGCATTTTATTCAGAATTAATAGTGTTTTACATGGACAAAAAATTCGTTTAATTTTTTCCCATTAAATACTAGAATTATAGAAATGTACCTTGCGAAAACAATCGGCAGTAGGACGGAAACGTGTTGACCACCGATTAGTTTTTGCTAATTACTCTTGCGTTTAATTTTTTCCCATTAAATACTAGAATTATAGAAAAGTACTTTGCGAAAAGAATCGGCAGTAGGACGGAATCCTTTTGACCACCGATTAGTTTTTTGCTAATAACTCTTGCATTCTTCGACCGACTTCTTCGACTAAGAGCTCGATGGAAAGCTTATCTGTTTCTATTTCAGATGTCATTAACATATTTTACGAAAAGTCGTAAGCAATAAAATTTTTTTGATCAAAACTAAAATATCCTCGAAATCATTGAAGAAAAAGTACCTTATCAGACGAAAATATGCTTTATCTAATAAGCGACATTTAAATTTTTTTTAATTGCATAAATGGGCGGCATTTTATTCAGAATTAATAGTGTTTTACATGGACAAAAAATTCGTTTAATTTTTTCCCATTAAATACTAGAATTATAGAAATGTACCTTGCGAAAACAATCGGCAGTAGGACGGAAACGTGTTGACCACCGATTAGTTTTTGCTAATTACTCTTGCGTTTAATTTTTTCCCATTAAATACTAGAATTATAGAAAAGTACTTTGCGAAAAGAATCGGCAGTAGGACGGAATCCTTTTGACCACCGATTAGTTTTTTGCTAATAACTCTTGCATTCTTCGACCGACTTCTTCGACTAAGAGCTCGATGGAAAGCTTATCTGTTTCTATTTCAGATGTCATTAACATATTTTACGAAAAGTCGTAAGAAATAAAATTTTGTTTGATCAAAACTAAAATATCCTCGAAATCATTGAAGAAAAAGTACCTTATCAGACGAAAATATGCTTTATCTAATAAGAGACATTTAAATTTTTGTAATTGCATAAATGGGCGGCATTTTATTCAGAATTAATAGTTCTATAACATATTTTACGAAAAGTCATAAGAAATAAAATTTTTTTGATCAAAACTAAAATGTTCTCGAAATCATTGAAGAAGAAGTACCTTATCAGACGAAAATATGCCTTATCCAATAGGAGACATTTAAATTTTTTTAATTGCATAAATGAGCGGCATTTTATTCACAATTAATAGTTTTTTACATGGACAAAAAATTCGCTTAATTTTTTCCCATTAAATACTAGAATTATAGAAAAGTACGTTGCGAAAAGAATCGGCAGTAGGACGGAATCGTTTTGACCACCGATTAGTTTTTTGCTAATAACTCTTGCATCCTTCGACCGACTTCTTCGACTAAGAGCTCGATGGAAAGCTTATCTGTTCCTATTTCAGATGTCATTAACTTATTTTACGAAAAGTCGTAAGAAATAAAATTTTGTTTGATCAAAACTAAAATATCCTCGAAATCATTGAAGAAGAAGTACCTTATCAGACGAAAATATGCTTTATCTAATAAGAGACATTTAAATTTTTTTTAATTGCATAAATGGGCGGCATTTTATTCAGAATTAATAGTGTTTTACATGGACAAAAAATTGGTTTAAATTTTTCCCATTAAGTACTAGAATTATAGAAATGTACTTTGCGAAAAGAATCGGCAGTAGGACGGAAACGTGTTGACCACCGATTAGTTTTTGCTAATTACTCTTGCATCCTTCGACCGACTTCTTCGACTAACGGCTCGATGGAAAGCTTATATGTTCCTCTTTCAGATGGCATTAACATATTTTACGAAAAGTCGTAAGAAATAAAATTTTTTTGATCAAAACTAAAATATCCTCCAAATCATTGAAGAAGAAGAAAATATGCTTTATCTAATTAGAGACATTTAAATTTTTTTTAATTGCATAAATGGGCGGCACTTTATTCAGAATTAATAGTGTTTTACATGGACAAAAAATTCGTTTAAATTTTTCCCATTAAGTACTAGAATTATAGAAATGTACTTTGCGAAAAGAATCGGCAGTAGGACGGAAACGTGTTGACCACCGATTAGTTTTTGCTAATTACTCTTGCATCCTTCGACCGACTTCTTCGACTAAGAGCTCGATGGAAAGCTTATCTGTTCCTCTTTCAGATGGCATTAACATATTTTACGAAAAGTCGTAAAAAATAAAATTTTTTTCATCAAAACTAAAATATCCTCGAAATCATTGAAGAAGAATTACCTTATCAGACGAAAATATCCCGTATCTAAAAAGAGACATTTAAATTTTTTTTAATTGCATAAATATGCGGCATTTTATTCAGAATTAATAGTTTTTTACATGGACAAAAAATTCGTTTAATTTTTTCCCATTAAATACTACAATTATAGAAAAGTACCTTGCGAAAATAATCGACAGTAGGACGAAAACGTATTGACCACCGATTAGTTTTTTGCTAATAACTCTTGCATCCTTTGACCGACTTCTTCGACTAAGAGCTCGATGGAAAGCTTATCAATTCCTCTTTCAGATAGCACTTACATATTTTAAAAAAAGTCATAAGAAATAAAACTTTTTTGATCAAAACTAAAATATCCTCGAAATCATTGAAGAAGAAGTACCTTATCAGACGAAAATATGCTTTATCTAATAAGAGACATTTAAATTTTTTTTTAATTGCATAAATGGGCGGCATTTTATTCAGAATTAATAGTGTTTTACATGGACAAAAAATTGGTTTAAATTTTTCCCATTAAGTACTAGAATTATAGAAATGTACTTTGCGAAAAGAATCGGCAGTAGGACGGAAACGTGTTGACCACCGATTAGTTTTTGCTAATTACTCTTGCATCCTTCGACCGACTTCTTCGACTAACGGCTCGATGGAAAGCTTATCTGTTCCTCTTTCAGATGGCATTAACATATTTTACGAAAATTCGTAAGAAATAAAATTTTTTTGATCAAAACTAAAATATCCTCCAAATCATTGAAGAAAAAGTACCTTATCAGACGAAAATATGCTTTATCTAATAAGAGACATTTAAATTTTTGTAATTGCATAAATGGGCGGCATTTTATTCAGAATTAATAGTTTTATAACATATTTTACGAAAAGTCATAAGAAATAAAATTTTTTTGATCAAAACTAAAATGTCCTCGAAATCATTGAAGAAGAAGTACCTTATCAGACGAAAATATGCCTTATCCAATAGGAGACATTTAAATTTTTTTAATTGCATAAATGGGCGGCATTTTATTCACAATTAATAGTTTTTTACATGGACAAAAAATTCGCTTAATTTTTTCCCATTAAATACTAGAATTATAGAAAAGTACGTTGCGAAAAGAATCGGCAGTAGGACGGAATCGTTTTGACCACCGATTAGTTTTTTGCTAATAACTCTTGCATCCTTCGACCGACTTCTTCGACTAAGAGCTCGATGGAAAGCTTATCTGTTCCTCTTTCAGATGGTATTAACATATATTACGAAAAGTCGTAAGAAATAAAATTTTTTTGATCAAAACTAAAATATCCTCGAAATCATTGAAGAAAAAGTACCTTATCAGACGAAAATATGCTTTATCTAATAAGCGACATTTAATTTTTTTTTAATTGCATAAATGGGCGGCATTTTATTCAGAATTAATAGTGTTTTACATGGACAAAAAATTCGTTTAATTTTTTCCCATTAAATACTAGAATTATAGAAATGTACCTTGCGAAAACAATCGGCAGTAGGACGGAAACGTGTTGACCACCGATTAGTTTTTGCTAATTACTCTTGCGTTTAATTTTTTCCCATTAAATACTAGAATTATAGAAAAGTACTTTGCGAAAAGAATCGGCAGTAGGACGGAATCCTTTTGACCACCGATTAGTTTTTTGCTAATAACTCTTGCATTCTTCGACCGACTTCTTCGACTAAGAGCTCGATGGAAAGCTTATCTGTTTCTATTTCAGATGTCATTAACATATTTTACGAAAAGTCGTAAGCAATAAAATTTTTTTGATCAAAACTAAAATATCCTCGAAATCATTGAAGAAAAAGTACCTTATCAGACGAAAATATGCTTTATCTAATAAGCGACATTTAAATTTTTTTTAATTGCATAAATGGGCGGCATTTTATTCAGAATTAATAGTGTTTTACATGGACAAAAAATTCGTTTAATTTTTTCCCATTAAATACTAGAATTATAGAAATGTACCTTGCGAAAACAATCGGCAGTAGGACGGAAACGTGTTGACCACCGATTAGTTTTTGCTAATTACTCTTGCGTTTAATTTTTTCCCATTAAATACTAGAATTATAGAAAAGTACTTTGCGAAAAGAATCGGCAGTAGGACGGAATCCTTTTGACCACCGATTAGTTTTTTGCTAATAACTCTTGCATTCTTCGACCGACTTCTTCGACTAAGAGCTCGATGGAAAGCTTATCTGTTTCTATTTCAGATGTCATTAACATATTTTACGAAAAGTCGTAAGAAATAAAATTTTGTTTGATCAAAACTAAAATATCCTCGAAATCATTGAAGAAAAAGTACCTTATCAGACGAAAATATGCTTTATCTAATAAGAGACATTTAAATTTTTGTAATTGCATAAATGGGCGGCATTTTATTCAGAATTAATAGTTCTATAACATATTTTACGAAAAGTCATAAGAAATAAAATTTTTTTGATCAAAACTAAAATGTTCTCGAAATCATTGAAGAAGAAGTACCTTATCAGACGAAAATATGCCTTATCCAATAGGAGACATTTAAATTTTTTTAATTGCATAAATGAGCGGCATTTTATTCACAATTAATAGTTTTTTACATGGACAAAAAATTCGCTTAATTTTTTCCCATTAAATACTAGAATTATAGAAAAGTACGTTGCGAAAAGAATCGGCAGTAGGACGGAATCGTTTTGACCACCGATTAGTTTTTTGCTAATAACTCTTGCATCCTTCGACCGACTTCTTCGACTAAGAGCTCGATGGAAAGCTTATCTGTTCCTATTTCAGATGTCATTAACTTATTTTACGAAAAGTCGTAAGAAATAAAATTTTGTTTGATCAAAACTAAAATATCCTCGAAATCATTGAAGAAGAAGTACCTTATCAGACGAAAATATGCTTTATCTAATAAGAGACATTTAAATTTTTTTTAATTGCATAAATGGGCGGCATTTTATTCAGAATTAATAGTGTTTTACATGGACAAAAAATTGGTTTAAATTTTTCCCATTAAGTACTAGAATTATAGAAATGTACTTTGCGAAAAGAATCGGCAGTAGGACGGAAACGTGTTGACCACCGATTAGTTTTTGCTAATTACTCTTGCATCCTTCGACCGACTTCTTCGACTAACGGCTCGATGGAAAGCTTATATGTTCCTCTTTCAGATGGCATTAACATATTTTACGAAAAGTCGTAAGAAATAAAATTTTTTTGATCAAAACTAAAATATCCTCCAAATCATTGAAGAAGAAGAAAATATGCTTTATCTAATTAGAGACATTTAAATTTTTTTTAATTGCATAAATGGGCGGCACTTTATTCAGAATTAATAGTGTTTTACATGGACAAAAAATTCGTTTAAATTTTTCCCATTAAGTACTAGAATTATAGAAATGTACTTTGCGAAAAGAATCGGCAGTAGGACGGAAACGTGTTGACCACCGATTAGTTTTTGCTAATTACTCTTGCATCCTTCGACCGACTTCTTCGACTAAGAGCTCGATGGAAAGCTTATCTGTTCCTCTTTCAGATGGCATTAACATATTTTACGAAAAGTCGTAAAAAATAAAATTTTTTTCATCAAAACTAAAATATCCTCGAAATCATTGAAGAAGAATTACCTTATCAGACGAAAATATCCCGTATCTAAAAAGAGACATTTAAATTTTTTTTAATTGCATAAATATGCGGCATTTTATTCAGAATTAATAGTTTTTTACATGGACAAAAAATTCGTTTAATTTTTTCCCATTAAATACTACAATTATAGAAAAGTACCTTGCGAAAATAATCGACAGTAGGACGAAAACGTATTGACCACCGATTAGTTTTTTGCTAATAACTCTTGCATCCTTTGACCGACTTCTTCGACTAAGAGCTCGATGGAAAGCTTATCAATTCCTCTTTCAGATAGCACTTACATATTTTAAAAAAAGTCATAAGAAATAAAACTTTTTTGATCAAAACTAAAATATCCTCGAAATCATTGAAGAAGAAGTACCTTATCAGACGAAAATATGCTTTATCTAATAAGAGACATTTAAATTTTTTTTTAATTGCATAAATGGGCGGCATTTTATTCAGAATTAATAGTGTTTTACATGGACAAAAAATTGGTTTAAATTTTTCCCATTAAGTACTAGAATTATAGAAATGTACTTTGCGAAAAGAATCGGCAGTAGGACGGAAACGTGTTGACCACCGATTAGTTTTTGCTAATTACTCTTGCATCCTTCGACCGACTTCTTCGACTAACGGCTCGATGGAAAGCTTATCTGTTCCTCTTTCAGATGGCATTAACATATTTTACGAAAATTCGTAAGAAATAAAATTTTTTTGATCAAAACTAAAATATCCTCCAAATCATTGAAGAAAAAGTACCTTATCAGACGAAAATATGCTTTATCTAATAAGAGACATTTAAATTTTTGTAATTGCATAAATGGGCGGCATTTTATTCAGAATTAATAGTTTTATAACATATTTTACGAAAAGTCATAAGAAATAAAATTTTTTTGATCAAAACTAAAATGTCCTCGAAATCATTGAAGAAGAAGTACCTTATCAGACGAAAATATGCCTTATCCAATAGGAGACATTTAAATTTTTTTAATTGCATAAATGGGCGGCATTTTATTCACAATTAATAGTTTTTTACATGGACAAAAAATTCGCTTAATTTTTTCCCATTAAATACTAGAATTATAGAAAAGTACGTTGCGAAAAGAATCGGCAGTAGGACGGAATCGTTTTGACCACCGATTAGTTTTTTGCTAATAACTCTTGCATCCTTCGACCGACTTCTTCGACTAAGAGCTCGATGGAAAGCTTATCTGTTCCTCTTTCAGATGGTATTAACATATATTACAAAAAGTCGTAAGAAATAAAATTTTTTTGATCAAAACTAAAATATCCTCGAAATCATTGAAGAAAAAGTACCTTATCAGACGAAAATATGCTTTATCTAATAAGCGACATTTAAATTTTTTTTAATTCCATAAATGGGCGGCATTTTATTCAGAATTAATAGTGTTTTACATGGACAAAAAATTCGTTTAATTTTTTCCCATTAAATACTAGAATTATAGAAATGTACCTTGCGAAAACAATCGGCAGTAGGACGGAAACGTGTTGACCACCGATTAGTTTTTGCTAATTACTCTTGCGTTTAATTTTTTCCCATTAAATACTAGAATTATAGAAAAGTACTTTGCGAAAAGAATCGGCAGTAGGACGGAATCCTTTTGACCACCGATTAGTTTTTTGCTAATAACTCTTGCATCCTTTGACCGACTTCTTCGACTAAGAGCTCGATGGAAAGCTTATCTGTTTCTATTTCAGATGTCATTAACATATTTTACGAAAAGTCGTAAGAAATAAAATTTTGTTTGATCAAAACTAAAATATCCTCGAAATCATTGAAGAAAAAGTACCTTATCAGACGAAAATATGCTTTATCTAATAAGAGACATTTAAATTTTTGTAATTGCATAAATGGGCGGCATTTTATTCAGAATTAATAGTTTTATAACATATTTTACGAAAAGTCATAAGAAATAAAATTTTTTTGATCAAAACTAAAATGTCCTCGAAATCATTGAAGAAGAAGTACCTTATCAGACGAAAATATGCCTTATCCAATAGGAGACATTTACATTTTTTTTAATTGCATAAATGGGCGGCATTTTATTCACAATTAATAGTTTTTTACATGGACAAAAAATTCGCTTAATTTTTTCCCATTAAATACTAGAATTATAGAAAAGTACGTTGCGAAAAGAATCGGCAGTAGGACGGAATCGTTTTGACCACCGATTAGTTTTTTGCTAATAACTCTTGCATCCTTCGACCGACTTCTTCGACTAAGAGCTCGATGGAAAGCTTATCTGTTCCTATTTCAGATGTCATTAACTTATTTTACGAAAAGTCGTAAGAAATAAAATTTTGTTTGATCAAAACTAAAATATCCTCGAAATCATTGAAGAAGAAGTACCTTATCAGACGAAAATATGCTTTATCTAATAAGAGACATTTAAATTTTTTTTAATTGCATAAATGGGCGGCATTTTATTCAGAATTAATAGTGTTTTACATGGACAAAAAATTGGTTTAAATTTTTCCCATTAAGTACTAGAATTATAGAAATGTACTTTGCGAAAAGAATCGGCAGTAGGACGGAAACGTGTTGACCACCGATTAGTTTTTGCTAATTACTCTTGCATCCTTCGACCGACTTCTTCGACTAACGGCTCGATGGAAAGCTTATATGTTCCTCTTTCAGATGGCATTAACATATTTTACGAAAAGTCGTAAGAAATAAAATTTTTTTGATCAAAACTAAAATATCCTCCAAATCATTGAAGAAGAAGAAAATATGCTTTATCTAATAAGAGACATTTAAATTTTTTTTAATTGCATAAATGGGCGGCACTTTATTCAGAATTAATAGTGTTTTACATGGACAAAAAATTCGTTTAAATTTTTCCCATTAAGTACTAGAATTATAGAAATGTACTTTGCGAAAAGAATCGGCAGTAGGACGGAAACGTGTTGACCACCGATTAGTTTTTGCTAATTACTCTTGCATCCTTCGACCGACTTCTTCGACTAAGAGCTCGATGGAAAGCTTATCTGTTCCTCTTTCAGATGGCATTAACATATTTTACGAAAAGTCGTAAAAAATAAAATTTTTTTCATCAAAACTAAAATATCCTCGAAATCATTGAAGAAGAATTACCTTATCAGACGAAAATATCCCGTATCTAAAAAGAGACATTTAAATTTTTTTTAATTGCATAAATGGGCGGCATTTTATTCAGAATTAATAGTTTTTTACATGGACAAAAAATTCGTTTAATTTTTTCCCCTTTAAATACTACAATTATAGAAAAGTACCTTGCGAAAATAATCGACAGTAGGACGAAAACATATTGACCACCGATTAGTTTTTTGCTAATAACTCTTGCATCCTTTGACCGACTTCTTCGACTAAGAGCTCGATGGAAAGCTTATCAATTCCTCTTTCAGATAGCACTAACATATTTTACGAAAAGTCATAAGAAATAAAACTTTTTTGATCAAAACTAAAATATCCTCGAAATCATTGAAGAAGAAGTACCTAATCAGACGAAAATATGCCTTATCTAATAAGACCGTTTAAATTTTTTAATTGCATAAATGGGTGGCATTTTATTCAGAATTAATAGTTTTTTACATGGACAAAAAATTCGTTTAATTTTTTCCCCTTTAAATACTACAATTATAGAAAAGTACCTTGCGAAAATAATCGACAGTAGGACGAAAACGTATTGACCACCGATTAGTTTTTTGCTAATAACTCTTGCATCCTTTGACCGACTTCTTCGACTAAGAGCTCGATGGAAAGCTTATCAATTCCTCTTTCAGATAGCACTTACATATTTTAAAAAAAGTCATAAGAAATAAAACTTTTTTGATCAAAACTAAAATATCCTCGAAATCATTGAAGAAGAAGTACCTTATCAGACGAAAATATGCTTTATCTAATAAGAGACATTTAAATTTTTTTTTAATTGCATAAATGGGCGGCATTTTATTCAGAATTAATAGTGTTTTACATGGACAAAAAATTGGTTTAAATTTTTCCCATTAAGTACTAGAATTATAGAAATGTACTTTGCGAAAAGAATCGGCAGTAGGACGGAAACGTGTTGACCACCGATTAGTTTTTGCTAATTACTCTTGCATCCTTCGACCGACTTCTTCGACTAACGGCTCGATGGAAAGCTTATCTGTTCCTCTTTCAGATGGCATTAACATATTTTACGAAAATTCGTAAGAAATAAAATTTTTTTGATCAAAACTAAAATATCCTCCAAATCATTGAAGAAAAAGTACCTTATCAGACGAAAATATGCTTTATCTAATAAGAGACATTTAAATTTTTGTAATTGCATAAATGGGCGGCATTTTATTCAGAATTAATAGTTTTATAACATATTTTACGAAAAGTCATAAGAAATAAAATTTTTTTGATCAAAACTAAAATGTCCTCGAAATCATTGAAGAAGAAGTACCTTATCAGACGAAAATATGCCTTATCCAATAGGAGACATTTAAATTTTTTAATTGCATAAATGGGCGGCATTTTATTCACAATTAATAGTTTTTTACATGGACAAAAAATTCGCTTAATTTTTTCCCATTAAATACTAGAATTATAGAAAAGTACGTTGCGAAAAGAATCGGCAGTAGGACGGAATCGTTTTGACCACCGATTAGTTTTTTGCTAATAACTCTTGCATCCTTTGACCGACTTCTTCGACTAAGAGCTCGATGGAAAGCTTATCTGTTCCTCTTTCAGATGGTATTAACATATATTACAAAAAGTCGTAAGAAATAAAATTTTTTTGATCAAAACTAAAATATCCTCGAAATCATTGAAGAAAAAGTACCTTATCAGACGAAAATATGCTTTATCTAATAAGCGACATTTAAATTTTTTTTAATTGCATAAATGGGCGGCATTTTATTCAGAATTAATAGTGTTTTACATGGACAAAAAGTTCGTTTAATTTTTTCCCATTAAATACTAGAATTATAGAAATGTACCTTGCGAAAACAATCGGCAGTAGGACGGAAACGTGTTGACCACCGATTAGTTTTTGCTAATTACTCTTGCGTTTAATTTTTTCCCATTAAATACTAGAATTATAGAAAAGTACTTTGCGAAAAGAATCGGCAGTAGGACGGAATCCTTTTGACCACCGATTAGTTTTTTGCTAATAACTCTTGCATTCTTCGACCGACTTCTTCGACTAAGAGCTCGATGGAAAGCTTATCTGTTTCTATTTCAGATGTCATTAACATATTTTACGAAAAGTCGTAAGAAATAAAATTTTGTTTGATCAAAACTAAAATATCCTCGAAATCATTGAAGAAAAAGTACCTTATCAGACGAAAATATGCTTTATCTAATAAGAGACATTTAAATTTTTGTAATTGCATAAATGGGCGGCATTTTATTCAGAATTAATAGTTTTATAACATATTTTACGAAAAGTCATAAGAAATAAAATTTTTTTGATCAAAACTAAAATGTCCTCGAAATCATTGAAGAAGAAGTACCTTATCAGACGAAAATATGCCTTATCCAATAGGAGACATTTACATTTTTTTTAATTGCATAAATGGGCGGCATTTTATTCACAATTAATAGTTTTTTACATGGACAAAAAATTCGCTTAATTTTTTCCCATTAAATACTAGAATTATAGAAAAGTACGTTGCGAAAAGAATCGGCAGTAGGACGGAATCGTTTTGACCACCGATTAGTTTTTTGCTAATAACTCTTGCATCCTTCGACCGACTTCTTCGACTAAGAGCTCGATGGAAAGCTTATCTGTTCCTATTTCAGATGTCATTAACTTATTTTACGAAAAGTCGTAAGAAATAAAATTTTGTTTGATCAAAACTAAAATATCCTCGAAATCATTGAAGAAGAAGTACCTTATCAGACGAAAATATGCTTTATCTAATAAGAGACATTTAAATTTTTTTTAATTGCATAAATGGGCGGCATTTTATTCAGAATTAATAGTGTTTTACATGGACAAAAAATTGGTTTAAATTTTTCCCATTAAGTACTAGAATTATAGAAATGTACTTTGCGAAAAGAATCGGCAGTAGGACGGAAACGTGTTGACCACCGATTAGTTTTTGCTAATTACTCTTGCATCCTTCGACCGACTTCTTCGACTAACGGCTCGATGGAAAGCTTATATGTTCCTCTTTCAGATAGCATTAACATATTTTACGAAAAGTCGTAAGAAATAAAATTTTTTTGATCAAAACTAAAATATCCTCCAAATCATTGAAGAAGAAGAAAATATGCTTTATCTAATAAGAGACATTTAAATTTTTTTTAATTGCATAAATGGGCGGCACTTTATTCAGAATTAATAGTGTTTTACATGGACAAAAAATTCGTTTAAATTTTTCCCATTAAGTACTAGAATTATAGAAATGTACTTTGCGAAAAGAATCGGCAGTAGGACGGAAACGTGTTGACCACCGATTAGTTTTTGCTAATTACTCTTGCATCCTTCGACCGACTTCTTCGACTAAGAGCTCGATGGAAAGCTTATCTGTTCCTCTTTCAGATGGCATTAACATATTTTACGAAAAGTCGTAAAAAATAAAATTTTTTTCATCAAAACTAAAATATCCTCGAAATCATTGAAGAAGAATTACCTTATCAGACGAAAATATCCCGTATCTAAAAAGAGACATTTAAATTTTTTTTAATTGCATAAATGGGCGGCATTTTATTCAGAATTAATAGTTTTTTACATGGACAAAAAATTCGTTTAATTTTTTCCCCTTTAAATACTACAATTATAGAAAAGTACCTTGCGAAAATAATCGACAGTAGGACGAAAACATATTGACCACCGATTAGTTTTTTGCTAATAACTCTTGCATCCTTTGACCGACTTCTTCGACTAAGAGCTCGATGGAAAGCTTATCAATTCCTCTTTCAGATAGCACTAACATATTTTACGAAAAGTCATAAGAAATAAAACTTTTTTGATCAAAACTAAAATATCCTCGAAATCATTGAAGAAGAAGTACCTAATCAGACGAAAATATGCCTTATCTAATAAGACCGTTTAAATTTTTTAATTGCATAAATGGGTGGCATTTTATTCAGAATTAATAGTTTTTTACATGGACAAAAAATTTGTTTAAATTTTTCCCATTAAATACTAGAATTATAGAAATGTACCTTGCGAAAACAATCGGCAGTAGGACGGAAACGTGTTGATTACCGATTAGTTTTTGCTAATTACTCTAGCGTTTAATTTTTTCCCATTAAATACTAGAATTATAGAAAAGTACTTTGCGAAAAGAATCGGCAGTAGGACGGAATCCTTTTGACCACCGATTAGTTTTTGCTAATTACTCTTGCATCCTTCGACCGACTTCTTCGACTAAGAGCTCGATGGAAAGCTTATCTGTTCCTCTTTCAGATGGTATTAACATATTTTACGAAAAGTCGTAAGAAATAAAATTTTTTTGATCAAAACTAAAATATCCTCGAAATCATTGAAGAAAAAATACCTTATCAGACGAAAATATGCTTTATCTAATAAGAGATATTTAAATTTTTTTTAATTGCATAAATGGGCGGCATTTTATTCAGAATTAATAGTGTTTTACATGGACAAAAAATTCGTTTAATTTTTTCCCATTAAATACTAGAATTATAGAAATGTACCTTGCGAAAACAATCGGCAGTAGGACAGAAACGTGTTGACCACCGATTAGTTTTTGCTAATTACTCTTGCGTTTAATTTTTTCCCATTAAATACTAGAATTATAGAAAAGTACTTTGCGAAAAGAATCGGCAGTAGGACGGAATCCTTTTGACCACCGATTAGTTTTTTGTTAATAACTCTTGCATTCTTCGACCGACTTCTTCGACTAAGAGCTCGATGGAAAGCTTATCTGTTTCTATTTCAGATGTCATTAACATATTTTACGAAAAGTCGTAAGAAATAAAATTTTGTTTGATCAAAACTAAAATATCCTCGAAATCATTGAAGAAGAAGTACCTTATCAGACGAAAATATGCTTTATCTAATAAGAGACATTTAAATTTTTTTTAATTGCATAAATGGGCGGCATTTTATTCAGAATTAATAGTGTTTTACATGGACAAAAAATTCGTTTCATTTTTTCCCATTAAATACTACAATTATAGAAATGTACCTTGCGAAAACAATCGGCAGTAGGACAGAAACGTGTTGACCACCGATTAGTTTTTGCTAATTACTCTTGCGTTTAATTTTTTCCCATTAAATACTAGAATTATAGAAAAGTACTTTGCGAAAAGAATCGGCAGTAGGACGGAATCCTTTTGACCACCGATTAGTTTTTTGCTAATAACTCTTGCATTCTTCGACCGACTTCTTCGACTAAGAGCTCGATGGAAAGCTTATCTGTTTCTATTTCAGATGTCATTAACATATTTTACGAAAAGTCGTAAGAAATAAAATTTTGTTTGATCAAAACTAAAATATCCTCGAAATCATTGAAGAAGAAGTACCTTATCAGACGAAAATATGCTTTATCTAATAAGAGACATTTAAATTTTTGTAATTGCATAAATGGGCTGCATTTTATTTAGAATTAATAGTTTTATAACATATTTTTCGAAAAGTCATAAGAAGTAAAATTTTTTTGATCAAAACTAAAATATCCTCGAAATCATTGAAGAAGAAGTACCTTATCAGACGAAAATATGCCTTATCCAATAGGAGACATTTAAATTTTTTTAATTGCATAAATGGGCGGCATTTTATTCAAAATTAATAGGTTTTTACATGGACAAAAAATTCGCTTAATTTTTTCCCATTAAATACTAGAATTATAGAAAAGTACTTTGCGAAAAGAATCGGCAGTGGGACTTAATCGTTTTGACCACCGATTAGTTTTTTGCTAATAACTCTTGCAACCTTCGACCGACTTCTTCGACTAAAAGCTCGATGGAAAGCTTATCTGTTCCTATTTCAGATGTCATTAACTTATTTTACGAAAAGTCGTAAGAAATAAAATTTTGTTTGATCAAAACTAAAATATCCTCGAAATCATTGAAGAAGAAGTACCTTATCAGACGAAAATATGCTTTATCTAATAAGAGACATTTAAATTTTTTTTAATTGCATAAATGGGCGGCATTTTATTCAGAATTAATAGTGTTTTACATGGACAAAAAATTGGTTTAAATTTTTCCCATTAAGTACCAGAATTATAAAAATGTACTTTGCGAAAAGAATCGGCAGTAGGACGGAAACGTGTTGACCACCGATTAGTTTTTGCTAATTACTCTTGCATCCTTCGACCGACTTCTTCGACTAAGAGCTCGATGGAAAGCTTATCTGATCCTCTTTCAGATGGCATTAACATATTTTACGAAAAGTCGTAAAAAATAAAATTTTTTTCATCAAAACTAAAATATCCTCGAAATCATTGAAGAAGAATTACCTAATCAGACGAAAATATGTCTTATCTAATAAGACCATTTAAATTTTTTAATTGCATAAATGGGCGGCATTTTATTCAAAATTAATAGTTTTTTACATGGACAAAAAATTCATTTAATTTTTTCCCATTAAATACTACAATTATAGAAAAGTACCTTGCGAAAATAATCGACAGTAGGACGAAAACGTATTGACCACCGATTAGTTTTTTGCTAATAACTCTTGCATCCTTTGACCGACTTCTTCGACTAAGAGCTCGATGGAAAGCTTATCAATTTCTCTTTCAGATAGCATTAACATATTTTACGAAAAGTCATAAGAAATAAAACTTTTTTGATGAAAACTAAAATATCCTCGAAATCATTGAAGAAGAAGAACCTTATCAGACGAAAATATGCTTTATCTAATAAGAGACATTTAAATTTTTTTAATTGCATAAATGGGCGGCATTTTATTCAGAATTAATAGTTTTTAACATGGACAAAAAATTCGTTTCATTTTTTCCCATTAAATACTACAATTATAGAAAAGTACCTTGCGAAAATAATCGACAGTAGGACGAAAACGTATTGACCACCGATTAGTTTTTTGCTAATAACTCTTGCATCCTTTGACCGACTTCTTCGACTAAGAGCTCGATGGAAAGCTTATCAATTCCTCTTTCAGATAGCACTTACATATTTTACGAAAAGTCATAAGAAATAAAACTTTTTTGATCAAAACTAAAATATCCTCGAAATCATTGAAGAAGAAGTATCTAATCAGACGAAAATATGCCATATCTAATAAGAGCATTTAAATTTTTTAATTGCATAAATGGGCGGCATTTTATTCAGAATTAATAGTTTTTTACATGGACAAAAAATTCGTTTAATTTTTTCCCATTAAATACTACACTTATAGAAAAGTACCTTGCGAAAATAATCGACAGTAGGACGAAAACGTATTGACCACCGATTAGCTTTTTGCATTTTATTCAGAATTAATAGTTTTTTACATGGACAAAAAATTCGTTTAATTTTTTCCCATTAAATACTAGAATTATAGAAAAGTACTTTGCGAAAATAATCGACAGTAGGACGAAAACGTATTGACCACCGATTAGTTTTTTGCTAATAACTCTTGCATCCTTTGACCGACTTCTTCGACTAAGAGCTCGATGGAAAGCTTATCAATTCCTCTTTCAGATAGCACTTACATATTTTACGAAAAGTCATAAGAAATAAAACTTTTTTGATCAAAACTAAAATATCCTCGAAATCATTGAAGAAGAAGTACCTAATCAGACGAAAATATGCCTTATCTAATAAGAGCATTTAAATTTTTTAATTGCATAAATGGGCGGCATTTTATTCAGAATTAATAGTTTTTTACATGGACAAAAAATTCGTTGAATTTTTTCCCATTAAATACTACACTTATAGAAAAGTACCTTGCGAAAATAATCGACAGTAGGACGAAAACGTATTGACCACCGATTAGCTTTTTGCATTTTATTCAGAATTAATAGTGTTTTACATGGACAAAAAATTCGTTTAATTTTTTCCCATTAAATACTAGAATTATAGAAAAGTTCTTTGCGAAAATAATCGACAGTAGAACGAAAACGTATTGACCACCGATTAGTTTTTTGCTTATAACTCTTGCATCCTTTGACCGACTTCTTCGACTAAGAGCTCGATGGAAAGCTTATCAATTCCTCTTTCAGATAGCATTAACATATTTTACGAAAAGTCGAAAGAAATAAAATTTTTTTGAGTAAAATTAAAATATCCTCGAAATCATTGAAGAAGACCATTTAAATTTTTTAATTGCATAAATGGGCGGCATTTTATTCAGAATTAATAGTTTTTTACATGGACAAAAAATTCGTTTAATTTTTTCCCATTAAATACTACACTAATAGAAAAGTACCTTGCGAAAATAATCGACAGTAGGACGAAAATGTATTGACCACCGATTAGTTTTTTGCATTTTATTCAGAATTAATAGTTTTTTACATGGACAAAAAATTCGTTTAATTTTTTCCCATTAAATACTACAATTATAGAAAAGTACCTTGCGAAAATAATCGACAGTAGGACGAAAACATATTGACCATCGATTAGTTTTTTGCTGATAACTCTTGCATCCTTTGACCGACTTCTTCGACTAAGAGCTCGATGGAAAGCTTATCAATTCCTCCTTCAGATAGCACTAACATATTTTACGAAAAGTCATAAGAAATAAAACTTTTTTGATCAAAACTAAAATATCCTCGAAATCATTGAAGAAGAAGTACCTAATCAGACGAAAATATGCCGTATCTAAATAGAGACATTTAAATTTTTTTAATTGCATAAATGGGTGGCATTTTATTCAGAATTAATAGTTTTTTACATGGGCAAAAAATTCGTTTAATTTTTTCCCATTATATATTAGAATTATAGAAAAGTACTTTGCGAAAAGAATTGGCAGTAGGACGGAATCGTGTTGACCACCGATTAGTTTTTTGCTAATAACTCTTGCATTCTTCGACCGACTTCTTCGACTAAGAGCTCGATGGAAAGCTTATCTGTTTCTATTTCAGATGTCATTAACATATTTTACGAAAAGTCGTAAGAAATAAAATTTTGTTTGATCAAAACTAAAATATCCTCGAAATCATTGAAGAAAAAGTACCTTATCAGACGAAAATATGCTTTATCTAATAAGAGACATTTAAATTTTTGTAATTGCATAAATGGGCGGCATTTTATTTAGAATTAATAGTTTTATAACATATTTTACGAAAAGTCATAAGAAGTAAAATTTTTTTGATCAAAACTAAAATATCCTCGAAATCATTGAAGAAGAAGTACCTTATCAGACGAAAATATGCCTTATCCAATAGGAGACATTTAAATTTTTTTAATTGCATAAATGGGCGGCATTTTATTCAGAATTAATAGGTTTTTACATGGACAAAAAATTCGTTTAATTTTTTCCCATTAAATACTACAATTATAGAAAAGTACCTTGCGAAAATAATCGACAGTAGGACGAAAACATATTGACCACCGATTAGTTTTTTGCTGATAACTCTTGCATCCTTTGACCGACTTCTTCGACTAAGAGCTCGATGGAAAGCTTATCAATTCCTCTTTCAGATAGCACTAACATATTTTACGAAAAGTCATAAGAAATAAAACTTTTTTGATCAAAACTAAAATATCCTCGAAATCATTGAAGAAGAAGTACCTAATCAGACGAAAATATGCCGTATCTAAATAGAGACATTTAAATTTTTTTAATTGCATAAATGGGTGGCATTTTATTCAGAATTAATAGTTTTTTTACATGGGCAAAAAATTCGTTTAATTTTTTCCCATTATATATTAGAATTATAGAAAAGTACTTTGCGAAAAGAATCGGCAGTAGGACGGAATCGTTTTGACCACCGATTAGTTTTTTGCTAATAACTCTTGCAACCTTCGACCGACTTCTTCGACTAAGAGCTCGATGGAAAGCTTATCTGTTTCTATTTCAGATGTCATTAACATATTTTACGAAAAGTCGTTAGAAATAAAATTTTGTTTGATCAAAACTAAAATATCCTCGAAATCATTGAAGAAGAAGTACCTTATCAGACGAAAATATGCTTTATCTAATAAGAGACATTTAAATTTTTTTTAATTGCATAAATGGGCGGCATTTTATTCAGAATTAATAGTGTTTTACATGGACAAAAAATTGGTTTAAATTTTTCCCATTAAGTACCAGAAATATAGAAATGTACTTTGCGAAAAGAATCGGCAGTAGGACGGAAACGTGTTGACCACCGATTAGTTTTTGCTAATTACTCTTGCATCCTTCGACCGACTTCTTCGACTAAGAGCTCGATGGAAAGCTTATCTGATCCTATTTCAGATGGCATTAACATATTTTACGAAAAGTCGTAAAAAATAAAATTTTTTTCATCAAAACTAAAATATCCTCGAAATCATTGAAGAAGAATTACCTAATCAGACGAAAATATGTTCGTTTAATTTTTTCCCATTAAATACTACAATTATAGAAAAGTACCTTGCGAAAATAATCGACAGTAGGACGAAAACGTATTGACCACCGATTAGTTTTTTGCTAATAACTCTTGCATCCTTTGACCGACTTCTTCGACTAAGAGCTCGATGGAAAGCTTATCAATTCCTCTTTCAGATAGCACTTACATATTTTACGAAAAGTCATAAGAAATAAAACTTTTTTGATCAAAACTAAAATATCCTCGAAATCATTGAAGAAGAAGTACCTAATCAGACGAAAATATGCCTTATCTAATAAGAGCATTTAAGTTTTTTAATTGCATAAATGGGCGGCATTTTATTCAGAATTAATAGTTTTTTACATGGACAAAAAATTCGTTTAATTTTTTCCCATTAAATACTACACTTATAGAAAAGTACCTTGCGAAAATAATCGACAGTAGGACGAAAACGTATTGACCACCGATTAGCTTTTTGCATTTTATTCAGAATTAATAGTTTTTTACATGGACAAAAAATTCGTTTAATTTTTTCCCATTAAATACTAGAATTATAGAAAAGTACTTTGCGAAAATAATCGACAGTAGGACGAAAACGTATTGACCACCGATTAGTTTTTTGCTTATAACTCTTGCATCCTTTGACCGACTTCTTCGACTAAGAGCTCGATGGAAAGCTTATCAATTCCTCTTTCAGATAGCACTTACATATTTTACAAAAAGTCATAAGAAATAAAACTTTTTTGATCAAAACTAAAATATCCTCGAAATCATTGAAGAAGAAGTACCTAATCAGACGAAAATATGCCTTATCTAATAAGAGCATTTAAATTTTTTAATTGCATAAATGGGCGGCATTTTATTCAGAATTAATAGTTTTTTACATGGACAAAAAATTCGTTGAATTTTTTCCCATTAAATACTACACTTATAGAAAAGTACCTTGCGAAAATAATCGACAGTAGGACCAAAACGTATTGACCACCGATTAGCTTTTTGCATTTTATTCAGAATTAATAGTTTTTTACATGGACAAAAAATTCGTTTAATTTTTTCCCATTAAATACTAGAATTATAGAAGAGTTCTTTGCGAAAATAATCGACAGTAGAACGAAAACGTATTGACCACCGATTAGTTTTTTGCTTATAACTCTTGCATCCTTTGACCGACTTCTTCGACTAAGAGCTCGATGGAAAGCTTATCAATTCCTCTTTCAGATAGCATTAACATATTTTACGAAAAGTCGAAAGAAATAAAATTTTTTTGAGTAAAATTAAAATATCCTCGAAATCATTGAAGAAGACCATTTAAATTTTTTAATTGCATAAATGGGCGGCATTTTATTCAGAATTAATAGTTTTTTACATGGACAAAAAATTCGTTTAATTTTTTCCCATTAAATACTACACTTATAGAAAAGTACCTTGCGAAAATAATCGACAGTAGGACGAAAATGTATTGACCACCGATTAGTTTTTTGCATTTTATTCAGAATTAATAGTTTTTTACATGGACAAAAAATTCGTTTAATTTTTTCCCATTAAATACTACAATTATAGAAAAGTACCTTGCGAAAATAATCGACAGTAGGACGAAAACATATTGACCACCGATTAGTTTTTTGCTGATAACTCTTGCATCCTTTGACCGACTTCTTTGACTAAGAGCTCGATGGAAAGCTTATCAATTCCTCTTTCAGATAGCACTAACATATTTTACGAAAAGTCATAAGAAGTAAAATTTTTTTGATCAAAACTAAAATATCCTCGAAATCATTGAAGAAGAAGTACCTTATCAGACGAAAATATGCCTTATCCAATAGGAGACATTTAAATTTTTTTAATTGCATAAATGGGCGGCATTTTATTCAGAATTAATAGGTTTTTACATGGACAAAAAATTCGCTTAATTTTTTCCCATTAAATACTAGAATTATAGAAAAGTACTTTGCGAAAAGAATCGGCAGTAGGACGGAATCGTTTTGACCACCGATTAGATTTTTGCTAATAACTCTTGCAACCTTCGACCGACTTCTTCGACTAAGAGCTCGATGGAAAGCTTATCTGTTCCTATTTCAGATGTCATTAACTTATTTTACGAAAAGTCGTTAGAAATAAAATTTTGTTTGATCAAAACTAAAATATCCTCGAAATCATTGAAGAAGAAGTACCTTATCAGACGAAAATATGCTTTATCTAATAAGAGACATTTAAATTTTTTTTAATTGCATAAATGGGCGGCATTTTATTCAGAATTAATAGTGTTTTACATGGACAAAAAATTGGTTTAAATTTTTCCCATTAAGTACCAGAAATATAGAAATGTACTTTGCGAAAAGAATCGGCAGTAGGACGGAAACGTGTTGACCACCGATTAGTTTTTGCTAATTACTCTTGCATCCTTCGACCGACTTCTTCGACTAAGAGCTCGATGGAAAGCTTATCTGATCCTCTTTCAGATGGCATTAACATATTTTACGAAAAGTCGTAAAAAATAAAATTTTTTTCATCAAAACTAAAATATCCTCGAAATCATTGAAGAAGAATTACCTAATCAGACGAAAATATGTCTTATCTAATAAGAGACATTTAAATTTTTTTAATTGCATAAATGGGCGGCATTTTATTCAGAATTAATAGTTTTTTACATGGACAAAAAATTCGTTTCATTTTTTCCCATTAAATACTACAATTATAGAAAAGTACCTTGCGAAAATAATCGACAGTAGGACGAAAACGTATTGACCACCGATTAGTTTTTTGCTAATAACTCTTGCATCCTTTGACCGACTTCTTCGACTAAGAGCTCGATGGAAAGCTTATCAATTCCTCTTTCAGATAGCACTTACATATTTTACGAAAAGTCATAAGAAATAAAACTTTTTTGATCAAAACTAAAATATCCTCGAAATCATTGAAGAAGAAGTACCTAATCAGACGAAAATATGCCATATCTAATAAGAGCATTTAAATTTTTTAATTGCATAAATGGGCGGCATTTTATTCAGAATTAATAGGTTTTTACATGGACAAAAAATTCGTTTAATTTTTTCCCATTAAATACTACACTTATAGAAAAGTACCTTGCGAAAATAATCGACAGTAGTACGAAAACGTATTGACCACCGATTAGCTTTTTGCATTTTATTCAGAATTAATAGTTTTTTACATGGACAAAAAATTCGTTTAATTTTTTCCCATTAAATACTAGAATTATAGAAAAGTACTTTGCGAAAATAATCGACAGTAGGACGAAAACGTATTGACCACCGATTAGTTTTTTGCTTATAACTCTTGCATCCTTTGACCGACTTCTCCGACTAAGAGCTCGATGGAAAGCTTATCAATTCCTCTTTCAGATAGCACTTACATATTTTACGAAAAGTCATAAGAAATAAAACTTTTTTGATCAAAACTAAAATATCCTCGAAATCATTGAAGAAGAAGTACCTAATCAGACGAAAATATGCCTTATCTAATAAGAGCATTTAAATTTTTTAATTGCATAAATGGGCGGCATTTTATTCAGAATTAATAGTTTTTTACATGGACAAAAAATTCGTTGAATTTTTTCCTATTAAATACTACACTTATAGAAAAGTACCTTGCGAAAATAATCGACAGTAGGACGAAAACGTATTGACCACCGATTAGCTTTTTGCATTTTATTCAGAATTAATAGTTTTTTACATGGACAAAAAATTCGTTTAATTTTTTCCCATTAAATACTAGAATTATAGAAGAGTTCTTTGCGAAAATAATCGACAGTAGAACGAAAACGTATTGACCACCGATTAGTTTTTTGCTTATAACTCTTGCATCCTTTGACCGACTTCTTCGACTAAGAGCTCGATGGAAAGCTTATCAATTCCTCTTTCAGATAGCATTAACATATTTTACGAAAAGTCGAAAGAAATAAAATTTTTTTGAGTAAAATTAAAATATCCTCGAAATCATTGAAGAAGACCATTTAAATTTTTTAATTGCATAAATGGGCGGCATTTTATTCAGAATTAATAGTTTTTTACATGGACAAAAAATTCGTTTAATTTTTTCCCATTAAATACTACACTTATAGAAAAGTACCTTGCGAAAATAATCGACAGTAGGACGAAAATGTATTGACCACCGATTAGTTTTTTGCATTTTATTCAGAATTAATAGTTTTTTACATGGACAAAAAATTCGTTTAATTTTTTCCCATTAAATACTACAATTATAGAAAAGTACCTTGCGAAAATAATCGACAGTAGGACGAAAACATATTGACCACCGATTAGTTTTTTGCTGATAACTCTTGCATCCTTTGACCGACTTCTTTGACTAAGAGCTCGATGGAAAGCTTATCAATTCCTCTTTCAGATAGCACTAACATATTTTACGAAAAGTCATAAGAAATAAAACTTTTTTGATCAAAACTAAAATATCCTCGAAATCATTGAAGAAGAAGTACCTAATCAGACGAAAATATGCCGTATCTAAATAGAGACATTTAAATTTTTTTAATTGCATAAATGGGTGGCATTTTATTCAGAATTAATAGTTTTTTACATGGGCAAAAAATTCGTTTAATTTTTTCCCATTATATATTAGAATTATAGAAAAGTACTTTGCGAAAAGAATTGGCAGTAGGACGGAATCGTGTTGACCACCGATTAGTTTTTTGCTAATAACTCTTGCATTCTTCGACCGACTTCTTTGACTAAGAGCTCGATGGAAAGCTTATCTGTTTCTATTTCAGATGTCATTAACATATTTTACGAAAAGTCGTAAGAAATAAAATTTTGTTTGATCAAAACTAAAATATCCTCGAAATCATTGAAGAAAAAGTACCTTATCAGACGAAAATATGCTTTATCTAATAAGAGACATTTAAATTTTTGTAATTGCATAAATGGGCGGCATTTTATTTAGAATTAATAGTGTTTTACATGGACAAAAAATTGGTTTAAATTTTTCCCATTAAGTACCAGAATTATAGAAATGTACTTTGCGAAAAGAATTGGCAGTAGGACGGAATCGTGTTGACCACCGATTAGTTTTTTGCTAATAACTCTTGCATTCTTCGACCGACTTCTTCGACTAAGAGCTCGATGGAAAGCTTATCTGTTTCTATTTCAGATGTCATTAACATATTTTACGAAAAGTCGTAAGAAATAAAATTTTGTTTGATCAAAACTAAAATATCCTCGAAATCATTGAAGAAAAAGTACCTTATCAGACGAAAATATGCTTTATCTAATAAGAGACATTTAAATTTTTGTAATTGCATAAATGGGCGGCATTTTATTTAGAATTAATAGTTTTATAACATATTTTACGAAAAGTCATAAGAAGTAAAATTTTTTTGATCAAAACTAAAATATCCTCGAAATCATTGAAGAAGAAGTACCTTATCATACGAAAATATGCCTTATCCAATAGGAGACATTTAAATTTTTTTAATTGCATAAATGGGCGGCATTTTATTCAGAATTAATAGGTTTTTACATGGACAAAAAAATTCGCTTAATTTTTTCCCATTAAATACTAGAATTATAGAAAAGTACTTTGCGAAAAGAATCGGCAGTAGGACGGAATCGTTTTGACCACCGATTAGTTTTTTGCTAATAACTCTTGCAACCTTCGACCGACTTCTTCGACTAAGAGCTCGATGGAAAGCTTATCTGTTCCTATTTCAGATGTCATTAACTTATTTTACGAAAAGTCGTAAGAAATAAAATTTTGTTTGATCAAAACTAAAATATCCTCGAAATCATTGAAGAAGAAGTACCTTATCAGACGAAAATATGCTTTATCTAATAAGAGACATTTAAATTTTTTTTAATTGCATAAATGGGCGGCATTTTATTCAGAATTAATAGTGTTTTACATGGACAAAAAATTGGTTTAAATTTTTCCCATTAAGTACCAGAATTATAGAAATGTACTTTGCGAAAAGAATCGGCAGTAGGACGGAAACGTGTTGACCACCGATTAGTTTTTGCTAATTACTCTTGCATCCTTCGACCGACTTCTTCGACTAAGAGCTCGATGGAAAGCTTATCTGATCCTCTTTCAGATGGCATTAACATATTTTACGAAAAGTCGTAAAAAATAAAATTTTTTTCATCAAAACTAAAATATCCTCGAAATCATTGAAGAAGAATTACCTAATCAGACGAAAATATGTCTTATCTAATAAGACCATTTAAATTTTTTAATTGCATAAATGGGCGGCATTTTATTCAAAATTAATAGTTTTTTACATAGACAAAAAATTCATTTAATTTTTTCCCATTAAATACTACAATTATAGAAAAGTACCTTGCGAAAATAATCGACAGTAGGACGAAAACGTATTGACCACCGATTAGTTTTTTGCTAATAACTCTTGCATCCTTTGACCGACTTCTTCGACTAAGAGCTCGATGAAAAGCTTATCAATTTCTCTTTCAGATAGCATTAACATATTTTACGAAAAGTCATAAGAAATAAAACTTTTTTGATGAAAACTAAAATATCCTCGAAATCATTGAAGAAGAAGAACCTTATCAGACGAAAATATGCTTTATCTAATAAGAGACATTTAAATTTTTTTAATTGCATAAATGGGCGGCATTTTATTCAGAATTAATAGTTTTTTACATGGACAAAAAATTCGTTTCATTTTTTCCCATTAAATACTACAATTATAGAAAAGTGCCTTGCGAAAATAATCGACAGTAGGACGAAAACGTATTGACCACCGATTTGTTTTTTGCTAATAACTCTTGCATCCTTTGACCGACTTCTTCGACTAAGAGCTCGATGGAAAGCTTATCAATTCCTCTTTCAGATAGCACTTACATATTTTACGAAAAGTCATAAGAAATAAAACTTTTTTGATCAAAACTAAAATATCCTCGAAATCATTGAAGAAGAAGTACCTAATCAGACGAAAATATGCCATATCTAATAAGAGCATTTAAATTTTTTAATTGCATAAATGGGCGGCATTTTATTCAGAATTAATAGTTTTTTACATGGACAAAAAATTCGTTTAATTTTTTCCCATTATATATTAGAATTATAGAAAAGTACTTTGCGAAAAGAATTGGCAGTAGGACGGAATCGTGTTGACCACTAATTAGGTTTTTGCTAATAACTCTTGCATCCTTCAACCGACTTCTTCGACTAAGAACTCGATGGAAAGCTTATCTGTTCCTCTTTCAAAAGGCATTAACATATTTTACTAAAAGTCATAAGAAATAAAATTTTTTTGATCAAAACTAAAATATCCTCGAAATCATTGAAGAAGAAGTACCTTATCAGACGAAAATATACCTTATCCAATAGGAGACATTTAAATTTTTTTAATAGCATAAATGGGCGGCATTTTGTTCATAATTAATAGTTTTTTACATGGACAAAAAATTCTTTTAATTTTTTCCCATTATATACGGACGGACGGAATCGTTTTGACCACCGATTAGTTTTTTGCTAATAACTCTTGCATCCTTCGTCCGACTTAGAGCTCGATGGAAAGCTTATCTGTTCCTCTTTCAGATTGCATTAACATATTTTACGAAAAGTCGTAAGAAATAAAATTTTTTTGATCAAAACTAAAATATCCTCGAAATCATTGAAGAAGAATTACCTAATAAGACGAAAATATGTCTTATCTAATAAGACCATTTAAATTTTTTAATTGCATAAATGGGCGGCATTTTATTCAGAATTAATAGTTTTTTACATGGACAAAAAATTAGTTTAATTTTTTCCCATTACATACAACAATTATAGAAAAGTACCTTGCGAAAATAATCGGCAGTAGGACGAAAACGTATTGACTACCGATTAGTTTCTTGCTAATAACTCTTGCATCCTTTGACCGACTTCTTCGACTAAGAGCTCGATGGAAAGCTTATCAATTCCTCTTTCAGATAGCACTAACATATTTTACGAAAAGTCATAAGAAATAAAACTTTTTTGATCAAAAATAAAATATCCTCGAAATCATTGAAGAAGAAGTACCTAATCAGACGAAAATATGCCTTATCTAATAAGAGCATTTAAATTTTTTAATTGCATAAATGGGCGGCATTTTATTCAGAATTAATAGTTTTTTACATGGACAAAAAATTCGTTGAATTTTTTCCCATTAAATACTACACTTATAGAAAAGTACCTTGCGAAAATAATCGACAGTAGGACGAAAACGTATTGACCACCGATTAGCTTTTTGCATTTTATTCAGAATTAATAGTTTTTTACATGGACAAAAAATTCGTTTAATTTTTTCCCATTAAATACTAGAATTATAGAAAAGTTCTTTGCGAAAATAATCGACAGTAGAACGAAAACGTATTGACCACCGATTAGTTTTTTGCTTATAACTCTTGCATCCTTTGACCGACTTCTTCGACTAAGAGCTCGATGGAAAGCTTATCAATTCCTCTTTCAGATAGCATTAACATATTTTACGAAAAGTCGAAAGAAATAAAATTTTTTTGAGTAAAATTAAAATATCCTCGAAATCATTGAAGAAGACCATTTAAATTTTTTAATTGCATAAATGGGCGGCATTTTATTCAGAATTAATAGTTTTTTACATGGACAAAAAATTCGTTTAATTTTTTCCCAATAAATACTACACTTATAGAAAAGTACCTTGCGAAAATAATCGACAGTAGGACGAAAATGTATTGACCACCGATTAGTTTTTTGCATTTTATTCAGAATTAATAGTTTTTTACATGGACAAAAAATTCGTTTAATTTTTTCCCATTAAATACTACAATTATAGAAAAGTACCTTGCGAAAATAATCGACAGTAGGACGAAAACATATTGACCACCGATTAGTTTTTTGCTGATAACTCTTGCATCCTTTGACCGACTTCTTCGACTAAGAGCTCGTTGGAAAGCTTATCAATTCCTCTTTCAGATAGCACTAACATATTTTACGAAAAGTCATAAGAAATAAAACTTTTTTGATCAAAACTAAAATATCCTCGAAATCATTGAAGAAGAAGTACCTAATCAGACGAAAATATGCCGTATCTAAATAGAGACATATAAATTTTTTTAATTGCATAAATGGGTGGCATTTTATTCAGAATTAATAGTTTTTTACATGGGCAAAAAATTCGTTTAATTTTTTCCCATTATATATTAGAATTATAGAAAAGTACTTTGCGAAAAGAATTGGCAGTAGGACGGAATCGTGTTGACCACTAATTAGTTTTTTGCTAATAACTCTTGCATCCTTCAACCGACTTCTTCGACTAAGAACTCGATGGAAAGCTTATCTGTTCCTCTTTCAAAAGGCATTAACATATTTTACTAAAAGTCATAAGAAATAAAATTTTTTTGATCAAAACTAAAATATCCTCGAAATCATTGAAGAAGAAGTACCTTATCAGACGAAAATATACCTTATCCAATAGGAGACATTTAAATTTTTTTAATAGCATAAATGGGCGGCATTTTGTTCATAATTAATAGTTTTTTACATGGACAAAAAATTCTTTTAATTTTTTCCCATTAAATACGGACGGACGGAATCGTTTTGACCACCGATTAGTTTTTTGCTAATAACTCTTGCATCCTTCGTCCGACTTAGAGCTCGATGGAAAGCTTATCTGTTCCTCTTTCAGATTGCATTAACATATTTTACGAAAAGTCGTAAGAAATAAAATTTTTTTGATCAAAACTAAAATATCCTCGAAATCATTGAAGAAGAATTACCTAATAAGACGAAAATATGTCTTATCTAATAAGACCATTTAAATTTTTTAATTGCATAAATGGGCGGCATTTTATTCAGAATTAATAGTTTTTTACATGGACAAAAAATTAGTTTAATTTTTTCCCATTACATACAACAATTATAGAAAAGTACCTTGCGAAAATAATCGGCAGTAGGACGAAAACGTATTGACTACCGATTAGTTTCTTGCTAATAACTCTTGCATCCTTTGACCGACTTCTTCGACTAAGAGCTCGATGGAAAGCTTATCAATTCCTCTTTCAGATAGCACTAACATATTTTACGAAAAGTCATAAGAAATAAAACTTTTTTGATCAAAACTAAAATATCCTCGTAATCATTGAAGAAGAAGTACCTAATCAGACGAAAATATGCCGTATCTAAATAGAGACATTTAAATTTTTTTAATTGCATAAATGGGTGGCATTTTATTCAGAATTAATAGTTTTTTACATGGGCAAAAAATTCGTTTAATTTTTTCCCATTATATATTAGAATTATAGAAAAGTACTTTGCGAAAAGAATTGGCAGTAGGACGGAATCGTTTTGACCACCGATTAGTTTTTTGCTAATAACTCTTGCATCCTTCGACCGACTTCATCGACTAAGAGCTCGATGGAAAGCTTATCTGTTCCTCTTTCAAAAGGCATTAACATATTTTACTAAAAGTCATAAGAAATAAAACTTTTTTGATCAAAACTAAAATATCCTCGAAATCATTGAAGAAGAAGTACCTTATCAGACGAAAATATACCTTATCCAATAGGAGACATTTAAATTTTTTTAATTGCATAAATGGGCGGCATTTTATTCAGAATTAATAGTTTTTTACATGGACAAAAAATTCGTTTAATTTTTTCCCATTAAATATTAGAATTATAGAAAAGTACTTTGCGAAAAGAATTGGCAGTAGGACGGAATCGTGTTGACCACCGATTAGTTTTTTGCTACTAACTCTTCCATCCTTCGACCCAGTTCTTCGACTAAATGCTCGATGGAAAGCTTATCTGTTCCTCTTTGAGATGGCATTAATATTTTACGAAAAGTCGTAACAAATAAAATTTTTTTGATCAAAACTAAAATATCCTCGAAATCATTGGAGAAGAAGTACCTTATCAGACGAAAATATGCCCTATCTAATGAGAGACATTTAAATTTTTTTTAATTGCATAAATGGGCGGCATTTTATTCAGAATTAATAGTGTTTTACATGGACAAAAAATTGGTTTAAATTTTTCCCATTAAGTACCAGAATTATAGAAATGTACTTTGCGAAAAGAATCGGCAGTAGGACGGAAACGTGTTGACCACCGATTAGTTTTTGCTAATTACTCTTGCATCCTTCGACCGACTTCTTCGACTAAGAGCTCGATGGAAAGCTTATCTGATCCTCTTTCAGATGGCATTAACATATTTTACGAAAAGTCGTAAAAAATAAAATTTTTTTCATCAAAACTAAAATATCCTCGAAATCATTGAAGAACAATTACCTAATCAGACAAAAATATGTCTTATCTAATAAGACCATTTAAATTTTTTAATTGCATAAATGGGCGGCATTTTATTCAAAATTAATAGTTTTTTACATGGACAAAAAATTCATTTAATTTTTTCCCATTAAATACTACAATTATAGAAAAGTACCTTGCGAAAATAATCGACAGTAGGACGAAAACGTATTGACCACCGATTAGTTTTTTTGCTAATAACTCTTGCATCCTTTGACCGACTTCTTCGACTAACAGCTCGATGGAAAGCTTATCAATTTCTCTTTCAGATAGCATTAACATATTTTACGAAAAGTCATAAGAAATAAAACTTTTTTGATGAAAACTAAAATATCCTCGAAATCATTGAAGAAGAAGAACCTTATCAGACGAAAATATGCTTTATCTAATAAGAGACATTTAAATTTTTTTAATTGCATAAATGGGCGGCATTTTATTCAGAATTAATAGTTTTTTACATGGACAAAAAATTCGTTTCATTTTTTCCCATTAAATACTACAATTATAGAAAAGTACCTTGCGAAAATAATCGACAGTAGGACGAAAACGTATTGACTACCGATTAGTTTTTTGCTAATAACTCTTGCATCCTTTGACCGACTTCTTCGACTAAGAGCTCGATGGAAAGCTTATCAATTCCTCTTTCAGATAGCACTTACATATTTTACGAAAAGTCATAAGAAATAAAACTTTTTTGATCAAAACTAAAATATCCTCGAAATCATTGAAGAAGAAGTACCTAATCAGACGAAAATATGCCATATCTAATAAGAGCATTTAAATTTTTTAATTGCATAAATGGGCGGCATTTTATTCAGAATTAATAGTTTTTTACATGGACAAAAAATTCGTTTAATTTTTTCCCATTAAATACTGCACTTATAGAAAAGTACCTTGCGAAAATAATCGACAGTAGGACGAAAACGTATTGACCACCGATTAGCTTTTTGCATTTTATTCAGAATTAATAGTTTTTTACATGGACAAAAAATTCGTTTAATTTTTTCCCATTAAATACTAGAATTATAGAAAAGTTCTTTGCGAAAATAATCGTCAGTAGAACGAAAACGTATTGACCACCGATTAGTTTTTTGCTTATAACTCTTGCATCCTTTGACCGACTTCTTCGACTAAGAGCTCGATGGAAAGCTTATCAATTCCTCTTTCAGATAGCATTAACATATTTTACGAAAAGTCGAAAGAAATAAAATTTTTTTGAGTAAAATTAAAATATCCTCGAAATCATTGAAGAAGACCATTTAAATTTTTTAATTGCATAAATGGGCGGCATTTTATTCAGAATTAATAGTTTTTTACATGGACAAAAAATTCGTTTAATTTTTTCCCATTAAATACTACACTTATAGAAAAGTACCTTGCGAAAATAATCGACAGTAGGACGAAAATGTATTGACCACCGATTAGTTTTTTGCATTTTTTTCAGAATTAATAGTTTTTTACATGGACAAAAAATTCGTTTAATTTTTTCCCATTAAATACTACAATTATAGAAAAGTACCTTGCGAAAATAATCGACAGTAGGACGAAAACATATTGACCACCGATTAGTTTTTTGCTGATAACTCTTGCATCCTTTGACCGACTTCTTCGACTAAGAGCTCGATGGAAAGCTTATCAATTCCTCTTTCAGATAGCACTAACATATTTTACGAAAAGTCATAAGAAATAAAACTTTTTTGATCAAAACTAAAATATCCTCGAAATCATTGAAGAAGAAGTACCTAATCAGACGAAAATATGCCGTATCTAAATAGAGACATTTAAATTTTTTTAATTGCATAAATGGGTGGCATTTTATTCAGAATTAATAGTTTTTTACATGGGCAAAAAATTCGTTTAATTTTTTCCCATTATATATTAGAATTATAGAAAAGTACTTTGCGAAAAGAATTGGCAGTAGGACGGAATCGTTTTGACCACCGATTAGTTTTTTGCTAATAACTCTTGCATCCTTCGACCGACTTCATCGACTAAGAGCTCGATGGAAAGCTTATCTGTTCCTCTTTCAAAAGGCATTAACATATTTTACTAAAAGTCATAAGAAATAAAACTTTTTTGATCAAAACTAAAATATCCTCGAAATCATTGAAGAAGAAGTACCTTATCAGACGAAAATATACCTTATCCAATAGGAGACATTTAAATTTTTTTAATTGCATAAATGGGCGGCATTTTATTCAGAATTAATAGTTTTTTACATGGACAAAAAATTCGTTTAATTTTTTCCCATTAAATATTAGAATTATAGAAAAGTACTTTGCGAAAAGAATTGGCAGTAGGACGGAATCGTGTTGACCACCGATTAGTTTTTTGCTACTAACTCTTCCATCCTTCGACCCAGTTCTTCGACTAAATGCTCGATGGAAAGCTTATCTGTTCCTCTTTGAGATGGCATTAATATTTTACGAAAAGTCGTAACAAATAAAATTTTTTTGATCAAAACTAAAATATCCTCGAAATCATTGGAGAAGAAGTACCTTATCAGACGAAAATATGCCCTATCTAATGAGAGACATTTAAATTTTTTTTAATTGCATAAATGGGCGGCATTTTATTCAGAATTAATAGTGTTTTACATGGACAAAAAATTGGTTTAAATTTTTCCCATTAAGTACCAGAATTATAGAAATGTACTTTGCGAAAAGAATCGGCAGTAGGACGGAAACGTGTTGACCACCGATTAGTTTTTGCTAATTACTCTTGCATCCTTCGACCGACTTCTTCGACTAAGAGCTCGATGGAAAGCTTATCTGATCCTCTTTCAGATGGCATTAACATATTTTACGAAAAGTCGTAAAAAATAAAATTTTTTTCATCAAAACTAAAATATCCTCGAAATCATTGAAGAACAATTACCTAATCAGACAAAAATATGTCTTATCTAATAAGACCATTTAAATTTTTTAATTGCATAAATGGGCGGCATTTTATTCAAAATTAATAGTTTTTTACATGGACAAAAAATTCATTTAATTTTTTCCCATTAAATACTACAATTATAGAAAAGTACCTTGCGAAAATAATCGACAGTAGGACGAAAACGTATTGACCACCGATTAGTTTTTTTGCTAATAACTCTTGCATCCTTTGACCGACTTCTTCGACTAACAGCTCGATGGAAAGCTTATCAATTTCTCTTTCAGATAGCATTAACATATTTTACGAAAAGTCATAAGAAATAAAACTTTTTTGATGAAAACTAAAATATCCTCGAAATCATTGAAGAAGAAGAACCTTATCAGACGAAAATATGCTTTATCTAATAAGAGACATTTAAATTTTTTTAATTGCATAAATGGGCGGCATTTTATTCAGAATTAATAGTTTTTTACATGGACAAAAAATTCGTTTCATTTTTTCCCATTAAATACTACAATTATAGAAAAGTACCTTGCGAAAATAATCGACAGTAGGACGAAAACGTATTGACCACCGATTAGTTTTTTGCTAATAACTCTTGCATCCTTTGACCGACTTCTTCGACTAAGAGCTCGATGGAAAGCTTATCAATTCCTCTTTCAGATAGCACTTACATATTTTACGAAAAGTCATAAGAAATAAAACTTTTTTGATCAAAACTAAAATATCCTCGAAATCATTGAAGAAGAAGTACCTAATCAGACGAAAATATGCCATATCTAATAAGAGCATTTAAATTTTTTAATTGCATACATGGGCGGCATTTTATTCAGAATTAATAGTTTTTTACATGGACAAAAAATTCGTTTAATTTTTTCCCATTAAATACTGCACTTATAGAAAAGTACCTTGCGAAAATAATCGACAGTAGGACGAAAACGTATTGACCACCGATTAGCTTTTTGCATTTTATTCAGAATTAATAGTTTTTTACATGGACAAAAAATTCGTTTAATTTTTTCCCATTAAATACTAGAATTATAGAAAAGTTCTTTGCGAAAATAATCGTCAGTAGAACGAAAACGTATTGACCACCGATTAGTTTTTTGCTTATAACTCTTGCATCCTTTGACCGACTTCTTCGACTAAGAGCTCGATGGAAAGCTTATCAATTCCTCTTTCAGATAGCATTAACATATTTTACGAAAAGTCGAAAGAAATAAAATTTTTTTGAGTAAAATTAAAATATCCTCGAAATCATTGAAGAAGACCATTTAAATTTTTTAATTGCATAAATGGGCGGCATTTTATTCAGAATTAATAGTTTTTTACATGGACAAAAAATTCGTTTAATTTTTTCCCATTAAATACTACACTTATAGAAAAGTACCTTGCGAAAATAATCGACAGTAGGACGAAAATGTATTGACCACCGATTAGTTTTTTGCATTTTTTTCAGAATTAATAGTTTTTTACATGGACAAAAAATTCGTTTAATTTTTTCCCATTAAATACTACAATTATAGAAAAGTACCTTGCGAAAATAATCGACAGTAGGACGAAAACATATTGACCACCGATTAGTTTTTTGCTGATAACTCTTGCATCCTTTGACCGACTTCTTCGACTAAGAGCTCGATGGAAAGCTTATCAATTCCTCTTTCAGATAGCACTAACATATTTTACGAAAAGTCATAAGAAATAAAACTTTTTTGATCAAAACTAAAATATCCTCGAAATCATTGAAGAAGAAGTACCTAATCAGACGAAAATATGCCGTATCTAAATAGAGACATTTAAATTTTTATACTTTTCACATATGTGAAATAGTATAATAACTTTGTGCTGAAGTTTGTAACAGATCGAAATATTCATTTCCGACTATATAAAGTATATATATTCTTGATCAGGACGACAAGACGAGTTGATTTAGCCATGTCCGTCTGTCCGTCTGTCTGTATATATACAATCTCCTCCCACAGTTTTTATGATATCGAGCTGAAATTTTGCACAGAGACTTCTTATTCGTGCAGTCAGCGCATTTGTCGGATCCAGCCATATCGGACCACTGGAACTGGTAGCCCCCATACGAAAAGAAGAAGAAAAATTAACAAAACTTGAATCGTTGTATGGAAAACTTTTTTGTTTTGTATGATAGAGTGCTGAAATTTTAAACATAGTAGTTCTACATAGTCCGACTACATGCCTGAAAGTTTCATTGAGATTGGACATCTGGAACTGGTAGCTCCCATACAAAATGAAGAAGAGGAAGAGAAGCAATATTCACGTCGTTGTATGGACAACTTTTTTGTTTTTCAACCAATTGACTTGAAATTTTAAAGTTATGTTCTTAGGGAGGAATGAAAACTATTTTGACCAAAAGTGGGCGTAGCCACGCGTAGCCACGCCCACTTATAGCGAAAATTGACCCGTTGTATGGAAAACTTTTTTGTTTTTTAACCAATTGACTTGAAATTTTAAAGTTATGTTCTTAGGAAGGAATGAAAACTATTTTGACCAAAAGTGGGCGTAGCCACGCCCACTTATAGCAAAAATTGACCCGTTGTATGGAAAACTTTTTTGTTTTCCAACGAATTGACTTGAAACTTTACAGTTATGTTCTTAGGGAGGAATGAAAACAATGTTGACCAAAAGTGGGCGTGGCCACGCCCTTTTTTAGTGAAAATTGAACCGTTGTATGGAAAACTTTTTTGTTTTTTAACCAATTGACTTGAAACCTTACAGTTATGTTGTTAGGGAGGCATGAAAACTATTCATTTAGTTTTTTAGTGACACAACGTGAAAAGTATTATAGCTTCAGCCTTGCTGAAGATAGCGTCCTTACTGGTTTTAATTGCATAAATGGGTGGCATTTTATTCAGAATTAATAGTTTTTTACATGGGCAAAAAATTCGTTTAATTTTTTCCCATTATATATTAGAATTATAGAAAAGTACTTTGCGAAAAGAATTGGCAGTAGGACGGAATCGTGTTGACCACCGATTAGTTTTTTGCTAATAACTCTTGCATTCTTCGACCGACTTCTTCGACTAAAAGCTCGATGGAAAGCTTATCTGTTTCTATTTCAGATGTCATTAACATATTTTACGAAAAGTCGTAGGAAATAAAATTTTGTTTGATCAAAACTAAAATATCCTCGAAATCATTGAAGAAAAAGTACCTTATCAGACGAAAATATGCTTTATCTAATAAGAGACATTTAAATTTTTGTAATTGCATAAATGGGCGGCATTTTATTTAGAATTAATAGTTTTATAACATATTTTACGAAAAGTCATAAGAAGTAAAATTTTTTTGATCAAAACTAAAATATCCTCGAAATCATTGAAGAAGAAGTACCTTATCAGACGAAAATATGCCTTATCCAATAGGAGACATTTAAATTTTTTTAATTGCATAAATGGGCGGCATTATATTCAGAATTAATAGGTTTTTACATGGACAAAAAATTCGCTTAATTTTTTCCCATTAAATACTAGAATTATAGAAAAGTACTTTGCGAAAAGAATCGGCAGTAGGACGGAATCGTTTTGACCACCGATTAGTTTTTTGCTAATAACTCTTGCAACCTTCGACCGACTTCTTCGACTAAGAGCTCGATGGAAAGCTTATCTGTTCCTATTTCAGATGTCATTAACTTATTTTACGAAAAGTCGTAAGAAATAAAATTTTGTTTGATCAAAACTAAAATATCCTCGAAATCATTGAAGAAGAAGTACCTTATCAGACGAAAATATGCTTTATCTAATAAGAGACATTTAAATTTTTTTTAATTGCATAAATGGGCGGCATTTTATTCAGAATTAATAGTGTTTTACATGGACAAAAAATTGGTTTAAATTTTTCCCATTAAGTACCAGAATTATAGAAATGTACTTTGCGAAAAGAATCGGCAGTAGGACGGAAACGTGTTGACCACCGATTAGTTTTTGCTAATTACTCTTGCATCCTTCGACAGACTTCTTCGACTAAGAGCTCGATGGAAAGCTTATCTGATCCTCTTTCAGATGGCATTAACATATTTTACGAAAAGTCGTAAAAAATAAAATTTTTTTCATCAAAACTAAAATATCCTCGAAATCATTGAAGAAGAATTACCTAATCAGACGAAAATATGTCTTATCTAATAAGACCATTTAAATTTCTTAATTGCATAAATGGGCGGCGTTTTATTCAAAATTAATAGTTTTTTACATGGACAAAAAATTCATTTAATTTTTTCCCATTAAATACTACAATTATAGAAAAGTACCTTGCGAAAATAATCGACAGTAGGACGAAAACGTATTGACCACCGATTAGTTTTTTGCTAATAACTCTTGCATCCTTTGACCGACTTCTTCGACTAAGAGCTCGATGGAAAGCTTATCAATTTCTCTTTCAGATAGCATTAACATATTTTACGAAAAGTCATAAGAAATAAAACTTTTTTGATGAAAACTAAAATATCCTCGAAATCATTGAAGAAGAAGAACCTTATCAGACGAAAATATGCTTTATCTAATAAGAGACATTTAAATTTTTTTAATTGCATAAATGGGCGGCATTTTATTCAGAATTAATAGTTTTTTACATGGACAAAAAATTCGTTTCATTTTTTCCCATTAAATACTACAATTATAGAAAAGTACCTTGCGAAAATAATCGACAGTAGGACGAAAACGTATTGACCACCGATTAGTTTTTTGCTAATAACTCTTGCATCCTTTGACCGACTTCTTCGACTAAGAGCTCGATGGAAAGCTTATCAATTCCTCTTTCAGATAGCACTTACATATTTTACGAAAAGTCATAAGAAATAAAACTTTTTTGATCAAAACTAAAATATCCTCGAAATCATTGAAGAAGATGTACCTAATCAGACGAAAATATGCCATATCTAATAAGAGCATTTAAATTTTTTAATTGCATAAATGGGCGGCATTTTATTCAGAATTAATAGTTTTTTACATGGACAAAAAATTCGTTTAATTTTTTCCCATTAAATACTACACTTATAGAAAAGTACCTTGCGAAAATAATCGACAGTAGGACGAAAATGTATTGACCACCGATTAGTTTTTTGCATTTTATTCAGAATTAATAGTTCTTTACATGGACAAGAAATTCGTTTAATTTTTTCCCATTAAATACTAGAATTATAGAAAAGTACTTTGCCAAAAGAATAATAATAGTTTTTTACATGGACAAAAAATTCTTTTAATTTTTTCCCATTAAATACGGACGGACGGAATCGTTTTGACCACCGATTAGTTTTTTGCTAATAACTCTTGCATCCTTCGACCCACTTCTTCGACTAAGAGCTCGATGGAAAGCTTGTCTGTTCCTCTTTCAGATGGCGTTAACATATTTTACGAAAAGTCATAAGATATAAAATTTTTTTGATCAAAACTAAAATAGTTTAGTTGAATCGAAATCATTGAAAAAGAAGTACCTTATCAGACGAAAATATGCCTTATATAATAAGAGACATTTGAATTTTTTTAATTGCATAAATGTGCGGCATTTTATTCAGAATTAAAAGTTTTTAACATGGACAAAAAATTCGTTGAATTTTTTCCCATTAAATACAATAATTATAGAAAAGTACTTTGCGAAAAGAATCGGCAGTAGGACGGAATCGTGTTGATCACCGATTAGTCTTTTGCTAATAACTCTTGCATCCTTCGACCGCCTTCTTCGACTAAGAGCTCGATGGAAAGATTAGATATTCCGCTTTCAGATAGCATTAACATCTTTTAGGAAAAGTCATAAGAAATAAAATTTGTTTGATCAACACCAAAATATCCTCGAATTCATTGAAGAAGAAGTACCTTATCAGACGAAAATATGCCTTATCTAATAAGAGACATTCAAATTTTTTTAATTGCATAAATGGGCGGCATTTTATTCAAAATTAAAAGTTTTTTACATGGACAAAAAATTCGATTAATTTTTTCCCATAAAATACAATAATTATAGAAAAGTACTTTGCGAAAAGAATCGGCAGTAGGACGGAATCGTGTTGATCACCGATTAGTTTTTTGCTAATAACTCTTGCATCCTTCGACCGACTTCTTCGACTAAGAGCTCGATGGAAAGCTTATCTGTTCCATTTTCAGATGACATTAACATATTTTACGAAAAGTCGTAAGAAATAAAATTTTTTGGATCAAAACTAAAATATTCTTGACATCATCGAAGAAGAAGTACCTTATTAGACGAAAATATGCCTTGTCTAATAAGAGACATTTAAATTTTTTTATTGCATAAATGGGCGGCATTTTAATCAGAATTAATAGTTTTTTACATGGACAAGAAATTCGTTTAATTTTTTCCCAATAAATACTAAAATTATAGAAAAGTACTTTGCCAAAAGAATAATAATAGTTTTTTACATGGACAAAAAATTCTTTTAATTTTTTCCCATTAAATACGGACGGACGGAATCTTTTTGACCACCGATTAGTTTTTTGCTAATAACTCTTGCATCCTTCGACCCATTTCTTCGACTAAGAGCTCGATGGAAAGCTTGTCTGTTCCATTTTCAGATGGCATTAACATATTTTACGCAAAGTCGTAAGAAATAAAATTTTTTTGATCAAAACTAAAATATAGTTGACATCATCGAAGAAGAAGTACCTTATCAGACGAAAATATGCCTTATCTAATAAGAGACATTTAAATTTTTTTAATTGCATAAATGGGCGGCATTTGATTCAGAAGTAATAGTTTTTTACATGGACAAAAACTTTGTTTAATTTTTTCCCATTAAATACTAGAATGATGGAAAAGTGCTTAGCGAAAAAAATCGGCAGTAGGACGGAAACGTGTTGACCACCGATTAGTTTTTTGCTAATAACTCTTGCATCCTGCGACCGACTTCTTCGACTAAGAGCTCGATGGAAAGCTTGTCTGTTCCTCTTTTCAGATGAAAAGTCGTAAGAAATAAACTTTTTTTGATCAAAACTAAAATATCCTCGACATCATCGAAGAAGAAGTACCTTATCAGACGAAAATATGCCTTATCTAATAAGGGACATTTAATTTTTTTTAATATCATAAATGGGCGGCATTTTATTCAGAATTAATAGTTTTTTATATGGACAAAAAATTCGATTATTTTTTTCCCATTAAATACTTGAATGATAGAAAAGTACTTTGCGAAAAGAATCGGCAGTAGGACGGAAACGTGTTGACCACCGATTAGTTTTTTGCTAATAACTCTTGCATCCTTCGGCCGACTTCTTCGACTAATAGCTCGATGGAAGGCTTACCTGTTCCTCTTTCAGTTAACATTAACATATTTTACGAAAAGTCGTGAAATATAACATTTTTTATCAAAACTAAAATATACTCGAAATCATTGAAGAAGAAGTACCTTATAAGACGAAAATATGCCTTATCTAATAAGAGACATTTAAATTTTTTTAATATCATAAATTGGCGGCATTTTATTCAGAATTAATAGTTTTTTACATGGTCAAAAAATTCGTTTAATTATTTCCCATTAAATACTAGAATTATAGAAAAGTACTTTGCGAAAAAAATCGGTAGTAGGACGGAATTGTGTCGACCACCGATTAGTTTTTTGCTAATAACTCTTGCATCCTTTGACCGACTTCTTCGACTAAGAGCTCAATGGAAAGCTTATCTGTTCCTCTTTCAGATGGCATTAACATATTTTACGAATAATCGTAAGAAATAAAATTTTTTTGATCAAAACTAAACTATCCTCGAAATCATTGAAAAAGAAGTACCTTATCAGACGAAAATATGCCTTATCTAATAAGAGACATTTGAATTTTTTTAATTGCATAAATGGGCGGCATTTTATTCAGAATTTAAAGTTTTTAACATGGACAAAAAATTCGTTGAATTTTTTCCCATTAAATACAATAATTATAGAAAAGTACTTTGCGAAAAGAATCGGCAGTAGGACGGAATCGTGTTGATCACCGATTAGTTTTTTGCTAATAACTCTTGCATCCTTCGACCGACTTCTTCGACTAAGAGCTCGATGGAAAGCTTAGCTGTTCCGCTTTCAGATAGCATTAACATCTTTTAGGAAAAGTCATAAGAAATAAAATTTGTTTGATCAAAACCAAAATATCCTCGAATTCATTGAAGAAGAAGTACCTTATCAGACGAAAATATGCCTTATCTAATAAGAGACATTCAAATTTTTTTGAATTGCATAAATGGGCGGCATTTTATTCAGAATTAATAGTTTTTTATATGGACAAAAAATTCGTTTAATTTTTTCCCATTAAATACTAGAATTATAGAAAAGTATTTTGCGAAAAAAATCGGCAGTAGGACGGAACGTGTTGACCACCGATAAGTTTTTTGCTAATCAGTCTTGCATCCTTCAACCGACTTCTTCGACTAAGAGCTCGGTGGAAAGCTTATCTGTTCCTCTTTCAGATGGCATTAACATATTTTACGAAAAGTCATAAGATATAAAATTTTTTTGATCAAAACTAAAATAGTGTAGTAGAATCGAAATCATTGAAAAAGAAGTACCTTATCAGACGAAAATATACCTTATCTAATAAGAGACATTCAAATTTTTTTAATTGCATAAATGGGCGGCATTTTATTCAAAATTAAAAGTATTTTACATGGACAAAAAATTCGTTGAATTTTTTCCCATTAAATACTTGAATGATAGAAAAGTACTTTGCGAAAAGAATCGGCAGTAGGACGGAAACGTGTTGACCACCGATTAGTTTTTTGCTAATAACTCTTGCATCCTTCGACCGACTTTTTCGACTAAGAGCTCGATGGAAAGCTTACCTGTTCCTCTTTCAGATGGCATTAACGTATTTTACGAAAAGTCGTGAGATATAAAATTTTTTTTATCAAAACTAAAATATACTCGAAATCATTGAAGAAGAAATACCTTATAAGACGAAAATTTGCTTTATCTAATAAGAGACATTTAAATTTTTTTAATTGCATAAATGGGTGGCTTTTTATTCAGAATTTAAAGTTTTTAACATGGACAAAAAATTCGTTGAATTTTTTCCCATTAAATACAATAATTATAGAAAAGTACTTTGCGAAAAGAATCGGCAGTAGGACGGAATCGTGTTGATCACCGATTAGTTTTTTGCTAATAACTCTTGCATCCTTCGACCGACTTCTTCGACTAAGAGCTCGATGGAAAGCTTAGCTGTTCCGCTTTCAGATAGCATTAACATCTTTTAGGAAAAGTCATAAGAAATAAAATTTGTTTGATCAAAACCAAAATATCCTCGAATTCATTGAAGAAGAAGTACCTTATCAGACGAAAATATGCCTTATCTAATAAGAGACATTCAAATTTTTTTGAATTGCATAAATGGGCGGCATTTTATTCAGAATTAATAGTTTTTTATATGGACAAAAAATTCGTTTAATTTTTTCCCATTAAATACTAGAATTATAGAAAAGTATTTTGCGAAAAAAATCGGCAGTAGGACGGAACGTGTTGACCACCGATAAGTTTTTTGCTAATCAGTCTTGCATCCTTCAACCGACTTCTTCGACTAAGAGCTCGATGGAAAGCTTACCTGTTCCTCTTTCAGATGGCATTAACGTATTTTACGAAAAGTCGTGAGATATAAAATTTTTTTGATCAAAACTAAAATATACTCGAAATCATTGAAGAAGAAATACCTTATAAGACGAAAATTTGCTTTATCTAATAAGAGACATTTAAATTTTTTTAATTGCATAAATGGGTGGCATTTTATTCAGAATTAATAGTTTTTTACTTGGACAAAAAATTCGTATAATTTATTCCAATTAAATACTAGAATTATAGAAAAGTACTTTGCCAAAAAAATCGGTAGTAGGACGGAATCGTGTTGACCACCGATTAGTTTTTTGCTAATAACTCTTGCATCCTTCGACCGACTTCTTCGACTAAGAGCTCAATGGAAAGCTTATCTGTTCCTCTTTCAGATGGCATTAACATATTTTACGAAAAGTCGTAAGAAATAAAATTTTTTTGATCAAAACTAAAATATTCTCGAAATCATTGAAAAGGAAGTACCTTATAAGACGAAAATATGCCTTATTTAATAAGCGACATTTAAATTTTTTTAATTGCATAATTGTGCGGCATTTTATTCAGATTAATAGTTTTTTACATGGACAAGAAATTAGTATAATTTATTCCAATTAAATACTAGAATTATAGAAAAGTACTTTGCCAAAAGAATCGGCAGTAGGACGGAACGTGTTGACCACCGATAAGTTTTTTGCTAATCAGTCTTGCATCCTTCAACCGACTTCTTCGACTAAGAGCTCGGTGGAAAGCTTATCTGTTCCTCTTTCAGATGGCATTAACATATTTTACGAAAAGTCATAAGATATAAAATTTTTTTGAGCAAAACTAAAATAGTGTAGTAGAATCGAAATCATTGAAAAAGAAGTACCTTATCAGACGAAAATATACCTTATCTAATAAGAGACATTCAAATTTTTTTAATTGCATAAATGGGCGGCATTTTATTCAAAATTAAAAGTATTTTACATGGACAAAAAATTCGTTGAATTTTTTCCCATTAAATACAATAATTATAGAAAAGTACTTTGCGAAAAGAAACGGCAGTAGGACGGAGTCGTGTTGACAACCGATTAGTTTTTTGCTAATAACTCCTGTATCCTTCGACCGACTTCTTCGACTAAGAGCTCGATGGAAAGCTTATCTGTTCCTCTTTTCAGATGAAAAGTCGTAAGAAATAACATTTTTTTGATCAAAACTAAAATCTCCTCGACATCATCGAAGAAGAAGTAGCTTATCAGACGAAAATATGCCTTATCTAATAAGAGACATTTAAATTTTTTTAATTGCATAAATGCGTGTCATTTTATTCAGAATTAATAGCTTTTTACATGGAGAAAAAATTTGATTAATTTTTTCCCATTAAATACTAGAAATACTAGACACGTGCGAATTCCGTCAAGTACGGACGTGTTTTTTTCTTGTGCTCCGGAAAATTAACTTAAAACCCATCAGTGCAGTGGAAGATCTAATAATAATTAGTGTATATCGCGAAAAGACGCTTAGTGCGATAAATTCGCACAAATCTATCAACTAATTAATCAATTGATTAGCCACAATAAACAATAAAAAACAATTAAAACTAAATCTCTATTAATACAATGAGTACAAAAGAAATCGAAACTCGCAGTGAACTCCAACGTAAGCAAGACAAGCGTCTGCTCTCTTTGCAACGGAACAACGCGTATTTCACCTATAACGCCGCGTCAACCGAAAATACTGCAGCTCTAGAGCGATCGAGGGCAATGACCAATGTAGCGCACGAACTATTGCACGTAGCGAGCGGGAGAGCGCGTTCTTGCTCTCCGTCGCTACCGTTCACGTCTCAAACGCCACAGAGCGCCGTGTCCGCTCCTCAGCAGATATGTACTGTCCAGAGAGACCTGTGCCCATCTACGACGACTAGTACAACAATGTCACTAACTACCTCAACAGTAAGTTCAACAACAACTTCAACGGTATCAACTGCCCGTCCAATTGCCAATGCAAATATAACTGGCGCAACGTTACCTAAAGAGAACGCAAACAAAGAAACAAAAAGGCCGGCCGTACAGACTGGAATGGATCGCTAAATTCGATTTAAAAGAAAGTTGAGCCCCCTAAACTCGAAGCCGAAAATTACCCGTGTTAGCTTCAGCCTACCACCAAGCGAAATGCCTGATAATACCAACAGGTTCAAAATTCTGGCAGGTAACACTTCTGATCTGGCCCCCGAAACAGAAAGCGTTAAAAGAATGCCAAAGCCACCACCAATTTACATCCGTGAAAAAAGCTGCAACGCCTTAGTCAGCAAATTTATCGAGCTTATTGGAAAAGACAACTTTCATATAATCCCCCTTGTAAAGGGAAATATACATGAAACAAAGGTACAAACTAAGTCCGAAGATAACTACAGAGTACTGTCGAAGTACCTGAGCGACAACAAAAAGAACTTCTATACGTACCAGCTAAAAAGCAGCAAAGGCCTGCAAGTCGTACTAAAGGGCATAGAGCCTGAAGTCACTCCTGCGGAAGTAATCAACGCGTTACAAGAGAAAGGATTCAGTGCCAAAACTGTTTTCAACATCCAAAATAAGGATGGAAAGCCGCAAACACTCTTTAAGGTAGAACTTAATCCAGAAAGCAAGCCGCTAAAGAAAAACGAAGTGCACCCGATATACAAACTTCAATTTCTACTGCACCGCAGAATCACCGTAGAAGAACCGCACAAACGCAATGGTCCCGTACAATGTACGAATTGCCAAGAATATGGCCATACAAGGTCGTATTGTACTCTGCGCCCCGTGTGTGTAGCTTGTGGAGAGCTTCACGACATTACACACTGCCCAGCGAGCAAAGACGACGCCAGCACAAAAAAATGCGCCAACTGTGGTGGTAACCACCCAGCTAACTATAAAGGTTGCCCAATATACAAGGAACTGAAAACACGAATCCACCAGCGAGTGACCACTACTCGCTCTCAAAACGCATAGCCTACATTTACACCATCTAAATTAAACCCAGACGTTTTCTTTTCGACGACGCCGAACCCACAACTAGCACATGCAGATTTAAACGCGACTCAACACCACCAAATGCCGGGGCAGCAACAAAGCAACTTTGAAGCAATGTTATCAACCATGCAGCAAAGTCTAATGGAGTTTATGTCTTTTATGCGGACAACTATCCAGGATTTAATGCGTAACCAAAATCTACTGATACAAATGCTGATTTCACAACAGTCCAAATAAACCATGCCTTCCCTACGCATATCTACGAGAATGCTAATGGCGTCTCACAGCACAAACTTGAGCTAGCTCAATTTCTGCTTGACAAACACATTGACGTAATGCTACTCTCAGAAACACACCTTACAAACAAATATAATTTTAACATACGAGGCTACGTATTTTATGGAACAAACCACCCTGATGGTAAAGCACATGGGGGGACTGGTATTCTGATTAGAAACCGTCTCAAACACCACTGCCATAGAAGATTTGCAGAAAACTATCTACAGGCCACATCTATAAACATACAATTAGATAGTGGTAACCATCTAACACTAGCCGCCGTATACTGCCCACCTCGCTTCAATATATCTGAAGCTGAATTCATGCAGTTCTTCAACACACTCGGAGAACACTTCATAGCAGCAGGAGATTACAATGCCAAGCACACTCACTGGGGATCTCGTCTAGTGACCCCAAAAGGAAAACAATTATACAATGCAATTATCAAAGCCAGCAATAAGCTCGACCATCTCTCTCCCGGCAGACCAACATACTGGCCGGCTGACCCCAATAAACTACCCGACCTAATTGACTTTGCAATAACAAAAAATATTCCCCGAACCCTGCTAAGCGCCGAAAGTCTTTCAGATCTCTCGTCTGATCACTCGCCTGTATTAATTAACCTACTTCGACATCCAAAAACCGTAGATCAACCAATTAGATTGACCTCGCATAAAACCAGTTACAAAAAATATTTTAGCTCACACATTGAGTTAGATCCTCCCCTAATCGTTGAAGCTGAGATCGACAGCTTCGTAAACAATCTAGAATCAGTCTTCGTTACCGCAGCTCGTATCTCAACACCTCAAACGGCGCAAGCTCCACGTAACCAAAAGAAGACGAATCTACAAATCGAGCAGCTCGTTATCGAAAAGCGACGCTTACGTCGAGAATGCCAATCAACCAGATCGCCATCTGCACGACATAGGCTTAAGAGCGCCGCACGCAACCTCTCTTAAGCGTTAAAGCAAGAAGAAGCATATACCCAACGCCGGTACATAGAACAACTATCCACATCCAGTACAAGAAACTCACTGTGGAGAGCTCACCCAACCCTAAGCTCACCGACAGCAACCGTGATGCTTATAAGAAACCCTGCAGGCGGCTGGGCCCGCAGCGACGAAGATAGAGCAAGAACATTTGCCGCCCACCTTGAAAATGTGTTTCAACCAAAGCCTTGCACAAATGCGACTACACTACCAGCATTAACAAACGACGCCGAGCTTCAACGTGACCCAATCGAGTTTCGACCAAACGAAATCGATAATATTATCAAAAAGGAACTGAACCCAAAAAAATCACCGGGCTGCGATTTAATAACCCCAAAAATGATTATTGAGCTCCCATATTGTGCTGTTTGCACTATCGCGAAGCTCTTCAATGCCATCACTAAACTAGGCTATTTTCCAGAAAGATGGAAAAAGTCTAGCATCATAATGATACCAAAGCCAGGAAAAGTTCACACGATTCCCTCGTCGTACAGACCTATAAGTTTATTATTGTGTCTATCAAAACTTTTCGAAAAATGCGTGCTAACTCGGACCAACTCATTCCTGAGAACACACAACAAAATCCCTTCACACCAGTTCGGCTTTCGTGAAAAACACGGAACTATTGAGCAGGTTAATCGCATAACATCAGAAATACGAAGCGCGTTTGAAAATCGAGAATACTGCACAGCAATATTTTTGGATGTGTCACAAGCATTCGACAGAGTTTGGTTAGACGGTTTAATGCATAAAATTAAAACAATGCTTCCAAACAACACGCACAAGCTACTAAAGTCATACCTCTACGATAGGAAGTTTACAATGAGATGTAACAGTGATATGTCCGACGACCACACCATTAGAGCTGGAGTTCCTCAAGGTAGCGTACTCGGTCCTACCTTATATGTCCTCTACACATCAGACATCCCAACAAGCAGACGTCTAACAACATCCACCTTTGCTGACGATACAGCTATTCTCAGCCGTTCCAGATGCCCTATGCAAGCAACAGCGCAGTTAGCTCTTCACCTGGTCGACATAGAAAAATGGCTAGCTGACTGGGGAATAAAAGTCAACGAACAAAAATGCAAACACGTTACGTTCACACTAAACAGGCAAGATTGCCCACCGCTGATGTTAAACAACACTACGCTTCCGCAAACAAACCAAGTGACATACCTCGGAGTACACCTCGATAGAAGACTCACATGGCGCGGGCACATCGAGGCCAAGAGAACGCATTTAAAACTAAAAGCAAATAGCCTCCATTGGCTTATCAACGCTCGCTCTTCCCTTAGTCTTGACTACAAAGTCCTGCTCTACAATTCTGTTCTCAAACCTATCTGGACCTACGGCTCCCAGTTAAGGGGAAACGCTAGCAGTAGCAACATTGAAATCATTCAGAGAACCCAGTCAAAGATATTGAGAACCATCACCGGGGCACCGTGGTATGTTCGAAACGAAAACATATAAAAAGATTTAAATATTCAACCAGTCAGAGATGTAATAGCAGAACTCAAGGAACAATACTACAGCAAGCTTTCTACGCACCCTAACCATCTCGCCAGAAGATTAACAAGGTTGAGCAGCCAATCCCGTCTTAGTCGAAATGACCTTCCAACCCAGCGATAGACCCTAGGGCCCCGCAACCTATCTGCAGTTCAAAAGAACTGCTAGTTAATATATAGGCATAAGATCTGCAAACTTATTGTTAGTCTCATAAAGAAAAGATTCAATAAATAAAGCAAAGTTTTAATAAAAAAAAATAAAAAAAAAAAATACTAGAAATATAGAAAAGTACTTTGCGAAAAGAATCGGCAGTAGGTCGGAATCGTGTTGACAATCGATTAGTTTTTTGCTAATAACTCCTGTATCCTTCGACCGACTTCTTCGACTAAGAGCTCGATGGAAAGCTTATCTGTTCCTCTTTCAGATGGCATTAACATATTTTACGAAAAGTCGTGAAAAATAAAATTTTTTTGATCAAAACTAAAATATCCTCGAAATCATTGAAGAACAAGTACCTTATGAGACGAAAATATGCCTTATCTAATGAGAGACATTTAAATTTTTTTAATTGCATAAATGGGCGGCATTTTATTCAGAATTAATAGTTTTTTACATGGACAAAAAATTCGTTTAATTTTTTCCCATTAAATACTAGAATGATAGCAAAATACTTAGCGAAAATAATCGGCAGTAGGACGGAAACGTGTTGACCACCGATTAGTTTTTTGCTAATAACTCTTGCATCTTTCGACCGACTTCTTCAACTTAGAGCTCGATGGAAAGCTTTTCTGTTCCTCTTTCAGATGGCATTAACATATTTTACGAAAAGTCATAAGAAATAAAATTTTTTAAATCAAAACTAAAATATCCTCGAAATCATTGAAAAATAAGTACCGTAAAAGACGAAAATATGCCTTATCTAACAAGAGACATTTAAATTTTTTTAATTGCATAAATGGGCGGCATTTTACTCAGAATTAATTGTTTTTTACATGGTCAAAAAATTCGTTTAATTTTTTCCCATTAAATAGTAGAATTATAGAAAAGTACTTTGCGAAAAAAATCGGTAGTGTTGACAACCGATAAGTTTTTTGCTAATCAGTCTTGCATCCTTCAACCGACTTCTTCGACTAAGAGCTCGATGGAAAGCTTATCTGTTCCTCTTTCAGATGGCATTAACATATTTTACGAAAAGTCATAAGATATAAAATTTTTTTGATCAAAACTAAAATAGTGTAGTAGAATCGAAGTCATTGAAAAGAAGTACCTTATCAGACGAAAATATGCCTTATATAATAAGAGACATTTGAATTTTTTTAATTGCATAAATGGGCGGCATTTTATTCAGAATTAATAGTTTTTTACATGGACAAAAAATTCGTTTAATTTTTTCCCATTAAATACTAGAATGATAGCAAAATACTTAGCGAAAATAATCGGCAGTAGGACGGAAACGTGTTGACCACCGATTAGTTTTTTGCTAATAACTCTTGCATCTTTCGACCGACTTCTTCAACTTAGAGCTCGATGGAAAGCTTTTCTGTTCCTCTTTCAGATGGCATTAACATATTTTACGAAAAGTCATTAGATATAAAATTTTTTTGATCAAAACTAAAATAGTGTAGTAGAATCGAAATCATTGAAAAGAAGTACCTTATCAGACGAAAATATGCCTTATATAATAAGAGACATTTGAATTTTTTTAATTGCATAAATGGGCGGCATTTTATTCAGAATTAATAGTTTCTTACATGGACAAAAAATTCGTTTAATTTTTTCCCGTTAAATACTAGAATTACAGAACAGTACTTTGCGAAAAGAATCGGCAGTAAGACGGAAACGTGTTGACCACCGATTAGTTTTTTGCTAATAACTCTTGCTCCCTTCGACCGACTTCTTCGACTAAGAGCTCGATGGAAAGCTTATCTGTTCCTCTTTCAGAAGGCATTAACATATTTTGCGAAAAGTCGTAAGAAATAAAATTTTTTTGATCAAAACTAAAATATCCTCGACATCATCGAAGAAGAAGTACCTTATCAGAGGAAAATATGGCTTATCTAATAAGAGACATTTAAATTTTTTTAATTGCATAAATGGACGGCATTTTATTCAGAATCAATAATTTTTTACATGGACAAAAAATTCGTTTAATTTTTTCTTATTTAATACTAGAATTATAGAAAAGTACTTTGCGAAAAAAATCGGTAGTGTTGACAACCGATAAGTTTTTTGCTAATCAGTCTTGCATCCTTCAACCGACTTCTTCGATTAAGAGCTCGATGGAAAGCTTATCTGTTCCTCTTTCAGATGGCATTAACATATTTTACGAAAAGTCATAAGATATAAAATTTTTTTTAAAAAAACTAAAATAGTGTAGTAGAATCGAAATCATTGAAAAATAAGTACCTTATGAGACGAAAATATGCCTTATCTAATAAGAAACATTTAAATTTTTTTAATTGCATAAATGGGCGGCATTTTACGCAGAATTAATAGTTTTTTACATGGACGAAAAATTCGTTTAATTTTTCCTATTAAATACTAGAATGATAGAAAAGTACTTAGCGAAAATAATCGGCAGTAGGACGGAAACGTGTTAACCACCGATTAGTTTTTTGCTTATAACTCTTGCATCCTTCGACCCACTTCTTCGACTAAGAGCTCGATGGAATGCTTGTCTGTTCCTCTTTTCAGATGAAAAGTCGTAAGAAATAAAATTTTTTTGATCAAAACTAAAATATCCTCGACATCATCGAAGAAGAAGTACCTTATCAGACGAAAATATGCCTTATCTAATAATAGACATTTAAATTTTTTTAATTGCATAAATGGGCGGCATTTTACTCAGAATTAATAGTTTTTAACATGGACAAAAAATTCGTTTAAATTTTTCCCATTAAATACTAGAATGATAGAAAACTACTTAGCGAAAATAATCGGCAGTAGGACGGAAACGTGTTATTCACCGATTAGTTTTTTGCTAATAACTCTTGCATCCTTCGACCGACTTTTTCCACTAAAAGCTCGATGGAAAGCTTATCTGTTCCTTTTTCAGATGGCATTAACATATTTTACGAAAAGTCGTGAGATATAAAATTTTTTTGATCAACACTAAAATATCCTCGAAATCATTGAAAAAGAAGTACCTTATCACACGAAAATATGCCTTATCTAATATGAGACATTTAAATTTTTTTAATTGCATAAATGGGCGGCATTTTACTGAGAATTAATAAATTTTTGCATGGACAAAAAATTCGTTTAATTTTTTCCCATTAAATACTAGAATGATAGAAAAGTAGTTAGCGAAAATAATCGGCAGTAGGACGGAAACGTGTTATTCACCGATTAGTTTTTTGCTAATAACTCTTGCATACTTCGACCGACTTTTTCGACTAAGAGCTCAATGGAAAGCTTATCTGTTCCTCTTTCAGATGGCATTAACATATTTTACGAAAAGTCGTAAGAAATAAAATTTTTTTGATCAAAACTAAACTATCCTCGAAATCATTGAAAAAGAAGTACCTTTTAAGACGAAAATACGCCTTATTTAATAAGAGACATTTAAATTTTTTTAATTGCATAAATGGGCGGCATTTTATTCAGAATTAATAGTTTTTTACATGGACAAAAAATTCGTTTAATTTTTTCCCATTAAATACTAGAATTATAGAAAAGTACTTTGCTATAAACTATAATAGTGTAGTAGAATCGAAATCATTGAAAAAGAAGTACCTTATCAGACGAAACTATGCCTTATCTAATAAGATCCATTTGAATTTTTTTAATTGCATAAAAGGGCGGCATTTTATTCAGAATTAATAGTTTCTTACATGGACAAAAAATTCGTTTAATTTTTTCCCATTAAATACTAGAATTATAGAAAACTACTTTGCGAAAAGAATCGGCAGTAAGACGAAAACGTGTTGACCACCGATTAGTTTTTTGCGTATAACTCATGCACCCTTCGACCGACTTCTTCGACTAAGAGCTCGATGGAAAGCTTATCTGTTCCTCTTTCAGATGGCATTAACATATTTTACGAAAAGTCGTGAGATAAAAAATTTTTTTGATCAACACTAAAATATCCTCGAAATCATTGAAGAAGAAGAACCTTATCACACGAAAATATGCCTTATCTAATATGAGACATTTAAATTTTTTTAATTGCATAAATGGGCGGCATTTTACTGAGAATTAATAAATTTTTGTATGGACAAAAAATTCGTTTAATTTTTTCCCATTAAATACTAGAATGATAGAAAAGTACTTAGCGAAAAGAATCGGCAGTGGGACGGAAACGTGTTAACCACCGATTAGTTTTTTGCTAATAACTCATGCACCCTTCGACCGACTTCTTCGACTAAGAGCTCGATGGAAAGCTTATCTGTTCCTCTTTTCAGATGAAAAGTCGTAAGAAATAAAATTTTTTGGATCAAAACTAAAATATCCTCGACATCATCGAAGAAGAAGTACCTTATCAGACGAAAATATGCCTTATCTAATAAGAGACATTTAAATTTTTTTAATTGCATAAATGCGTGTCATTTTATTCAGAATTAATAGCTTTTTACATGGAGAAAAAATTTGATTAATTTTTTCCCATTAAATACTACAAATATAGAAAAGTACTTTGCGAAAAGAACCGGCAGTAGGTCGGAATCGTGTTGACAATCGATTAGTTTTTTGCTAATAACTCCTGTATCCTTCGACCGACTTCTTCGACTAAGAGCTCGATGGAAAGCTTATTTGTTCCTCTTTCAGATGGCATTAACATATTTTACGAAAAGTCGTGAAAAATAAAATTTTTTTGATCAACACTAAAATATCCTCGAAATAATTGAAGAAGAAGTACCTAATGAGACGAAAATATGCCTTATCTAATAAGAGACATTTAAATTTTTTTAATTGCATAAATGGGCGGCATTTTACTCAGAATTAATAGTTTTTTACATGGACAAAAAATTCGTTTAAGTTTTTCCCATTAAATACTAGAATGATAGAAAAGTACTTAGCGAAAATAATCGGCAGTAGGACGGAAACGTGTTAACCACCGATTAGTTTTTTGCTAATAACTCTTGCATCCTTCGACCCACTTCTTCGACTAAGAGCTCGATGGAAAGCTTGTCTGTTCCTCTTTTCAGATGAAAAGTCGTAAGAAATAAAATTTTTTTGATCAAAACTAAAATATCCTCGACATCATCGAAGAAGAAGTACCTTATCAGACGAAAATATGCCTTATCTAATAAGAGACATTTAAATTTTTTTAATTGCATAAATGGGCGGCATTTTACTCAGGATTAATAGTTTTGTACATGGACAAAAAATTCGTTTAAGTTTTTCCCATTAAATACTAGAATGATAGAAAAGTACTTAGCGAAAATAATCGGCAGTAGGACGGAAACGTGTTAACCACCGATTAGTTTTTTGCTAATAACTCTTGCATCCTTCGACCGACTTCTTCGACTAAGAGCTCGATGGAAAGCTTATCTGTTCCTCTTTCAGATGGCATTAACATATTTTGCGAAAAGTCGTAAGAAATAAAATTTTTTTGATCAAAACTAAAATATCCTCGAAATCATTGAAGTACCTTATCACACGAAAATATTCCTTATCTAATAAAAGATATTTAAATTTTTTTAATTGCATAAATGGGCGGCATTTTATTCAGAATTAATAATTTTTTGCATGGACAAAAAATCCGTTTAATTTTTTCCCATTAAATACTAGAATTATAGAAAAGTACTTTGCGAAAAGAATCGGCAGTAAGACGGAAACGTGTTGACCACCGATTAGTTTTTTGCTAATAACTCATGCACCCTTCGACCGACTTCATCGACTAAGAGCTCGATGGAAAGCTTATCTGTTCCTCTTTCAGAAGGCATTAACATATTTTGCGAAAAATCGTAAGAAATAAAATTTTTTTGATCAAAACTAAAATATCCTCGAAATCATTGAAGAAGAAGTACCTCATGAGACGAAAATATGCCTTATCTAATAAGAGACATTTAAATTTTTTAATTGCATAAATGGGCGGCATTTTACTCAGAATTAATAGTTTTTTACATGGACGAAAAACTCGTTTAATTTTCTCCTATTAAATACTAGAATGATAGAAAAGTACTTAGCGAAAATAATCGGCAGTAGGACGGAAACGTGTTAACCACCGATTAGTTTTTTGCTAATAACTCTTGCATCCTTCGACCCACTTCTTCGACTAAGAGCTCGATAGAATGCTTGTCTGTTCCTCTTTTCAGATGAAAAGTCGTAAGAAATAAAATTTTTTGGATCAAAACTAAAATATCCTCGACATCATCGAAGAAGAAGTACCTTATCAGACGAAAATATGCCTTATCTAATAAGAGACATTTAAATTTTTTTAATTGCATAAATGCGTGTCATTTTATTCAGAATTAATAGCTTTTTACATGGAGAAAAAATTTGATTAATTTTTTCCAATTAAATACTACAAATATAGAAAAGTACTTTGCGAAAAGAATCGGCAGTAGGTCGGAATCGTGTTGACAATCGATTAGTTTTTTGCTAATAACTCCTGTATCCTTCGACCGACTTCTTCGACTAAGAGCTCGATGGAAAGCTTATTTGTTCCTCTTTCAGATGGCATTAACATATTTTACGAAAAGTCGTGAAAAATAAAATTTTTTTGATCAACACTAAAATATCCTCGAAATAATTGAAGAAGAAGTACCTAATGAGACGAAAATATGCCTTATCTAATAAGAGACATTTAAATTTTTTTAATTGCATAAATGGGCGGCATTTTACTCAGAATTAATAGTTTTTTACATGGACAAAAAATTCGTTTAAGTTTTTCCCATTAAATACTAGAATGATAGAAAAGTACTTAGCGAAAATAATCGGCAGTAGGACGGAAACGTGTTAACCACCGATTAGTTTTTTGCTAATAACTCTTGCATCCTTCGACCCACTTCTTCGACTAAGAGCTCGATGGAAAGCTTGTCTGTTCCTCTTTTCAGATGAAAAGTCGTAAGAAATAAAATTTTTTTGATCAAAACTAAAATATCCTCGAAATCATCGAAGAAGAAGTACCTTATCAGTCGAAAATATGCTTTATCTAATAAGAGACATTTAAATTTTTTTAATTGCAAAAATTGGCGGCATTTTATTCAGAATTAATAGTTTTTTACATGGACAAAAAATTCGTTTAATTTTTTCCCGTTAAATACTAGAATTATAGAACAGTACTTTGCGAAAAGAATCGGCAGTAGGTCGGAAACGTGTTGACCACCGATTAGTTTTTTGCTAATAACTCTTGCACCCTTCGACCGACTTCTTCGACTAAGAGCTCGATGGAAAGCTTATCTGTTCCTCTTTCAGAAGGCATTAACATATTTTGCGAAAAGTCGTAAGAAATAAAATTTTTTTGATCAAAACTAAAATATCCTCGACATCATCGAAGAAGAAGTACCTTATCAGACGAAAATATGCCTTATCTAATAAGAGACATTTAAATTTTTTTAATTGCATAAATGGGCGGCATTTTACTCAGGATTAATAGTTTTGTACATGAACAAAAAATTCGTTTAATTTTTTCCCATTAAATACTAGAATGATAGCAAAATACTTAGCGAAAATAATCGGCAGTAGGACGGAAACGTGTTAACCACCGATTAGTTTTTTGCTAATAACTCTTTCATCCTTCGACCGACTTTTTCGACTAAGAGCTCGATGGAAAGCTTATCTGTTCCTCTTTCAGATGGCATTAACATATTTTACGAAAAGTCGTGAGATATAAAATTTTTTTGATCAACACTAAAATATCCTCGAAATCATTGAAGAAGAAGTACCTTATCACACGAAAATATGCCTTATCGAATATGAGACATTTAAATTTTTTTAATTGCATAAATGGGCGGCATTTTACTGAGAATTAATAGTTTTTTACATGGTCAAAAAATTCGTTTAATTTTTTCTTATTAAATACTAGAATTATAGAAAAGTACTTTGCGAAAAAAATCGGTAGTGTTGACAACCGATAAGTTTTTTGCTAATCAGTCTTGCATCCTTCAACCGACTTCTTCGATTAAGAGCTCGATGGAAAGCTTATCTGTTCCTCTTTCAGATGGCATAAACATATTTTACGAAAAGTCATAAGATATAAAATTTTTTTTAACAAAACTAAAATAGTGTAGTAGAATCGAAATCATTGAAAAAGAAGTACCTTATGAGACGAAAATATGCCTTATCTAATAAGAAACATTTAAATTTTTTTAATTGCATAAATGGGCGGCATTTTACGCAGAATTAATAGTTTTTTACATGGACGAAAAATTCGTTTAATTTTTCCTATTAAATACTAGAATGATAGAAAAGTACTTAGCGAAAATAATCGGCAGTAGGACGGAAACGTGTTAACCACCGATTAGTTTTTTGCTTATAACTCTTGCATCCTTCGACCCACTTCTTCGACTAAGAGCTCGATGGAATGCTTGTCTGTTCCTCTTTTCAGATGAAAAGTCGTAAGAAATAAAATTTTTTTGATCAAAACTAAAATATCCTCGACATCATCGAAGAAGAAGTACCTTATCAGACGAAAATATGCCTTATCTAATAATAGACATTTAAATTTTTTTAATTGCATAAATGGGCGGCATTTAAGTCAGAATTAATAGTTTTTAACATGGACAAAAAATTCGTTTAATTTTTTCCCATTAAATACTAGAATGATAGAAAACTACTTAGCGAAAATAATCGGCAGTAGGACGGAAACGTGTTATTCACCGATTAGTTTTTTGCTAATAACTCTTGCATCCTTCGACCGACTTTTTCCACTAAAAGCTCGATGGAAAGCTTATCTGTTCCTTTTTCAGATGGCATTAACATATTTTACGAAAAGTCGTGAGATATAAAATTTTTTTGATCAACACTAAAATATCCTGGAAATCATTGAAGAAGAAGTACCTTATCACACGAAAATATTCCTTATCTAATATGAGACATTTAAATTTTTTTAATTGCATAAATGGGCGGCATTTTACTGAGAATTAATAAATTTTTGCATGGACAAAAAATTCGTTTAATTTTTTCCCATTAAATACTAGAATGATAGAAAAGTACTTAGCGAAAATAATCGGCAGTAGGACGGAAACGTGTTATTCACCGATTAGTTTTTTGCTAATAACTCTTGCATCCTTCGACCGACTTTTTCGACTAAGAGCTCAATGGAAAGCTTATCTGTTCCTCTTTCAGATGGCATTAACATATTTTACGAAAAGTCGTAAGAAATAAAATTTTTTTGATCAAAACTAAACTATCCTCGAAATCATTGAAAAAGAAGTACCTTTTAAGACGAAAATACAGCTTATTTAATAAGAGACATTTAAATTTTTTTAATTGCATAAATGGGCGGCATTTTATTCAGAATTAATAGTTTTTTACATGGATAAAAAATTCGTTTAATTTTTTCCCATTAAATACTAGAATTATAGAAAAGTACTTAGCGAAAATAATCGGCAGTGGGACGGAAACGTGTTAACCACCGATTAGTTTTTTGCTAACAACTCTTGCATCCTTCGACCGACTTTTTCGACTAAGAGCTCAATGGAAAGCTTATCTGTTCCTCTTTCAGATGGCATTAACATATTTTACGAAAAGTCGTAAGAAATAAAATTTTTTTGATCAAAACTAAAATATCCTCGAAATCATTGAAAAAGAAGAACCTTATCACACGAAAATATGACTTATCTAATATGAGACATTTAAATTTTTTTAATTGCATAAATGGGCGGCATTTTACTGAGAATTAATAAATTTTTGTATGGACAAAAAATTCGTTTAATTTTTTCCCATTAAATACTAGAATTATAGAAAAGTACTTTGCGAAAAGAATCGGCAGTAAGACGGAAACGTGTTGACCACCGATTAGTTTTTTGCTAATAACTCATGCACCCTTCGACCGACTTCTTCGACTAAGAGCTCGATGGAAAGCTTATCTGTTCCTCTTTCAGATGGCATTAACATATTTTGCGAAAAGTCGTGAGATATAAAATTTTTTTGATCAACACTAAAATATCCTCGAAATCATTGAAGAAGAAGAACCTTATCACACGAAAATATGCCTTATCTAATAAAAGACATTAAAATTTTTTTAATTGCATAAATTGGCGGCATTTTATTCAGAATTAATAGTTTTTTACATGGTCAAAAAATTCGTTTAATTTTTCCCATTAAATACTAGAATTATAGAAAAGTACTTTGCGAAAAAAATCGGTAGTGTTGACAACCGATAAGTTTCTTGCTAATCAGTCTTGCATCCTTCAACCGACTTCTTCGACTAAGAGCTCGATGGGAAGCTTATCTGTTCCTCTTTCAGATGGCATTAACATATTTTACGAAAAGTCATAAGATATAAAATTTTTTTGATCAACACTAAAATAACCTCGAAATCATTGAAGAAGAAGAACCTTATCACACGAAAATATGCCTTATCTAATATGAGACATTTAAATTTTTTTAATTGCATAAATGGGCGGCATTTTACTGAGAATTAATAAATTTTTGTATGGACAAAAAATTCGTTTAATTTTTTCCCATTAAATACTAGAATTATAGAAAACTACTTTGCGAAAAGAATCGGCAGTAAGACGGAAACGTGTTGACCACCGATTAGTTTTTTGCTAATAACTCATGCACCCTTCGACCGACTTCTTCGACTAAGAGCTCGATGGAAAGCTTATCTGTTCCTCTTTCAGATGGCATTAACATATTTTACGAAAAGTCGTGAGATATAAAATTTTTTTGATCAACACTAAAATATCCTCGAAATCATTGAAGAAGAAGAACCTTATCACACGAAAATATGCCTTATCTAATATGAGACATTTAAATTTTTTTAATTGCATAAATGGGCGGCATTTTACTGAGAATTAATAAATTTTTGTATGGACAAAAAATTCGTTTAATTTTTTCCCATTAAATACTAGAATGATAGAAAAGTACTTAGCGAAAATAATCGGCAGTGGGACGGAAACGTGTTAACCACCGATTAGTTTTTTGCTAATAACTCTTGCATCCTTCGACCGACTTTTTCGACTAAGAGCTCAATGGAAAGCTTATCTGTTCCTCTTTCAGATGGCATTAACATATTTTACGAAAAGTCGTAAGAAATAAAATTTTTTTGATCAAAACTAAAATATCCTCGAAATCATTGAAAAAGAAGAACCTTATCACACGAAAATATGACTTATCTAATATGAGACATTTAAATTTTTTTAATTGCATAAATGGGCGGCATTTTACTGAGAATTAATAAATTTTTGTATGGACAAAAAATTCGTTTAATTTTTTCCCATTAAATACTAGAATTATAGAAAAGTACTTTGCGAAAAGAATCGGCAGTAAGACGGAAACGTGTTGACCACCGATTAGTTTTTTGCTAATAACTCATGCACCCTTCGACCGACTTCTTCGACTAAGAGCTCGATGGAAAGCTTATCTGTTCCTCTTTCAGATGGCATTAACATATTTTGCGAAAAGTCGTGAGATATAAAATTTTTTTGATCAACACTAAAATATCCTCGAAATCATTGAAGAAGAAGAACCTTATCTCACGAAAATATGCCTTATCTAATAAAAGACATTAAAATTTTTTTAATTGCATAAATTGGCGGCATTTTATTCAGAATTAATAGTTTTTTACATGGTCAAAAAATTCGTTTAATTTTTCCCATTAAATACTAGAATTATAGAAAAGTACTTTGCGAAAAAAATCGGTAGTGTTGACAACCGATAAGTTTTTTGCTAATCAGTCTTGCATCCTTCAACCGACTTCTTCGACTAAGAGCTCGATGGGAAGCTTATCTGTTCCTCTTTCAGATGGCATTAACATATTTTACGAAAAGTCATAAGATATAAAATTTTTTTGATCAACACTAAAATAACCTCGAAATCATTGAAGAAGAAGAACCTTATCACACGAAAATATGCCTTATCTAATATGAGACATTTAAATTTTTTTAATTGCATAAATGGGCGGCATTTTACTGAGAATTAATAAATTTTTGTATGGACAAAAAATTCGTTTAATTTTCTCCTATTAAATACTAGAATGATAGAAAAGTACTTAGCGAAAATAATCGGCAGTAGGACGGAAACGTGTTAACCACCGATTAGTTTTTTGCTAATAACTCTTGCATCCTTCGACCCACTTCTTCGACTAAGAGCTCGATAGAATGCTTGTCTGTTCCTCTTTTCAGATGAAAAGTCGTAAGAAATAAAATTTTTTGGATCAAAACTAAAATATCCTCGACATCATCGAAGAAGAAGTACCTTATCAGACGAAAATATGCCTTATCTAATAAGAGACATTTAAATTTTTTTAATTGCATAAATGCGTGTCATTTTATTCAGAATTAATAGCTTTTTACATGGAGAAAAAATTTGATTAATTTTTTCCCATTAAATACTACAAATATAGAAAAGTACTTTGCGAAAAGAATCGGCAGTAGGTCGGAATCGTGTTGACAATCGATTAGTTTTTTGCTAATAACTCCTGTATCCTTCGACCGACTTCTTCGACTAAGAGCTCGATGGAAAGCTTATCTGTTCCTCTTTCAGAAGGCATTAACATATTTTGCGAAAAGTCGTAAGAAATAAAATTTTTTTGATCAAAACTAAAATATCCTCGAAATAATTGAAGAAGAAGTACCTAATGAGACGAAAATATGCCTTATCTAATAAGAGACATTTAAATTTTTTTAATTGCATTAATGGGCGGCACTTTATTCATAATTAATAATTTTTTGCATGGACAAAAAATTCGTTTAAGTTTTTCCCATTAAATACTAGAATGATAGAAAAGTACTTAGCGAAAATAATCGGCAGTAGGACGGAAACGTGTTATTCACCGATTAGTTTTTTGCTAATAACTCTTGCATCCTTCGACCGACTTTTTCGACTAAGAGCTCAATGGAAAGCTTATCTGTTCCTCTTTCAGATGGCATTAACATATTTTACGAAAAGTCGTAAGAAATAAAATTTTTTTGATCAAAACTAAACTATCCTCGAAATCATTGAAAAAGAAGTACCTTTTATGACGAAAATACAGCTTATTTAATAAGAGACATTTAAATTTTTTTAATTGCATAAATGGGCGGCATTTTATTCAGAATTAATAGTTTTTTACATGGACAAAAAATTCGTTTAATTTTTTCCCATTAAATACTAGAATTATAGAAAAGTACTTTGCTATAAACTATAATAGTGTAGTAGAATCGAAATCATTGAAAAAGAAGTACCTTATCAGACGAAACTATGCCTTATCTAATAAGATCCATTTGAATTTTTTTAATTGCATAAAAGGGCGGCATTTTATTCAGAATTAATAGTTTCTTACATGGACAAAAAATTCGTTTAATTTTTCCCATTAAATACTAGAATTATAGAAAACTACTTTGCGAAAAGAATCGGCAGTAAGACGAAAACGTGTTGACCACCGATTAGTTTTTTGCGTATAACTCATGCACCCTTCGACCGACTTCTTCGACTAAGAGCTCGATGGAAAGCTTATCTGTTCCTCTTTCAGATGGCATTAACATATTTTACGAAAAGTCGTGAGATATACAATTTTTTTGATCAACACTAAAATATCCTCGAAATCATTGAAGAAGAAGAACCTTATCACACGAAAATATGCCTTATCTAATATGAGACATTTAAATTTTTTTAATTGCATAAATGGGCGGCATTTTACTGAGAATTAATAAATTTTTGTATGGACAAAAAATTCGTTTAATTTTTTCACATTAAATACTAGAATTATAGAAAACTACTTTGCGAAAAGAATCGGCAGTAAGACGGAAACGTGTTGACCACCGATTAGTTTTTTGCTAATAACTCATGCACCCTTCGACCGACTTCTTTGACTAAGAGCTCGATGGAAAGCTTATCTGTTCCTCTTTCAGATGGCATTAACATATTTTACGAAAAGTCGTGAGATATAGAATTTTTTTGATCAACACTAAAATATCCTCGAAATCATTGAAGAAGAAGAACCTTATCACACGAAAATATGCCTTATCTAATATGAGACATTTAAATTTTTTTAATTGCATAAATGGGCGGCATTTTACTGAGAATTAATAAATTTTTGTATGGACAAAAAATTCGTTTAATTTTTTCCCATTAAATACTAGAATGATAGAAAAGTACTTAGCGAAAATAATCGGCAGTGGGACGGAAACGTGTTAACCACCGATTAGTTTTTTGCTAATAACTCTTGCATCCTTCGACCGACTTTTTCGACTAAGAGCTCAATGGAAAGCTTATCTGTTCCTCTTTCAGATGGCATTAACATATTTTACGAAAAGTCGTAAGAAATAAAATTTTTTTGATCAAAACTAAAATATCCTCGAAATCATTGAAAAAGAAGAACCTTATCACACGAAAATATGACTTATCTAATATGAGACATTTAAATTTTTTTAATTGCATAAATGGGCGGCATTTTACTGAGAATTAATAAATTTTTGTATGGACAAAAAATTCGTTTAATTTTTTCCCATTAAATACTAGAATTATAGAAAAGTACTTTGCGAAAAAAATCGGTAGTGTTGACAACCGATAAGTTTTTTGCTAATCAGTCTTGCATCCTTCAACCGACTTCTTCGACTAAGAGCTCGATGGGAAGCTTATCTGTTCCTCTTTCAGATGGCATTAACATATTTTACGAAAAGTCATAAGATATAAAATTTTTTTGATCAACACTAAAATAACCTCGAAATCATTGAAGAAGAAGAACCTTATCACACGAAAATATGCCTTATCTAATATGAGACATTTAAATTTTTTTAATTGCATAAATGGGCGGCATTTTACTGAGAATTAATAAATTTTTGTATGGACAAAAAATTCGTTTAATTTTTTCCCATTAAATACTAGAATTATAGAAAAGTACTTTGCGAAAAGAATCGGCAGTAAGACGGAAACGTGTTGACCACCGATTAGTTTTTTGCGTATAACTCATGCACCCTTCGACCGACTTCTTCGACTAAGAGCTCGATGGAAAGCTTATCTGTTCCTCTTTCAGATGGCATTAACATATTTTGCGAAAATTCGTAAGAAATAAAATTTTTTTGATCAAAACTAAAATATCCTCGAAATCATTGAAGAAGAAGTACCTTATCACACGAAAATATTCCTTATCTAATAAGAGATATTTAAATTTTTTTAATTGCATAAATGGGCGGCATTTTATTCAGAATTAATAATTTTTTGCATGGACAAAAAATCCGTTTAATTTTTTCCCATTAAATACTAGAATTATAGAAAAGTACTTTGCGAAAAGAATTGGCAGTAAGACGGAAACGTGTTGACCACCGATTAGTTTTTTGCTAATAACTCTTGCATCCTTCGACCCACTTCTTCGACTAAGAGCTCGATAGAATGCTTGTCTGTTCCTCTTTTCAGATGAAAAGTCGTAAGAAATAAAATTTTTTGGATCAAAACTAAAATATCCTCGACATCATCGAAGAAGAAGTACCTTATCAGACGAAAATATGCCTTATCTAATAAGAGACATTTAAATTTTTTTAATTGCATAAATGCGTGTCATTTTATTCAGAATTAATAGCTTTTTACATGGAGAAAAAATTTGATTAATTTTTTCCCATTAAATACTACAAATATAGAAAAGTACTTTGCGAAAAGAATCGGCAGTAGGTCGGAATCGTGTTGACAATCGATTAGTTTTTTGCTAATAACTCCTGTATCCTTCGACCGACTTCTTCGACTAAGAGCTCGATGGAAAGCTTATTTGTTCCTCTTTCAGATGGCATTAACATATTTTACGAAAAGTCGTGAAAAATAAAATTTTTTTGATCAACACTAAAATATCCTCGAAATAATTGAAGAAGAAGTACCTAATGAGACGAAAATATGCCTTATCTAATAAGAGACATTTAAATTTTTTTAATTGCATAAATGGGCGGCATTTGACTCAGAATTAATAGTTATTTACATGGACAAAAAATTCGTTTAAGTTTTTCCCATTAAATACTAGAATGATAGAAAAGTACTTAGCGAAAATAATCGGCAGTAGGACGGAAACGTGTTAACCACCGATTAGTTTTTTGCTAATAACTCTTGCATCCTTCGACCCACTTCTTCGACTAAGAGCTCGATGGAAAGCTTGTCTGTTCCTCTTTTCAGATGAAAAGTCGTAAGAAATAAAATTTTTTTGATCAAAACTAAAATATCCTCGAAATCATCGAAGAAGAAGTACCTTATCAGTCGAAAATATGCCTTATCTAATAAGAGACATTTAAATTTTTTTAATTGCATAAATGGGCGGCATTTTAGTCAGAATTAATAGTTTTTTACATGGACAAAAAATTCGTTTAATTTTTTCCCATTAAATACTAGAATGATAGAAAAATGCTTAGCGAACATAATCGGCAGTAGGACGGAAACGTGTTAACCACCGATTAGTTTTTTACTAATAACTCTTGCATCCTTCAACCGACTTCTTCGACTAATAGCTCGATGGAAAGCTTATGTGTTCCTCTTTCAGATGGCATTAACATATTTTACGAAAAGTCGTGAGATATAAAATTTTTTTGATCAACACTAAAATATCCTCGAAATCATTGAAGAAGAAGTACCTTATGAGTCGAAAATATGCCTTATCTAATAAGAGACATTTAAATTTTTTTAATTGCAAAAATTGGCGGCATTTTATTCAGAATTAATAGTTTTTTACATGGTCAAAAAATTCGTTTAATTTTTTCCCATTAAATACTAGAATTATAGAAAAGTACTTTGCGAAAAAAATCGGTAGTAGGACGGAATCGTGTTGACCACCGATTAGTTTTTTGCTAATAACTCTTGCATCCTTCGACCGACTTCTTCGACTAAATGCTCAATGGAAAGTCTCTTTCAGATGGCATTAACATATTTTACGAAAAGTCATAAGATATAAAATTTTTTTGATCAAAACTAAAATAGTTTAGTGGAATCGAAATCATTGAAAAAGAAGTACCTTATCAGACGAAAATATGCCTTATCTAATAAGAGACATTTAAATTTTTTTAATTGTATAAATGGGTGTCATTTTATTCAGAATTAATAGCATTTTACATGGACAAAAAATTCGTTTAATTTTTTCCCATTAAATACTAGAATGATAGAAAAGTACTTCTTCGACTAAGATCCCGATGGAAAGCTTATCTGTTCCTCTTTCAGATGGCATTAACATTTTGCGAAAAGTCGTAAGAAATAAAATTTTTTGGATCAAAACTAAAATATCCTTGACATCATTGAAGAAGAAGTACCTTATCAGACGAAAATATGCCTTATCTAATAAGAGCCATTTAAATTTTCGTAATTGCATTAATGGGCGGCACTTTATTCATAATTAATAATTTTTTGCATGGACAAAAAATTCGTTTAAGTTTTTCCCATTAAATACTAGAATGATAGAAAAGTACTTAGCGAAAATAATCGGCAGTAGGACGGAAACGTGTTAACCACCGATTAGTTTTTTGCTAATAACTCTTGCATCTTTCGACCCACTTCTTCGAATAAGAGCTCGATGGAAAGCTTGTCTGTTCTTCTTTTCAGATGAAAAGTCGTAAGAAATAAAATTTTTTTGATCAATACTAAAATATTCTCGACATCATCGAAGAAGAAGTACCTTATCACTCGAAAATATGCCTTATCTAATAAGAGACATTTAAATTTTTTTTATTGCATAAATGGGCGGCATTTTATTCATAATTAATAATTTTTTGCATGGACAAAAAATTCGTTTAAGTTTTTCCCATTAAATACTAGAATGATAGAAAGGTACTTAGCGAAAATAATCGGCAGTAGGACGGAAAAGTGTTAACCACCGATTAGTTTTTTGCTAATAACTCTTGCATCCTTCGACCCACTTCTTCAACTAAGAGCTCGATGGAAAGCTTGTCTGTTCCTCTTTTCAGATGAAAAGTCGTAAGAAATAAAATTTTTTTGATCAAAACTAAAATATTTTCGACATCATCGAAGAATAAGTACCTTATCAGTCGAAAATAAGCCTTATCTAATAAGAGACATTTAAATTTTTTTAATTGCATAAATGGGCGGCATTTAAGTCAGAATTAATAGTTTTTTACATGGACAAAAAATTCGTTTAATTTTTTCCCATTAAATACTAGAATGATAGAAAAATACTTAGCGAGAATAATCGGCAGTAGGACGGAAACGTGTTAACCACCGATTAGTTTTTATACCCTGTACACATACTGTGTATCGGGGTATATTGTGTTTGTTTGAGCGAAATGTATGTAACGCACAGAAATATTCACTTGCGACTATATAAAGTATATATATTCTTGATCAGGATGACAAGAGAAATTGATTAAGCCATGTCCGTCCGTCTGTCCGTCCGTCCGTCTGTCTGTCTGTCCGTCCGTATTCACCAATGGTTCTCAGAAACTATAATAGCTAGAGACTTGAAATTTGGAGGGTAGACTAGTGATGCTCGGCAGCAGATCAAGTTTGAACGGTGTTGTGCCACGCCCACTCCTTCCCGCCCATCCAGCACCGCCCACTTTTTTAAAACGCTATAACTCGAACATCCAAAGAGATAGAAACATTAAAGTCGGTATGTAGACTCAGTATAAGTAGCACTACAAAACTGCATACCACAATTTTTCCCGCTCCTCTTCATTTCCCCTCCCCCAGTTGCTTTCTTAAAATGGCTGTATCTTCAAAACTATTAAAGATACGAACCTGAAATTTTGTAGACAAGCTCAGTATATACTTATCTTAAAAACTGCATACCACAAAATTCCCCTCTTTTTGATAGTTACCCCTCAATGACCTACAAACTCAAATTTTTCGTAAATTCCACATTTTTTGACCGATTTACTTGAAATTTTGAACAATATTTGATCGGGCGATGTCAAATCAAAATTTTTTTTGTAGATTTGGGGTGTTGCACCGCCTACTGTGTGTGCAGGGTATTATATTGTCGAGTATACTCGACTATAGCGTCCTTACTGGTTTACTAATAACTCTTGCATCCTTCGACCGACTTTTCGACTAAGAGCTCGATGGAAAGCTTATCTGTTCCTCTTTCAGATGGCATTAATATATTTTACGAAAAGTCGTGAGTTATAAAATTTTTTGATCAACACTAAAATATACTCGAAATCATTGAAGAAGAAGTACCTTATGAGACGAAAATATGCCTTATCTAATAAGAGACATTTAAATTTTTTTAATTGCATAAATGGGCGGCATTTTATTCAGAATTAATAGTTTTTTACATGGACAAAAAATTCGTTTAATTTTTTCCCATTAAATACTAGAATGATAGAAAAGTACTTAGCGAAAATAATCGGCAGTAGGACGGAAACGTGTTAACCACCGATTAGTTTTTTGCTAATAACTCTTGCATCCTTCGACCCACTTCTTCGACTAAGAGCTCGATGGAAAGCTTGTCTGTTCCTCTTTTCAGATGAAAAGTCGTAAGAAATAAAATTTTTTTGATCAAAACTAAAATATCCTCGACATCTTCGAAGAAGAAGTACCTTATCAGACGAAAATATGCCTTATCTAATATGAGACATTTAAATTTTTTTAATTGCATAAATGGGCGGCATTTTACTGAGAATTAATAAATTTTTGCATGGACAAAAAATTCGTTTAAATTTTTCCCATTAAATACTAGAATGATAGAAAAATACTTACCGAAAATAATCGGCAGTAGGACGGAAACGTGTTAACCACCGATTAGTTTTTTGCTTATAACTCTTGCATCCTTCGACCCACTTCTTCGACTAAGAGCTCGATGGAATGCTTGTCTTTTCCTCTTTTCAGATGAAAAGTCGTAAGAAATAAAATTTTTTTGATCAAAACTAAAATATCCTCGACATCATCGAAGAAGAAGTACCTTATCAGACGAAAATATGCCTTATCTAATAATAGACATTTAAATTTTTTTAATTGCATAAATGGGCGGCATTTTACTCAGAATTAATAGTTTTTAACATGGACAAAAAATTCGTTTAATTTTTTCCCATTAAATACTAGAATGATAGAAAACTACTTAGCGAAAATAATCGGCAGTAGGACGGAAACGTGTTATTCACCGATTAGTTTTTTGCTAATAACTCTTGCATCCTTCGACCGACTTTTTCCACTAAAAGCTCGATGGAAAGCTTATCTGTTCCTTTTTCAGATGGCATTAACATATTTTACGAAAAGTCGTGAGATATAAAATTTTTTTGATCAACACTAAAATATCCTCGAAATCATTGAAGAAGAAGTACCTTATCACACGAAAATATGCCTTATCTAATATGAGACATTTAAATTTTTTTAATTGCATAAATGGGCGGCATTTTACTGAGAATTAATAAATTTTTGCATGGACAAAAAATTCGTTTAATTTTTTCCCATTAAATACTAGAATGATAGAAAAGTACTTAGCGAAAATAATCGGCAGTAGGACGGAAACGTGTTATTCACCGATTAGTTTTTTGCTAATAACTCTTGCATCCTTCGACCGACTTTTTCGACTAAGAGCTCAATGGAAAGCTTATCTGTTCCTCTTTCAGATGGCATTAACATATTTTACGAAAAGTCGTAAGAAATAAAATTTTTTTGATCAAAACTAAACTATCCTCGAAATCATTGAAAAAGAAGTACCTTTTAAGACGAAAATACGCCTTATTTAATAAGAGACATTTAAATTTTTTTAATTGCATAAATGGGCGGCATTTTATTCAGAATTAATAGTTTTTTACATGGACAAAAAATTCGTTTAATTTTTTCCCATTAAATACTAGAATTATAGAAAAGTACTTTGCTATAAACTATAATAGTGTAGTAGAATCGAAATCATTGAAAAAGAAGTACCTTATCAGACGAAACTATGCCTTATCTAATAAGATCCATTTGAATTTTTTTAATTGCATAAAAGGGCGGCATTTTATTCAGAATTAATAGTTTCTTACATGGACAAAAAATTCGTTTAATTTTTTCCCATTAAATACTAGAATTATAGAAAACTACTTTGCGAAAAGAATCGGCAGTAAGACGAAAACGTCTTGACCACCGATTAGTTTTTTGCGTATAACTCATGCACCCTTCGACCGACTTCTTCGACTAAGAGCTCGATGGAAAGCTTATCTGTTCCTCTTTCAGATGGCATTAACATATTTTACGAAAAGTCGTGAGATATAAAATTTTTTTGATCAACACTAAAATATCCTCGAAATCATTGAAGAAGAAGAACCTTATCACACGAAAATATGCCTTATCTAATATGAGACATTTAAATTTTTTTAATTGCATAAATGGGCGGCATTTTACAGAGAATTAATAAATTTTTGTATGGACAAAAAATTCGTTTAATTTTTTCCCATTAAATACTAGAATGATAGAAAAGTACTTAGCGAAAATAATCGGCAGTGGGACGGAAACGTGTTAACCACCGATTAGTTTTTTGCTAATAACTCTTGCATCCTTCGACCGACTTTTTCGACTAAGAGCTCAATGGAAAGCTTATCTGTTCCTCTTTCAGATGGCATTAACATATTTTACGAAAAGTCGTAAGAAATAAAATTTTTTTGATCAAAACTAAAATATCCTCGAAATCATTGAAAAAGAACTTCCTTATAAGACGAAAATATGCCTTATCTAATAAAAGACATTAAAATTTTTTTAATTGCATAAATTGGCGGCATTTTATTCAGAATTAATAGTTTTTTACATGGTCAAAAAATTCGTTTAATTTTTCCCATTAAATACTAGAATTATAGAAAAGTACTTTGCGAAAAAAATCGGTAGTGTTGACAACCGATAAGTTTTTTGCTAATCAGTCTTGCATCCTTCAACCGACTTCTTCGACTAAGAGCTCGATGGGAAGCTTATCTGTTCCTCTTTCAGATGGCATTAACATATTTTACGAAAAGTCATAAGATATAAAATTTTTTTGATCAACACTAAAATAACCTCGAAATCATTGAAGAAGAAGAACCTTATCACACGAAAATATGCCTTATCTAATATGAGACATTTAAATTTGTTTAATTGCATAAATGGGCGGCATTTTACTGAGAATTAATAAATTTTTGTATGGACAAAAAATTCGTTTAATTTTTTCTCATTAAATACTAGAATTATAGAAAAGTACTTTGCGAAAAGAATCGGCAGTAAGACGGAAACGTGTTGACCACCGATTAGTTTTTTGCTAATAACTCATGCACCCTTCGACCGACTTCTTCGACTAAGAGCTCGATGGAAAGCTTATCTGTTCCTCTTTCAGATGGCATTAACATATTTTGCGAAAAGTCGTAAGAAATAAAATTTTTTTGATCAAAACTAAAATATCCTCGAAATCATTGAAGAAGAAGTACCTTATCACACGAAAATATTCCTTATCTAATAAGAGATATTTAAATTTTTTTAATTGCATAAATGGGCGGCATTTTATTCAGAATTAATAATTTTTTGCATGGACAAAAAATCCGTTTAATTTTTTCCCATTAAATACTAGAATTATAGAAAAGTACTTTGCGAAAAGAATCGGCAGTAAGACGGAAACGTGTTGACCACCGATTAGTTTTTTGCTAATAACTCATGCACCCTTCGACCGACTTCTTCGACTAAGAGCTCGATGGAAAGCTTATCTGTTCCTCTTTCAGAAGGCATTAACATATTTTGCGAAAAGTCGTAAGAAATAAAATTTTTTTGATCAAAACTAAAATATCCTCGAAATCATTGAAGAAGAAGTACCTCATGAGACGAAAATATGCCTTATCTAATAAGAGACATTTAAATTTTTTAATTGCATAAATGGGCGGCATTTTACTCAGAATTAATAGTTTTTTACATGGACGAAAAATTCGTTTAATTTTCTCCTATTAAATACTAGAATGATAGAAAAGTACTTTGCGAAAAGAATCGGCAGTAGGTCGGAATCGTGTTAACCACCGATTAGTTTTTTGCTAATAACTCTTGCATCCTTCGACCCACTTCTTCGACTAAGAGCTCGATGGAATGCTTGTCTGTTCCTCTTTTCAGATGAAAAGTCGTAAGAAATAAAATTTTTTGGATCAAAACTAAAATATCCTCGACATCATCGAAGAAGAAGTACCTTATCAGACGAAAATATGCCTTATCTAATAAGAGACATTTAAATTTTTTTAATTGCATAAATGCGTGTCATTTTATTCAGAATTAATAGCTTTTTACATGGAGAAAAAATTTGATTAATTTTTTCCCATTAAATACTACAAATATAGAAAAGTACTTTGCGAAAAGAATCGGCAGTAGGTCGGAATCGTGTTGACAATCGATTAGTTTTTTGCTAATAACTCCTGTATCCTTCGACCGACTTCTTCGACTAAGAGCTCGATGGAAAGCTTATTTGTTCCTCTTTCAGATGACATTAACATATTTTACGAAAAGTCGTGAAAAATAAAATTTTTTTGATCAACACTAAAATATCCTCGAAATAATTGAAGAAGAAGTACCTAATGAGACGAAAATATGCCTTATCTAATAAGAGACATTTAAATTTTTTAATTGCATAAATGGGTGGCATTTTACTCAGAATTAATAGTTTTTTACATGGACAAAAAATTCGTTTAATTTTTTCCCATTAAATACTAGAATGATAGAAAAATACTTAGCGAACATAATCGGCAGTAGGACGGAAACGTCTTAACCACCGATTAGTTTTTTACTAATAACTCTTGCATCCTTCGACCGACTTTTCGACTAATAGCTCGATGGAAAGCTTATGTGTTCCTCTTTCAGATGGCATTAACATATTTTACGAAAAGTCGTGAGATATAAAATTTTTTTGATCAACACTAAAATATCCTCGAAATCATTGAAGAAGAAGTACCTTATGAGTCGAAAATATGCCTTATCTAATAAGAGACATTTAAATTTTTTTAATTGCAAAAATTGGCGGCATTTTATTCAGAATTAATAGTTTTTTACATGGTCAAAAAATTCGTTTAATTTTTTCCCATTAAATACTAGAATTATAGAAAAGTACTTTGCGAAAAAAATCGGTAGTAGGACGGAATCGTGTTGACCACCGATTAGTTTTTTGCTAATAACTCTTGCATCCTTCGACCGACTTCTTCGACTAAATGCTCAATGGAAAGTCTCTTTCAGATGGCATTAACATATTTTACGAAAAGTCATAAGATATAAAATTTTTTTGATCAAAACTAAAATAGTTTAGTGGAAACGAAATCATTGAAAAAGAAGTACCTTATCAGACGAAAATATGCCTTATCTAATAAGAGACATTTAAATTTTTTTAATTGTATAAATGGGTGTCATTTTATTCAGAATTAATAGCATTTTACATGGACAAAAAATTCGTTTAATTTTTTCCCATTAAATACTAGAATGATAGAAAAGTACTTCTTCGACTAAGAGCTCGATGGAAAGCTTATCTGTTCCTCTTTCAGATGGCATTAATATATTTTACGAAAAGTCGTGAGTTATAAAATTTTTTGATCAACACTAAAATATACTCGAAATCATTGAAGAAGAAGTACCTTATCAGTCGAAAATATGCCTTATCTAATAAGAGACATTTAAATTTTTTTAATTGCATAAATGGGCGGCATTTTAGTCAGAATTAATAGTTTTTTACATGGACAAAAAATTCGTTTAATTTTTTCCCATTAAATACTAGAATGATAGAAAAATACTTAGCGAAAATAATCGGCAGTAGGACGGAAACGTGTTAACCACCGATTAGTTTTTTACTAATAACTCTTGCATCCTTCGACCGACTTTTCGACTAAGAGCTCGATGGAAAGCTTATGTGTTCCTCTTTCAGATGGCATTAACATATTTTACGAAAAGTCGTGAGATATAAAATTTTTTTGATCAACACTAAAATATCCTCGAAATCATTGAAGAAGAAGTACCTTATGAGTCGAAAATATGCCTTATCTAATAAGAGACATTTAAATTTTTTTAATTGCAAAAATTGGCGGCATTTTATTCAGAATTAATAGTTTTTTACATGGTCAAAAAATTCGTTTAATTTTTTCCCATTAAATACTAGAATTATAGAAAAGTACTTTGCGAAAAAAATCGGTAGTAGGACGGAATCGTGTTGACCACCGATTAGTTTTTTGCTAATAACTCTTGCATCCTTCGACCGACTTCTTCGACTAAATGCTCAATGGAAAGTCTCTTTCAGATGGCATTAACATATTTTACGAAAAGTCATAAGATATAAAATTTTTTTGATCAAAACTAAAATAGTTTAGTGGAATCGAAATCATTGAAAAAGAAGTACCTTATGAGACGAAAATATGCCTTATCTAATAAGAGACATTTAAATTTTTTTAATTGCATAAATGGGCGGCATTTTATTCAGAATTAATAGTTTTTTACATGGACAAAAAATTCGTTTAATTTTTTCCCATTAAATACTAGAATGATAGAAAAGTACTTAGCGAAAATAATCGGCAGTAGGACGGAAACGTGTTAACCACCGATTAGTTTTTTGCTAATAACTCTTGCATCCTTCGACCCACTTCTTCGACTAAGAGCTCGATGGAAAGTTTGTCTGTTCCTCTTTTCAGATGAAAAGTCGTAAGAAATAAAATTTTTTTGATCAAAACTAAAATATCCTCGACATCTTCGAAGAAGAAGTACCTTATCAGACGAAAATATGCCTTATCTAATAAGAGACATTTAAATTTTTTTAATTGCATAAATGCGTGTCATTTTATTCAGAATTAATAGCTTTTTACATGGAGAAAAAATTTGATTAAGTTTTTCCCATTAAATACTAGAAATATAGAAAAGTACTTAGCGAAAATAATCGGCAGTAGGACGGAAACGTGTTAACCACCGATTAGTTTTTTGCTTATAACTCTTGCATCCTTCGACCCACTTCTTCGACTAAGAGCTCGATGGAATGCTTGTCTGTTCCTCTTTTCAGATGAAAAGTCGTAAGAAATAAAATTTTTTTGATCAAAACTAAAATATCCTCGACATCATCGAAGAAGAAGTACCTTATCAGACGAAAATATGCCTTATCTAATAATAGACATTTAAATTTTTTTAATTGCATAAATGGGCGGCATTTTACTCAGAATTAATAGTTTTTAACATGGACAAAAAATTCGTTTAATTTTTTCCCATTAAATACTAGAATGATAGAAAAGTACTTAGCGAAAATAATCGGCAGTAGGACGGAAACGTGTTATTCACCGATTAGTTTTTTGCTAATAACTCTTGCATCCTTCGACCGACTTTTTCCACTAAAAGCTCGATGGAAAGCTTATCTGTTCCTTTTTCAGATGGCATTAACATATTTTACGAAAAGTCGTGAGAAATAAAATTTTTTTGATCAACACTAAAATATCCTCGAAATCATTGAAGAAGAAGTACCTTATCACACGAAAATATGCCTTATCTAATATGAGACATTTAAATTTTTTTAATTGCATAAATGGGCGGCATTTTACTGAGAATTAATAAATTTTTGCATGGACAAAAAATTCGTTTAATTTTTTCCCATTAAATACTAGAATGATAGAAAAGTACTTAGCGAAAATAATCGGCAGTAGGACGGAAACGTGTTATTCACCGATTAGTTTTTTGCTAATAACTCTTGCATCCTTCGACCGACTTTTTCGACTAAGAGCTCAATGGAAAGCTTATCTGTTCCTCTTTCAGATGGCATTAACATATTTTACGAAAAGTCGTAAGAAATAAAATTTTTTTGATCAAAACTAAACTATCCTCGAAATCATTGAAAAAGAAGTACCTTTTAAGACGAAAATACGCCTTATTTAATAAGAGACATTTAAATTTTTTTAATTGCATAAATGGGCGGCATTTTATTCAGAATTAATAGTTTTTTACATGGACAAAAAATTCGTTTAATTTTTTCCCATTAAATACTAGAATTATAGAAAAGTACTTTGCTATAAACTATAATAGTGTAGTAGAATCGAAATCATTGAAAAAGAAGTACCTTATCAGACGAAACTATGCCTTATCTAATAAGATCCATTTGAATTTTTTTAATTGCATAAAAGGGCGGCATTTTATTCAGAATTAATAGTTTCTTACATGGACAAAAAATTCGTTTAATTTTTTCCCATTAAATACTAGAATTATAGAAAACTACTTTGCGAAAAGAATCGGCAGTAAGACGAAAACGTGTTGACCACCGATTAGTTTTTTGCGTATAACTCATGCACCCTTCGACCGACTTCTTCGACTAAGAGCTCGATGGAAAGCTTATCTGTTCCTCTTTCAGATGGCATTAACATATTTTACGAAAAGTCGTGAGATATAAAATTTTTTTGATCAACACTAAAATATCCTCGAAATCATTGAAGAAGAAGAACCTTATCACACGAAAATATGCCTTATCTAATATGAGACATTTAAATTTTTTTAATTGCATAAATGGGCGGCATTTTACTGAGAATTAATAAATTTTTGTATGGACAAAAAATTCGTTTAATTTTTTCCCATTAAATACTAGAATGATAGAAAAGTACTTAGCGAAAATAATCGGCAGTGGGACGGAAACGTGTTAACCACCGATTAGTTTTTTGCTAATAACTCTTGCATCCTTCGACCGACTTTTTCGACTAAGAGCTCAATGGAAAGCTTATCTGTTCCTCTTTCAGATGGCATTAACATATTTTACGAAAAGTCGTAAGAAATAAAATTTTTTTGATCAAAACTAAAATATCCTCGAAATCATTGAAAAAGAACTTCCTTATAAGACGAAAATATGCCTTATCTAATAAAAGACATTAAAATTTTTTTAATTGCATAAATTGGCGGCATTTTATTCAGAATTAATAGTTTTTTACATGGTCAAAAAATTCGTTTAATTTTTCCCATTAAATACTAGAATTATAGAAAAGTACTTTGCGAAAAAAATCGGTAGTGTTGACAACCGATAAGTTTTTTGCTAATCAGTCTTGCATCCTTCAACCGACTTCTTCGACTAAGAGCTCGATGGGAAGCTTATCTGTTCCTCTTTCAGATGGCATTAACATATTCTACGAAAAGTCATAAGATATAAAATTTTTTTGATCAACACTAAAATAACCTCGAAATCATTGAAGAAGAAGAACCTTATCACACGAAAATATGCCTTATCTAATATGAGACATTTAAATTTTTTTAATTGCATAAATGGGCGGCATTTTACTGAGAATTAATAAATTTTTGTATGGACAAAAAATTCGTTTAATTTTTTCCCATTAAATACTAGAATTATAGAAAAGTACTTTGCGAAAAGAATCGGCAGTAAGACGGAAACGTGTTGACCACCGATTAGTTTTTTGCTAATAACTCATGCACCCTTCGACCGACTTCTTCGACTAAGAGCTCGATGGAAAGCTTATCTGTTCCTCTTTCAGATGGCATTAACATATTTTGCGAAAAGTCGTAAGAAATAAAATTTTTTTGATCAAAACTAAAATATCCTCGAAATCATTGAAGAAGAAGTACCTTATCACACGAAAATATTCCTTATCTAATAAGAGAAATTTAAATTTTTTTAATTGCATAAATGGGCGGCATTTTATTCAGAATTAATAATTTTTTGCATGGACAAAAAATCCGTTTAATTTTTTCCCATTAAATACTAGAATTATAGAAAAGTACTTTGCGAAAAGAATCGGCAGTAAGACGGAAACGTGTTGACCACCGATTAGTTTTTTGCTAATAACTCATGCACCCTTCGACCGACTTCTTCGACTAAGAGCTCGATGGAAAGCTTATCTGTTCCTCTTTCAGAAGGCATTAACATATTTTGCGAAAAGTCGTAAGAAATAAAATTTTTTTGATCAAAACTAAAATATCCTCGAAATCATTGAAGAAGAAGTACCTCATGAGACGAAAATATGCCTTATCTAATAAGAGACATTTAAATTTTTTAATTGCATAAATGAATTAATAGTTTTTTACATGGACGAAAAATTCGTTTAATTTTCTCCTATTAAATACTAGAATGATAGAAAAGTACTTAGCGAAAATAATCGGCAGTAGGACGGAAACGTGTTAACCACCGATTAGTTTTTTGCTAATAACTCTTGCATCCTTCGACCCACTTCTTCGACTAAGAGCTCGATAGAATGCTTGTCTGTTCCTCTTTTCAGATGAAAAGTCGTAAAAAAAAAAAATTTTTGGATCAAAACTAAAATATCCTCGACATCATCGAAGAAGAAGTACCTTATCAGACGAAAATATGCCTTACCTAATAAGAGACATTTAAATTTTTTTAATTGCATAAATGCGTGTCATTTTATTCAGAATTAATAGCTTTTTACATGGAGAAAAAATTTGATTAATTTTTTCCCATTAAATACTACAAATATAGAAAAGTACTTTGCGAAAAGAATCGGCAGTAGGTCGGAATCGTGTTGACAATCGATTAGTTTTTTGCTAATAACTCCTGTATCCTTCGACCGACTTCTTCGACTAAGAGCTCGATGGAAAGCTTATTTGTTCCTCTTTCAGATGGCATTAACATATTTTACGAAAAGTCGTGAAAAATAAAATTTTTTTGATCAACACTAAAATATCCTCGAAATAATTGAAGAAGAAGTACCTAATGAGACGAAAATATGCCTTATCTAATAAGAGACATTTAAATTTTTTTAATTGCATAAATGGGCGGCATTTTACTCAGAATTAATAGTTATTTACATGGACAAAAAATTCGTTTAAGTTTTTCCCATTAAATACTAGAATGATAGAAAAGTACTTAGCGAAAATAATCGGCAGTAGGACGGAAACGTGTTAACCACCGATTAGTTTTTTGCTAATAACTCTTGCATCCTTCGACCCACTTCTTCGACTAAGAGCTCGATGGAAAGCTTGTCTGTTCCTCTTTTCAGATGAAAAGTCGTAAGAAATAAAATTTTTTTGATCAAAACTAAAATATCCTCGAAATCATCGAAGAAGAAGTACCTTATCAGTCGAAAATATGCCTTATCTAATAAGAGACATTTAAATTTTTTTAATTGCATAAATGGGCGGCATTTTAGTCAGAATTAATAGTTTTTTACATGGACAAAAAATTCGTTTAATTTTTTCCCATTAAATACTAGAATGATAGAAAAATACTTAGCGAAAATAATCGGCAGTAGGACGGAAACGTGTTAACCACCGATTAGTTTTTTACTAATAACTCTTGCATCCTTCGACCGACTTTTCGACTAAGAGCTCGATGGAAAGCTTATGTGTTCCTCTTTCAGATGGCATTAACATATTTTACGAAAAGTCGTGAGATATAAAATTTTTTTGATCAACACTAAAATATCCTCGAAATCATTGAAGAAGAAGTACCTTATGAGTCGAAAATATGCCTTATCTAATAAGAGACATTTAAATTTTTTTAATTGCAAAAATTGGCGGCATTTTATTCAGAATTAATAGTTTTTTACATGGTCAAAAAATTCGTTTAATTTTTTCCCATTATATACTAGAATTATAGAAAAGTACTTTGCGAAAAAAATCGGTAGTAGGACGGAATCGTGTTGACCACCGATTAGTTTTTTGCTAATAACTCTTGCATCCTTCGACCGACTTCTTCGACTAAATGCTCAATGGAAAGTCTCTTTCAGATGGCATTAACATATTTTACGAAAAGTCATAAGATATAAAATTTTTTTGATCAAAACTAAAATAGTTTAGTGGAATCGAAATCATTGAAAAAGAAGTACCTTATCAGACGAGAATATGCCTTATCTAATAAGAGACATTTAAATTTTTTTAATTGTATAAATGGGTGTCATTTTATTCAGAATTAATAGCATTTTACATGGACAAAAAATTCGTTTAATTTTTTCCCATTAAATACTAGAATGATAGAAAAGTACTTCTTCGACTAAGATCCCGATGGAAAGCTTATCTGTTCCTCTTTCAGATGGCATTAACATTTTGCGAAAAGTCGTAAGAAATAAAATTTTTTTGATCAAAACTAAAATATCCTTGACATCATTGAAGAAGAAGTACCTTATCAGACGAAAATATGCCTTATCTAATAAGAGACATTTAAATTTTCGTAATTGCATTAATGGGCGGCACTTTATTCATAATTAATAATTTTTTGCATGGACAAAAAATTCGTTTAAGTTTTTCCCATTAAATACTAGAATGATAGAAAAGTACTTAGCGAAAATAATCGGCAGTAGGACGGAAACGTGTTAACCACCGATTAGTTTTTTGCTAATAACTCTTGCATCTTTCGACCCACTTCTTCGACTAAGAGCTCGATGGAAAGCTTGTCTGTTCCTCTTTTCAGATGAAAAGTCGTAAGAAATAAAATTTTTTTGATCAATACTAAAATATTCTCGACATCATCGAAGAAGAAGTACCTTATCACTCGAAAATATGCCTTATCTAATAAGAGACATTTAAATTTTTTTTATTGCATAAATGGGCGGCATTTTATTCATAATTAATAATTTTTTGCATGGACAAAAAATTCGTTTAAGTTTTTCCCATTAAATACTAGAATGATAGAAAGGTACTTAGCGAAAATAATCGGCAGTAGGACGGAAAAGTGTTAACCACCGATTAGTTTTTTGCTAATAACTCTTGCATCCTTCGACCCACTTCTTCGACTAAGAGCTCGATGGAAAGCTTGTCTGTTCCTCTTTTCAGATGAAAAGTCGTAAGAAATAAAATTTTTTTGATCAAAACTAAAATATTCTCGACATCATCGAAGAATAAGTACCTTATCAGTCGAAAATAAGCCTTATCTAATAAGAGACATTTAAATTTTTTTAATTGCATAAATGGGCGGCATTTAAGTCAGAATTAATAGTTTTTTACATGGACAAAAAATTCGTTTAATTTTTTCCCATTAAATACTTTTTTGCTTTGGAAAGCTTATCTGTTCCTCTTTCAGATGGCATTAATATATTTTACGAAAAGTCGTGAGTTATAAAATTTTTTGATCAACACTAAAATATACTCGAAATCATTGAAGAAGAAGTACCTTATGAGACGAAAATATGCCTTATCTAATAAGAGACATTTAAATTTTTTTAATTGCATAAATGGGCGGCATTTTATTCAGAATTAATAGTTTTTTACATGGACAAAAAATTCGTTTAATTTTTTCCCATTAAATACTAGAATGATAGAAAAGTACTTAGCGAAAATAATCGGCAGTAGGACGGAAACGTGTTAACCACCGATTAGTTTTTTGCTAATAACTCTTGCATCCTTCGACCCACTTCTTCGACTAAGAGCTCGATGGAAAGCTTGTCTGTTCCTCTTTTCAGATGAAAAGTCGTAAGAAATAAAATTTTTTTGATCAAAACTAAAATATCCTCGACATCTTCGAAGAAGAAGTACCTTATCAGACGAAAATATGACATTTAAATTTTTTTTAATTGCATAAATGCGTGTCATTTTATTCAGAATTAATAGCTTTTTACATGGAGAAAAAATTTGATTAAGTTTTTCCCATTAAATACTAGAAATATAGAAAAGTACTTTGCGAAAAGAATCGGCAGTAGGTCGGAATCGTTTTGACCACCGATTAGTTTTTTGCTAATAACTCTTGCATCCTTTGACCGCCTTCTTCGACTAAGGGATCGATGGAAAGCTTATCTGTTCCTCTTTCAGATGGCATTAACATATTTTACGAAAAGTCGTAAGAAATAAAATTTTTTTGATCAAAACTAAAATATCCTTGACATCATTGAAGAAGAAGTACCTTATCAGACGAAAATATGCCTTATCTAATAAGAGACATTTAATTTTCTTAATTGCATTAATGGGCGGCACTTTATTCATAATTAATAATTTTTTGCATGGACAAAAAATTCGTTTAATTTTTTCCCATTAAATACTAGAATTACAGAAAAGTACTTTGCGAAAAGAATCGGCAGTAGGACGGAGTCGTGTTGACAACCGATTAGTTTTTTGCTAATAACTCCTGCATCCTTCGACCGACTTCTTCGATTAAGAGCTCGATGGAAAGCTTATCTGTTCCTCTTTTCTGATGAAAAGTCGTAAGAAATAAAATTTTTTTGATCAAAACTGAAATATCCTCGACATCATCGAAGAAGAAGTAGCTTATCAGACGAAAATATGCCTTATCTAATAAGAGACATTTAAATTTTTTTAATTGCATAAATGCGTGTCATTTTATTCAGAATTAATAGCTTTTTACATGGAAAAAAAATTTGATTAATTTTTTCCCATTAAATACTAGAAATATTGAAAAGTACTTTGCGAAAAGAATCGGCAGTAGGTCGGAATCGTGTTGACAATCGATAAGTTTTTTGCTAATAACTTCTGTATCCTTCGACCGACTTCTTCGACTAAGAGCTCGATGGAAAGCTTATCTGTTCCTCTTTCAGATGGCCTTAACATAATTTACGAAAAGTCATAAGATATAAAATTTTTTTGATCAAAACTAAAATAGTTTAGTAGAATCGAAATCATTAAAAAAGAAGTACCTTATCAGACGAAAATATGCCTTATCTAATAAGAGACATGTAAATTTTTTTAATTGCATAAATGGGTATCATTTTATTCAGAATTAATAGCATTTTACATGGACAAAAAATTCGTTTAATTTTTTCCCATTAAATACTAGAATGATAGAAAAGTACTTCTTCGACTAAGATCTCGATGGAAAGCTTATCTGTTCCTCTTTTCTGATGAAAAGTCGTAAGAAATAAAATGTTTTTGATCAAAACTGAAATATCCTCGACATCATCGAAGAAGAAGTAGCTTATCAGACGAAAATATGCCTTATCTAATAAGAGACATTTAAATTTTCTTAATTGCATTAATGGGCGGCACTTTATTCATAATTAAAAATTTTTTGCATGGACAAAAAATTCGTTTAATTTTTTCCAATTAAATACTAGAATTATAGAAAAGTACTTTGCGAAAAGAATCGGCAGTAGGTCGGAATCGTGTTGACAATCGATTAGTTTTTTGCTAATAACTCCTGTATCCTTCGACCGACATCTTCGACAAAGAGCTCGATGGAAAGCTTATCTCTTCCTCTTTCAGATGGCATTAACATATTTTACGAAAAGTCGTGAAAAATAAAATTTTTTTGATCAAAACTAAAATATCCTCGAAATCATTGAAGAAGAAGTACCTTATGAGACGAAAATATGCCTTATCTAATAAGAGACATTTAAATTTTTTTAATTGCATAAATGGGCGGCATTTTACTCAGAATTAATAGTTTTTTACATGGATAAAAAATTCGTTTAATTTTTTCCTATTAAATACTAGAATGATAGAAAAGTACTTAGCGAAAATAATCGGCAGTAGGACGGAAACGTGTTAACCACCGATTAGTTTTTTGCTAATAACTCTTGCATCCTTCGACCCACTTTTTCGACTAAGAGCTCGATGGAATGCTTGTCTGTTCCTCTGTTCATATGAAAAGTCGTGAGATATAAAATTTTTTTGATCAACACTAAAATATCCTCGAAATCATTGAAGAAGAAGTACCTTATGAGACGAAAATATGCCTTATCTAATAAGAGACATTTAAATTTTTTTAATTGCATAAATGGGCGGCATTTTACTCAGAATTAATAGTTTTTTACATGGACAAAAAATTGGTTTGATTTTTTCCCATTAAATACTGGAATTATAGAAAAGTATTTTGCGAAAAGAATCGGCAGTAGGACGGAAACGTGTTGACCACCGATTAGTTTTTTGTTAATAACTCTTGCATCCTTCGACCCACTTCTTCGACTAAGAGCTCGATGGAAACCTCATCTGTTCATCTTTAAGATGGCATTAACATATATTACAAAAAGTCGAATGAAATAAAATTTTTTTGATCAAAACTAAAATATCCTCGAAATCATTGAAGAAGAAGTACCTTATCAGACAAAAATATGCCTTATCTAATAAGAGACATTTAATTTTTTTTTATTGCATAAATGGGCGGCATTTTATTCAAAATTAACAGTTTTTTACATGGACAAAAAATTGGTTTAATTTTTTCCCATTAAATACTGGAATTATAGAAAAGTACTTTGCGAAAAGAATCGGCAGTAGGACGGAAACGTGTTGACCACCGATTAGTTTTTTGCTAATAACTCCTGCATCCTTCGACCGACTTCTTCGACAAAGAGCTCGATGGAAAGCTCATCTGTTCCTCTTTTCTGATGAAAAGTCGTAAGAAATAAAATTTTTTTGATCAAAACTAAAATATCCTCGACATCATCGAAGAAGAAGTAGCTTATCAGACGAAAATATGCCTTATCTAATAAGAGACATTTAAATTTTTTTAATTGCATAAATGCGTGTCATTTTATTCAGAATTAATAGTTTTTTACATGGACAAAAAATTCGTTTAATTTTTTCCCATTAAATACTAGAATGATAGAAAAGTACTTAGCGAAAATAATCAGCAGTAGGACGGAAAAGTGTTAACCACCGATTAGTTTTTTGCTAATAACTCTTGCATTCTTCGACCGACTTTTTCGACTAAGAGCTCAATGGAAAGCTTATCTGTTCCTCTTTCAGATGGCATTAACATATTTTATGAAAAGTCGTAAGAAATAAAATTTTTTTGATCAAAACTAAAATAGTTTAGTAGAATCGAAATCATTGAAAAAGAAGTACCTTATAAGACGAAAATATGCCTTATCTAATAAGAGACATTTAAATTTTTTTAATTGCATAAATGGGCGGCATTTTACTCAGAATTAATAGTTTTTTACATGGACAAAAAATTCGTTTAATTTTTTCCCATTAAATACTAGAATGATAGAAAAGTACTTAGCGAAAATAATCGGCAGTAGGACGGAAACGTGTTAACCACCTTGCATCCTTCGACCCACTTCTTCGACTAAGAGCTCGATGGAAAGCTTGTCTGTTCCTCTTTTCAGATGAAAAGTCGTAAGAAATAAAATTTTTTTGATCAAAACTAAAATATCCTCGACATCATCGAAGAAGAAGTACCTTATCAGACGAAAATATGCCTTATCTAATAAGAGACATTTAATTTTTTTTTATTGCATAAATGGGCGGCATTTTATTCAAAATTAACAGTTTTTTACATGGACAAAAAATTGGTTTGATTTTTTTCCATTAAATACTGGAATTATAGAAAAGTATTTTGCGAAAAGAATCGGCAGTAGGACGGAAACGTGTTGACCACCGATTAGTTTTTATACTTTTCACGTATGTGAAATAGTATAATAACTTTGTGCTGAAGTTTGTAACAGATCGAAATATTCATTTCCGACTATATAAAGTATATATATTCTTGATCAGGACGACAAGACGAGTTGATTTAGCCATGTCCCTCTGTCCGTCTGTCTGTATATATACAATCTCCTCCCACAGTTTTGAAGATATCGAGCTGAAATTTTGCACAGAGACTTCTTATTCGTGCAGTCAAATCATTGGTCGGAACCGGCCATATCGGACCACTGGAACTGGTAGCCCCCATACGAAAAGAAGAAGAAAAATGAACAAAACTTGAATCGTTGTATGGAAAACTTTTTTGTTTTGTATGATAGAGTGCTGAAATTTTAAACATAGTAGTTCTACATAGTCCGACTACATGCCTGAAAGTTTCATTGAGATCGGCAAACTGGAACTGGTAGCCCCCATACAAAATGAAGAAGAGGAAGAGAAGCAATATTCACGTCGTTGTATGGACAACTTTTTTGTTTTTCAGCCAATTGACTTGAAATTTTAAAGTTATGTTCTTGGGGAGGAATGAAAACTATTTTGACCAAAAATGGGCGTAGCCACGCGTAGCCACGCCCACTTCTAGCGAAAATTGACCCGTTGTATGAAAAACTTTTTTGTTTTTCAACCAATTGACTTGAAATTTTAAAGTTATGTTCTTAGGAAGGAATGAAAACTATTTTGACCAAAAGTGGGCGTAGCCACGCGTAGCCACGCCCACTTATAGCGAAAATTGACCCGTTGTATGGAAAACTTTTTTGTTTTTTAACCAATTGACTTGAAACTTTACAGTTATGTTCTTAGGGAGGAATGAAAACTATTTTGACCAAAAGTGGGCGCGGCCACGCCCTTTTATAGCGAAATTTGACCCGTTGTATGGAAAACTTTTTTGTTTTTTAACCAATTGACTTGAAACTTTACAGTTATGTTCTTAGGGAGGAATGAAAACAATTTTGACCAAAAGTGGGCGCGGCCACGCCCTTTTATAGCGAAATTTGACCCGTTGTATGGAAAACTTTTTTTTTTTTTAACCAATTGACTTGAAACTTTACAGTTATGTTCTTAGGGAGGCATGAAAACTATTTTGACCCAAAGTGAGCGTAGCCACGCCCACTTCTAGCGAAATTTGACCCGTTGTATGGACAACTTTTTTGTTTTTCAACCAATTGACTGAAACTTTGCAGTTATGTTCTTAGGGAGGAATGAAAACTATTTTGACCAAAAGTGGGCGTGCCCACGCCTTTTTTTACGAAAAATGACCAATTGACTTGAAACCTTACAGTTATCTTCTTAGGGAAGAATGAAAACTATTTTGACCAAAAGTGGGCATGGCTACGCCCACTTATCGCAAAACTTGAACCGCTGTATGGAAAACTTTTTTGTTTTTTAACCAATTGACTTGAAACTTTACAGTTATGTTCTTAGGGAGGCATGAAAACTATTTTGACCCAAAGTGAGCGTAGCCACGCCCACTTCTAGCGTAATTTGACCCGTTGTATGGACAACTTTTTTGTTTTTCAACCAATTGACTTGAAACTTTGCAGTTATGTTCTTAGGGAGGCATGAAAACTATTTTGACCCAAAGTGAGCGTAGCCACGCCCACTTCTAGCGAAATTTGACCCGTTGTATGGACAACTTTTTTGTTTTTCAACCAATTGACTTGAAACTTTGCAGTTATGTTCTTAGGGAGGAATGAAAACAATTTTGACCAAAAGTGGGCGCGGCCACGCCCTTTTATAGCGAAATTTGACCCGTTGTATGGACAACTTTTTTGTTTTTTAACCAATTGACTTGAAACTTTACAGTTATGTTCTTAGGGAGGCATGAAAACTATTTTGACCCAAAGTGAGCGTAGCCACGCCCACTTCTAGCGAAATTTGACCCGTTGTATGGACAACTTTTTTGTTTTTCAACCAATTGACTTGAAACTTTGCAGTTATGTTCTTAGGGAGGAATGAAAACAATTTTGACCAAAAGTGGGCGCGGCCACGCCCTTTCATAGCGAAATTTGACCCGTTGTATGGAAAACTTTTTTGTTTTTTAACCAATTGACTTGAAACTTTACAGTTATGTTCTTAGGGAGGAATGAAAACTATTTTGACCAAAAGTGGGCGTGCCCACGCCTTTTTTTAGCGAAAATTGACCAATTGACTTGAAACTTTACAGTTATGTTCTTAGGGAGGAATGAAAACTATTTTGACCAAAAGTGGGCGTAGCCACGCCCACTTATAGCAAAAATTGACCCGTTGTATGGAAAACTTTTTTGTTTTTTAACCAATTGACTTGAAACTTTACAGTTATGGTCTTAGGGAGGCATGAAAACTATGTTGACCCAAAGTGAGCGTAGCCACGCCCACTTCTAGCGAAATTTGACCCGTTGTATGGACAACTTTTTTGTTTTTCAACCAATTGACTTGAAACTTTGCAGTTATGTTCTTAGGGAGGAATGAAAACAATTTTGACCAAAAGTGGGCTCGGCCACGCCCTTTTATAGCGAAATTTGACCCGTTGTATGGAAAACTTTTTTGTTTTTTAACCAATTGACTTGAAACTTTACAGTTATGTTCTTAGGGAGGAATGAAAACAATTTTGACCAAAAGTGGGCGCGGCCACGCCCTTTTTTAGCGAAATTTGACCCGTTGTATGGACAACTTTTTTGTTTTTCAACCAATTGACTTGAAACTTTACAGTTATGTTCTTAGGGAGGAATGAAAACAATTTTGACCAAAAGTGGGCGCGGCCACGCCCTTTTTTAGCGAAATTTGACCCGTTGTATGGACAACTTTTTTGTTTTTCAACCAATTGACTTGAAACTTTGCAGTTATGTTCTTAGGGAGGAATGAAAACTATTTTGACCAAAAGTGGGCGTGCCCACGCCTTTTTTTAACGAAAATTGACCAATTGACTTGAAACCTCACAGTTATCTTCTTAGGGAAGAATGAACACTATTTTGACCAAAAGTGGGCGTGCCCACGCCTTTTTTTTTAGCGAAAATTGACCAATTGACTTGAAACCTTACAGTTATGTTCTTAGGGAGGAATGAAAACAATTTTGACCAAAAGTGGGCGCGGCCACGCCCTTTTTTAGCGAAATTTGAACCGTTGTATGGAAAACTTTTTTGTTTTTTAACCAATTGACTTGAAACTTTACAGTTATGTTCTTAGGGAGGAATGAAAACAATTTTGACCAAAAGTGGGCGCGGCCACGCCCTTTTATAGCGAAATTTGACCCGTTGTATGGAAAACTTTTTTGTTTTTTAACCAATTCACTTGAAACTTTACAGTTATGTTCTTAGGGAGGAATGAAAACTATTTTGACCAAAAGTGGGCGTAGCCACGCCCACTTATAGCAAAAATTGACCCGTTGTATGGAAAACTTTTTTGTTTTTCAACGAATTGACTTGAAACTTTACAGTTATGTTCTTAGGGAGGAATGAAAACTATTTTGACCAAAAGTGGGCGCGGCCACGCCCTTTTATAGCGAAATTTGACCCGTTGTATGGAAAACTTTTGTGTTTTTTAACCAATTGACTTGAAACTTTACATTTATGTTCTTAGGGAGGAATGAAAACAATTTTGACCAAAAGTGGGCGCGGCCACGCCCTTTTATAGCGAAATTTGACCCGTTGTATGGAAAACTTTTTTGTTTTTTAACCAATTGACTTGAAACTTTACAGTTATGTTCTTAGGGAGGAATGAAAACAATGTTGACCAAAAGTGGGCGTGGCCACGCCCTTTTATAGCGAAATTTGACCCGTTGTATGGAAAACTTTTGTGTTTTTTAACCAATTGACTTGAAACTTTACAGTTATGTTCTTAGGGAGGAATGAAAACAATTTTGACCAAAAGTGGGCGCGGCCACGCCCTTTTATAGCGAAATTTGACCCGTTGTATGGAAAACTTTTTTGTTTTTTAACCAATTGACTTGAAACTTTACAGTTATGTTCTTAGGGAGGCATGAAAACTATTTTGACCCAAAGTGAGCGTAGCCACGCCCACTTCTAGCGAAATTTGACCCGTTGTATGGACAACTTTTTTGTTTTTCAACCAATTGACTTGAAACTTTGCAGTTATGTTCTTAGGGAGGAATGAAAACTATTTTGACCAAAAGTGGACGTGCCCACGCCTTTTTTTAGCGAAAATTGACCAATTGACTTGAAACCTTACAGTTATCTTCTTAGGGAGGAATGAAAACGATTTTGCCCAAAAGTGGGCGCGGCCACGCCCTTTTATAGCGAAATTTGACCCGTTGTATGGAAATCTTTTTTGTTTTTTAACCAATTGACTTGAAACCTTACAGTTATCTTCTTAGGGAGGAATGAAAACGATTTTGCCCAAAAGTGGGCATGGCTACGCCCACTTATCGCAAAACTTGAACCGCTGTATGGAAAACTTTTTTGTTTTTTAACCAATTGACTTGAAACCTTACAGTTATGTTGTTAGGGAGGCATGAAAACTATTCATTTAGTTTTTTAGTGACACAACGTGAAAAGTATTATAGCTTCAGCCTTGCTGAAGATAGCGTCCTTACTGGTTTGCTAATAACTCCTGCATCCTTCGACCGACTTCTTCGACTAAGAGCTCTTTGGAAAGATTGTCTGTTCCTCTTTTCAGATGACAAGTCTTTTGACTTGAAACTTTACAGTTATGTTCTTAGGGAGGAATGAAAACAATGTTGACCAAAAGTGGGCGTGGTCACGCCCTTTTTTAGTGAAAATTGACCCGTTGTATGGAAAACTTTTTTGGTTTTTAACCAATTGACTTGAAACTTTACAGTTATATTCTTAGGGAGGCATGAAAACTATTTTGACCCAAAGTGAGCGTAACCACGCCCACTTCTAGCGAAATTTGACCCGTTGTATGGACAACTTTTTTGTTTTTCAACCAATTGACTTGAAACTTTGCAGTTATGTTCTTAGGGAGGAATGAAAACTATTTTGACCAAAAGTGGGCGTGCCCACGCCTTTTTTTAGCGAAAATTGACCAATTGACTTGAAACCTTACAGTTATCTTCTTAGGGAGGAATGAAAACTATTTTGGCCAAAAGTGGGCATGGCTACGCCCACTTATCGCAAAACTTGAACCGCTGTATGGAAAACTTTTTTGTTTTTTAACCAATTGACTTGAAACCTTACAGTTATGTTGTTAGGGAGGCATGAAAACTATTCATTTAGTTTTTTAGTGACACAACGTGAAAAGTATTATAGCTTCAGCCTTGCTGAAGATAGCGTCCTTAATGGTTTTAATTGCATAAATGCGTGTCATTTTATTCAGAATTAATAGCTTTTTACATGGAGAAAAAATTTGATTAATTTTTTCCCATTAAATACTAGAATTATAGAAAAACACTTTCCGAAAAGAATCGGCAGTAGGACGGAAACGTGTTGACCACTGATTAGTTTTTTGTTAATAACTCTTGCATCCTTCGACGGACTTCTTCGACTAAGAGCTCGATGGAAAGCTTATCTGTTCCTCTTTCAGATGGCATTAACATATTTTACGAAAAGTCATAAGAAATAAAATTTTTTTGATCAACACTAAAATATCCTCGAAATCATTGAAGAAGAAGTACCTTATGAGACGAAAATATGCCTTATCTAATAAGAGACATTTAAATTTTTTTAATTGCATAAATGGGCGGCATTTTACTCAGAATTAATAGTTTTTTACATGGACAAAAAATTCGTTTAATTTTTTCCCATTAAATACTAGAATGATAGAAAAGTACTTAGCGAAAATAATCGGCAGTAGGACGGAAACGTGTTAACCACCTTGCATCCTTCGACCCACTTCTTCGACTAAGAGCTCGATGGAAAGCTTGTCTGTTCCTCTTTTCAGATGAAAAGTCGTAAGAAATAAAATTTTTTTGATCAAAACTAAAATATCCTCGACATCATCGAAGAAGAAGTACCTTATCAGACAAAAATATGCCTTATCTAATATGAGACATTTAAATTTTTTTAATTGCATAAATGGGCGGCATTTTATTCAACATTAACAGTTTTTTACATGGTCAAAAAATTCGTTTAATTTTTTCCCATTAAATAGTCGAATTATAGAAAAGTACTTTGCGAAAAGAATCGGCAGTAGGTCGGAATCGTGTTGACAATCGATTAGTTTTTTGCTAATAACTCCTGTATCCTTCGACCGACTTCTTCGACAAAGAGCTCGATGGAAAGCTTATCTCTTCCTCTTTCAGATGGCATTAACATATTTTACGAAAAGTCGTGAAAAATAAAATTTTTTTGATCAAAACTAAAATATCCTCGAAATCATTGAAGAAGAAGTACCTTATGAGACAAAAATATGCCTTATCTAATAAGAGACATTTAATTTTTTTAATTGCATAAATGGGCGGCGTTTTACTCAGAATTAATAGTTTTTTACATGGACAAAAAATTCGTTTAATTTTTTCCTATTAAATACTAGAATGATAGAAAAGTACTTAGCGAAAATAATCGGCAGTAGGACGGAAACGTGTTAACCACCGATTAGTTTTTTGCTAATAACTCTTGCATCCTTCGACCCACTTTTTCGACTAAGAGCTCGATGGAATGCTTGTCTGTTCCTCTTTTCATATGAAAAGTCGTGAGACATAAAATTTTTTTGATCAACACTAAAATATCCTCGAAATCATTGAAGAAGAAGTACCTTATGAGACGAAAATATGCCTTATCTAATAAGAGACATTTAAATTTTTTTAATTGCATAAATTGGCGGCATTTTATTCAGAATTAATAGTTTTTTACATGGTCAAAAAATTCGTTTAATTTTTTCCCATTAAATAGTCGAATTATAGAAAAGTACTTGCGAAAAAAATCGGTAGTAGGACGGAATCGTGTTGACCACCGATTAGTTTTTTGCTAATAACTCTTGCATCCTTCGACCGACTTTTTCGACTAAGAGCTCAATAGAAAGCTTATCTGTTCCTCTTTCAGATGGCATTAACATATTTTACGAAAAGTCGTAAGAAATAAAATTTTTTTGATCAAAACTAAAATAGTTTAGTAGATTCGAAATCATTGAAAAAGAAGTACCTTATAAGACGAAAATATGCCTTATCTAATAAGAGAAATTTAAATTTTTTTAATTGCATAAATTGGCGGCATTTTATTCAGAATTAATAGTTTTTTACATGGTCAAAAAATTCGTTTAATTTTTTCCCATTAAATAGTCGAATTATAGAAAAGTACTTGCGAAAAAAATCGGTAGTAGGACGGAATCGTGTTGACCACCGATTAGTTTTTTGCTAATAACTCTTGCATCCTTCGACCGACTTCTTCGACTAAGAGCTCAATGGAAAGCTTATCTGTTCCTTTTTCAGATGGCATTAACATATCTTAGGAAAAGTCTTGAGATATAAAATTTTTTTGATCAAAACTAAAATATCCTCGAAATCATTGAAGAAGAAGTACCTTATGAGACGAAAATATGCCTTATCTAATAAGAGTCATTTAAATTTTTTTAATTGCATAAATGGGCGGCATTTTACTCAGAATTAATAGTTTTTTACATGGACAAAAAATTCGTTTAATTTTTTCCCATTAAATACTAGAATGATAGAAAAGTACTTAGCGAAAATAATCGGCAGTAGGACGGAAACGTGTTAACCACCTTGCATCCTTCGACCCACTTCTTCGACTAAGAGCTCGATGGAAAGCTTGTCTGTTCCTCTCTTCAGATGAAAAGTCGTAAGAAATAAAATTTTTTTGATCAACAATAAAATATCCTCGAAATCATTGAAGAAGAAGTACCTTATCAGACGAAAATATGCCTTATCTAATAAGAGACATTTAAATTTTTTTAATTGCATAAATGGGCGGCATTTTATTCAGAATTAATAGTTTTTTACATGGTCAAAAAATTCGTTTAATTTTTTCCCATTAAATAGTCGAATTATAGAAAAGTACTTGCGAAAAAAATCGGTAGTAGGACGGAATCGTGTTGACCACCGATTAGTTTTTTGCTAATAACTCTTGCATCCTTCGACCCACTTCTTCGACTAAGAGCTCGATGGAAAGCTCATCTGTAAATCTTTAAGATGGCATTAACATATATTACAAAAAGTCGAATGAAATAAAATTTTTTTGATCAAAACTAAAATATCCTCGAAATCATTGAAGAAGAAGTACCTTATCAGACGAAAATATGCCTTATCTAATAAGAGACATTTAATTTTTTTTTATTGCATAAATGGGCGGCATTTTATTCAAAATTAACAGTTTTTTACATGGACAAAAAATTCGTTTAATTTTTTCCCATTAAATACTGGAATTATAGAAAAGTACTTTGCGAAAAGAATCGGCAGTAGGACGGAAACGTGTTGACCACCGATTAGTTTTTTGCTAATAACTCCTGCATCCTTCGACCGACTTCTTCGACTAAGAGATCGATGGAAAGCTAATCTGTTCCTCTTTTCTGATGAAAAGTCGTAAGAAATAAAATTTTTTTGATCAAAACTAAAATATCCTCGACATCATCGAAGAAGAAGTAGCTTATCAGACGAAAATATGCCTTATCTAATAAGAGACATTTAAATTTTTTTAATTGCATAAATGGGCGGCATTTTATTCAGAATTAACAGTTTTTTACATGGACAAAAAATTCGTTTAATTTTTTCCCATTAAATACTAGAATGATAGAAAAGTACTTAGCGAAAATAATCAGCAGTAGGACGGAAACGTGTTAACCACCGATTAGTTTTGTGCTAATAACTCTTGCATTCTTCGACCGACTTTTTCGACTAAGAGCTCAATGGAAAGCTTATCTGTTCCTCTTTCAGATGGCATTAACATATTTTACGAAAAGTCGTAAGAAATAAAATTTTTTTGATCAAAACTAAAATAGTTTAGTAGAATCGAAATCATTGAAAAAGAAGTACCTTATAAGACGAAAATATACCTTATCTAATAAGAGACATTTAAATTTTTTTAATTGCATAAATTGGCGGCATTTTATTCAGAATTAATAGTTTTTTACATGGTCAAAAAATTCGTTTAATTTTTTCCCATTAAATAGTCGAATTATAGAAAAGTACTTGCGAAAAGAATCGGCAGTAGGACGAAAACGTGTTGACCACCGATTAGTTTTTATACTTTTCACTTATGTGAAATAGTATATTAACTTTGTCACGGAGTTTGTAACAGATCGAAATATTAATTTCCGACTATATAAAGTATATATATTCTTGATCAGGACGACAAGACGAGTTGATTTAGCCATGTCCGTCTGTCCGTCTGTCCGTCTGTCTGTCTGTCTGTCTGTCTGTCGGTCTGTCTGTCTGTCTGTCTGTATGTATGCAAACTAGTCCCTCAGTTTTGAAGCTATCGAGCTGAAACTTTGCACAGAGTCTTAGAATTTATTACGATGAATCATTCGTCGGAACCAGCATGATCGGATTATTGGAACAGGTAGCTCCCATACGAAAAGAAGAAGAAAAGTGAACAAAACTTGAATCGTTGTATGGAAAACTTTTTTGTTTTGTACAATAGAGTGCTGAAATTTTAAACATAGTAGTTTTACATGGTCCGACTACATGCCTGAAAGTTTCATTGAGATTGGACATCTGGAACTGGTAGCTCCCATACAAAATGAAGAAGAGGAAGAGAAGACATATTCACGTCGTTGTATGGAAAACTTTTTTGTTTCTTAACCAATTGATTTGAAATTTTAAAGTTATGTTCCTAGGGAGGAATGAAATCTATTTTGACCAAATGTGGGCGTAACCACGCATAGCCACGCCCACTTATAGCGAAAATTTACCCGTTGTATGGAAAACTTTTTTGTTTTTTAACCAATTGACTTGAAACTTTGCAGTTATGCTCTTAGGGAGGAATGAAAACTATTTTAACCAAAAGTGGGCGTAGCCAGGCGTAGCCACGCCCACTTATAGCGAAAATTGACCCTTTGTATGGAAAACTTTTTTGTTTTTTAACCAATTGATTTGAAACTTTACAGTTATGTTCTTAGGGAGGAATGAAAACTATTTTAACCAAAAGTGGGCGTAGCCACGCCTACTTATAGCGAAAATTGACCCGTTGTATGGAAAACTTTTTTGTTTTTTAACCAATTGACGTGAAACTTTGCAGTTATGCTCTTAGGGAGGAATGAAAACTATTTTGACCAAAAGTGGGCGTAGCCAGGCGTAGCCACGCCCACTTATAGCGAAAATTGACCCGTTGTATGGAAAACTTTTTTGTTTCTTAACCAATTGACTTGAAACTTTGCAGTTATGCTCTTAGGGAGGAATGAAAACTATTTTGATCAAAAGTGGGCGTGGCCACGCCCACTTATAGCTTAACTTGACCCGTTGTATGGAAAACTTTTTTGTTTTTTAACCAATTGACTTGAAACTTTGCAGTTATGCTCTTAGGGAGGAATGAAAACTATTTTGATCAAAAGTAGGCGTGGTCACGCCCTTTTATAGCGAAAATTGACCCGTTGTATGGAAAACTTTTTTGTTTTTTAACCAATTGACTTGAAACTTTGCAGTTATGCTCTTAGGGAGGAATGAAAACTATTTTGACCAAAAGTGGGCGTAGCCACGCCTACTTATAGCAAAAATTGACCCGTTGTATGGAAAACTTTTTTGTTTTTTAACCAATTGACTTGAAACTTTGCAGTTATGCTCTTAGGGAGGAATGAAAACTATTTTGATCAAAAGTAGGCGTGGTCACGCCCTTTTATAGCGAAAATTGACCCGTTGTATGGAAAACTTTTTTGTTTTTTAACCAATTGACTTGAAACTTTACAGTTATGTTCTTAGGGAGGAATGAAAACTATTTTGACCAAAAGTGGGCGTAGCCACGCCTACTTATATCGAAAATTGACCCTTTGTATGGAAAACTTTTTTGTTTTTTAACCAATTGACTTGAAACCTTACAGGTATGTTCTTAGGGAGGAATAAAAACTATTTTGACCAAATGTGGGCATGGCTACGCCCACTTATCGCAAAACTTGAACCGTTGTATGGAAAAATTTTTTGTTTTTTAACGAATTGACTTGAAACTTTACAGTTATGTTGTTAGGGATGAATGAAAACTATTCATTGAGTTTTTTTTATAGTGACACAAAGTGAAAAGTATTATAGCTTCAGCCTTGCTGAAGATAGCGTCCTTACTGGTTTGTTAATAACTCTTGCATCCTTCGACCCACTTCTTCGACTAAGAGCTCGATGGAAAGCTCATCTGTTCATCTTTAAGATGGCATTAACATATATTACAAAAAGTCGAATGAAATAAAATTTTTTTGATCAAAACTAAAATATCCTCGAAATCATTGAAGAAGAAGTACCTTATCAGACAAAAATATGCCTTATCTAATAAGAGACATTTAATTTTTTTTTATTGCATAAATGGGCGGCATTTTATTCAAAATTAACAGTTTTTTACATGGACAAAAAATTGGTTTAATTTTTTCCCATTAAATACTGGAATTATAGAAAAGTACTTTGCGAAAAAAATCGGCAGTAGGACGGAAACGTGTTGACCACCGATTAGTTTTTGGTTAGTAACTCTTGCATCCTTCGACCGACTTCTTCGACAAAGAGCTCGATGGAAAGCTAATCTGTTCCTCTTTTCTGATGAAAAGTCGTAAGAAATAAAATTTTTTTGATCAAAACTAAAATATCCTCGACATCATCGAAGAAGAAGTAGCTTATCAGACGAAAATATGCCTTATCTAATAAGAGACATTTAAATTTTTTTAATTGCATAAATGCGTGTCATTTTATTCAGAATTAATAGTTTTTTACATGGACAAAAAATTCGTTTAATTTTTTCCCATGAAATACTAGAATGATAGAAAAGTACTTAGCGAAAATAATCAGCAGTAGGACGGAAAAGTGTTAACCACCGATTAGTTTTTTGCTAATAACTCTTGCATTCTTCGACCGACTTTTTCGACTAAGAGCTCAATGGAAAGCTTATCTGTTCCTCTTTCAGATGGCATTAACATATTTTACGAAAAGTCGTAAGAAATAAAATTTTTTTGATCAAAACTAAAATAGTTTAGTAGAATCGAAATCATTGAATAAGAAGTACCTTATAAGACGAAAATATGCCTTATCTAATAAGAGACATTTAAATTTTTTTAATTGCATAAATTGGCGGCATTTTATCCAGAATTAATAGTTTTTTACATGGTCAAAAAATTCGTTTAATTTTTTCCCATTAAATAGTCGAATTATAGAAAAGTACTTGCGAAAAAAATCGGTAGTAGGACGGAATCGTGTTGACCACCGATTAGTTTTTTGCTAATAACTCTTGCATCCTTCGACCGACTTCTTCGACTAAGAGCTCAATGGAAAGTTTATCTGTTCCTTTTTCAGATGGCATTAACATATCTTAGGAAAAGTCGTGAGATATAAAATTTTTTTGATCAAAACTAAAATATCCTCGAAATCGTTGAAGAAGAAGTACCTTATGAGACGAAAATATGCCTTATCTAATAAGAGACATTTAAATTTTTTTAATTGCATAAATGGGCGGCATTTTACTCAGAATTAATAGTTTTTTACATGGACAAAAAATTCGTTTAATTTTTTCCCATTAAATACTAGAATGATAGAAAAGTACTTAGCGAAAATAATCGGCAGTAGGACGGAAACGTGTTAACCACCTTGCATCCTTCGACCCACTTCTTCGACTAAGAGCTCGATGGAAAGCTTGTCTGTTCCTCTTTTCAGATGAAAAGTCGTAAGAAATTAAATTTTTTTGATCAAAACTAAAATATCCTCGACATCATCGAAGAAGAAGTACCTTATCAGACGAAACCAGTAAGGACGCTATCTTCAGCAAGGCTGAAGCTATAATACTTTTCACTTTGTGTCACTATAAAAAAAACTCAATGAATAGTTTTCATGCATCCCTAACAACATAACTGTAATGTTTCAAGTCAATTCGTTAAAAAACAAAAAATTTTTCCATACAACGAATCAAGTTTTGCGATAAGTGGGCGTAGCCATGCCCACATTTGGTCAAAATAGTTTTTATTCCTCCCTAAGAACATAACTGTAAAGTTTCAAGTCAATTGGTTAAAAAACAAAAAAGTTTTCCATACAAAGGGTCAATTTTCGCTATAAAATAGTTTTCATTCCTCCATAAGAGCATAACTGCAAAGTTTCAAGTCAATTGGTTAAAAAACAAAAAAGTTTTCCATACAACGGGTCAATTTTTGCTATAAGTTGGCGTGGCTACGCCCACTTTTGGTCAAAATAGTTCTCATTCCTCTCTAGGAACATAACTGTAAAGTTTTAAGTCAATTGGTTAAAGAGCAAAAAAGTTTTCCATACAAAGGGTCAATTTTCGCTATAAAAGGGCGTGGCTAGGCCCACTTTTCGTCAAAATAGTTTTCATTCCTCCCTAAGAACATAACTGTAAAGTTTCAAGTCAATTGATTAAAGAGCCAAAAAGTTTTCCATACAAAGGGTCAAGTTAAGCTATAAGTGGGCGTGGCCATGCCCACTTTTGAACAAAATAGTTTTCATTCCTCCCTAAGAGCATAACTGCAAAGGTTCAAGTCAATTGGTTAAAAAACAAAAAAGTTTTCCATACAACGGGTCAATTTTCGCTATAAGTAGGCGTGGCTACGCCCAGTTTTGGTTAAAATAGTTTTCATTCCTCCCTAGGAACATAACTGTAAAGTTTCAAGTCAATTGGTTAAAAAACAAAAAAGTTTTCCATACAACGGGTCAATTTTTGCTATAAGTAGGCGTGGCTACGCCCACTTTTGGTCAAAATAGTTTTCATTCCTCCCTAAGAGCATAACTGCAAAGTTTCAAGTCAATTGGTTAAAAAACAAAAAAGTTTTCCATACAACGGGTCAATTTTCGCTATAAAAGGGCGTGACCACGCCTACTTTTGATCAAAATAGTTTTCATTCCTCCCTAAGAGCATAACTGCAAAGTTTCAAGTCAATTGGTTAAAAAACAAAAAAGTTTTCCATACAACGGGTCAATTTTTGCTATAAGTTGGCGTGGCTACGCCCACTTTTGGTCAAAATAGTTCTCATTCCTCTCTAGGAACATAACTGTAAAGTTTTAAGTCAATTGGTTAAAAAGCAAAAAAGTTTTCCATACAAAGGGTCAATTTTCGCTATAAAAGGGCGTGGGTAGGCCCACTTTTCGTCAAAATAGTTTTCATTCCTCCCTAAGAGCATAACTGCAAAGTTTCAAGTCAATTGGTTAAAAAACAAAAAAGTTTTCCATACAACGGGTCAATTTTTGCTATAAGTTGGCGTGGCTACGCCCACTTTTGGTCAAAAAGTTCTCATTCCTCCCTAAGAGCATAACTGCAAAGTTTCAAGTCAATTGGTTAAAAAACAAAAAAGTTTTCCATACAACGGGTCAATTTTCGATATAAAAGGGCGTGACCACGCCTACTTTTGATCAAAATAGTTTTCATTCCTCCATAAGATCATAACTGTAAAGTTTCAAGTCAATTGGTTAAAAAACAAAAAAGTTTTCCATACAACGGGTCAATTTTCGCTATAAGTAGGCGTGGCTACGCCCACTTTTGGTTAAAATAGTTTTCATTCCTCCCTAAGAACATAACTGTAAAGTTTCAAATCAATTGGTTAAAAAACAAAAAAGTTTTCCATACAAAGGGTCAAGTTAAGCTATAAGTGGGCGTGGCCATGCCCACTTTTGGTCAAAATAGTTTTCATTCCTCCCTAAGAGCATAACTGCAAAGTTTCAAGTCAATTGGTTAAAAAACAAAAAAGTTTTCCATACAACGGGTCAATTTTCGCTATAAAAGGGCGTGACCACGCCTACTTTTGATCAAAATAGTTTTCATTCCTCCCTAAGATCATAACTGTAAAGTTTCAAGTCAATTGGTTAAAAAACAAAAAAGTTTTCCATACAAAGGGTCAAGTTAAGCTATAAGTGGGCGTGGCCACGACCACTTTTGATCAAAATAGTTTTCATTCCTCCCTAAGAGCATAACTGCAAAGTTTCAAGTCAATTGGTTAAGAAACAAAAAAGTTTTCCATACAACGGGTCAATTTTCGCTATAAGTGGGCGTGGCTACGCCTGGCTACGCCCACTTTTGGTCAAAATAGTTTTCATTCCTCCCTAAGAGCATAACTGCAAAGTTTCAAGTCAATTGGTTAAAAAACAAAAAAGTTTTCCATACAACGGGTCAATTTTCGCTATAAGTAGGCGTGGCTACGCCCACTTTTGGTTAAAATAGTTTTCATTCCTCCCTAAGAACATAACTGTAAAGTTTCAAATCAATTGGTTAAAAAACAAAAAAGTTTTCCATACAAAGGGTCAAGTTAAGCTATAAGTGGGCGTGGCCACGCCCACTTTTGATCAAAATAGTTTTCATTCCTCCCTAAGAGCATAACTGCAAAGTTTCAAGTCAATTGGTTAAAAAACAAAAAAGTTTTCCATACAACGGGTAAATTTTCGCTATAAGTGGGCGTGGCTATGCGTGGTTACGCCCACATTTGGTCAAAATAGATTTCATTCCTCCCTAAGAACATAACTTTAAAATTTCAGGTCAATTGGTTAAAAAACAAAAAAGTTTTCCATACAACGACGTGAATATGTCTTCTCTTCCTCTTCTTCATTTTGTATGGGAGCTACCAGTTCCAGATGTCCAATCTCAATGAAACTTTCAGGCATGTAGTCGGACCATGTAAAACTACTATGTTTAAAATTTCAGCACTCTATTGTACAAAACAAAAAAGTTTTCCATACAACGATTCAAGTTTTGTTCACTTTTCTTCTTCTTTTCGTATGGGAGCTACCTGTTCCAATAATCCGATCATGCTGGTTCCGACGAATGATTCATCGTAATAAATTCTAAGACTCTGTGCAAAGTTTCAGCTCGATAGCTTCAAAACTGAGGGACTAGTTTGCATACATACAGTCAGACAGACAGACAGACCGACAGACAGACAGACAGACGGACAGACGGACAGACGGACATGGCTAAATCAACTCGTCTTGTCGTCCTGATCAAGAATATATATACTTTATATAGTCGGAAATTAATATTTCGATCTGTTACAAACTCCGTGACAAAGTTATTATACTATTTCACATAAGTGAAAAGTATAAATATGCCTTATCTAATAAGAGACATTTAATTTTTTTTTTATTGCATAAATGGGCGGCATTTTATTCAAAATTAACAGTTTTTTACATGGACAAAAAATTGGTTTGATTTTTTCCCATTAAATACTGGAATTATAGAAAAGTATTTTGCGAAAAGAATCGGCAGTAAGACGGAAACGTGTTGACCACCGATTAGTTTTTGGTTAGTAACTCTTGCATCCTTCGACCGACTTCTTCGACTAAGAGCTCTTTGGAAAGATTGTCTGTTCCTCTTTTCAGATGAAAAGTCGTAAGAAATAAAATTTTTTTGATCAAAACTAAAATATCCTCGACATCATAGAAGAAGAAGTAGCTTATCTGACGAAAATATGCCTTATCTAATAAGAGACATTTAATTTTTTTTAATTGCATAAATGCGTGTCATTTTATTCAGAATTAATAGCTTTTTACATGAAGAAAAAATTTGATTAATTTTTTCCCATTAAATACTAGAATTATAGAAAAGCACTTTCCGAAAAGAATCGGCAGTAGGACGGAAACATGTTGACCACCAATTAGTTTTTGGTTAATAACTCTTGCATCCTTCGACCGACTTCTTCGACTAAGAGCTCTTTGGAAAGATTGTCTGTTCCTCTTTTCAGATGAAAAGTCGTAAGAAATAAAATTTTTTTGATCAAAACTAAAATATCCTCGACATCATAGAGGAAGAAGTAGCTTATCAGACGAAAATATGCCTTAAATGCCTTATCTAATAAGAGACATTTAAATTTTTATACTTTTCACGTATGTGAAATAGTATAATAACTTTGTGCTGAAGTTTGTAACAGATCGAAATATTCATTTCCGACTATATAAAGTATATATATTCTTGATCAGGACGACAAGACGAGTTGATTTAGCCATGTCCGTCTGTCCGTCTGTCCGTCTGTCTGTATATATACAATCTCCTCCCACAGTTTTTAAGATATCGAGCTGAAATTTTGCACAGAGACTTCTTATTCGTGCAGTCAACTCATTTGTCGGATCCAGCCATATCGGACCACTGGAACTGGTAGCCCCCATACGAAAAGAAGAAGAAAAATGAACAAAACTTGAATCGTTGTATGGAAAACTTTTTTGTTTTGTATGATAGAGTGCTGAAATTTTAAACATAGTAGTTCTACATAGTCCGACTACATGCCTGAAAGTTTCATTGAGATTGGACATCTGGAACTGGTAGCTCCCATACAAAATGAAGAAGAGGAAGAGAAGCAATATTCATGTCGTTGTATGGACAACTTTTTTGTTTTTCAACCAATTGACTTGAAATTTTAAAGTTATGTTCTTGGGGAGGAATGAAAACTATTTTGACCAAAAATGGGCGTAGCAACGCGTAGCCACGCCCACTTCTAGCGAAAATTGACCCGTTGTATGAAAAACTTTTTTGTTTTTTAACCAATTGACTTGAAATTTTAAAGTTATGTTCTTAGGAAGGAATGAAAACTATTTTGACCAAAAGTGGGCGTAGCCACGCGTAGCCACGCCCACTTATAGCGAAAATTGACCCGTTGTATGGAAAACTTTTTTGTTTTTTAACCAATTGACTTGAAACTTTACAGTTATGTTCTTAGGGAGGAATAAAAACTATTTTGACCAAAAGTGGGCGTGGCCACGCCCACTTATAGCAAAAATTGACCCGTTGTATGGAAAACTTTTTTGTTTTTCAACGTATTGACTTGAAACTTTACAGTTATGTTCTTAGGGAGGAATGAAAACTATTTTGACCAAAAGTGGGCGTGGCCACGCCCTTTTATAGCGAAATTTGACCCGTTGTATGGAAAACTTTTGTGTTTTTTAACCAATTGACTTGAAACTTTACAGTTTTGTTCTTAGGGAGGAATGAAAACAATGTTGACCAAAAGTGGGCGCGGCCACGCCCTTTTATAGCGAAATTTGACCCGTTGTATGGAAAACTTTTTTGTTTTTTAACCAATTGACTTGAAACCTTACAGTTATGTTCTTAGGGAGGAATGAAAACAATGTTGACCAAAAGTGAGCGTGGCCACGCCCTTTTTTAGTGAAAATTGACCCGTTGTATGGAAAACTTTTTTGGTTTTTAACCAATTGACTTGAAACTTTACAGTTATATTCTTAGGGAGGCATGAAAACTATTTTGACCCAAAGTGAGCGTAACCACGCCCACTTCTAGCGAAATTTGACCCGTTGTATGGACAACTTTTTTGTTTTTCAACCAATTGACTTGAAACTTTGCAGTTATGTTCTTAGGGAGGAATGAAAACTATTTTGACCAAAAGTGGGCGTGCCCACGCCTTTTTTTTTAGCGAAAATTGACCAATTGACTTGAAACCTTACAGTTATGTTCTTAGGGAGGAATGAAAACAATGTTGACCAAAAGTGGGCGTGGCCACGCCCTTTTTTAGTGAAAATTGAACCGCTGTATGGAAAATTTTTTGTTTTTTAACCAATTGACTTGAAACCTTACAGTTATGTTGTTAGGGAGGCATGAAAACTATTCATTTAGTTTTTTAGTGACACAACGTGAAAAGTATTATAGCTTCAGCCTTGCTGAAGATAGCGTCCTTACTGGTTTTAATTGCATAAATGCGTGTCATTTTATTCAGAATTAATAGCTTTTTACATGGAGAAAAAATTTGATTAATTTTTTCCCATTAAATACTAGAATTATAGAAAAACACTTTCCGAAAAGAATCGGCAGTAGGACGGAAACGTGTTGACCACTGATTAGTTTTTTGTTAATAACTCTTGCATCCTTCGACCGACTTCTTCGACTAAAGGCTCGATGGAAAGCTTATCTGTCCCTCTTTCAGATGGCATTAATATATTTTACGAAAAGTCGTAAGAAATAAAATTTTTTTGATCAAAACTAAAATATCCTCGAAATCATTGAAGAAGAAGTACCTTATCAGACGAAAACATGCCTTATCTAATAAGAGACATTTACATTTTTTTTAATTGCATAAATGGGCCGCATTTTATTCAGAATTAATAGTTTTTGCATGGACAAAAAATTCGTTTAATTTTTTCCCATTAAATATTAGAATTATAGAAAAGTACTTTGCGAAAAGAGTTGGCAGTAGGACGGGATAGTGTTGACCACCGATTAGTTTTTAGCTAATAACTCTTGCATCCTTCGACCGCCTTCTTCGACTAAAAGCTCGATGGAAAGCTTATCTGTTCCTCTTTCAGATGGCATTAACATATTTTACGAAAAGTCGTAAGAAATAAAATTTTTTTGATAAAAACTAAAATATCCTCGAAATCATTGAAGAAGAAGTACCTTATCAGACGAAAATATGCCTTATTTAATAAGAGACATTTAAATTTTTATACTTTTCACGTATGTGAAATAGTATAATAACTTTGTGCTGAAGTTTGTAACAGATCGAAATATTCATTTCCGACTATAAAAAGTATATATATTCTTGATCAGGACGACAAGACGAGTTGATTTAGCCATGTCCGTCTGTCCGTCTGTCCGTCTGTCTGTATATATACAATCTCCTCCCACAGTTTTTAAGATATCGAGCTGAAATTTTGCCACTTTTTTTGGACCACTGGAACTGGTAGCCCCCATACGAAAAGAAGAAGAAAAATGAACAAAACTTGAATCGTTGTATGGAAAACTTTTTTGTTTTGTATCATAGAGTGCTGAAATTTTAAACATAGTAGTTCTACATAGTCCGACTACATGCCTGAAAGTTTCAATGAGATTGGACATCTGGAACTGGTAGCTCCCATACAAAATGAAGAAGAGGAAGAGAAGCAATATTCATGTCGTTGTATGGACAACTTTTTTGTTTTTCAACCAATTGACTTGAAATTTTAAAGTTATGTTCTTGGGGAGGAATGAAAACTATTTTGACCAAAAATGGGCGTGGCAACGCGTAGCCACGCCCACTTCTAGCGAAAATTGACCCGTTGTATGAAAAACTTTTTTGTTTTTTAACCAATTGACTTGAAATTTTAAAGTTATGTTCTTAGGAAGGAATGAAAACTATTTTGACCAAAAGTGGGCGTAGCCAAGCGTAGCCACGCCCACTTATAGCGAAAATTGACCCGTTGTATGGAAAACTTTTTTGTTTTTTAACCAATTGACTTGAAACTTTACAGTTATGTTCTTAGGGAGGAATAAAAACTATTTTGACCAAAAGTGGGCGTGGCCACGCGTAGCCACGCCCACTTCTAGCGAAAATTGACCCGTTGTATGGAAAACTTTTTTGTTTTTCAACGTATTGACTTGAAACTTTACAGTTATGTTCTTAGGGACGAATGAAAACTATTTTGACCAAAAGTGGGCATGGCCACGCCCTTTTATAGCGAAATTTGACCCGTTGTATGGAAAACTTTTGTGTTTTTTAACCAATTGACTTGAAACTTTACAGTTATGTTCTTAGGGAGGAATGAAAACAATGTTGACCAAAAGTGGGCGCGGCCACGCCCTTTTATAGCGAAATTTGACCCGTTGTATGGAAAACTTTTTGGTTTTTTAACCAATTGACTTGAAACTTTACAGTTATGTTCTTAGGGAGGAATGAAAACAATGTTGACCAAAAGTGGGCGTGGCCACGCCCTTTTTTAGTGAAAATTGACCCGTTGTATGGAAAACTTTTTTGGTTTTTAACCAATTGACTTGAAACTTTACAGTTATATTCTTAGGGAGGCATGAAAACTATTTTGACCCAAAGTGAGCGTAACCACGCCCACTTCTAGCGAAATTTGACCCGTTGTATGGACAACTTTTTTGTTTTTCAACCAATTGACTTGAAACTTTGCAGTTATGTTCTTAGGGAGGAATGAAAACTATTTTGACCAAAAGTGGGCGTGCCCACGCCTTTTTTTTAACGAAAATTGACCAATTGACTTGAAACCTTACAGTTATCTTCTTAGGGAGGAATGAAAACTATTTTGGCCAAAAGTGGGCATGGCTACGCCCACTTATCGCAAAACTTGAACCGCTGTATGGAAAACTTTTTTGTTTTTTAACCAATTGACTTGAAACCTTACAGTTATGTTGTTAGGGAGGCATGAAAACTATTCATTTAGTTTTTTAGTGACACAACGTGAAAAGTATTATAGCTTCAGCCTTGCTGAAGATAGCGTCCTTACTGGTTTTAATTGCATAAATGCGTGTCATTTTATTCAGAATTAATAGCTTTTTACATGGAGAAAAAATTTGATTAATTTTTTCCCATTAAATACTAGAATTATAGAAAAACACTTTCCGAAAAGAATCGGCAGTAGGACGGAAACGTGTTGACCACTGATTAGTTTTTTGTTAATAACTCTTGCATCCTTCGACGGACTTCTTCGACTAAGAGCTCGATGGAAAGCTTATCTGTTCCTCTTTCAGATGTCATTAACATATTTTACGAAAAGTCGTAAGAAATAAAATTTTTTTGACCAACACTAAAATATCCTCGAAATCATTGAAGAAGAAGTACCTTATGAGACGAAAATATGCCTTATCTAATAAGAGACATTTAAATTTTTTTAATTGCATAAATGGGCGGCATTTTACTCAGAATTAATAGTTTTTTACATGGACAAAAAATTCGTTTAATTTTTTCCCATTAAATACTAGAATGATAGAAAAGTACTTAGCGAAAATAATCGGCAGTAGGACGGAAACGTGTTAACCACCTTGCATCCTTCGACCCACTTCTTCGACTAAGAGCTCGATGGAAAGCTTGTCTGTTCCTCTTTTCAGATGAAAAGTCGTAAGAAATAAAATTTTTTTGATCAAAACTAAAATATCCTCGACATCATCGAAGAAGAAGTACCTTATCAGACAAAAATATGCCTTATCTAATAAGAGACATTTAATTTTTTTTTATTGCATAAATGGGCGGCATTTTATTCAAAATTAACAGTTTTTTACATGGTCAAAAAATTCGTTTAATTTTTTCCCATTAAATAGTCGAATTATAGAAAAGTACTTGCGAAAAAAATCGGTAGTAGGACGGAGTCGTGTTGACCACCGATTAGTTTTTTGCTAATAACTCTTGCATCCTTCGACCGACTTCTTCGACTAAGAGCTCAATGGAAAGCTTATCTGTTCCTTTTTCAGATGGCATTAACATATCTAAGGAAAAGTCGTGAGATATAAAATTTTTTTGATCAAAACTAAACTATCCTCGAAATCATTGAAGAAGAAGTACCTTATGAGACGAAAATATGCCTTATCTAATAAGAGACATTTAAATTTTTTTAATTGCATAAATGGGCGGCATTTTACTCAGAATTAATAGTTTTTTACATGGACAAAAAATTCGTTTAATTTTTTCCCATTAAATACTAGAATGATAGAAAAGTACTTAGCGAAAATAATCGGCAGTAGGACGGAAACGTGTTAACCACCTTGCATCCTTCGACCCACTTCTTCGACTAAGAGCTCGATGGAAAGCTTGTCTGTTCCTCTTTTCAGATGAAAAGTCGTAAGAAATAAAATTTTTTTGATCAAAACTAAAATATCCTCGACATCATCGAAGAAGAAGTACCTTATCAGACGAAAATATGCCTTATCTAATAAGAGACATTTAATTTTTTTTTATTGCATAAATGGGCGGCATTTTATTCAAAATTAAAAGTTTTTTACATGGACAAAAAATTGGTTTGATTTTTTCCCATTAAATACTGGAATTATAGAAAAGTATTTTGCGAAAAGAATCGGCAGTAGGACGGAAACGTGTTGACCACCGATTAGTTTTTTGCTAATAACTCCTGCATCCTTCGACCGACTTCTTCGACTAAGAGCTCTTTGGAAAGATTGTCTGTTCCTCTTTTCAGATGACAAGTCGTAAGAAATAAAATTTTTTTGATCAAAACTAAAATATCCTCGACATCATAGAAGAAGAAGTAGCTTATCTGACGAAAATATGCCTTATCTAATAAGAGACATTTAATTTTTTTTAATTGCATAAATGCGTGTCTTTTTATTCAGAATTAATAGCTTTTTACATGGAGAAAAAATTTGATTAATTTTTTCCCATTAAATACTAGAATTATAGAAAAGCACTTTCCGAAAAGAATCGGCAGTAGGACGGAAACATGTTGACCACCGATTAGTTTTTGGTTAATAACTCTTGCATCCTTCGACCAACTTCTTCGACTAAGAGCTCTTTGGAAAGATTGTCTGTTCCTCTTTTCAGATGAAAAGTCGTAAGAAATAAAATTTTTTTGATCAAAACTAAAATATCCTCGACATCATCGAAGAAGAAGTACCTTATCAGACGAAAATATGCCTTATCTAATAAGAGACATTTAATTTTTTTTTATTGCATAAATGGGCGGCATTTTATTCAAAATTAAAAGTTTTTTACATGGACAAAAAATTGGTTTGATTTTTTCCCATTAAATACTGGAATTATAGAAAAGTATTTTGCGAAAAGAATCGGCAGTAGGACGGAAACGTGTTGACCACCGATTAGTTTTTTGCTAATAACTCCTGCATCCTTCGACCGACTTCTTCGACTAAGAGCTCTTTGGAAAGATTGTCTGTTCCTCTTTTCAGATGACAAGTCGTAAGAAATAAAATTTTTTTGATCAAAACTAAAATATCCTCGACATCATAGAAGAAGAAGTAGCTTATCTGACGAAAATATGCCTTATCTAATAAGAGACATTTAATTTTTTTTAATTGCATAAATGCGTGTCTTTTTATTCAGAATTAATAGCTTTTTACATGGAGAAAAAATTTGATTAATTTTTTCCCATTAAATACTAGAATTATAGAAAAGCACTTTCCGAAAAGAATCGGCAGTAGGACGGAAACATGTTGACCACCGATTAGTTTTTGGTTAATAACTCTTGCATCCTTCGACCAACTTCTTCGACTAAGAGCTCTTTGGAAAGATTGTCTGTTCCTCTTTTCAGATGAAAAGTCGTAAGAAATAAAATTTTTTTGATCAAAACTAAAATATCCTCGACATCATCGAAGAAGAAGTACCTTATCAGACGAAAATATGCCTTATCTAATAAGAGACATTTAATTTTTTTTTATTGCATAAATGGGCGGCATTTTATTCAAAATTAAAAGTTTTTTACATGGACAAAAAATTGGTTTGATTTTTTCCCATTAAATACTGGAATTATAGAAAAGTATTTTGCGAAAAGAATCGGCAGTAGGACGGAAACGTGTTGACCACCGATTAGTTTTTTGCTAATAACTCCTGCATCCTTCGACCGACTTCTTCGACTAAGAGCTCTTTGGAAAGATTGTCTGTTCCTCTTTTCAGATGACAAGTCGTAAGAAATAAAATTTTTTTGATCAAAACTAAAATATCCTCGACATCATAGAAGAAGAAGTAGCTTATCTGACGAAAATATGCCTTATCTAATAAGAGACATTTAATTTTTTTTAATTGCATAAATGCGTGTCTTTTTATTCAGAATTAATAGCTTTTTACATGGACAAAAAATTGGTTTAATTTTTTCCCATTAAATACTGGAATTATAGAACAGTACTTTGCGAAAAGAATCGGCAGTAGGACGGAAACGTGTTGACCACCAATTAGTTTTTTGCTAATAACTCCTGCATCCTTCGACCGACTTCTTCGACTAAGAGCTTGATGGAAAGCTCATCTGTTCACCTTTCAGATGGCATTAACATATATTACAAAAAGTCGAATGAAATAAAATTTTTTTGATCAAAACTAAAATATCCTCGAAATCATTGAAGAAGAAGTACCTTATGAGACGAAAATATGCCTTATCTAATAAGAGACATTTAATTTTTTTTTATTGCATAAATGGGCGGCATTTTATTCAAAATTAACAGTTTTTTACATGGACAAAAAATTGGTTTAATTTTTTCCCATTAAATACTGGAAAAGAATCGGCAGTAGGTCGGAATCGTGTTGACAATGGATTAGTTTTTTGCTAATAACTTCTGTATCCTTCGACCGACTTCTTCGACTAAGAGCTCGATGGAAAGCTTATCTGTTCCCCTTTCAGATGGCCTTAACATTATTTACGAAAAGTCATAAGATATAAAATTTTTTTGATCAAAACTAAAATAGTTTAGTAGAATCGAAATCATTGAAAAAGAAGTACCTTATCAGACGAAAATATGCCTTATCTAATAAGAGACATTTAAATTTTTTTAATTGCATAAATTGGCGGCATTTTATTCAGAATTAATAGTTTTTTACATGGTCAAAAAATTCGTTTAATTTTTTCCCATTAAATAGTCGAATTATAGAAAAGTACTTGCGAAAAAATTGGTAGTAGGACGGAATCGTGTTGACCACCGATTAGTTTTTTGCTAATAACTCTTGCATCCTTCGACCCACTTCTTCGACTAAGAGCTCGATGGAATGCTTGACTGTTCCTCTTTTCAGATGAAAAGTCGTAAGAAATAAAATTTTTTTGATCAACACTGAAATATCCTCGAAATCATTGAAGAAGAAGTACCTTATGAGACGAAAATATGCCTTATCTAATAAGAGACATTTAAATTTTTTTAATTGCATAAATGGGCGGCATTTTATTCAGAATTAATAGTTTTTTACATGGACAAAAAATTCGTTTAATTTTTTCCCATTAAATAGTCGAATTATAGAAAAGCACTTTCCGAAAAGAATCGGCAGTAGGACGGAAACATGTTGACCACCGATTAGTTTTTGGTTAATAACTCTTGCATTCTTCGACCCACTTCTTCGACTAAGAGCTCGATGGAATGCTTGTCTGTTCCTCTTTTCAGATGAAAAGTCGTAAGAAATAAAATTTTTTTGATCAACACTAAAATATCCTCGAAATCATTGAAGAAGAAGTACCTTATGAGACGAAAATATGCCTTATCTAATAAGAGACATTTAAATTGTTTTAATTGCATAAATGGGCGGCATTTTATTCAGAATTAATAGTTTTTTACATGGACAAAAAATTCGTTTAATTTTTTCCCATTAAATAGTCGAATTATAGAAAAGCACTTTCCGAAAAGAATCGGCAGTAGGACGGAAACATGTTGACCACCGATTAGTTTTTGGTTAATAACTCTTGCATCCTTCGACCGACTTCTTCGACTAAGAGCTCTTTGGAAAGATTGTCTGTTCCTCTTTTCAGATGAAAAGTCGTAAGAAATAAAATTTTTTTGATCAAAACTAAAATATCCTCGACATCATAGAAGAAGAAGTAGCTTATCAGACGAAAATATGCCTTATCTAATAAGAGACATTTAAATTTTTATACTTCTCACGTATGTGGAATAGTATAATAACTTTGTGCTGAAGTTTGTAACAAATCGAAATATTCATTTCCGACTATATAAAGTATATATATTCTTGATCAGGACGACAAGACGAGTTGATTTAGCCATGTCCGTCTGTCCGTCTGTCTGTATATATACAATCTCCTCCCACAGTTTTTAAGATATCGAGCTGAAATTTTGCACAGAGACTTCTTATTTGTGCAGTCAACTCATTTGTCGGATCCAGCCATATCGGACCACTGGAACTGGTAGCCCCCATACGAAAAGAAGAAGAAAAATGAACAAAACTTGAATCGTTGTATGGAAAACTTTTTTGTTTTGTAGGATAGAGTGCTGAAATTTTAAACATAGTAGTTCTACATAGTCCGACTACATGCCTGAAAGTTTTAATGAGATTGGACATCTGGAACTGGTAGCTCCCATACAAAATGAAGAAGAGGAAGAGAAGCAATATTCATGTCGTTGCATGGACAACTTTTTTGTTTTTCAACCAATTGACTTGAAATTTTAAAGTTATGTTCTTGGGGAGGAATGAAAACTATTTTGACCAAAAATGGGCGTAGCCACGCGTAGCCACGCCCACTTCTAGCGAAAATTGACCCGTTGTATGGAAAACTTTTTTGTTTTTCAACGTATTGACTTGAAACTTTACAGTTATGTTCTTAGGGAGGAATGAAAACTATTTTGACCAAAAGTGGGCGTGGCCACGCCCTTTTATAGCGAAATTTGACCCGTTGTATGGAAAACTTTTGTGTTTTTTAACCAATTGACTTGAAACTTTACAGTTATGTTCTTAGGGAGGAATGAAAACAATTTTGACCAAAAGGGGGCGCGGCCACGCCCTTTTATAGCGAAATTTGACCCGTTGTATGGAAAACATTTTTGTTTTTTAACCAATTGACTTGAAACTTTACAGTTATGTTCTTAGGGAGGAATGAAAACTATTTTGACCAAAAGTGGGCGTGCCCACGCCTTTTTTTAGCGAAAATTGACCAATTGACTTGAAACCTTACAGTTATCTTCTTAGGGAGGAATGAAAACTATTTTGGCCAAAAGTGGGCATGGCTACGCCCACTTATCGCAAAACTTGAACCGCTGTATGGAAAACTTTTTTGTTTTTTAACCAATTGACTTGAAACCTTACAGTTATGTTGTTAGGGAGGCATGTCACAACGTGAAAAGTATTATAGCTTCAGCCTTGCTGAAGATAGCGTCCTTACTGGTTTTAATTGCATAAATGCGTGTCATTTTATTCAGAATTAATAGCTTTTTACATGGAGAAAAAATTTGATTAATTTTTTCCCATTAAATACTAGAATTATAGAAAAACACTTTCCGAAAAGAATCGGCAGTAGGACGGAAACGTGTTGACCACTGATTAGTTTTTTGTTAATAACTCTTGCATTCTTCGACGGACTTCTTCGACTAAGAGCTCGATGGAAAGCTTATCTGTTCCTCTTTCAGATGTCATTAACTTATTTTACGAAAAGTCATTAGAAATAAAATTTTTTGATCAAAACTAAAATATCCTCGAAATAATTGAAGAAGAAGTACCTTATCAGACGAAAATATGCCTTATCTAATAAGAGACATTTAAATTTGTTTAATTGCATAAATGGGTGGCATTTTATTCAGAATTAATAGTCTATTACATGGACAAAAAATTCGGTTAAGTTTCTCCCATTACATACTAGAATTATAGAAAAGCACTTTCCGAAAAGAATCGGCAGTAGGACGGAATCGTTTTGACCACCGATAAGTTTTTTGCTAATAACTCTTGCATACTTCGACCGACTTCTTCGACTAAGAGCTCGATGGAAAGCTTATCTGTTCCTTTTTCAGATGGCATAAATATATTTTACGAAAAGTCATAAGAAATAAGATTTTTTTGATCAAATCTAAAATATCCTCGAAATCATTGAGAAAGAAGTACCTTATGAGACGAAAATATGCCTTATCTAATAAGAGACATTTAAATTTTTTTAATTGCATAAATGGGCGGCATTTTATTCAGAATTAATAGCTTTTTACATGGAGAAAAAATTTGATTAATTTTTTCCCATTAAATACTAGAATTATAGAAAAACACTTTCCGAAAAGAATCGGCAGTAGGACGGAATCGTGTTGACCATCGATTAGTTTTTATACTTTTCACGTATGTGAAATAGTGTAATAACTTTGTGCTGAAGTTTGTAACAGATCGAAATATTCATTTCCGACTATATAAAGTATATATATTCTTGATCAGGACGACAAGACGAGTTGATTTAGCCATGTCCGTCTGTCCGTCTGTCTGTATATATACAATCTCCTCCCACAGTTTTTAAGATATCGAGCTGAAATTTTGCACAGAGACTTCTTATTCGTGCAGTCAACTCATTTGTCGGATCCAGCCATATCGCACCACTGGAACTGGTAGCCCCCATACGAAAAGAAGAAGAAAAATGAACAAAACTTGAATCGTTGTATGGAAAACTTTTTTGTTTTGTATGATAGAGTGCTGAAATTTTAAACATAGTAGTTCTACATAGTCCGACTACATGCCTGAAAGTTTCAATGAGATTGGACATCTGGAGCTGGTAGCTCCCATACAAAATGAAGAAGAGGAAGAGAAGCAATATTCATGTCGTTGTATGGACAACTTTTTTGTTTTTCAACCAATTGACTTGAAAATTTAAAGTTATGTTCTTGGGGAGGAATGAAAACTATTTTGACCAAAAATGGGCGTAGCCACGCGTAGCCACGCCCACTTCTAGCGAAAATTGACCCGTTGTATGAAAAACTTTTTTGTTTTTTAACCAATTGACTTGAAATTTTAAAGTTATGTTCTTAGGAAGGAATGAAAACTATTTTGACCAAAAGTGGGCGTAGCCACGCGTAGCCACGCCCACTTATAGCGAAAATTGACCCGTTGTATGGAAAACTTTTTTGTTTTTTAACCAATTGACTTAAAACTTTACAGTTATGTTCTTAGGGAGGAATGAAAACTATTTTGACCAAAAGTGGGCGTGGCCACGCTCACTTATAGCAAAAATTGACCCGTTGTATGGAAAACTTTTTTGTTTTTCAACGTATTGACTTGAAACTTTACAGTTATGTTCTTAGGGAGGAATGAAAACTATTTTGACCAAAAGTGGGCGTGGCCACGCCCTTTTATAGCGAATATTGACCCGTTGTATGGAAAACTTTTGTGTTTTTTAACCAATTGACTTGAAACTTTACAGTTATGTTCTTAGGGAGGAATGAAAACAATTTTGACCAAAAGTGGGCGCGGCCACGCCCTTTTTTAGTGAAATTTGACCCGTTGTATGGACAACTTTTTTGTTTTTCAACCAATTGACTTGAAACTTTGCAGTTATGTTCTTAGGGAGGAATGAAAACTATTTTGACCAAAAGTGGGCGTGCCCACGCCTTTTTTTAGCGAAAATTGACCAATTGACTTGAAACCTTACAGTTATCTTCTTAGGGAGGAATGAAAACTATTTTGGCCAAAAGTGGGCATGGCTACGCCCACTTATCGCAAAACTTGAACCGCTGTATGGAAAACTTTTTTGTTTTTTAACCAATTGACTTGAAACCTTACAGTTATGTTGTTAGGGAGGCATGAAAACTATTCATTTAGTTTTTTAGTGACACAACGTGAAAAGTATTATAGCTTCAGCCTTGCTGAAGAAAGCGTCCTTACTGGTTTTAATTGCATAAATGCGTGTCATTTTATTCAGAATTAATAGCTTTTTACATGGAGAAAAATTTTATTATTTTTTTCCCATTAAATACTAGAATTATAGAAAAACACTTTCCGAAAAGAATCGGCAGTAGGACGGAAACGTGTTGACCACTGATTAGTTTTTATACCCTGTACACACACTGTGTATCAGGGTATATTAACTTTGTTTGAGACGGTTTGTATGTAACGCATAGAAGGAGGGGAGGGGGACCGTATAAAGTAGATATATTCTTGATCAGGATGACAAGACGAATTGATATAGCCCTGTCTGTCCGTCCGTCCGTCCTCACCAATGGTTCTCGAAAACTATAAGAGCTAGAGACTTGAAATTTGGTGGATCGATTCGTGAGGTCAAACGCTAGATCCAGTTTGAAGGATTTTTTGCCACGCCCACTCCTTCCCGCCCATCGAGACCAACCCATTTTTTCAAAAGGCTGTAGCTCGAAAACCTGATGAGTTAGAAACATGAAAATGAGTATGTAGACTCAGTATGTATAGCTCTACAAAACTGCATACCACATTTTTCCCCCCTCCCCTTCGTTTCCCCTCAAAAAGTTGTTTTCTTAAAATTGCTGTATCTCCTAAACTATAAGAGATACAATGCTGAAATTTTGTATGCAAACTCAGATAACATACCTTTTTAAAACTGCATACAACAAACTACCACTTTCCCCGCAAAGACCAACACACTAAAATTTTGCAGCAATGCTTTGTAACAAAACCCGTACTAAAGCGCCATCTAATGGCAACATTGCACTGTGAGCCCTGCCTCACTATTAGCAAATACACAAACCGTATCGTGGTACACTGCTTTTGCTGTCGGCGAATGTTTAACGTGTTATCAACATAGGTGTGTGTACAGGGTATTATATAGTTAAGAATACTCAACTATACCGCCCTTACTGGTTTGTTAATAACTCTTGCATCCTTCGACGGACTTCTTCGACTAAGAGCTCGATGGAAAGCTTATCTGTTCCTCTTTCAGATGTCATTAACATATTTTACGAAAAGTCGTAAGAAATAAAATTTTTTTGATCAACACTAAAATATCCTCGAAATCATTGAAGAAGAAGTATCTTATGAGACGAAAATATGCCTTATCTAATAAGAGACATTTAATTTTTTTTATTGCATAAATGGGCGGCATTTTATTCAAAATTAACAGTTTTTTACATGGACAAAAAATTGGTTTAATTTTTTCCCATTAAATACTGGAATTATAGAACAGTACTTTGCAAAAAGAATCGGCAGTAGGACGGAAACGTGTTGACCACCGATTAGTTTTTTGCTAATAACTCCTGCATCCTTCGACGGACTTCTTCGACTAAGAGCTCGATGGAAAGCTTATCTGTTCCTCTTTCAGATGTCATTAACATATTTTACGAAAAGTCGTAAGAAATAAAATTTTTTTGACGGAATCGTGTTGACCACCGATTAGTTTTTTGCTAATAACTCTTGCATCCTTCGACCGACTTCCTCGACTAAGAGCTCGATGGAAAGCTTATCTGTTCCTCTTTCAGATGGCCTTAACATATATTACGAAAAGTCATTAGAAATAAAATTTTTTTGACGGAATCGTGTTGACCACCGATTAGTTTTTTGCTAATAACTCTTGCATCCTTCGACCGACTTATTCGACTAAAAGCTCGATGGAAAGCTTATCTGTTCCTCTTTCAGATGGCATTAACATGTTTTACGAAAAGTCGTAAGGAATAAAATTTTTTTTATCAAAACTAAAATATCCTCGAAATAATTGAAGAAGAAGTACCTTATCAGACGAAAATATGCCTTATCTAATAAGAGACATTTAAATTTGTTTAATTGCATAAATGGGTGGCATTTTATTCAGAATTAATAGTCTATTACATGGACAAAAAATTCGGTTAAGTTTTTCCCATTACATACTAGAATTATAGAAAAGCACTTTCCGAAAAGAATCGGCAGTAGGACGGAATCGTTTTGACCACCGATAAGTTTTTTGCTAATAACTCTTGCATCCTTCGACCGACTTCTTCGACTACGAGCTCGATGGAAAGCTTATCTGTGTCTCTTTCAGATGGCATTAACATATTTTACGAAAAGTCATAAAAAATAAAATTTTTTTGATCAATACTAAAATATCCTCGAAATAATTGAAAAAGAAGTACCTTATCAGACAAAAATATACCTTATCTAATAAGAGACATTTAAATTTTCTTAATTGCATTAATGGGCGGCACTTTATTCATAATTAATAATTTTTTGCATGGACAAAAAATTCGTTTAATTTTTTCCCATTAAATACTAGCATTATAGAAAAGTACTTTGCGAAAAGAATCGTCAGTACGACAGAGTCGTGTTGACAACCGATTAGTTTTTTGCTAATAACTCCTGCATTCTTCGACCGACTTCTTCGACTAAGAGCTCGATGGAAAGCTTATCTGTTCCTCTTTTCTGATGAAAAGTCGTAAGAAATAAAATTTTTTTGATCAAAACTAAAATATCCTCGACATCATCGAAGAAGAAGTAGCTTATCAGACGAAAATATGCCTTACCTAATAAGATACATTTAAATTTTTTTAATTGCATAAATGCGTGTCATTTTATTCAGAATTAATAGCTTTTTACATGGAAAAAAAATTCGATTAATTTTTTCCCATTAAATACTAGAAATATAGAAAAGTACTTTGCGAAAAGAATCGGCAGTACAACAGAGTCGTGTTGACAACCGATTAGTTTTTTGCTAATAACTTCTGTATCCTTCGACCGACTTCTTCGACTAAGAGCTCGATGGAAAGCTTATCTGTTCCTCTTTCAGATGGCCTTAACATAATTTACGAAAAGTCATAAGATATAAAATTTTTTTGATCAAAACTAAAATAGTTTAGTAGAATCGAAATCATTGAAGAAGAAGTACCTTATAAGACGAAAATATGCCTTATCTAATAAGAGACATTTAAATTTTTTTCATTGCATAAATTGGCGGTATTTTATTCAGAATTAATAGTTTTTTACATGGACAAAAAATTCGTTTAATTTTTTCCTATTATATACTAGAATTATAGAAAAGTACTTTGCGAAAAGAATCGACGGTAAGACGGAATCGTGTTGACCACCGATTAGTTTTTTGCCAATAACTCTTGCATCCTTCGAACGACTTCTTCGACTAACAACTCGATGGAAAGCTTATCTGTTCCTCTTTCAGATGGCATAAATATATTTTACGAAAAGTCGTAGGAAATACATTTTTTTTGATCAAAACTAAAATATCCTCGAAATCATTGAAGAAGAAGTACCTTATCAGACGAAAATATGCCTTATCTAATAAGAGATATTTTAATTTTTTTAATTGCATAAATGGGCGGCATTTTATTCAGCATTAATGGTTTTTTACATGGACAAAAAATTTGTTTAATTTTTTCTCATTAAATACTAGAATTATAGAAAAGTACTTTGCGAAAAGAATCGGCAGTAGGACGGAAACGTGTTGACCACCGATTAGTTTTTTGCTAATAACTCTTGCATCCTTCGATCGACTTCTTCAACTAAGAGCTCGATGAAAAGCTTATCTGTTCCTCTTTCAGATGGCATTTACATATTTTACGAAAAGTCGTAGGAAATAAACTTTTTTTGATCAAAACTAAAATATCCCCGAAATCATTGAAGAAGAAGTACCTTTTAAGACGAAAATATGCCTTATCTAATAAGAGACATTTAAATTTTTTTAATTGCATAAATGGGCGGCATTTTATTCAGCATTAATGGTTTTTTACATGGACAAGAAATTCGTTTAATTTTTTCTCATTAAATACTAGAATTATAGAAAAGTACTCTGCGAAAAGAATCGGCAGTAGGACGGAAACGTGTTGACCACCGATTAGTATTTTACTAATAACTCTTGCATCCTTCGACCGACTTCTTCGACTTAGAGCTCGATGGAAAGCTTATTTGTTCCTCTTTCAGATGGCATTAACATATTTTACGAAAAGTCGTAAGAAATCAAATTTTTTTGATCACAACTAAAATATCATCGAAATCATTGAAGAAGAAGTATCTTATCAGACGAAAATATGCCTTATCTAATAAGAGACATCTAAATTTTTTTAATTGCATATTTATTCAGAATTAATAGTTTTTTACATGGACAAAAAATTCGTTGAATTTTTTCTCATTAAATACAAGAATTAAATAAAAGTACTTTGCGAAAATAATCGGCAGTAGGACGGAAACGTGTTGGCCACCGATTAGTTTTTTGCCAATAACTCTTGCATCCTTTGACCGAATTCTTCAACTAAGAGCTCGATGGAAAGCTTATCTGTTCCTCTTTCAGATGGCATTAATATACTTTACGAAAAGTCGTAAGAAATAAACTTTTTTTGATCAAAACTAAAATATCCTCGGAATCATTGAAGAAGAAGTATCTTATCAGACGAAAATATGCCTTATCTAATAAGAGACATTTAAATTTTTTTCATTGCATAAATGGGCGGTATTTTATTCAGAATTAATAGTTTTTTACATGGACAAAAAATTCGTTTAATTTTTTCCCATTATATACTAGAATTATAGAAAAGTACTGTGCGAAAAGAATCGACGGTAAGACGGAATCGTGTTGACCACCGATTAGTTTTTTGCCAATAACTCTTGCATCCTTCGAACGACTTCTTCGACTAAGAGCTCGATGGAAAGCTTATCTGTTCCTCTTTCAGATGGCATTTACATATTTTACGAAAAGTCGTAAGAAATACACTTTTTTTTATCAAAACTAAAATATCCCCGAAATCATTGAAGAAGAAGTACCTTATAAGACGAAAATATGCCTTATCTAATAAGAGACATTTAAATTTTTTTAATTGCATAACTGGGCGGCATTTTATTCAGCATTAATGGTTTTTTCGTTTAATTTTTTCCCATTATATACTAGAATTATAGAAAAGTACTTTGCGAAAAGAATCGGCAGTAGGACGGAATCGTGTTGACCACCGATTAATTTTTTGCTAATAACTCTTGCATCCTTCGACCTACTTCTTCGACTAAGAGCTCGATAGAAAGCTTATCTGTTCCTCTTTTAGGAGGCATAAATATATTTTACGAAAAGTCGTAAGAAATACATTTTTTTTTTATCAAAACTAAAATATCCTCGAAATCATTGAAGAAGAAGTACCTTATCAGACGAAAATATGCCTTATCTAATAAGAGACATTTAAATTTTTTTAATTACATAAATGGGCGGCGTTTTATTCAACATTAATCGTTTTTTACATGGAAAAAAATTCGTTTAATTTTTTCTCATTAAATACTAGAATTATAGAAAAGTACTTTGCGAAAAGAATCGGCAGTAGGACGGAATCGTGTTGACCACCGATTAATTTTTTGCTAATAACTCTTGCATCCTTCGACCTACTTCTTCGACTAAGAGCTCGATAGAAAGCTTATCTGTTCCTCTTTTAGGAGGCATAAATATATTTTACGAAAAGTCGTAAGAAATACATTTTTTTTTTATCAAAACTAAAATATCCTCGAAATCATTGAAGAAGAAGTACCTTATTAGACGAAAATATGCCTTATCTAATAAGAGACATTTAATTTTTTTTAATTGCATAAATGGGCGGCATTTTATTCAGAATTAATAGTTTTTTACATGGACAAAAAATTCGTTCAATTTTTTCCCATTAAATACAAGAATTATAGAAAAGTACTTTGCGAAAAGAATCGACGGTAAGACGGAATCGTGTTGACCACCGATTAGTTTTTTGCCAATAACTCTTGCATCCTTCGAACGACTTCTTCGACTAAGAGCTCGATGGAAAGCTTATCTGTTCCTCTTTCAGATGGCCTTTACATATTTTACGAAAAGTCGTAAGAAATACACTTTTTTTTATCAAAACTAAAATATCCCCGAAATCATTGAAGAAGAAGTACCTTATAAGACGAAAATATGCCTTATCTAATAAGAGACATTTAAATTTTTTTAATTGCATAAATGGGCGGCATTTTATTCAGAATTAATAGTTTTGTACATGGACAAAAAATTCGTTTAATTTTTTCCCATTAAATACAAGAAGGCAGTAGGACGAAAACGTGTTCACCACCGATTAGTTTTTTGCTAATAACTCTTGCATCCTTCGACCTACTTCTTCGACTAAGAGCTCGATAGAAAGCTTATCTGTTCCTCTTTTAGGAGGCATAAATATATTTTACGAAAAGTCGTAAGAAATACATTTTTTTTTTATCAAAACTAAAATATCCTCGAAATCATTGAAGAAGAAGTACCTTATTAGACGAAAATATGCCTTATCTAATAAGAGACATTTAATTTTTTTTAATTGCATAAATGGGCGGCATTTTATTCAGAATTAATAGTTTTTTACATGGACAAAAAATTCGTTCAATTTTTTCCCATTAAATACAAGAATTATAGAAAAGTACTTTGCGAAAAGAATCGACGGTAAGACGGAATCGTGTTGACCACCGATTAGTTTTTTGCCAATAACTCTTGCATCCTTCGAACGACTTCTTCGACTAAGAGCTCGATGGAAAGCTTATCTGTTCCTCTTTCAGATGGCCTTTACATATTTTACGAAAAGTCGTAAGAAATACACTTTTTTTTATCAAAACTAAAATATCCCCGAAATCATTGAAGAAGAAGTACCTTATAAGACGAAAATATGCCTTATCTAATAAGAGACATTTAAATTTTTTTAATTGCATAAATGGGCGGCATTTTATTCAGCATTAATGGTTTTTTCGTTTAATTTTTTCCCATTATATACTAGAATTATAGAAAAGTACTTTGCGAAAAGAATCGGCAGTAGGACGGAATCGTGTTGACAAGCGATTAATTTTTTGCTAATAACTCTTGCATCCTTCGACCTACTTCTTCGACTAAGAGCTCGATAGAAAGCTTATCTGTTCCTCTTTTAGGAGGCATAAATATATTTTACGAAAAGTCTTAAGAAATAAATTTTTTTTGATCAAATCTAAAATATCCTCAAAATCAATGAAGAAGAAGTAGCTTATCAGACGAAAATATGCCTTATCTAATAAGAGACATTTAAATTTTTTTAATTGCATAAATGGGTTGCATTTTATTCAGAATTAATAGTTTTTTACATGGACAAAAAACTCGTTTAATTTTTTCCCATTATATACCAGGATTATAGAAAAGTACTTTGCGAAAAGAATCGGCAGTAGGACGGAATCGTGTTGACCACCGATTAGTTTTTTGCTAATAACTCTTGCATCGTTCGACCGACTTCTTCGACTAAGAGCTCGATGGAAAGCTTATCTGTTCCTCTTTCAGATGCCATTAACATATTTTACGAAAAGTCGTAAGAATAATACTTTTTTTGATCAAAACTAAAATATCCTCGAAATCATTGAAGAAGAAGTACCTTATCAGACGAAAATATGCCTTATCAAATAAGAGACATTTAAATTTTTTGATTGAATAAATGGGTTGCATTTTATTCAGAATTAATAGTTATTTACATGGACAAAAAATTCGTTTCATTTTTTCCCATTAAATACTACAATTATAGAAAAGTACTTTGCGAAAAGAATCGGCAGTAGGAGGGAATCGTGTTGACCACCGATTAGTTTTTTGCTAATAACTCTTGCATCTTTCGACCGACTTCTTCAACTTAGAGCTCGATGGTAAGCTTGTCTGTTCCTCTTTTAGATGCCATTACCATATTTTACGAAAAGTCATAAGAAATCAAATTTTTACGGTACATTATCAGACGAAAATATGCCTTATCAAATAAGAGACATTTAAATTTTTTTGATTGAATAAATGGGTTGCATTTTATTCAGAATTAATAGTTATTTACATGGACAAAAAATTCGTTTCATTTTTTCCCATTAAATACTAGAATTATAGAAAAGTACTTTGCGAAAAGAATCGGTAGTAGGATGGAATTGTATTGACCACCGATTTCTTTTTTGCTAATAACTCTTGCATCCTTTGACCGACTTCTTCGACTAAGAGCTCGATGGAAAGTTTATCTGTTCCTCTTTCAGATGGCTTTAACATATTTTCCGAAAAGTCGTAAGATATCAAATTTTTTTAATCACAACTAAAATATCCTCGAAATCATTGAAGAAGAAGTACCTTATCAGACGAAAATATGCCTTATCTAATAAGAGACATTTAAATTTTTTTAATTGCATAAATGGGTGGCATTTTATTCATTATTAATAGTTTTTTACATGGACAAAAAATTCGTTTAATTTTTTCTCATTAAATACTAGAATTATCGAAAAGTACTTTGCGAAACGAATCGGCAGTAGCACGGAAACGTGTTGGCCACCGTTTAGTTTTTTGCTAATAACTCTTGCATCCTTTGACCGACTTCTTCGACTAAGAGCTCGATGGAAAGCTTATCTGTTCCTCTTTCTGATGGCATTAACTTATTTTACGAAAAGTCGTAAGAAATAAACATTTTTTGATCAAAACTAAAATATCCTCGAAATCATTGAAGAAGAAGTACCTTATAAGACGAAAATATGCCTTATCTAATATGAGACGTTTAAATTTTTTAATTGCATAAATGGGCAGCATTTTATTCAGAATTAATAGTTTTTTACATGGACAAAAAATTCGTTTAATTTTTTCTCATTAAATACAAGAATTAAAGAAAAGTACTTTGCGAAAAGAATCGGCAGTAGGACGGAAACGTGTTGGCCACCGATTAGTTTTTTGCTAATAATTCTTTCATCCTTTGACCGACTTCTTCGACTAAGAGCTCGATGGAAAGCTTATCTGTTCCTCTTTCAGATGGCATTAACATATTTTACGAAAAGAACTGCGAAATAAACTTTTTTTGATCAAAACTAAAATATCATCGAAATAATTGAAGAAGAAGTATCTTATAAGACGAAAATATGCCTTATCTAATAAGAGACATTTAAATTTTTTTAATTCCATAAATGGGCGGCATTTTATTCAGAATTAATAGTTTTTTACATGGACAAAAAATTTGTTTAATTTTTTCCCATTAAATACTAGAATTATAGAAAAGTACTTTGCGAAAAGAATCGGCAGTACGACGGAATCGTGTTGACCACCGATTAGTATTTTACTAATAACTCTTGCATCCTTCGACCGACTTCTTCGACTAAGAGCTCGATGGAAAGCTTATCTGTTCCTCTTTCAGATGCCATTAATATATTTTACGAAAAGTCGTAAGAAATCAAATTTTTTTGATCACAACTAAAATATCATCGAAATCATTGAAGAAGAAGTATCTTATCAGACGAAAATATGCCTTATCTTATAAGAGACATTTAAATTTTTTTAATTGAATAAATGGGCGGCATTTTATACAGAATTAATAGTTTTTTACATGGACAAAAAATTCGTTGAATTTTTTCTCATTAAATACAAGAATTAAAGAACAGTACTTTGCGAAAAGAATCGGCAGTAGGACGGAAACGTGTTGGCCACCGATTAGTTTTTTGCTAATAACTCTTGCATCCTTTGACCGACTTCTTCGACTAAGAGCTCGATGGAAAGCTTATCTGTTCCTCTTTCAGATGGCATTAACATATTTTACGAAAAGTCGTAAGAAATAAACTTTTTTTGATCAAAACTAAAATATCCTCGAAATCATTGAAGAAGAAGTACCTTATAAGACGAAAATATGCCTTATCTAATATGAGACGTTTAAATTTTTTAATTGCATAAATGGGCAGCATTTTATTCAGAATTAATAGTTTTTTACATGGACAAAAAATTCGTTTAATTTTTTCCCATTAAATACAAGAATTAAAGAAAAGTACTTTGCGAAAAGAATCGGCAGTAGGACGGAAACGTGTTGGCCACCGATTAGTTTTTTGCTAATAATTCTTTCATCCTTTGACCGACTTCTTCGACTAAGAGCTCGATGGAAAGCTTATCTGTTCCTCTTTCAGATGGCATTAACATATTTTACGAAAAGTCGTAAGAAATAAACATTTTTTGATCAAAACTAAAATATCCTCGAAATCATTGAAGAAGAAGTACCTTATAAGACGAAAATATGCCTTATCTAATATGAGACGTTTAAATTTTTTAATTGCATAAATGGGCAGCATTTTATTCAGAATTAATAGTTTTTTACATGGACAAAAAATTCGTTTAATTTTTTCCCATTAAATACAAGAATTAAAGAAAAGTACTTTGCGAAAAGAATCGGCAGTAGGACGGAAACGTGTTGGCCACCGATTAGTTTTTTGCTAATAACTCTTGCATCCTTTGACCGACTTCTTCGACTAAGAGCTCGATGGAAAGCTTATCTGTTCCTCTTTCAGATGGCATTAACATATTTTACGAAAAGTCGTAAGAAATAAACATTCTTTGATCAAAACTAAAATATCCTCGAAATCATTGAAGAAGAAGTACCTTATAAGACGAAAATATGCCTTATCTAATATGAGACGTTTAAATTTTTTAATTGCATAAATGGGCAGCATTTTATTCAGAATTAATAGTTTTTTACATGGACAAAAAAATTCGTTTAATTTTTTCTCATTAAATACAAGAATTAAAGAAAAGTACTTTGCGAAAAGAATCGGCAGTAGGACGGAAACGTGTTGGCCACCGATTAGTTTTTTGCTAATAATTCTTTCATCCTTTGACCGACTTCTTCGACTAAGAGCTCGATGGAAAGCTTATCTGTTCCTCTTTCAGATGGCATTAACATATTTTACGAAAAGAACTGCGAAATAAACTTTTTTTGATCAAAACTAAAATATCATCGAAATAATTGAAGAAGAAGTATCTTATAAGACGAAAATAAGCCTTATCTAATAAGAGACATTTAAATTTTTTTAATTCCATAAATGGGCGGCATTTTATTCAGAATTAATAGTTTTTTACATGGACAAAAAATTTGTTTAATTTTTTCCCATTAAATACTAGAATTATAGAAAAGTACTTTGCGAAAAGAATCGGCAGTACGACGGAATCGTGTTGACCACCGATTAGTATTTTACTAATAACTCTTGCATCCTTCGACCGACTTCTTCGACTAAGAGCTCGATGGAAAGCTTATCTGTTCCTCTTTCAGATGCCATTAATATATTTTACGAAAAGTCGTAAGAAATCAAATTTTTTTGATCACAACTAAAATATCATCGAAATCATTGAAGAAGAAGTATCTTATCAGACGAAAATATGCCTTATCTTATAAGAGACATTTAAATTTTTTTATTTGAATAAATGGGCGGCATTTTATACAGAATTAATAGTTTTTTACATGGACAAAAAATTCGTTGAATTTTTTTCTCATTAAATACAAGAATTAAAGAACAGTACTTTGCGAAAAGAATCGGCAGTAGGACGGAAACGTGTTGGCCACCGATTAGTTTTTTGCTAATAACTCTTGCATCCTTTGACCGACTTCTTCGACTAAGAGCTCGATGGAAAGCTTATCTGTTCCTCTTTCAGATGGCATTAACATATTTTACGAAAAGTCGTAAGAAATAAACTTTTTTTGATCAAAACTAAAATATCCTCGAAATCATTGAAGAAGAAGTACCTTATAAGACGAAAATATGCCTTATCTAATATGAGACGTTTAAATTTTTTAATTGCATAAATAGGCAGCATTTTATTCAGAATTAATAGTTTTTTACATGGACAAAAAATTCGTTTAATTTTTTCCCATTAAATACAAGAATTAAAGAAAAGTACTTTGCGAAAAGAATCGGCAGTAGGACGGAAACGTGTTGGCCACCGATTAGTTTTTTGCTAATAACTCTTGCATCCTTCGACCTACTTCTTCGACTAAGAGCTCGATAGAAAGCTTATCTGTTCCTCTTTTAGGAGGCATAAATATATTTTACGAAAAGTCGTAAGAAATACATTTTTTTTTTATCAAAACTAAAATATCCTCGAAATCATTGAAGAAGAAGTACCTTATTAGACGAAAATATGCCTTATCTAATAAGAGACATTTAATTTTTTTTAATTGCATAAATGGGCGGCATTTTATTCAGAATTAATAGTTTTTTACATGGACAAAAAATTCGTTCAATTTTTTCCCATTAAATACAAGAATTATAGAAAAGTACTTTGCGAAAAGAATCGACGGTAAGACGGAATCGTGTTGACCACCGATTAGTTTTTTGCCAATAACTCTTGCATCCTTCGAACGACTTCTTCGACTAAGAGCTCGATGGAAAGCTTATCTGTTCCTCTTTCAGATGGCATTTACATATTTTACGAAAAGTCGTAAGAAATACACTTTTTTTTATCAAAACTAAAATATCCCCGAAATCATTGAAGAAGAAGTACCTTATAAGACGAAAATATGCCTTATCTAATAAGAGACATTTAAATTTTTTTAATTGCATAAATGGGCGGCATTTTATTCAGCATTAATGGTTTTTTCGTTTAATTTTTTCCCATTATATACTAGAATTATAGAAAAGTACTTTGCGAAAAGAATCGGCAGTAGGACGGAATCGTGTTGACAAGCGATTAATTTTTTGCTAATAACTCTTGCATCCTTCGACCTACTTCTTCGACTAAGAGCTCGATAGAAAGCTTATCTGTTCCTCTTTTAGGAGGCATAAATATATTTTACGAAAAGTCTTAAGAAATAAATTTTTTTTGATCAAATCTAAAATATCCTCAAAATCAATGAAGAAGAAGTACCTTATCAGACGAAAATATGCCTTATCTAATAAGAGACATTTAAATTTTTTTAATTGCATAAATGGGTTGCATTTTATTCAGAATTAATAGTTTTTTACATGGACAAAAAATTCGTTTAATTTTTTCCCATTATATACCAGGATTATAGAAAAGTACTTTGCGAAAAGAATCGGCAGTAGGACGGAATCGTGTTGACCACCGATTAGTTTTTTGCTAATAACTCTTGCATCGTTCGACCGACTTCTTCGACTAAGAGCTCGATGGAAAGCTTATCTGTTCCTCTTTCAGATGCCATTAACATATTTTACGAAAAGTCGTAAGAATAATACTTTTTTTGATCAAAACTAAAATATCCTCGAAATCATTGAAGAAGAAGTACCTTATCAGACGAAAATATGCCTTATCAAATAAGAGACATTTAAATTTTTTGATTGAATAAATGGGTTGCATTTTATTCAGAATTAATAGTTATTTACATGGACAAAAAATTCGTTTCATTTTTTCCCATTAAATACTACAATTATAGAAAAGTACTTTGCGAAAAGAATCGGCAGTAGGAGGGAATCGTGTTGACCACCGATTAGTTTTTTGCTAATAACTCTTGCATCTTTCGACCGACTTCTTCAACTTAGAGCTCGATGGTAAGCTTGTCTGTTCCTCTTTCAGATGCCATTACCATATTTTACGAAAAGTCATAAGAAATCAAATTTTTACAGTACATTATCAGACGAAAATATGCCTTATCAAATAAGAGACATTTAAATTTTTTTGATTGAATAAATGGGTTGCATTTTATTCAGAATTAATAGTTATTTACATGGACAAAAAATTCGTTTCATTTTTTCCCATTAAATACTAGAATTATAGAAAAGTACTTTGCGAAAAGAATCGGTAGTAGGATGGAATTGTATTGACCACCGATTTCTTTTTTGCTAATAACTCTTGCATCCTTTGACCGACTTCTTCGACTAAGAGCTCGATGGAAAGTTTATCTGTTCCTCTTTCAGATGGCTTTAACATATTTTCCGAAAAGTCGTAAGATATCAAATTTTTTTAATCACAACTAAAATATCCTCGAAATCATTGAAGAAGAAGTACCTTATCAGACGAAAATATGCCTTATCTAATAAGAGACATTTAAATTTTTGTAATTGCATAAATGGGTGGCATTTTATTCATTATTAATAGTTTTTTACATGGACAAAAAATTCGTTTAATTTTTTCTCATTAAATACTAGAATTATCGAAAAGTACTTTGCGAAACGAATCGGCAGTAGCACGGAAACGTGTTGGCCACCGTTTAGTTTTTTGCTAATAACTCTTGCATCCTTTGACCGACTTCTTCGACTAAGAGCTCGATGGAAAGCTTATCTGTTCCTCTTTCTGATGGCATTAACTTATTTTACGAAAAGTCGTAAGAAATAAACATTTTTTGATCAAAACTAAAATATCCTCGAAATCATTGAAGAAGAAGTACCTTATAAGACGAAAATATGCCTTATCTAATATGAGACGTTTAAATTTTTTAATTGCATAAATGGGCAGCATTTTATTCAGAATTAATAGTTTTTTACATGGACAAAAAATTCGTTTAATTTTTTCTCATTAAATACAAGAATTAAAGAAAAGTACTTTGCGAAAAGAATCGGCAGTAGGACGGAAACGTGTTGGCCACCGATTAGTTTTTTGCTAATAATTCTTTCATCCTTTGACCGACTTCTTCGACTAAGAGCTCGATGGAAAGCTTATCTGTTCCTCTTTCAGATGGCATTAACATATTTTACGAAAAGAACTGCGAAATAAACTTTTTTTGATCAAAACTAAAATATCATCGAAATAATTGAAGAAGAAGTATCTTATAAGACGAAAATATGCCTTATCTAATAAGAGACATTTAAATTTTTTTAATTCCATAAATGGGCGGCATTTTATTCAGAATTAATAGTTTTTTACATGGACAAAAAATTTGTTTAATTTTTTCCCATTAAATACTAGAATTATAGAAAAGTACTTTGCGAAAAGAATCGGCAGTACGACGGAATCGTGTTGACCACCGATTAGTATTTTACTAATAACTCTTGCATCCTTCGACCGACTTCTTCGACTAAGAGCTCGATGGAAAGCTTATCTGTTCCTCTTTCAGATGCCATTAATATATTTTACGAAAAGTCGTAAGAAATAAACTTTTTTTGATCAAAACTAAAATATCCTCGAAATCATTGAAGAAGAAGTACCTTATAAGACGAAAATATGCCTTATCTAATATGAGACGTTTAAATTTTTTAATTGCATAAATGGGCAGCATTTTATTCAGAATTAATAGTTTTTTACATGGACAAAAAATTCGTTTAATTTTTTCCCATTAAATACAAGAATTAAAGAAAAGTACTTTGCGAAAAGAATCGGCAGTAGGACGGAAACGTGTTGGCCACCGATGGAAAGCTTATCTGTTCCTCTTTCAGATGGCATTAACATATTTTACGAAAAGAACTGCGAAATAAACTTTTTTTGATCAAAACTAAAATATCCTCGAAATCATTGAAGAAGAAGTATCTTATCAGACGAAAATATGCCTTATCTAATAAGAGACATTTAATTTTTTTTAATTGCATAAATGGGCGGCATTTTATTCAGAATTAATAATTTTTTACATCGACAAAAAATTCGTTGAATAATTTTTCATTAAATACAAGAATTAAAGAACAGTACTTTGCGAAAAGAATCGGCAGTAGGACGGAAACGTGTTGGCCACCGATTAGTTTTTTGCTAATAACTCTTGCATCCTTTGACCGAATTCTTCAACTAAGAGCTCGATGGAAAGCTTATCTGTTTCTCTTTCAGATGGCATTAACATATTTTACGAAAAGCCGTAAGAAATAAACTTTTTTTGATTAAAACTAAAATATTCTCGAAATCATTGAAGAAGAAGTACCTTATAAGACGAAAATATGCCTTATCTAATAAGAGACATTTAAATTTTTTTAATTGCATAAATGGGCGGCATTTTATTCAGCATTAATGGTTTTTTCGTTTAATTTTTTCCCATTATATACTAGAATTATAGAAAAGTACTTTGCGAAAAGAATCGGCAGTAGGACGGAATCGTGTTGACCACCGATTAATTTTTTGCTAATAACTCTTGCATCCTTCGACCTACTTCTTCGACTAAGAGCTCGATAGAAAGCTTATCTGTTCCTCTTTTAGGAGGCATAAATATATTTTACGAAAAGTCGTAAGAAATACATTTTTTTTTATCAAAACTAAAATATCCTCGAAATCATTGAAGAAGAAGTACCTTATTAGACGAAAATATGCCTTATCTAATAAGAGACATTTAAATTTTTTTAATTGCATAAATGGGCGGCATTTTGTTCAGAATTAATAGTTTTTTACATGGACAAAAAATTCGTTCAATTTTTTCCCATTAAATACAAGAATTATAGAAAAGTACTTTGCGAAAAGAATCGGCAGTAGGACGGAAACGTGTTGACCACCGATTAGTTTTTTGCTAATAACTCTTGCATCCTTCGACCGACTTCTTCGACTAAGAGCTCGATGGAAAGCTTATCTGTTCCTCTTTCAGATGGCAATAATATATTTTACGAAAAGTCGAAAGAAATAAATTTTTTTTGATCAAAACTAAAATATCCTCGAAATCATTGAAGAAGAAGTACCTTATCAGACGAAAATATGCCTTATCTAATAAGAGACATTTAAATTTTTTTAATTGCATAAATGGGCGGAATTTTTTTCAGCATTAATGGTTTTTTACATGGACAAAAAATTTGTTTAATTTTTTCTCATTAAATACTAGAATTATAGAAAAGTACTTTGCGAAAACAATCGGCAGTAGGACGGAAACGTGTTGACCACCGATTAGTTTTTTGCTAATAACTCTTGCATCCTTCGACCGACTTATTCGACTCTGAGCTCGATGGAAAGCTTATCTGTTCCTCTTTCAGATGGCATTAACATATTTTACGAAAAGCCGTAAGAAATAAACTTTTTTTGATTAAAACTAAAATATTCTCGAAATCATTGAAGAAGAAGTACCTTATAAGACGAAAATATGCCTTATCTAATAAGAGACATTTAAATTTTTTTCATTGCATAAATGGGCGGTATTTTATTCAGAATTAATATTTTTTTACATGGACAAAAAATTCGTTTAATTTTTTCACATTATATACTAGAATTATAGAAAAGTACTTTGCGAAAAGAATCGGCAGTAGGACGGAAACGTGTTGACCACCGATTTGTTTTTTGCCAATAACTCTTGCATCCTTCGAACGACTTCTTCGACTAAGAACTCGATGGAAAGCTTATCTGTTCCTCTTTCAGATGGCATAAATATATTTTACGAAAAGTCGTAGGAAATAAATTTTTTTTGATCAAAACTTAAATATCCTCGAAATCATTGAAGAAGATGTACCTTATCAGACGAAAATATGCCTTATCTAATAAGAGATATTTTAATTTTTTTAATTGCATAAATGGGCGGCATTTTATTCAGCATTAATGGTTTTTTACATGGACAAAAAATTTGTTTAATTTTTTCTCATTAAATACTAGAATTATAGAAAAGTACTTTGCGAAAAGAATCGGCAGTAGGACGGAAACGTGTTGACCACCGATTAGTTTTTTGCTAATAACTCTTGCATCCTTCGATCGACTTCTTCAACTAAGAGCTCGATGGAAAGCTTATCTGTTCCTCTTTCAGATGGCAATAATATATTTTACGAAAAGTCGTTAGAAATAAACTTTTTTTGATCAAAACTAAAATATCCCCGAAATCACTGAAGAAGAAGTACCTTAAAAGACGAAAATATGCCTTATCTAATAAGAGACATTTAAATTTTTTAATTGCATAAATGGGCGGCATTTTATTCACCATTAATGGTTTTTTACATGGACAAGAAATTCTTTTAATTTTTTCTCATTAAATACTAGAATTATAGAAAAGTACTTTGCGAAAAGAATCGGCAGTACGACGGAAACGTGTTGGCCACCGATTAGTTTTTTGCTAATAACTCTTGCATCCTTCGACCTACTTCTTCGACTAAGAGCTCGATAGAAAGCTTATCTGTTCCTCTTTCAGATGGCATTTACATATTTTACGAAAAGTCGTTAGAAATAAACTTTTTTTGATCAAAACTAAAATATCCCCGAAATCATTGAAGAAGAAGTACCTTATAAGACGAAAATATGCCTTATCTAATAACAGACATTTAAATTTTTTTAATTGCATAAATGGGCGGCATTTAATTCAGCATTAATGGTTTTTTACATGGAAAAAAATTCGTTGAATTTTTTCTCATTAAATACTAGAATTATAGAAAAGTACTTTGCGAAAAGAATCGGCAGTACGACGGAAACGTGTTGGCCACCGATTAGTTTTTTGCTAATAACTCTTGCATCCTTCGACCTACTTCTTCGACTAAGAGCTCGATAGAAAGCTTATCTGTTCCTCTTTCAGATGGCATAAATATATTTTACGAAAAGTCGTAAGAAATACATTTATTTTTAATAAAACTAAAATATCCTCGAAATCATTGAAGAAGAAGTACCTTATCAGACGAAAATATGCCTTATCTAATAAGAGACATTTAAATTTTTTTAATTGCATAAATGGGCGGAATTTTATTCAGCATTAATGGTTTTTTACATGAAAAAAAATTCGTTTAATTTTTTCTCGTTAAATTCTAGAATTAAAGAAAAGTACTTTGAGAAAAGAATCGGCAGTAGGACGGAAACGTGTCGACCACCGATTAGTTTTCTGCTAATAACTCTTGCATGCTTCGATCGACTTCTTCGACTAATAGCTCGATGGAAAGTTTATCTGTTCCTCTTTCAGATGGCATTAACATATTTTACGAAAAGTCGTAAGAAATAAACTTTTTTTGATCAAAACCAAAATATCCTCGAAATCATTGAAGAAGAAGTACCTCATAAGACGAAAATATGCCTTATCTAATATGAGGCATTTAAATTTTTTTAATTGCATAAATGGGCGGTATTTTATTCAGAATTAATAGTTTTTTACATGGACAAAAAATTCGTTTAATTTTTTCACATTATATACTAGAATTATAGAAAAGTACTTTGCGAAAAGAATCGGCAGTAGGACGGAATCGTGTTGGCCACCGGTTAGTTTTTTGCTAATAACTCTTGCATCGTTCGAACTACTTCTTCGCCTAAGAGCTCGATAGAAAGCTTATCTGTTCCTCTTATAGATGGCATAAATATAGTTTACAAAAAGTCGTAAAAAATACATTTTTTTTTATCAAAACTAAAATAACCTCGAAATCATTGAAGAAGAAGTATCTTATCAGACGAAAATATGCCTTATCTAATAAGAGACATTTAAATTTTTTTAATTGCATAAATGGACGGCATTTTATTCAGCATTAATGGTTTTTTACATAGACAAGAAATTCGTTTAATTTTTTCTCATTAAATACTAGAATTATAGAAAAGTACTTTGCGAAAAGAATCGGCAGTAGGGCGGAAATGTGTTGACCACCGATTAGTTTTTTACTAATAACTCTTGCATCCTTCGACCTACTTCTTCGACTAAGAGCTCGATGGAAGGCTTATCTGTTCCTTTTTCAGATGGCATTTACATATTTTACGAAAAGTCGTAAGAAATAAACTTTTTTTGATCAAAACTAAAATATCCTCGAAGTCATTGAAGAAGAAGTACCTTATCAGACGAAAATATGCCTTATCTAATAAGAGACATTTAAATTTTTTTAATTGCATAAATGGGCGGCATTTTATTCAGAATTAATAGTTTTTTACATGGACAAAAAATTCGTTGAATTTTTTCTCATTAAATACAAGAATTAATGAAAAGTACTTTGCGGAAAGAATCGGCAGTAGGACGGAATCGTGTTGGCCACCGATTAGTTTTTTGCTAATTACTCTTGCATCCTTTGACCGACTTCTTCGACTAAGAGCTCGATTGAAAGCTTATCTGTTCCTCTTTCAGATGGCATTAACATATTTTACGAAAAGTCGTAAGAAATAAAATTTTTTTTATCAAAACTAAAATAGCCTCGAAATCATTGAAGAAGAAGTACCTTATCAGTCGAAAATATGCCTTATCTAATAAGAGACATTTAAATTTTTTTAATTGCATAAATGGGCGGCATTTTATTCAGAATTAATAGTTTTTTACATGGACAAAAAATTCGTTTAATTTTTTCCCATTATATACTAGATTTATAGAAAAGTACTTTGCGAAAAGAATCGGCAGTAGGACGGAATCGTGTTGGCCACCGATTAGTTTTTTACTAATAACTCTTGCATCCTTCGACCTACTTCTTCGACTAAGAGCTCGATGGAAGGCTTATCTGTTCCTTTTTCAGATGGCATTTACATATTTTACGAAAAGTCGTAAGAAATAAACTTTTTTTGATCAAAACTAAAATATCCTCGAAGTCATTGAAGAAGAAGTACCTTATCAGACGAAAATATGCCTTATCTAATAAGAGACATTTAAATTTTTTTAATTGCATAAATGGGCGGCATTTTATTCAGAATTAATAGTTTTTTACATGGACAAAAAATTCGTTGAATTTTTTCTCATTAAATACAAGAATTAATGAAAAGTACTTTGCGAAAATTATCGGCAGTAGGACGGAAACGTGTTGGCCACCGATTAGTTTTTTGCCAATAACTCTTGCGTCCTTTGACCGACTTCTTCGACTAAGAGCTCGATGGAAAGCTTATCTATTCCTCTTTCAGATGGCATTAACATACTTTACGAAAAGTCGTAAGAAATAAACTTTTTTTGATCAAAACTAAAATATCCTCGAAATCACTGAAGAAGAAGTATCTTATCAGACGAAAATATGCCTTATCTAATAAGAGACATTTAAATTTTTTTCATTGCATAAATGGGCGGTATTTTATTCAGAATTAATAGTTTTTTACATGGACAAAAAATTCATTTAATTTTTTCCCATTATATACTAGAATTATAGAAAAGAATCGACGGTAAGACGGAATCGTGTTGACCACCGATTAGTTTTTTGCCAATAACTCTTGCATCCTTCGAACGACTTCTTCGGCTAAGAACTCGATGGAAAGCTTATCTGTTCCTCTTTCAGATGGCATTTACATATTTTACGAAAAGTCGTAAGAAATAAATTTTTTTTGATCAAAACTAAAATATCCCCGAAATCATTGAAGAAGAAGTACCTTATAAGACGAAAATATGCCTTATCTAATAAGAGACATTTAAATTTTTTTAATTGCATAAATGGGCGGCATTTTATTCAGCATTAATGGTTTTTTACATGGTAAAAAATTCGTTTAGTTTTTTCTCATTAAATACTAGAATTATAGAAAAGTACTTTGCGAAAAGAATCGGCAGTTAGACGGAATCGTGTTGAACACCGATTAATTTTTTGCTTATAACTCTTGCATCCTTCGACCTACTTCTTTGACTAAGAGCTCGATAGAAAGCTTATCTGTTCCTCTTTTAGGAGGCATAAATATATTTTACGAAAAGTCGTAAGAAATACATTTTTTTTTTATCAAAAATAAAATAGCCTCGAAATCATTGAAGAAGAAGTACCTTATCAGACGAAAATATGCCTTATCTAATAAGAGACATTTAAATTTTTTTAATTGCATAAATGGGCGGCATTTTATTCAGAATAAATAGTTTTTTACATGGACAGAAAATTCGTTCAATTTTTTCCCATTAAATACTAGAATTATAGAAAAGTACTTTGCGAAAAGAATCGGCAGTACGACGGAAACGTGTTGGCCATTGATTAGTTTTTTGCTAATAACTCTTGCATCCTTTGACCGACTTCTTCGACTTAGAGCTCGATAGAAAGCTTATCTGTTCCTCTTTCAGATGGCATAAATATATTTTACGAAAAGTCGTAAGAAATACATTTTTTTTTATCAAAACTAAAATATCCTCGAAATCATTGAAGAAGAAGTACCTTATCAGACGAAAATATGCCTTATCTAATAAGAGACATTTAAATTTTTTTAATTGCATAAATGGGCGGAATTTTATTTAGCATTAATGGTTTTTTACATGAAAAAAAATTCGTTTAATTTTTTCTCATTAAATACTAGAATTAAAGAAAAGTACTTTGAGAAAAGAATCGGCAGTAGGACGGAAACGTGTCGACCACCGATTAGTTTTCTGCTAATAACTCTTGCATGCTTCGACCGACTTCTTCGACTAAGAGCTCGATTGAAAGCTTATCTGTTCCTCTTTCAGATGGCATTAACTTATTTTACGAAAAGTCATAAGAAATAAAATTTTTTTGATCAAAACTAAAATATCCTCGAAATCATTGAAGAAGAAGTACCTTATCAGACGAAAATATGCCTTATCTAATAAGAGACATTTAAATTTTTTTAATTGCATAAATGGGCGGCATTTTATTCAGAATTAATAGTTTTTTACATGGACAAAAAATTCGTTCAATTTTTTCCCATTAAATACTAGAATTATAGAAAAGTACTTTGCGAAAAGAATCGGCAGTAGGACGGAAACGTGTTGGCCACCGATTAGTTTTTTGCTAATAACTCTTGCATCCTTTGACCGACTTCTACGACTAATAGCTCGATGGAAAGCTTATCTGTTCCTCTTTCAGATGGCATTAACATATTTTACGAAAAGTCGTAAGAAATAAAATTTTTTTGATCAAAACCAAAATATCCTCGAAATCATTGAAGAAGAAGTACCTAATAAGACGAAAATATGCCTTATCTAATATGAGGCATTTAAATTTTTTTAATTGCATAAATGGGCGGTATTTTATTCAGAATTAATAGTTTTTTACATGGACAAAAAATTCGTTTAATTTTTTCACATTATATACTAGAATTATAGAAAAGTGCTTTGCGAAAAGAATAGGCAGTAGGACGGAATCGTGTTGGCCACCGATAAGTTTTTTGCTAATAACTCTTGCATCGTTCGAACTACTTCTTCGACTAAGAGCTCGATAGAAAGCTTATCTGTTCCTCTTTCAGAAGGCATAAATATAGTTTACGAAAAGTCGTAAGAAATACATTTTTTTTTATTCAATAATGATTAGCAGGCTCGAGGTCAATTTTGATACACCAAATTTGTAATCAAAAGTTTTGGCAGTTTTAACAACAAACAATATTGCAAGAACTAGCTCAAAAGCTAGCAGCAGGCAGATCGTACAGCTGTTTCGGGAGTTGCCAAACTCCTTCATCAGCGATCTTTGCTTAACGATGAACGGATTATCAGCACTCCTCATACGTTTTTCTTGATAAACTGCATGAGAATTGCAGGTTATCAAACGAAAAACCCTGAGAAATGCTGCTTCGATCATCGCCTTGCAATATTGTTGTTGTTGTGGGCCACCGCTGTTTGTTGGAGTCAAGTCTTGACTCACGTCAACTGCTTGTGGACCAAATTTAGAAAAATAAAACAAAAATTTTATTTTTCAAGTTTCTGTCATACTACACAAATATGTGTATGACTACGGCGTGCCTTCCGTTTTAGTTAAAATGTGTTTTTTTACGACCTATACAAGTAATTCAATAATGATTAGCAGGCTCGAGGTCAATTTTGATACACCAAATTTGTAATCAAAAGTTTTGGCAGTTTTAACAACAAACAATATTGCAAGAACTAGCTCAAAAGCTAGCAGCAGGCAGATCGTACAGCTGTTTCGGGAGTTGCCAAACTCCTTCATCAGCGATCTTTGCTTAACGATGAACGGATTATCAGCACTCCTCATACGTTTTTCTTGATAAACTGCATGAGAATTGCAGGTTATCAAACGAAAAACCCTGAGAAATGCTGCTTCGATCATCGCCTTGCAATATTGTTGTTGTTGTGGGCCACCGCTGTTTGTTGGAGTCAAGTCTTGACTCACGTCAACTGCTTGTGGACCAAATTTAGAAAAATAAAACGAAAATTTTATTTTTCAAGTTTCTGTCATACTACACAAATATGTGTATGACTACGGCGTGCCTTCCGTTTTAGTTAAAATGTGTTTTTTTACGACCTATACAAGTAATTCAATAATGATTAGCAGGCTCGAGGTCAATTTTGATACACCAAATTTGTAATCAAAAGTTTTGGCAGTTTTAACAACAAACAATATTGCAAGAACTAGCTCAAAAGCTAGCAGCAGGCAGATCGTACAGCTGTTTCGGGAGTTGCCAAACTCCTTCATCAGCGATCTTTGCTTAACGATGAACGGATTATCAGCACTCCTCATACGTTTTTCTTGATAAACTGCATGAGAATTGCAGGTTATCAAACGAAAAACCCTGAGAAATGCTGCTTCTATCATCGCCTTGCAATATTGTTGTTGTTGTGGGCCACCGCTGTTTGTTGGAGTCAAGTCTTGACTCACGTCAACTGCTTGTGGACCAAATTTAGAAAAATAAAACAAAAATTTTATTTTTCAAGTTTCTGTCATACTACACAAATATGTGTATGACTACGGCGTGCCTTCCGTTTTAGTTAAAATGTGTTTTTTTACGACCTATACAAGTAATTCAATAATGATTAGCAGGCTCGAGGTCAATTTTGATACACCAAATTTGTAATCAAAAGTTTTGGCAGTTTTAACAACAAACAATATTGCAAGAACTAGCTCAAAAACTAGCAGCAGGCAGATCGTACAGCTGTTTCGGGAGTTGCCAAACTCCTTCATCAGCGATCTTTGCTTAACGATGAACGGATTATCAGCACTCCTCATACGTTTTTCTTGATAAACTGCATGAGAATTGCAGGTTATCAAACGAAAAACCCTGAGAAATGCTGCTTCGATCATCGCCTTGCAATATTGTTGTTGTTGTGGGCCACCGCTGTTAAAACTGCCAAAACTTTTGATTACAAATTTGGTGTATCAAAATTGACCTCGAGCCTGCTAATCATTATTGAATTACTTGTATAGGTCGTAAAAAAACACATTTTAACTAAAACGGAAGGCACGCCGTAGTCATACACATATTTGTGTAGTATGACAGAAACTTGAAAAATAAAATTTTTGTTTTATTTTTCTAAATTTGGTCCACAAGCAGTTGACGTGAGTCAAGACTTGACTCCAACAAACAGCGGTGGCCCACAACAACAACAATATTGCAAGGCGATGATCGAAGCAGCATTTCTCAGGGTTTTTCGTTTGATAACCTGCAATTCTCATGCAGTTTATCAAGAAAAACGTATGAGGAGTGCTGATAATCCGTTCATCGTTAAGCAAAGATCGCTGATGAAGGAGTTTGGCAACTCCCGAAACAGCTGTACGATCTGCCTGCTGCTAGCTTTTGAGCTAGTTCTTGCAATATTGTTTGTTGTTAAAACTGCCAAAACTTTTGATTACAAATTTGGTGTATCAAAATTGACCTCGAGCCTGCTAATCATTATTGAATTACTTGTATAGGTCGTAAAAAAACACATTTTAACTAAAACGGAAGGCACGCCGTAGTCATACACATATTTGTGTAGTATGACAGAAACTTGAAAAATAAAATTTTTGTTTTATTTTTCTAAATTTGGTCCACAAGCAGTTGACGTGAGTCAAGACTTGACTCCAACAAACAGCGGTGGCCCACAACAACAACAATATTGCAAGGCGATGATCGAAGCAGCATTTCTCAGGGTTTTTCGTTTGATAACCTGCAATTCTCATGCAGTTTATCAAGAAAAACGTATGAGGAGTGCTGATAATCCGTTCATCGTTAAGCAAAGATCGCTGATGAAGGAGTTTGGCAACTCCCGAAACAGCTGTACGATCTGCCTGCTGCTAGCTTTTGAGCTAGTTCTTGCAATATTGTTTGTTGTTAAAACTGCCAAAACTTTTGATTACAAATTTGGTGTATCAAAATTGACCTCGAGCCTGCTAATCATTATTGAATTACTTGTATAGGTCGTAAAAAAACACATTTTAACTAAAACGGAAGGCACGCCGTAGTCATACACATATTTGTGTAGTATGACAGAAACTTGAAAAATAAAATTTTTGTTTTATTTTTCTAAATTTGGTCCACAAGCAGTTGACGTGAGTCAAGACTTGACTCCAACAAACAGCGGTGGCCCACAACAACAACAATATTGCAAGGCGATGATCGAAGCAGCATTTCTCAGGGTTTTTCGTTTGATAACCTGCAATTCTCATGCAGTTTATCAAGAAAAACGTATGAGGAGTGCTGATAATCCGTTCATCGTTAAGCAAAGATCGCTGATGAAGGAGTTTGGCAACTCCCGAAACAGCTGTACGATCTGCCTGCTGCTAGCTTTTGAGCTAGTTCTTGCAATATTGTTTGTTGTTAAAACTGCCAAAACTTTTGATTACAAATTTGGTGTATCAAAATTGACCTCGAGCCTGCTAATCATTATTGAATTACTTGTATAGGTCGTAAAAAAACACATTTTAACTAAAACGGAAGGCACGCCGTAGTCATACACATATTTGTGTAGTATGACAGAAACTTGAAAAATAAAATTTTTGTTTTATTTTTCTAAATTTGGTCCACAAGCAGTTGACGTGAGTCAAGACTTGACTCCAACAAACAGCGGTGGCCCACAACAACAACAATATTGCAAGGCGATGATCGAAGCAGCATTTCTCAGGGTTTTTCGTTTGATAACCTGCAATTCTCATGCAGTTTATCAAGAAAAACGTATGAGGAGTGCTGATAATCCGTTCATCGTTAAGCAAAGATCGCTGATGAAGGAGTTTGGCAACTCCCGAAACAGCTGTACGATCTGCCTGCTGCTAGCTTTTGAGCTAGTTCTTGCAATATTGTTTGTTGTTAAAACTGCCAAAACTTTTGATTACAAATTTGGTGTATCAAAATTGACCTCGAGCCTGCTAATCATTATTGAATTACTTGTATAGGTCGTAAAAAAACACATTTTTTTTTATCAAAACTAAAATATCCTCGAAATCATTGAAGAAGAAGTATCTTATCAGACGAAAATATGCCTTATCTAATAAGAGACATTTAAATTTTTTTAATTGCATCAATGGACGGCATTTTATTCAGCATAAATGGTTTTTTACATAGACAAGAAATTCGTTTAATTTTTTCTCATTAAATACTAGAATTATAGAAAAGTACTTTGCGAAAAGAATCGGCAGTAGGGCGGAAACGTGTTGACCACCGATGAGTTTTTTGCTAATAACTCTTGCATCCTTCGACCGACTTCTTCGACTAAGAGCTCGATGGAAATCTTATCTGTTCCTCTTTCAGATGGCATCAACTTATTTTACTTAAACTCATAAGAAATAAAATTGCTTTGATCAAAACTAAAATATCCTCGAAATCATTGAAGAAGAACTACCTTATCAGACAAAAATATGCCTTATCTAATAAGAGACATTTAAATTTTTTTAATTGCATAAATGGTCGGCATTTTATTCAGAATTAATAGTTTTTTACATGGACAAAAAATTCGTTTAATTTTTTCCCATTATATACTAGAATTGTAGAAAAGTACTTTGCGAAAAGAATCGGCAGTAGGACGAAATCGTGTTGGCCACCGATTAGATTTTTGCTAATTACTCTTGCATCCTTTGACCGACTTCTTCGACTAAGAGCTCGATTGAAAGCTTATCTGTTCCTCTTTCAGATGGCATTAACATATTTTACGAAAAGTCGTAAGAAATAAAATTTTTTTTATCAAAACTAAAATATCCTCGAAATCATTGAAGAAGAAGTACCTGATCAGTCGAAAATATGCCTTATCTAATAAGAGACATTTAAATTTTTTTAATTGCATAAATGGGCGGCATTTTATTCAGAATTAATAGTTTTTTACATGGACAAAAAATTCGTTTAATTTTTTCCCATTAAATACTAGAATTATAGAAAAGTACTTTGCGAAAATAATCGGCTGTAGGACGGAAACGTGTTGGCCACCGATTAGTTTTTTGCTAATAACTCTTGCATCCTTTGACCGACTTTTTCGACGAAGAGCTCGATGGAAAGCTTATCTGTTCCTTATTCAGATGGCATTAACATATTTTACGAAAAGTCGTAAGAAATAAACTTTTTTTTATCAAAACTAAAATATCCTCGAAATCATTGAAAAAGAACTACCTTATCATACGAAAATATGCTTTATCTAATAAAAGACATTTAAATTTGTTTAATTCCATAAATGGGCGGCATTTTATTCAGAATTAATAGTTTTTTACATGGACAAAAAATTCGTTTAATTTTTTCCCATTAAATACTAGAATTATAGAAAAGTACTTTGCGAAAAGAATCGGCAGTAGGACGGAAACGTGTTGGCCACCGATTAGTTTTTTGCTAATAACTCTTGCATCCTTTGACCGACTTTTTCGACTAAGAGCTCGATGGAAAGCTTATCTGTTCCTTATTCAGATGGCATTAACATATTTTACGAAAAATCGTAAGAAATAAACTTTTTTTTATCAAAACTAAAATATCCTCGAAATCATTGAAAAAGAACTACCTTATCAGAGGAAAATATGCCTTATCTAATAAAAAACATATAAATTTGTTTAATTCCATAAATGGGCGGCATTTCATTCAGAATTAATAGTTTTTTACATGGACAAAAATTTCGTTTAATTTTTTCCCATTATATACTAGAATTATAGAAAAGTACTTTGCGAAAAGAATCGGCAGTAGGACGGAATCGTGTTGGCCACCGATTAGTTTTTTGCTAATAACTCTTGCATCCCTCGACCTACTTCTTCGACTTAGAGCTCGATTGAATGCTTATCTGTTCCTCTTTCAGATGGCATTAACATATTTTACGAAAAGTCGTAAGAAATAAATTTTTTTGATCAAAACTAAAATATCCTCAAAATCATTGAAGAAGAAGTACCTTATAAGACGAAAATATGCCTTATCTAATATGAGACATTTTAATTTTTTTAATTGCATAAATGGGCGGTATTTTATTTAGAATTAATAGTTTTTTTTACATGGACAAAAAATTCGTTTAATTTTTTCCCATTATATACTAAAATTGTAGAAAAGTACTTTGCGAAAAGAATCGGCAGTAGGACGGAATCGTGTTGGGCACCGATTAGTTTTTTGCTAATTACTCTTGCATCCTTTGACCGACTTCTTCGACTAAGAGCTCGATGGAGAGCTTATCTGTTCCTTTTTCAGATGGCATTAACATATTTTATGAAAAGTCGTAAGAAATAAACTTTTTTTGATCAAAACTAAAATATCCTCGAAATCATTGAAGAAGAAGTACCTAATAAGATGAAAATATGCCTTATCTAATAAGATACATTTAAATTTTTTTAATTGCATAAATGGGCGGCATTTTATTCAGAATTAATAGTTTTTAACATGGACAAAAAATTCGTTTAATTTTTTCCCATTCTATACTAGAATTATAGAAAAGTACTTTGCGAAAAGAATCGGCAGTAGGACGGAATCGTGTTGACCACCGATTAGTTTTTTGCTAATATCTCTTGCATCCTTCGACCGACTTCTTCGACTAAGAGCTCGATAGAAAGCTTATCTGTTCCTCTTTGAGATGGCATAAATATATTTTACGAAAAGTCGTAAGAAATAAATTTTTTTTGAAAAAAAACTAAAATATCCTCGAAATCATTGAAAAAGAACTACCTTATCAGACGAAAATATGCCTTATCTAATAAAAGACATTTAAATTTGTTTAATTCCATAAATGGGCGGCATTTTATTCAGAATTAATAGTTTTTTACATGGACAAAAAATTCGTTTAATTTTTTCCCATTATATACTAGAATTATAGAAAAGTACTTTGCGAAAAGAATCGGCAGTAGGACGGAATCGTGTTGGCCACCGATTAGTTTTTTGCTAATAACTCTTGCATCCCTCGACCTACTTCTTCGACTTAGAGCTCGATTGAAAGCTTATCTGTTCCTCTTTCAGATGGCATTAACATATTTTACGAAAAGTCGTAAGAAATAAATTTTTTTGATCAAAACTAAAATATCCTCGAAATCATTGAAGAAGAAGTACCTAATAAGACGAAAATATGCCTTATCTAATATGAGACATTTTAATTTTTTTAATTGCTTAAATGGGCGGTATTTTATTTAGAATTAATAGTTTTTTTTACATGGACAAAAAATTCGTTTAATTTTTTCCCATTATATACTAGAATTGTAGAAAAGTACTTTCCGAAAAGAATCGGCAGTAGGACGGAATCGTGTTGGGCACCGATTAGTTTTTTGCTAATTACTCTTGCATCCTTTGACCGACTTCTTCGACTAAGAGCTCGATTGAAAGCTAATCTGTTCCCCTTTCAGATGGCATTAACATATTTACGAAAAGTCGTAAGAAATAAAATTTTTTTTTCAAAACTAAAATATCCTCGAAATCATTGAAGAAGAAGTACCTTATCAGTCGAAAATATGCCTTATCTAATAAAAGACATTTAAATTTGTTTAATTCCATAAATGGGCGGCATTTTATTCAGAATTAATAGTTTTTTACATGGACAAAAAATTCGTTTAATTTTTTCCCATTATATACTAGAATTATAGAAAAGTACTTTGCGAAAAGAATCGGCTGTAGGACGGAAACGTGTTGGCCACCGATTAGTTTTTTGCTAATAACTCTTGCATCCTTTGACCGACTTTATCGACTAAGAGCTCGATGGAGAGCTAATCTGTTCCTTTTTCAGATGGCATTAACATATTTTATGAAAAGTCGTAAGAAATAAACTTTTTTTGATCAAAACTAAAATATCCTCGAAATCATTGAAGAAGAAGTACCTAATAAGACGAAAACATGCCTTATCTAATAAGAGACATTTAAATTTTTTGAATTGCATAAATGGGCGGCATTTTATTCAGAATTAATAGTTTTTTACATGGACAAAAAATTCGTTTTATTTTTTCCCATTCTATACTAGAATTATAGAAAAGTACTTTGCGAAAAGAATCGGCAGTAGGACGGAATCGTGTTGACCACCGATTAGTTTTTTGCTAATAACTCTTGCATCCTTCGACCGACTTCTTCGACTAAGAGCTCGATAGAAAGCTTATCTGTTCCTCTTTGAGATGGCATAAATATATTTTACGAAAAGTCGTAAGAAATAAATTTTTTTTGATAAAAACTAAAATATCCTCGAAATCATTGAAAAAGAACTACCTTATCAGACGAAAATATGCCTTATCTAATAAAAGACATTTAAATTTGTTAAATTCCATAAATGGGCGGCATTTTATTCAGAATTAATAGTTTTTTACATGGACAAAAAATTCGTTTAATTTTTTCCCATTATATACTAGAATTATAGAAAAGTACTTTGCGAAAAGAATCGGCAGTAGGACGGAATCGTGTTGACCACCGATTAGTTTTTTGCTAATAACTCTTGCATCCCTCGACCTACTTCTTCGACTTAGAGCTCGATTGAAAGCTTATCTGTTCCTCTTTCAGATGGCATTAACATATTTTGCGAAAAGTCGTAAGAAATAAATTTTTTTGATCAAAACTAAAATATCCTCGAAATCATTGAAGAAGAAGTACCTAATAAGACGAAAATATGCCTTATCTAATGAGAGACATTTAAAGTTTTAATCGCATTAATGGGCGGTACTTTATTCAGAATTAATAGTATTTTACATAGACAAAAAATTCGTTTAATTTTTTCCCATTATATACTAGAATTGTAGAAAAGTACTTTGCGAAAAGAATCGGCAGTAGGACGGAATCGTGTTGGGCACCGATTAGTTTTTTGCTAATTACTCTTGCATCCTTTGACCAACTTCTTCGACTAAGAGCTCGATTGAAAGCTAATCTGTTCCTCTTTCAGATGGCATTAACATATTTTACGAAAACCCGTAAGAAATAACATTTTTTTTATCAAAACTAAAATATCCTCGAAATCATTGAAGAAGAAGTACCTTATCAGTCGAAAATATGCCTTATCTAATTAAAGACATTTAAATTTGTTTAATTCCATAAATGGGCGGGATTTTATTCAGAATTAATAGTATTTTACATAGACAAAAAATTCGTTTAATTTTTTCCCATTATATACTAGAATTGTAGAAAAGTACTTTGCGAAAAGAATCGGCAGTAGGACGGAATCGTGTTGGGCACCGATTAGTTTTTTGCTAATTACTCTTGCATCCTTTGACCGACTTCTTCGACTAAGAGCTCGATTGAAAGCTAATCTGTTCCTCTTTCAGATGGCATTAACATATTTTACGAAAAGTCGTAAGAAATAACATTTTTTTTATCAAAACTAAAATATCTTCGAAATCATTGAAGAAGAAGTACCTTATCAGTCGAAAATATGCCTTATCTAATAAAAGACATTTAAATTTGTTTAATTCCATAAATGGGCGGCATTTTATTCAGAATTAATAGTTTTTTACATGGACAAAAAATTCGTTTAATTTTTTCCCATTAAATACTAGAATTATAGAAAAGTACTTTGCGAAAAGAATCGGCTGTAGGACGGAAACGTGTTGGCCACCGATTAGTTTTTTGCTAATAACTCTTGCATCCTTCGACCAACTTCTTCGACTAACAGCTCGATGGAAAGCTTATCTGTTCCTCTTTCAGATGGCATTAACTTATTTTACGAAAAGTCATAAGAAATAAAATTTTTTTGATCAAAACTAAAATATCCTCGAAATCATTGAAGAAGAAGTACCTTATCAGACGAAAATATGCCTTATCTAATAAGAGACATTTAAATTTTTAATCGCATTAATGGGCGGTACTTTATTCAGAATTAATAGTATTTTACATAGACAAAAAATTCGTTTAATTTTTTCCCATTATATACTAGAATTGTAGAAAAGTACTTTGCGAAAAGAATCGGCAGTAGGACGGAATCGTGTTGGGCACCGATTAGTTTTTTGCTAATTACTCTTGCATCCTTTGACCAACTTCTTCGACTAAGAGCTCGATTGAAAGCTAATCTGTTCCTCTTTCAGATGGCATTAACATATTTTACGAAAACCCGTAAGAAATAACATTTTTTTTATCAAAACTAAAATATCCTCGAAATCATTGAAGAAGAAGTACCTTATCAGTCGAAAATATGCCTTATCTAATTAAAGACATTTAAATTTGTTTAATTCCATAAATGGGCGGGATTTTATTCAGAATTAATAGGTTTTTACATGGACAAGAAATTCGTTTAATTTTTTCCCATTATATACTAGAATTATAGAAAAGTACTTTGCAAAAAGAATCGGCAGTAGGACGGAATCGTGTTGTCCACCGATTAGTTTTTTGCTAATAACTCTTGCATCCCTCGACCTACTTCTTCGACTTAGAGCTCGGTTGAAAGCTTATCTGTTCCTCTTTCAGATGGCATTAACATATTTTACGAAAAGTCGTAAGAAATAAATTTTTTTGATCAAAACTAAAATATCCTCGAAATCATTGAAGAAGAAGTACCTAATAAGACGAAAATATGCCAGGTCAGGGGAACTCCGCAAGGGGGTGTCATATCTCCCTTGTTGTGGAACCTTGTCCTTAATGATCTTCTCCTAAAACTGGAAAATAGGGGATGTAGAGTGACGGCCTATGCAGACGACCTGGTGCTTATGGTAACAGGCAGATTCCTGCCTACAATCAGTGAGCTCCTAAACGGCGCATTGAGCCTAACTCTTCGATGGGCAGAGCAGAACGGTCTGGGGGCCAACCCACAACCGAGACCACAGACCGAGCTGGTTTTGTTCACCCGGAAATACAAGATCCCAAGCTTCAAAGTCCCGACACTGGGCGGAACGGAGCTTGTGCTTTCAAAGGAGGCCAAGTACCTTGGAGTAGTCCTCGACTCTAAACTCTCCTGGAGAGAGGATGAAAAAGGCACTACAGGCCTTTTTTGTATGCAAAAAGACTTTCGGTAAAGGATGGGGACTGCAACCGTATGTCATTCATTGGTTCTACACAGCAGTCGTCAGACCTATACTTACTTATGGAGCGCTGGTTTGGTGGGAGGCGGGTCACACCAACTCCCATCTAAACAACCTTCGTAAGGTACAAAGACTCGCTTGCCTGGGAGTAACAGGATGCATTCGTTCTACCCCCTAGGCAGCGCTTGATGTGATGTTAAATCTGGAACCAATTGGAGTCTCCCTCAAGCACGTGGCAGCAAGAAGTGCAGTCAGGCTGCTAGCCCAGGGACTTCTTAAGCCTTGTGTTGCGGGCCACAGTACCATCCTACGCTCAGTAGGAACCTCTGTGGCAGATGAGAACGACTACTGGGTTTCAGATCTCAAATGGGAAGACGAATTTACTGTCGAATTTCCTAAAAGAGCAGATTGGCAACTCGAAACTCCTGTGAGGCAGAACGAGCTGTCAATCTATACAGACGGCTCGAAGACGAAGGAAGGAACTGGATCGGGGGTCTACTCTGATGACCCTTCGGTTCAACTCTCCTTTCGTCTTCCTGACTATTGTAGCGTGTTCCAAGCGGAGATCTACGCCGTTTGGCAGGCGGTAAAGAGTAAACTCATCCGGGACACGGTTTTGGCACTGAACCGGTGTCAACCGCACTCAATCAGACTGGTCTGGCTACCGGGCCACATGGGTGTGCCTGGTAACGAAGCGGCTGACGAGTGCACTAGATCCGGTTCGGCGTTAGCAACAAGTCTCGTGGTGAAAGATATTAAAAGGCCAATCCAGTACGTCCTATCGGAACTTGACAGTTCCATGAGGACTGTGGCTGCCGAACACTGGACAGCAGTACTGGGCTGCGAGGTGTCCAAGGCATTATGGTCAAGATACAATTCGAAGCGCACTTCCGAACTCCTACACTTAACAAAGAACAGGATAAGGATGTTGACGGGAGTCTTAACGGGACACTGCTACATTGGGCGTATGGCCCAACGGTACGGCGTATCCCAGCAAGACTAGTGTCGTAGCTGCGAAAACGAAAAGGAGATTGAGAGTGTCCAACACCTTCCCTGCGACTGCCCTGCACTTCTGAGGAGGAGAACCCAATTTTTGGGAAGACCCTTCTTTGACGAACTGGGCAGTCTAGCGAACGCGCACCTCGAGGACCTGGCACTCTTCCTGGATTCCACTGGGTGGTTCCGCGGGCTGCCGAAGCCCAATGGGACTGGCCATTAGAACCAGGAAAAACGGTATGACCCTTCTCCCATCCATTATCCCAGCAACCCTACCCAATCCCATCTATACCTCCAGTATTTAAATCAGGCAACACAATGGACCTAATGGTCACTGGGTGCTCTCGACTTTTGTTGAGCTGCCTGTTCAACCTAACCTAACCTACATGGACAAAAAATTTGTTTAATTTTTTCCCATTAAATACAAGAATTATAGAATAGTACTTTGCGCAAAGAATCGGCAGTAGGACGGAAACGTGTTGGCCACCGATTAGTTTTTTGCTAATAACTCTTGCATCCTTTGACCGACTTCTTCGACGAAGAGCTCGATTGAAAACTTAACTGTTCCTCTTTCAGATGGCGTTAACATATTTTACGAAAAGTCGTAAGAAATAAACTTTTTTGGATCAAAACTAAAATATCCTCGAAATCATTGGAGAAGAAGTACCTAATAAGACGAAAATATGCCTTATGTAATAAGAGACATTTAAATTTTTTTAATTCCATAAATGGGCGGCATTTTATTCAGAATTAATAGTTTTTTACATGGACAAAAAATTCGTTTAATTTTTTCCCATTATATACTAGAATTAAAGAAAAGTACTTTGCGAAAAGAATCGGCAGTAGGACGGAATCGTGTTGGCCACCGATTACTTTTTTGCTAATAACTCTTGCATCCTTTGACCGACTTCTTCGACTAAGAGCTCGATTGAAAGCTTATCTGTTCCTCTTTCAGATGGCATTAACATATTTTTCGAAAAGTCGTAGGAGATAAACTTTTTTTGATCAAAACTAAAATATCTTCGAAATCATTGAAGAAGAAGTACCTAATCAGACGAAAATATGCTTTATCTAGTAAGAGACATTTAAATTTTTTTAATTGCATAAATGGGCGGCATTTTATTCAGAATTAATAGTTTTTAACATGGACAAAAAATTCGTTTAATTTTTTCCCATTATATACAAGAATTATAGAAAAGTACTTTGCGAAAAGAATCGGCAGTAGGACGGAAACGTGTTGACCACTGATTAGTTTTTTGCTAATAACTCTTGCATCCTTTGACCGACTTCTTCGACTAAGAGCTCGATTGAAAGCTTATCTGTTCCTCTTTCGGATGGCATAAATATATTTTACGAAAAGTCGTAAGAAATAATTTTTTTTTTTATCAAAACTAAAATATTCTCTTAATCATTGAAGAAGAAGTACCTTATCAGACGAAAATATGCCTTATCTAATAAGAGACATTGAAATTTTTTTAATTGCATAAACGGGCGGCATTTTATTCAGCATTAATGGTTTTTTACATGGACAAAAAATTCGTTTAATTTTTTCTCATTAAATACTAGAATTAAAGCAAAGTACTTTGCGAAAAGAATCGGCAGTAGGACGGAAACGTGTTGACCACTGATTAGTTTTTTGCTAATAACTCTTGCATCCTTCGACCAAGTTCTTCGACTAAGAGCTCGATGGAAAGCTTATCTGTTCCTCTTTCAGATGGCATTAACTTATTTTACGAAAAGTCATAAGAAATAAAGTTTTTTTGATCAAAACTAAAATATCCTCGAAATCATTGAAGAAGAAGTACCTTACCAGACGAAAATATGCCTTATATAATAAGAGACATTTAAATTTTTTTAATTGCATAAATGGGCGGCATTTTATTCAGCATTAATGGTTTTTTACATGGACAAAAAGTTCGTTTAATTTTTTCCCATTATATACAAGAATTATAGAAAAGTACTTTGCGAAAAGAATCGGCAGTAGGATGGAAACGTGTTGACCACCGATTAGTTTTTTGCTTATAACTCTTGCATCCTTCGACCGACTTCTTCGACTAAGAGCTCGATGGAAAGCTTATCTGTTCCTCTTTCAGATGGCATTAACTTATTTTACGAAAAGTCATAAGAAATAAACTTTTTTTGATCAAAACTAAAATATCCTCGAAATCATTGAAGAAGAAGTACCTAACCAGACGAAAATATGCCTTATATAATAAGAGACATTTAAATTTTTTTAATTGCATAAATGGGCGGCATTTTATTCAGCATTAATGGTTTTTTACATGGACAAAAAGTTCGTTTAATTTTTTCCCATTATATACTAGAATTATTGAAAAGAACTTTGCGAAAAGAATCGGCAGTAGGACGGAAACGTGTTGACCACCGATTAGTTTTTTGCTTATAACTCTTGCATCCTTCGACCGACTTCTTCGACTAAGAGCTCGATGGAAAGCTTATCTGTTCCTCTTTCAGATGGCATTAACTTATTTTACGAAAAGTCATAAGAAATAAAGTTTTTTTGATCAAAACTAAAATATCCTCGAAATCATTGAAGAAGAAGTACCTAACCAGACGAAAATATGCCTTATATAATAAGAGACATTTAAATTTTTTTAATTGCATAAATGGGCGGCATTTTATTCAGCATTAATGGTTTTTTACATGGACAAAAAGTTCGTTTAATTTTTTCCCATTATATACTAGAATTATAGAAAAGTACTTTGCGAAAAGAATCGGCAGTAGGACGGAAACGTGTTGACCACCGATTAGTTTTTTGCTTATAACTCTTGCATCCTTCGACCGACTTGTTCGACTAAGAGCTCGGTTGAAAGCTTATCTGTTCCTCTTTCAGATGGCATTAACATATTTTACGAAAAGTCGTAAGAAATAAATTTTTTTGATCAAAACTAAAATATCCTCGAAATCATTGAAGAAGAAGTACCTAATAAGACGAAAATATGCCTTATCTAATATGAGACATTTAAATTTTTTTAATTGCATAAATGGGCGGCATTTTATTTAGAATTAATAGTTTTTTTTACATGGACAAAAAATTCGTTTAATTTTTTCCATTATATACTAGAATTGTAGAAAAGTACTTTGCGAAAAGAATCGGCAGTAGGACGGAATCGTGTTGGGCACCGATTAGTTTTTTGCTAATTACTCTTGCATCCTTTGACCGACTTCTTCGACTAAGAGCTCGATTGAAAGCTTATCTGTTCCTCTTTCAGATGGCATTAACATATTTTACGAAAAGTCGTAAGAAATAAACTTTTTTTGATCAAAACTAAAATATCCTCGAAATCATTGAAGAAGAAGTACCTAATAAGACGAAAATATGCCTTATCTAATAAGAGACATTTAAATTTTTTTAATTGCATAAATGGGCGGCATTTTATTCAGAATTAATAGTTTTTAACATGGACAAAAAATTCGTTTAATTTTTTCCCATTATATACAAGAATTATAGAAAAGTACTTTGCGAAAAGAATCGGCAGTAGGACGGAAACGTGTTGACCACTGATTAGTTTTTTGCTAATAACTCTTGCATCCTTTGACCGACTTCTTCGACTAATAGCTCGATTGAAAGCTTATCTGTTCCTCTTTCGGATGGCATAAATATATTTTACGAAAAGTCGTAAGAAATAATTTTTTTTTTTATCAAAACTAAAATATTCTCTTAATCATTGAAGAAGAAGTACCTTATCAGACGAAAATATGCCTTATCTAATAAGAGACATTGAAATTTTTTTAATTGCATAAATGGGCGGCATTTTATTCAGCATTAATGGTTTTTTACATGGACAAAAAATTCGTTTAATTTTTTCTCATTAAATACTAGAATTAAAGCAAAGTACTTTGCGAAAAGAATCGGCAGTAGGACGGAAACGTGTTGACCACTGATTAGTTTTTTGCTAATAACTCTTGCATCCTTCGACCAAGTTCTTCGACTAAGAGCTCGATGAAAAGCTTATCTGTTCCTCTTTCAGATGGCATTAACTTATTTTACGAAAAGTCATAAGAAATAAAGTTTTTTTGATCAAAACTAAAATATCCTCGAAATCATTGAAGAAGAAGTACCTAACCAGACGAAAATATGCCTTATATAATAAGAGACATTTAAATTTTTTTAATTGCATAAATGGGCGGCATTTTATTCAGCATTAATGGTTTTTTACATGGACAAAAAGTTCGTTTAATTTTTTCCCATTATATACAAGAATTATAGAAAAGTACTTTGCGAAAAGAATCGGCAGTAGGACGGAAACGTGTTGACCACCGATTAGTTTTTTGCTTAAACCGCTTGCATCCTTCGACCGACTTCTTCGACTAAGAGCTCGATGGAAAGCTTATCTGTTCCTCTTTCAGATGGCATTAACTTATTTTACGAAAAGTCATAAGAAATAAACTTTTTTTGATCAAAACTAAAATATCCTCGAAATCATTGAAGAAGAAGTACCTAACCAGACGAAAATATGCCGTATATAATAAGAGACATTTAAATTTTTTTAATTGCATAAATGGGCGGCATTTTATTCAGCAATAATGGTTTTTTACATGGACAAAAAGTTCGTTTAATTTTTTCCCATTATATACTAGAATTATTGAAAAGAACTTTGCGAAAAGAATCGGCAGTAGGACGGAAACGTGTTGACCACCGATTAGTTTTTTGCTTATAACTCTTGCATCCTTCGACCGACTTCTTCGACTAAGAGCTCGATGGAAAGCTTATCTGTTCCTCTTTCAGATGGCATTAACTTATTTTACGAAAAGTCATAAGAAATAAAGTTTTTTTGATCAAAACTAAAATATCCTCGAAATCATTGAAGAAGAAGTACCTAACCAGACGAAAATATGCCTTATATAATAAGAGACATTAAAATTTTTTTAATTGCATAAATGGGCGGCATTTTATTCAGCATTAATGGTTTTTTACATGGACAAAAAGTTCGTTTAATTTATTCCCATTATATACTAGAATTATAGAAAAGTACTTTGCGAAAAGAATCGGCAGTAGGACGGAAACGTGTTGACCACCGATTAGTTTTTTGCTTATAACTCTTGCATCCTTCGACCGACTTGTTCGACTAAGAGCTCGGTTGAAAGCTTATCTGTTCCTCTTTCAGATGGCATTAACATATTTTACGAAAAGTCGTAAGAAATAAATTTTTTTGATCAAAACTAAAATATCCTCGAAATCATTGAAGAAGAAGTACCTAATAAGACGAAAATATGCCTTATCTAATATGAGACATTTAAATTTTTTTAATTGCATAAATGGGCGGCATTTTATTTAGAATTAATAGTATTTTTTACATGGACAAAAAATTCGTTTAATTTTTTCCCATTATATACTAGAATTGTAGAAAAGTACTTTGCGAAAAGAATCGGCAGTAAGACGGAATCGTGTTGGGCACCGATTAGTTTTTTGCTAATTACTCTTGCATCCTTTGACCGACTTCTTCGACTAAGAGCTCGATTGAAAGCTTATCTGTTCCTCTTTCAGATGGCATTAACATATTTTACGAAAAGTCGTAAGAAATAAAATTTTTTTTATCAAAACTAAAATATCCTCGAAATCATTGAAGAAGAAGTACCTTATCAGTCGAAAATATGCCTTATCTAATAAGAGATATTTAAATTTTTTTAATTGCATAAATAGTCGGCATTTTATTCAGAATTAATAGTTTTTAACATGGACAAAAAATTCGTTTAATTTTTTCCCATTAAATACTAGAATTATAGAAAAGTACTTTGCGAAAAGAATCGGCTGTAGGACGGAAACGTGTTGGCCACCGATTAGTTTTTTGCTAATAACTCTTGCATCCTTTGACCGACTTTATCGACTAAGAGCTCGATGGAGAGCTAATCTGTTCCTTTTTCAGATGGCATTAACATATTTTACGAAAAGTCGTAAGAAATAAAATTTTTCTTATCAAAACTAAAATATTCTAGAAAATATTTAAAAGAAGTACCTAATAAGACGAAAATATGTCTTATCTAATAAGAGACATTTAAATTTTTTTAATTGCATAAATGGGCGGCATTTTATTCAGAATTAATAGTTTTTAACATGGACAAAAAATTCGTACCTTATCAGACGAAAATATGCCTTATCTAATAAGAGACATTTAATTTTTTTTAATTGCGTAAATGGGCGGCATTTTAGTCAGCATTTATGATTTTTAACATGAAAAAAAAAATTCGTTTTATTTTTTCTCATTAAATACTAGAATTATAGAAAAGTACTTTGTGAAAAGAATCGGCAGTAGGACGGAAACGTGTTGACCACCGATTAGTTTTTTGCTAATAACTCTTGCATCCTTCGACCGACTTCTTCGACTAAGAGCTCGATAGAAAGCTTATCTGTTCCTCTTTGAGATGGCATAAATATATTTTACGAAAAGTCGTAAGAAATAAATTTTTTTTGATAAAAACTAAAATATCCTCGAAATCATTGAAAAAGAACTACCTTATCAGACGAAAATATGCCTTATCTAATAAAAGACATTTAAATTTGTTAAATTCAATAAATGGGCGGCATTTTATTCAGAGTTAATAGTTTTTTACATGGACAAAAAATTCGTACCTTATCAGACGAAAATATGCCTTATCTAATAAGAGACATTTAATTTTTTTTAATTGCGTAAATGGGCGGCATTTTAGTCAGCATTTATGGTTTTTTACATGAAAAAAAAATTCGTTTTATTTTTTCTCATTAAATACTAGAATTATAGAAAAGTACTTTGTGAAAAGAATCGGCAGTAGGACGGAAACGTGTTGACCATCGATTAGTTTTTCGCTAATAACTCTTGCATCCTTCGACCAACTTCTTCGACTAACAGCTCGATGGAAAGCTTATCTGTTCCTCTTTCAGATGGCATTAACTTATTTTACGAAAAGTCATAAGAAATAAAATTTTTTTGATCAAAACTAAAATATCCTCGAAATCATTGAAGAAGAAGCACCTTATCAGACGAAAATATGCCTTATCTAATAAGAGACATTAAAATTTTTGGGCGTTTTTTGCATAAATGGGCGGCATTTTATTGAGAATTAATAGTTATTTACATGGACAAAAGGTCGGCGAAAACTCCTCTGACTGAACCCTCCCCGAGGGTGCCGGCTGGGCAATGGATAGTGCATTGTCTCAGCAACCGAGGGATGCTAGCATCTCTTGCCTGTCCGCAGGACCTTGCAGTGTCAAGCAAAGGTGACGGACCCAAGTCTCTCAGACCTAGTGGTCAGAGGTACTTGGCAGCAAGTATAAACTGCATCACCCAATGATGGGAAGAAAGAGCAAAGGAGCAACTCGGGCTGCGATGTCGGCCCAAACGTCGGTGGGAGGTGTGACCGCTACCACCGGCGGGCACGGGGAGGAGCAATCCTCTCTGCGTGTCGCCAGTGGTCACAGTGACGGAACGCGCGCGAGTGCGCTCCGTCGCCAGGAGGGTACAGAGCTGGAACCAACTGCCACAGAGTCGGAGTTTGTGTTCACAGGCCCATCGATGCCGGCAGCCGAGCTAGCGCTTGCGCTAGCGGAGCCGCCGCTAGACGATGAGTCATCGAGCACAGATGAAGGTGAAGTGACGGTTGTCCAGGGACAACCCAAAAAGATCATAGCAGACGATGATCTCAAACGCAAACGGGTGTCTGGGTACAAGACCTCTCTAAAGTTCCTTAAGGGACTGGAGGTTCGCGACCCGGGTTCGCTGAGCGGCCGAGAAAAGAGACTGCGCAAAAAGCATGAGTACAACGTGCGACTGTATATGAGACTTGCTGGCTCGCCTGGCAACACTCAGACCGCCGCACAAAGTACGAATGCTCAGTGCCGAGGGAGACCTGCCGCAGCCACACCCCCCGTAAAGGAGGGAACGGCTAGCAAGAGTACCGCACCGGCAAATAAGAGACAACGGTCTAATGACTCGGCGAAGGCTTCGGAGAGCAAGCGGAAACGTCCAGGGGAATTTCTGGCAAGCTTAAGCTCGAAGCCGGAGCTGCAGGTGGCCATTATCGATAGGAGGGACCCGGAAGGGAAACTTACTACCGAGAACTGGCTCATACTTGAAGAGTCAATCAACCGGGCGATAGCAGATGCCATCACTCGGCCAGAAAATCCCTTCGTGGCAGAGTTTGACGGTATCAACTGGTACAAGGGTGTCAAGGTTGTGGCATGTGCCAATGAGGAGTCCCTGCGGCTCCTCAAGGACACATTGCTGAAACTAGACGCCCCATGGCCAGCTGCTAAGATTGATGTCGTCCCCGTGGACCAAATTCCGGCTCGAACGATCATTAAGGTCTGGATCCCACCTCCAATTATGGAGGATCGAACCACCCTCTTATTGATCAAGAGCCAGAACGCGGACTGCGACACCGGGGACTGGACAATAAAGAGAGGGCTGGCCCGCGACAAGGGAAACGGCAAGGACCTCTGGATCAGTATTGGTCCGGAGTCCAGACGCCAACTCCTGAGCAGGCAGGGCCGTCTGAAGATGGGAATGGGTTGCCTTCGGGCAATCATTCCTGGTGGCGCCGGGCGCGAAGATGATAGGTCAACCGGAGAGACTTAAGGTGGTGCAGATTAATCTGCATTCTTCAAGGGTCCCCTCGATCGACCTTTTACGGTGGATGGACAGGGAGAGGGTAGACGTGGCTCTTATCCAGGAGCCCTGGATCGTGAGTGAAAGGGTTTGCGGTTTAGGTGCCCACGGCTACAATCTCCTTGTCCCTACAACTGTAGGTAAGTCCAGAACCTGTATCGTGGTAAGAACCGGACTTAATGTTCTTTTCTCTTCCCGTTACAGCAACAACGACCTGACGGTAGTGTTATGCGAGCGAAGGAACGGTCCTAAACTATACCTGGCCTCGGCATATCTACCGTATGAAGAGAGGGATCCACCGTCAGAGAGCGTCCGAGCCCTTATTCGGCATGCGCAGGAGGAGGCCACTGACTTAATCCTGGGGTGTGATGCCAATGCTCACCACACTATGTGGGGAAGCAAGGATATTAACGTGAGATGAGAATCGCTGTGTGAATTCATGTCGTGCACAAATCTTAATGTGTGTAACCGGGGTGACCACCCCACATTCCGCAATAAAAACCGTGCGGAGGTTATTGACATAACCCTAGCGACCAACAGTGACTCTCTCTCTGTTGTAGACTGGCACGTATCCACGGAATGTTCCTTCTCGGATCATTACAGGATAGTGTTCGAAGTAGAATGGTTCAGAGAGGAACCCAAAACGAACTGACTGGGTCAAGTTCTCTCAACTTGTCAAGGAGTTACTCCCAAACCACCCAGTGGGTAGGCTGGACAACCCGGACAAACTGGAGAAATCGACCAGGACCGTCACGGAAGCTCTATGTAAGGCCTTCATCAAATCCTGTCCTATCAGCCGTCCTCCAAAGTCAAACCGCAACAGATGGTGGACACCGGAGCTCGGAAGGATACGGAAGGAAACGAGAAGACTCTACAACAGAGCGAAAGACAGAAACTGCCAGGTGAACTGGGACGCCTACCACCTCAGTTTCAAAGTCTTCAAGAAAGAATGTAGGAAGGCCAAAGAGATTCTTGGGCCGCTTTCTGCGAGGATCTGACCAGCACCACAGAAGCGTCCAGACTTCGAAGGTTGCTAGCGAAAGATCCAGCCACACCAGGCTTGCTTTGCGATCTGGATGGCAAATTCGCTAAAGACAGCTAGGAGTCTCTACAACTCCTCATGAACACACACTTTCCGGGATGCTTGGAAGCTGATGATGAATCTGGGTTTAGCATCAGCGAAGAGCCGGAACAGGCAGTGGACTTAGAGGGTGAGGCTATCTGGGCTATCAAGTCGTTCCATCCCAACAAATCAGCTGGACCGGATGACATCAGACCGGCCATGATGCAAGCGGTGAGTGAGCACCTGTCGCACTGGCTACTGGAAATCTTCAGGGGATGTCTCCTCACAGGATACATCCCAAAGTACTGGAGAGAAGTGAGGGTGGCTTTCATTCCCAAAGCAGGAAAGATCAACCATTGCTCACCAAAAGATTATAGGCCCATTAGTCTTTCATCGTTTTTATTGAAAACATTGGAGAGACTCCTGGACCTGCACCTCAGAAGTAAGCTGACACCTCACACTTTTAGTGGATCTCAACACGCCTATCTTAAGGGTAGATCAGTTTAGACCGCTTTGCACGAGGTAGTTAGCACAATTGAAAAAACATTGCGGAGAAAGGAGTTTACGTTGGCGGCTTTTCTGGACATAGAAGGTGCCTTCAACAATGTCAGGATCGAGTCTATTACGACTGCACTTGTCAAAATTGGCTCACACCCGACAATAACTCGGTGGCTTAGCAACATGCTCTGCCACAGAGTGATAAACGCCCAACTCTGCACCTCGACAATTAGGAGGAAGGTGGTCAGGGGAACTCCGCAAGGGGGTGTCATATCTCCCTTGTTGTGGAACCTTGTCCTTAATGATCTTCTCCTAAAACTGGAAAATAGGGAATGTAGAGTGACGGCCTATGCAGACGACCTGGTGCTTATGGTAACAGGCAGATTCCTGCCTACAATCAGTGAGCTCCTAAACGGCGCATTGAGCCTAACTCTTCGATGGGCAGAGCAGAACGGTCTGGGGGCCAACCCACAACCGAGACCACAGACCGAGCTGGTTTTGTTCACCCGGAAATACAAGATCCCAAGCTTCAAAGTCCCGACACTGGGCGGAACGGAGCTTGTGCTTTCAAAGGAGGCCAAGTACCTTGGAGTAATCCTCGACTCTACACTCTCCTGGAGAGAGGATGAAAAAGGCACTACAGGCCTTTTTTGTATGCAAAAAGACTTTCGGTAAAGGATGGGGACTGCAACCGTATATCATTCATTGGTTTTACACAGCAGTCGTCAGACCTATACTTACTTATGGAGCGCTGGTTTGGTGGGAGGCGGGTCACACCAACTCCCATCTAAACAACCTTCGTAAGGTACAAAGACTCGCTTGCCTGGGAGTAACAGGATGCATTCGTTCTACCCCCTAGGCAGCGCTTGATGTGATGTTAAATCTGGAACCAATTGGAGTCTCCCTCAAGCACGTGGCAGCAAGAAGTGCAGTCAGGCTGCTAGCCCAGGGACTTCTTAAGCCTTGTGTTGCGGGCCACAGTACCATCCTACGCTCAGTAGGAACCTCTGTGGCAGATGAGAACGACTACTGGGTTTCAGATCTCAAATGGGAAGACGAATTTACTGTCGAATTTCCTAAAAGAGCAGATTGGCAACTCGAAACTTCTGTGAGGCAGAACGAGCTGTCAATCTATACAGACGGCTCGAAGACGAAGGAAGGAACTGGATCGGGGGTCTACTCTGATGACCCTTCGGTTCAACTCTCCTTTCGTCTTCCTGACTATTGTAGCGTGTTCCAAGCGGAGATCTACGCCGTTTGGCAGGCGGTAAAGAGTAAACTCATCCGGGACACGGTTTTGGCACTGAACCGGTGTCAACCGCACTCAATCAGACTGGTCTGGCTACCGGGCCACATGGGTGTGCCTGGTAACGAAGCGGCTGACGAGTGCACTAGATCCGGTTCGGCGTTAGCAACAAGTCTCGTGGTGAAAGATATTAAAAGGCCAATCCAGTACGTCCTATCGGAACTTGACAGTTCCATGAGGACTGTGGCTGCCGAACACTGGACAGCAGTACTGGGCTGCGAGGTGTCCAAGGCATTATGGCCAAGATACAATTCGAAGCGCACTTCCGAGCTCCTACACTTAACAAAGAACAGGATAAGGATGTTGACGGGAGTCTTAACGGGACACTGCTACATTGGGCGTATGGCCCAACGGTACGGCGTATCCCAGCAAGACTACTGTCGTAGCTGCGAAAACGAAGAGGAGATTGAGAGTGTCCAACACCTTCCCTGCGACTGCCCTGCACTTCTGAGGAGGAGAACCCAATTTTTGGGAAGACCCTTCTTTGACGAACTGGGCAGTCTAGCGAACGCGCACCTCGAGGACCTGGCACTCTTCCTGAATTCCACTGGGTGGTTCCGCGGGCTGCCGAAGCCCAATGGGACTGGCCATTAGAACCAGGAAAAGCGGTATGACCCTTCTCCCATCCATTATCCCAGCAACCCTACCCAATCCCATCTATACCTCCAGTATTTAAATCAGGCAACACAATGGACCTAATGGTCACTGGGTGCTCTCGACTTTTGTTGAGCTGCCTGTTCAACCTAACCTAACCTACATGGACAAAAAATTTGTTTAATTTTTTCCCATTAAATACAAGAATTATAGAATAGTACTTTGCGAAAAGAATCGGCAGTAGGACGGAAACGTGTTGGCCACCGATTAGTTTTTTGCTAATAACTCTTGCATCCTTTGACCGACTTCTTCGACGAAGAGCTCGATTGAAAACTTAACTGTTCCTCTTTCAGATGGCGTTAACATATTTTACGAAAAGTCGTAAGAGATAAACTTTTTTTGATCAAAACTAAAATATCCTCGAAATCATTGAAGAAGAAGTACCTAATCAGACGAAAATATGCTTTATCTAATAAGAGACATTTAAATTTTTTTAATTGCATAAATGGGCGGCATTTTATTCAGAATTAATAGTTTTTTACATGGACAAAAAATTCGTTTAATTTTTTCCCATTATATACTAGAATTATAGAAAAGTACTTTGCGAAAAAAAATCGGCAGTAGGACGGAATCGTGTTGGCCACCGATTACTTTTTTGCTAATAACTCTTGCATCCTTTGACCGACTTCTTCGACTAAGAGCTCGATTGAAAGCTTATCTGTTCCTCTTTCAGATGGCATTAACATATTTTTCGAAAAGTCGTAAGAGATAAACTTTTTTTGATCAAAACTAAAACATCCTCGAAATCATTGAAGAAGAAGTACCTAATCAGACGAAAATATGCTTTATCTAATAAGAGACATTTAAACTTTTTTAATTGCATAAATGGGCGGCATTTTCTTCAGTATTAATGGTTTTTTACATGGACAAAAAATTCGTTAAATTTTTTCTCATTATATACTAGAATTATAGAAAAGTACTTTGCGAAAAGAATCGGCAGTAGGACGGAAACGTGTTGACCACCGATTAGTTTTTTGCTTATTACTCTTGCATACTTCGACCGACTTCTTCGACTAAGAGCTCGATGGAAAGCTTATCTGTTCCTCTTTCAGATGGCATTAACTTATTTTACGAAAAGTCATAAGAAATAAAATTTTTTTGATCAAAACTAAAATATCCTCGAAATCATTGAAGAAGAAGTACCTTATCAGACGAAAATATGCCTTATCTAATAAGAGACATTTAAATTTTTTTAATTGCATAAATGGGCGGCATTTTATTCAGAATTAATAGTTTTTTACATGGACAAAAAATTTGTTTAATTTTTTCCCATTAAATACTAGAATTATAGAAAAGTACTTTGCGAAAAGAATCGGCAGTAGGACGCAAACGTGTTGGCCACCGATTAGTTTTTTGCTAATAACTCTTGCATCCTTTGACCGACTTCTTCGACTAAGAGCTCGATGGAAAGCTTATCTGTTCCTCTTTCAGATGGCATTAACATATTTTACGAAAAGTCGTAAGAAATAAACTTTTTTTGATCAAAACTAAAATATCCTCGAAATCATTGAAGAAGAAGTACCTAATAAGACGAAAATATGCCTTATCTAATAAGAGACATTTAAATTTTTTTAATTGCATAAATGGGCGGCATTTTATTCAGAATTAATAGTTTTTAACATGGACAAAAAATTCGTTTAATTTTTTCCCATTATGTACTAGAATTATAGAAAAGTACTTTGCGAAAAGAATCGGCAGTAGGACGGAATCGTGTTGACCACCGATTAGTTTTTTGCTAATAACTCTTGCATCCTTTGACCGACTTCTTCGACTAAGAGCTCGATTGAAAGCTTATCTGTTCCTCTTTCGGATGGCATAAATATATTTTACGAAAAGTCGTAAGAAATAAAGTTTTTTTGATCAAAACTAAAATATCCTCGAAATCATTGAAGAAGAAGTACCTAACCAGACGAAAATATGCCTTATATAATAAGAGACATTTAAATTTTTTTAATTGCATAAATGGGCGGCATTTTATTCAGCATTAATGGTTTTTTACATGGACAAAAAGTTCGATAATTTTTTCCCATTATATACAAGAATTATAGAAAAGTACTTTGCGAAAAGAATCGGCAGTAGGACGGAAACGTGTTGACCACCGATTAGTTTTTTGCTTATAACTCTTGCATCCTTCGACCGACTTCTTCGACTAAGAGCTCGATGGAAAGCTTATCTGTTCCTCTTTCAGATGGCATTAACTTATTTTACGAAAAGTCATAAGAAATAAAGTTTTTTTGATCAAAACTAAAATATCCTCGAAATCATTGAAGAAGAAGTACCTAACCAGACGAAAATATGCCTTATATAATAAGACACATTTAAATTTTTTTAATTGCATAAATCGGCGGCATTTTATTCAGAATTAATAGTTTTTTACATGGACAAAAAATTTGTTTAATTTTTTCCCATTAAATACTAGAATTATAGAAAAGTTCTTTGCGAAAAGAATCGGCAGTAGGACGGAAACGTGTTGGCCACCGATTAGTTTTTTGCTAATAACTCTTGCATCCTTTGACCGACTTCTTCGACTAAAGGCTTGATTGAAAGCTTATCTGTTCCTCTTTCAGATGGCATTAACATATTTTACGAAAAGTCGTAAGAAATAAACTTTTTTTGATCAAAATTAAAATATCCTCGAAATCATTGAAGAAGAAGTACCTTATCAGACGAAAATATGCCTTATCTTATAAGAGACATTTAAATTTTTTTAATTGCATAAATGGGCGGCATTTTATTCAGCATTAAAGGTTTTTTACATGGACAAAAATTCGTTTAATTTTTTCTCATTAAATACTAGAATTAAAGAAAAGTACTTTGCGAAAAGAATCGGCAGTAGGACGGAAACGTGTTAACCACTGATTAGTTTTTTGCTAATAACTCTTGCATCCTTCGACCAACTTCTTCGACTAAGAGCTCGATGGAAAGCTTATCTGTTCCTCTTTCAGATGGCATTAACTTATTTTACGAAAAGTCATCAGAAATAAAGTTTTTTTGATCAAAACTAAAATATCCTCGAAATCATTGAAGAAGAAGTACCTTATCAGACGAAAATATGCCTTATATAATAAGAGACATTTAAATTTTTTTAATTGCATAAATGGGCGGCATTTTATTCAGCATTAATGGTTTTTTACATGGACAAAAAGTTCGTTTAATTTTTTCTCATTAAATACTAGAATTATAGAAAAGTACTTTGCGAAAATAATCGGCAGTAGGACGGAAACGTGTTGGCCACCGATTAGTTTTTTGCTAATAACTCTTGCATCCTTCGACCGACTTCTTCGACTAAGAGCTCGATGGAAAGCTTATCTGTTTGTCTTACAGATGGCGTTAACATATTTTACGAAAAGTCGTAAGAAATAAACTTTTTTGATCAAAACTAAAATATCCTCGAAACATTGAAGAAGAAGTACCTAATCAGACGAAAATATGCCTTATCTAATAAGAGACATTTAAATTTTTTTAATTCCATAAATGGGCGGCATTTTATTCAGAATTAATAGTTTTTTACATGGACAAAAAATTCGTTTAATTTTTTCCCATTATATACTAGAATTATAGAAAAGTACTTTGCGAAAATAATCGGCAGTAGGACGGTATCGTGTTGGCCACCGATTACTTTTTATACTCTTGCAAGAGTATATTAACTTTGTCGTGAAGTTTGCAACGCAGAGAAGGAGACATCTCCGACTATATAAAGTATATATATTCTTGATCAGCACGACGAGACGAGTTCAGATAGCCATGTCCGTCTGTCTGTCTGTCTGTCTGTCCGTCTGTCCGTCTGTCTGTTTCAATGCGAACTCCTCCCAGAGTTTTGAAGTTAGCAAAAAAATTTAAACGCAGAAAATTTTCTTTTCCTTGCAGGCAGTTTATATGTAGAAACCAGCCTGATCGGAATACTATAGCATATAGCTGCCATAGGAACGATCGGTCAAAAACGAGGTTTTTGCTCAATAAACTCTTTGTTTTTCAAGATATCGCCTCAATTTTTTGGACAAGTACATCTTGGACGTAATTTAAGGCACACAGCAAAATTGGTGATGATCGGATAAATATAGCATATAGCTCCCATAGGAACAATCGGTCAAAAATTCGGTTTTTGTTAGAAAAACTTTTTTGTTCTTAAATATAAACGGATAAAACTTTTCAGTTACGCGTTTTTATGAATCCTTGACCATATTCCAAAGTTTCGTAAAAATCGGACATAAGGGCGTGGCACCGCCCATATAGAGAAAAACTTAAAAATGTGATTTATCTATAAGCAGACGAGATAGAAAATCGTAAAATGAAGTGTAGAATGATTGCATTGTATTCTTTCAAAAAAGTAGAAAATGGGCGGGGTTACGCCCCTTTATCTTTATAAACTTATAAGATTCTTACTGGCAAAACTATAAAACGTATTTTCCAACTGCTTGCAAGAGTATATAAGTTTCAGCAAAGCTGAAAATAGCTCCCTTACTGGTTCTCTAATAACTCTAGCATCCTTTGACCGACTTCTTTGACTAAGAGCACGATTGAAAGCTTATCTGTTCCTCTTTCAGATGGCATTAACTTATTTTACGAAAAGTCATAAGAAATAACATTTTTTTGATCAAAACTAAAATATCCTCGAAATCATTGAAGAAGAAGTACCTAATGAGACGAAAATATGCCTTATCTAATAAGAGACATTTAAATTTTTTTAATTGCATAAATGGGCGGCATTTTATTCAGAATTAATAGTTTTTTACATGGACAAAAAATTTGTTTAATTTTTTCCCATTAAATACTAGAATCATAGAAAAGTACTTTGCGAAAATAATCGGCAGTAGGACGGTATCGTGTTGGCCACCGATTACTTTTTTGCTAATAACTCTAGCATCCTTTGACCGACTTCTTTGACTAAGAGCACGATTGAAAGCTTATCTGTTCCTCTTTCAGATGGCATTAACATATTTTACGAAAAGTCGTAAGAAATAAACTTTTTTTGATCAAAACTAAAATATCCTCGAAATCATTGAAGAAGAAGTACCTAATCGGGGGTGTCACAGAAATCGCTTACTAGAGATTTGATGCCAAAAACAACCAAAAGGGAAATTTTGGTGTCACAGAAATTCTCTATCAGGGAAATTTTTTCTCTAGCAAAATCTCTGACTATACCCTCAGGGATTTGCTTAAATTCAGCCTTATTTTAAGTTCTTATAAAAAATTATGAATGAAGAAATAAACTTTATGGTTTTCCTCATAAATCTGCATTCAAACAATTCGTTATTTTACATGTTTTCATTAAAAAATTTGCATTTTAAAAAAAGCTTCCTCAAATCAACCAATTTTTTTTGAGCAGCAAAAACAGTCAGTTTCATACCTCGCCAATCTGCTTGCATTCATTTTCGAAAATTGAAAAGTATATTCGAATTGAACTAAACAAACTGTTAGAATAATCTAAAAATCATAATTAATATGCTGTTGCATTTGAAATGTTTAAGCAAACTCGTAAAAATAGCAAATTTAATTAAAATAGGTACCGACAGTGTTGTTCGGACAAGTTGGCATGTGAACATTTTTGAATGAACAAATGCGAAGAAGAAGAGTTAATTCAAAAGTGCAGCGTATCTCCCGTAGAACAGAAACAAGTTAGTTAGCAAATCTAACGTGTGAAACAATCTCCGTACCTTTATTTATCAGTTTGCACATATAATTGATTATTACATTTCACCTTTGGAGTATTTTGAATTTGTAACGTATTTGATTACATTTGGCAATCACCGGAAAAGAAAGATTAGGATTGTCAAAACAATTGTAAAATTTGGCGAGCTGCATTATAATTGTGCTTAAATTTGCAATTAATACTTTTATAGCATTCTAATTTTGTATATTATTAGATGTAAATACACAATTGTTTTAATTTGATGAGAAAAACAATGAAATAAGCATAAATAAATTACATTATTTTTATTTTGAATGTATACAACTCTGCCGCGGGATGCCGAATTTTCGAAGACAAATGTTCGAAAAACAATATCCCAGAGATTTTCTGTGACACCAAATAGAGAAATTGAAAAAACCGTCTTCGAAAAAACAAAATTTCGAAGACGGATTTCTGTGACACACCCGGATAAGACGAAAATATGCCTTATCTAATAAGAGACATTTAAATTTTTTTAATTGCATAAATGGGCAGCATTTTATTCAGAATTAATAGTTTTTAACATGGACAAAAAATTCATTTAATTTTTTCCCATTATATACTAGAATTATAGAAAAGTACTTTGCGAAAAGAATCGGCAGTAGGACGGAATTGTGTTGACCACCGATTAGTTTTTTGCTAATAACTCTTGCATCCTTTGACCGACTTCTTCGACTAAAGGCTTGATTGAAAGCTTATCTGTTCCTCTTTCAGATGGCATTGACATATTTTACGAAAAGTCGTAAGAAATAGACTTTTTTTGATCAAAACTAAAATATCCTCGAAATCATTGAAGAAGATGTACCTAATAAGACGAAAATATGCCTTATCTAATAAGAGACATTTAAATTTTTTTAATTGCATAAATGGGCGGCATTTTATTCAGCATTAAAGGTTTTTTACATGGACAAAAAATTCGTTTAATTTTTTCTCATTAAATACTAGAATTAAAGAAAAGTACTTTGCGAAAAGAATCGGCAGTAGGACGGAAACGTGTTAACCACTGATTAGTTTTTTGCTAATAACTCTTGCATCCTTCGACCAACTTCTTCGACTAAGAGCTTTTTTTGTTCCTCTTTCAGATGGCATTAACTTATTTTACGAAAAGTCATAAGAAATAAAGTTTTTTTGATCAAAACTAAAATATCCTCGAAATCATTGAAGAAGAAGTACCTAACCAGACGAAAATATGCCTTATATAATAAGCGACATTTAAATTTTTTTAATTCCATAAATGGGCGGCATTTTATTCAGAATTAAAGGTTTTTTACATGGACAAAAATTCGTTTAATTTTTTCCCATTATATACTAGAATTATAGAAAAGTACTTTGCGAAAAGAATCGGCAGTAGGACGGAATTGTGTTGACCACCGATTAGTTTTTTGCTTATAACTCTTGCATCCTTCGACCGACTTCTTCGACTAAGAGCTCGATGGAAAGCTTATCTGTTCCTCTTTCAGATGGCATTAACTTATTTTACGAAAAGTCATAAGAAATAAAGTTTTTTTGATCAAAACTAAAATATCCTCGAAATCATTGAAGAAGAAGTACCTAACCAGACGAAAATATGCCTTATATAATAAGACACATTTAAATTTTTTTAATTGCATAAATCGGCGGCATTTTATTCAGAATTAATAGTTTTTTACATGGACAAAAAATTTGTTTAATTTTTTCCCATTAAATACTAGAATTATAGAAAAGTTCTTTGCGAAAAGAATCGGCAGTAGGACGGAAACGTGTTGGCCACCGATTAGTTTTTTGCTAATAACTCTTGCATCCTTTGACCGACTTCTTCGACTAAAGGCTTGATTGAAAGCTTGTCTGTTCCTCTTTCAGCTGGCATTAACATATTTTACGAAAAGTCGTAAGAAATAAACTTTTTTTGATCAAAATTAAAATATCCTCGAAATCATTGAAGAAGAAGTACCTTATCAGACGAAAATATGCCTTATCTAATAAGAGACATTTAAATTTTTTTAATTGCATAAATGGGCGGCATTTTATTCAGCATTAAAGGTTTTTTACATGGACAAAAATTCGTTTAATTTTTTCTCATTAAATACTAGAATTAAAGAAAAGTACTTTGCGAAAAGAATCGGCAGTAGGACGGAAACGTGTTAACCACTGATTAGTTTTTTGCTAATAACTCTTGCATCCTTCGACCAACTTCTTCGACTAAGAGCTCGATGGAAAGCTTATCTGTTCCTCTTTCAGATGGCATTAACTTATTTTACGAAAAGTCATCAGAAATAAAGTTTTTTTGATCAAAACTAAAATATCCTCGAAATCATTGAAGAAGAAGTACCTTATCAGACGAAAATATGCCTTATATAATAAGAGACATTTAAATTTTTTTAATTGCATAAATGGGCGGCATTTTATTCAGCATTAATGGTTTTTTACATGGACAAAAAGTTCGTTTAATTTTTTCTCATTAAATACTAGAATTATAGAAAAGTACTTTGCGAAAATAATCGGCAGTAGGACGGAAACGTGTTGGCCACCGATTATTTTTTTGCTAATAACTCTTGCATCCTTCGACCGACTTCTTCGACTAAGAGCTCGATGGAAAGCTTATCTGTTTGTCTTACAGATGGCGTTAACATATTTTACGAAAAGTCGTAAGAAATAAACTTTTTTGATCAAAACTAAAATATCCTCGAAACATTGAAGAAGAAGTACCTAATCAGACGAAAATATGCCTTATCTAATAAGAGACATTTAAATTTTTTTAATTCCATAAATGGGCGGCATTTTATTCAGAATTAATAGTTTTTTACATGGACAAAAAATTCGTTTAATTTTTTCCCATTATATACTAGAATTATAGAAAAGTACTTTGCGAAAATAATCGGCAGTAGGACGGTATCGTGTTGGCCACCGATTACTTTTTATACTCTTGCAAGAGTATATTAACTTTGTCGTGAAGTTTGCAACGCAGAGAAGGCGACATCTCCGACTATATAAAGTATATATATTCTTGATCAGCACGACGAGACGAGTTCAGATAGCCATGTCCGTCTGTCTGTCTGTCTGTCTGTCCGTCTGTCCGTCTGTCTGTTTCAATGCGAACTCCTCCCAGAGTTTTGAAGTTAGCAAAAAAATTTAAACGCAGAAAATTTTCTTTTCCTTGCAGGCAGTTTATATGTAGAAACCAGCCTGATCGGAATACTATAGCATATAGCTGCCATAGGAACGATCGGTCAAAAACGAGGTTTTTGCTCAATAAACTCTTTGTTTTTCAAGATATCGCCTCAATTTTTTGGACAAGTACATCTTGGACGTAATTTAAGGCACACAGCAAAATTGGTGATGATCGGATAAATATAGCATATAGCTCCCATAGGAACAATCGGTCAAAAATTCGGTTTTTGTTAGAAAAACTTTTTTGTTCTTAAATATAAACGGATAAAACTTTTCAGTTACGCGTTTTTATGAATCCTTGACCATATTCCAAAGTTTCGTAAAAATCGGACATAAGGGCGTGGCACCGCCCATATAGAGAAAAACTTAAAAATGTGATTTATCTATAAGCAGACGAGATAGAAAATCGTAAAATGAAGTGTAGAATGATTGCATTGTATTCTTTCAAAAAAGTAGAAAATGGGCGGGGTTACGCCCCTTTATCTTTATAAACTTATAAGATTCTTACTGGCAAAACTATAAAACGTATTTTCCAACTGCTTGCAAGAGTATATAAGTTTCAGCAAAGCTGAAAATAGCTCCCTTACTGGTTCTCTAATAACTCTAGCATCCTTTGACCGACTTCTTTGACTAAGAGCACGATTGAAAGCTTATCTGTTCCTCTTTCAGATGGCATTAACTTATTTTACGAAAAGTCATAAGAAATAACATTTTTTTGATCAAAACTAAAATATCCTCGAAATCATTGAAGAAGAAGTACCTAATGAGACGAAAATATGCCTTATCTAATAAGAGACATTTAAATTTTTTTAATTGCATAAATGGGCGGCATTTTATTCAGAATTAATAGTTTTTTACATGGACAAAAAATTTGTTTAATTTTTTCCCATTAAATACTAGAATCATAGAAAAGTACTTTGCGAAAATAATCGGCAGTAGGACGGTATCGTGTTGGCCACCGATTACTTTTTTGCTAATAACTCTAGCATCCTTTGACCGACTTCTTTGACTAAGAGCACGATTGAAAGCTTATCTGTTCCTCTTTCAGATGGCATTAACATATTTTACGAAAAGTCGTAAGAAATAAACTTTTTTTGATCAAAACTAAAATATCCTCGAAATCATTGAAGAAGAAGTACCTAATCGGGGGTGTCACAGAAATCGCTTACTAGAGATTTGATGCCAAAAACAACCAAAAGGGAAATTTTGGTGTCACAGAAATTCTCTATCAGGGAAATTTTTTCTCTAGCAAAATCTCTGACTATACCCTCAGGGATTTGCTTAAATTCAGCCTTATTTTAAGTTCTTATAAAAAATTATGAATGAAGAAATAAACTTTATGGTTTTCCTCATAAATCTGCATTCAAACAATTCGTTATTTTACATGTTTTCATTAAAAAATTTGCATTTTAAAAAAAGCTTCCTCAAATCAACCAATTTTTTTTGAGCAGCAAAAACAGTCAGTTTCATACCTCGCCAATCTGCTTGCATTCATTTTCGAAAATTGAAAAGTATATTCGAATTGAACTAAACAAACTGTTAGAATAATCTAAAAATCATAATTAATATGCTGTTGCATTTGAAATGTTTAAGCAAACTCGTAAAAATAGCAAATTTAATTAAAATAGGTACCGACAGTGTTGTTCGGACAAGTTGGCATGTGAACATTTTTGAATGAACAAATGCGAAGAAGAAGAGTTAATTCAAAAGTGCAGCGTATCTCCCGTAGAACAGAAACAAGTTAGTTAGCAAATCTAACGTGTGAAACAATCTCCGTACCTTTATTTATCAGTTTGCACATATAATTGATTATTACATTTCACCTTTGGAGTATTTTGAATTTGTAACGTATTTGATTACATTTGGCAATCACCGGAAAAGAAAGATTAGGATTGTCAAAACAATTGTAAAATTTGGCGAGCTGCATTATAATTGTGCTTAAATTTGCAATTAATACTTTTATAGCATTCTAATTTTGTATATTATTAGATGTAAATACACAATTGTTTTAATTTGATGAGAAAAACAATGAAATAAGCATAAATAAATTACATTATTTTTATTTTGAATGTATACAACTCTGCCGCGGGATGCCGAATTTTCGAAGACAAATGTTCGAAAAACAATATCCCAGAGATTTTCTGTGACACCAAATAGAGAAATTGAAAAAACCGTCTTCGAAAAAACAAAATTTCGAAGACGGATTTCTGTGACACACCCGGATAAGACGAAAATATGCCTTATCTAATAAGAGACATTTAAATTTTTTTAATTGCATAAATGGGCAGCATTTTATTCAGAATTAATAGTTTTTAACATGGACAAAAAATTCATTTAATTTTTTCCCATTATATACTAGAATTATAGAAAAGTACTTTGCGAAAAGAATCGGCAGTAGGACGGAATTGTGTTGACCACCGATTAGTTTTTTGCTAATAACTCTTGCATCCTTTGACCGACTTCTTCGACTAAAGGCTTGATTGAAAGCTTATCTGTTCCTCTTTCAGATGGCATTGACATATTTTACGAAAAGTCGTAAGAAATAGACTTTTTTTGATCAAAACTAAAATATCCTCGAAATCATTGAAGAAGATGTACCTAATAAGACGAAAATATGCCTTATCTAATAAGAGACATTTAAATTTTTTTAATTGCATAAATGGGCGGCATTTTATTCAGCATTAAAGGTTTTTTACATGGACAAAAAATTCGTTTAATTTTTTCTCATTAAATACTAGAATTAAAGAAAAGTACTTTGCGAAAAGAATCGGCAGTAGGACGGAAACGTGTTAACCACTGATTAGTTTTTTGCTAATAACTCTTGCATCCTTCGACCAACTTCTTCGACTAAGAGCTTTTTTTGTTCCTCTTTCAGATGGCATTAACTTATTTTACGAAAAGTCATAAGAAATAAAGTTTTTTTGATCAAAACTAAAATATCCTCGAAATCATTGAAGAAGAAGTACCTAACCAGACGAAAATATGCCTTATATAATAAGCGACATTTAAATTTTTTTAATTGCATAAATGGGCGGCATTTTATTCAGCATTAAGGGTTTTTTACATGGACAAAAAATTCGTTTCATTTTTTCCCATTATATACTAGAATTATAGAAAAGTACCTTGCGAAAAGAATCGGCAGTAGGACGGAATCGTGTTGACCACCGATTAGTTTTTTGCTAATAACTCTTGCATCCTTCGACCGACTTCTTCGACTAAGAGCTCGATGGAAAGCTTATCTGTTCCTCTTTCAGATGGCATTAACATATTTTACGAAAAGTCGTAAGAAATAAACTTTTTTTGATCAAAACTAAAATATCCTCGAAATCATTGAAGAAGAAGTACCTAATACGACGAAAATATGCCTTATCTAATAAGAGACATTTAAATTATTTTAATTGCATAAATAGGCGGCATTTTATTCAGCATTAAAGGTTTTTTACATGGACAAAAAATTCGTTTAATTTTTTCTCATTAAATACTTGAATTAAAGAAAAGTACTTTGCGAAAAGAATCGGCAGTAGGACGGAAACGTGTTAACCACTGATTAGTTTTTTGCTAATAACTCTTGCATCCTTCGACCAACTTCTTCGACTAAGAGCTTTTTTTGTTCCTCTTTCAGATGGCATTAACTTATTTTACGAAAAGTCATAAGAAATAAAGTTTTTTTGATCAAAACTAAAATATCCTCGAAATCATTGAAGAAGAAGTACCTAACCAGACGAAAATATGCCTTATATAATAAGAGACATTTAAATTTTTTTAATTGCATAAATGGGCGGCATTTTATTCAGCATTAAGGGTTTTTTACATGGACAAAAAATTCGTTTAATTTTTTCCCATTATATACTAGAATTATAGAAAAGTACCTTGCGAAAAGAATCGGCAGTAGGACGGAATCGTGTTGACCACCGATTAGTTTTTTGCTAATAACTCTTGCATCCTTCGATTAACATATTTTACGAAAAGTCGTAAGAAATAAACTTTTTTTGATCAAAACTAAAATATCCTCGAAATCATTGAAGAAGAAGTACCTAATACGACGAAAATATGCCTTATCTAATAAGAGACATTTAAATTATTTTAATTGCATAAATAGGCGGCATTTTATTCAGCATTAAAGGTTTTTTACATGGACAAAAAATTCGTTTAATTTTTTCTCATTAAATACTAGAATTAAAGAAAAGTACTTTGCGAAAAGAATCGGCAGTAGGACGGAAACGTGTTAACCACTGATTAGTTTTTTGCTAATAACTCTTGCATCCTTCGACCAACTTCTTCGACTAAGAGCTCGATGGGAAGCTTATCTGTTCCGCTTTCAGATGGCATTAACTTATTTTACGAAAAGTCATAAGAAATAAAGCTTTTTTGATCAAAACTAAAATATCCTCGAAATCATTGAAGAAGAAGTACCTTATCAGACGAAAATATGCCTTATCTAATAAGAGACATTTAAATTTTTAAATTGCATAAATGGGCGATATTTTATTCAGAATTAATAGTTTTTACATGGACAAAAAATTCATTTAGTTTTTTCTCATTTAATACTAGAATTAAAGAAAAGTACTTTGCGAAAAGAATCGGCAGTAGGACGGAAACGTGTTGACCACCGATTAGTTTTTTGCTAATAACTCTTGCATCCTTCGACCGACTTCTTCGTTTAACAGCTCGATGGAAAGCTTATCTGTTCCTCTTTTTTAGATGGCATTAACATATTTTACGAAAAGTCGTAAGAAATAAACTTTTTTTGATCAAAACTAAAATATCCTCGAAATCATTGAAGAAGAAGTACCTAATACGACGAAAATATGCCTTATCTAATAAGAGACATTTAAATTATTTTAATTGCATAAATAGGCGGCATTTTATTCAGCATTAAAGGTTTTTTACATGGACAAAAAATTCGTTTAATTTTTTCTCATTAAATACTAGAATTAAAGAAAAGTACTTTGCGAAAAGAATCGGCAGTAGGACGGAAACGTGTTAACCACTGATTAGTTTTTTGCTAATAACTCTTGCATCCTTCGACCAACTTCTTCGACTAAGAGCTCGATGGGAAGCTTATCTGTTCCGCTTTCAGATGGCATTTACTTATTTTACGAAAAGTCATAAGAAATAAAGCTTTTTTGATCAAAACTAAAATATCCTCGAAATCATTGAAGAAGAAGTACCTTATCAGACGAAAATATGCCTTATCTAATAAGAGACATTTAAATTTTAAATTGCATAAATGGGCGGCATTTTATTCAGCATTAATGGTTTTTTACATGGACAAAAAGCTTGTTTAATTTTTTCTCATTAAATACTAGAATTATAGAAAAGTACTTTGCGAAAATAATCGGCAGTAGGACGGAAACGTGTTGCCCACCGATTAGTTTTTTGCTAATAACTCTTGCATCCTTCGACCGACTTCTTCGACTAAGAGCTCGATGGAAAGCTTATCTGTTCCTCTTTCAGATGGCGTTAACATATTTTACGAAAAGTCGTAAGAAATAAACTTTTTTGATCAAAACTAAAATATCCTCGAAATCATTGAAGAAGAAGTACCTAATCAGACGAAAATATGCCTTATCTAATAAGAGACATTTAAATTTTTTTAATTCCATAAATGGGCGGCATTTTATTCAGAATTAATAGTTTTTTACATGGACAAAAAATTCGTTTAATTTTTTCCCATTATATACTAGAATTATAGAAAAGTACTTTGCGAAAATAATCGGCAGTAGGACGGAAACGTGTTGCCCACCGATTAGTTTTTTGCTAATAACTCTTGCATCCTTCGACCGACTTCTTCGACTAAGAGCTCGATGGAAAGCTTATCTGTTCCTCTTTCAGATGGCGTTAACATATTTTACGAAAAGTCGTAAGAAATAAACTTTTTTGATCAAAACTAAAATATCCTCGAAATCATTGAAGAAGAAGTACCTAATCAGACGAAAATATGCTTTATCTAATAAGAGACATTTAAATTTTTTTAATTGCATAAATGGGCGGCTTTTTATTCAGCATTAATGGTTTTTTACATGGACAAAAAATTCGTTTAATTTTTTCCCATTAAATACTAGAATTATAGAAAAGTACTTTGCGAAAAGAATCGGCAGTAGGACGGAAACGTGTTGACCTCCGATTAGTTTTTTGCTTATAACTCTTGCATCCTTTGACCGACTTCTTCGACTAAGAGCTCGATGGAAAGCTTATCTGTTCCTCTTTCAGATGGCATTAACTTATTTTACGAAAAGTCATAAGAAATAAAATTTTTTTGATCAAAACTAATATATCCTCGAAATCATTGAAGAAGAAGTACCTTATCAGACGAAAATATGCCTTATCTAATAAGAGACATTTAAATTTTAAATTGCATAAATGGGCGGCATTTTATTCAGCATTAAGGGTTTTTTACATGGACAAAAAATTCGTTTAATTTTTTCCCATTATATACTAGAATTATAGAAAAGTACCTTGCGAAAAGAATCGGCAGTAGGACGGAAACGTGTTAACCACTGATTAGTTTTTTGCTAATAACTCTTGCATCCTTCGACCAACTTCTTCGACTAAGAGCTCGATGGGAAGCTTATCTGTTCCGCTTTCAGATGGCATTTACTTATTTTACGAAAAGTCATAAGAAATAAAGCTTTTTTGATCAAAACTAAAATATCCTCGAAATCATTGAAGAAGAAGTACCTTATCAGACGAAAATATGCCTTATCTAATAAGAGACATTTAAATTTTAAATTGCATAAATGGGCGGCATTTTATTCAGCATTAATGGTTTTTTACATGGACAAAAAGCTTGTTTAATTTTTTCTCATTAAATACTAGAATTATAGAAAAGTACTTTGCGAAAATAATCGGCAGTAGGACGGAAACGTGTTGCCCACCGATTAGTTTTTTGCTAATAACTCTTGCATCCTTCGACCGACTTCTTCGACTAAGAGCTCGATGGAAAGCTTATCTGTTCCTCTTTCAGATGGCGTTAACATATTTTACGAAAAGTCGTAAGAAATAAACTTTTTTGATCAAAACTAAAATATCCTCGAAATCATTGAAGAAGAAGTACCTAATCAGACGAAAATATGCCTTATCTAATAAGAGACATTTAAATTTTTTTAATTCCATAAATGGGCGGCATTTTATTCAGAATTAATAGTTTTTTACATGGACAAAAAATTCGTTTAATTTTTTCCCATTATATACTAGAATTATAGAAAAGTACTTTGCGAAAATAATCGGCAGTAGGACGGAAACGTGTTGCCCACCGATTAGTTTTTTGCTAATAACTCTTGCATCCTTCGACCGACTTCTTCGACTAAGAGCTCGATGGAAAGCTTATCTGTTCCTCTTTCAGATGGCGTTAACATATTTTACGAAAAGTCGTAAGAAATAAACTTTTTTGATCAAAACTAAAATATCCTCGAAATCATTGAAGAAGAAGTACCTAATCAGACGAAAATATGCTTTATCTAATAAGAGACATTTAAATTTTTTTAATTGCATAAATGGGCGGCTTTTTATTCAGCATTAATGGTTTTTTACATGGACAAAAAATTCGTTTAATTTTTTCCCATTAAATACTAGAATTATAGAAAAGTACTTTGCGAAAAGAATCGGCAGTAGGACGGAAACGTGTTGACCTCCGATTAGTTTTTTGCTTATAACTCTTGCATCCTTTGACCGACTTCTTCGACTAAGAGCTCGATGGAAAGCTTATCTGTTCCTCTTTCAGATGGCATTAACTTATTTTACGAAAAGTCATAAGAAATAAAATTTTTTTGATCAAAACTAATATATCCTCGAAATCATTGAAGAAGAAGTACCTAATAAGACGAAAATATGCCTTATCTAATATGAGACATTTAAATTTTTTTAATTGCATAAATGGGCGGCATTTTACTCAGAATTAGTAGTTTTTAACATGGACAAAAAATTCATTTAGTTTTTTCTCATTTAATACTAGAATTAAAGAAAAGTACTTTGCGAAAATAATCGGCAGTAGGACGGAAACGTGTTGACCACCGATTAGTTTTTTGCTTATAACTCTTGCATTCTTCGACCGACTTCTTCGACTAACAGCTCGATGGAAAGCTTATCTGTTCCTCTTTTTTAGATGGCATCAACATATTTTAGGAAAAGTCGTAAGTAATTAAATTTTTTTTGATCAAAACTAAAATATCCTCGAAATCATTGAAAAAGAAGTACCTTGTAAGACGAAAATATGCCTTATCTAATAAGAGACATTTAAATTTTTTTAATTGCATAAATGAGCGGCTTTTTAATCAGAATTAATAGTTTTTTAAATGGACAAAAAATTCGTTTAATTTTTTCCCATTAAGTACTAGAATTATAGAAAAGTACTTTGCGAAAAGAATCGGCAGTAGGACGGAAACGTGTTGGCCACCGATTAATTTTTTGCTAATTACTCTTGCATCCTTTGACCGACTTCTTCGAATAAGAGCTCGATGGAAAGCTTATCTGTTCCTCTTTCAGATGGTATTAACATATTTTACGAAAAGTCGTAAGAAATAAACTTTTTTTGATCAAAACTAATATATCCTCGAAATCATTGAAGAAGAAGTACCTAATAAGACGAAAATATGCCTTATCTAATAAGAGACATTTAAATTTTTTTAATTGCATAAATGGGCGGCATTTTATTCAGAATTAATAGTTTTTTACATGGACAAAAAATTCGTTTAATTTTTTCCCATTATATACTAGAATTATAGAAAAGTACTTTGCGAAAAGAATCGGCAGAAGGACGGAATCGTGTTGACCACCGATTAGTTTTTTGCTAATAACTCTTGCATCCTTTGACCGACTTCTTCGACTAAGAGCTATATGGAAAGGTTATCTGTTCCTCTTTCAGATGGCATAAATATATTTTACGAAAAGTCGTAAGAAATAAATTTTTTTTGATCAAAACTAAAATATCCTCGAAATAATTGAAGAAGAAGTACCTTATCAGACGAAAATATGCCTTATATAATAAGAGACATTTAAATTTTTTTAATTGCATAAATGGGCGGCATTTTATTTAGCATTAATGGTTTTTTACACGGACATTAAATACTAGTATTATAGAAAAGTACTTTGCGAAAAGAATCGGCAGCAGGACGGAAACGTGTTGACCACCGATTAGTTTTTTGCTAATAACTCTTGCATTCTTCGACCGACTTCTTCGACTAACAGCTCGATGGAAAGCTTATCTGTTCCTCTTTTTTAGATGGCATTAACATATTTTACGAAAAGTCATAAGAAATAAACTTTTTTTGATCAAAACTAAAATATCCTCGAAATCATTGAAGAAGAAGTACCTAATAAGACGAAAATATGCCTTATCTAATAAGAGACATTTAAGTTTTGTTAATTGCATAAATGGGCGGCATTTTATTCAGAATTAATAGTTTTTTACATGGACAAAAAATTCGTTTAATTTTTTCCCATTATATACTAGAATTATAGAAAATTACTTTGCGAAAAGAATCGGCAGTAGGACGGAATCGTGTTGACCACCGATTAGTTTTTTGCTAATAACTCTTGCATCCTTTGACCGACTTCTTCGACTAAGAGCTCGATGGAAAGCTTATCTGTTCCTCTTTCAGATGGCATTAACATATTTTACGAAAAGTCGTAAGAAATAAACTTTTTTTGATCAAGACTAAAATATCCTCGAAATCATTGAAGAAGAAGTACCTAATAAGACGAAAAAATGCCTTATCTAATAAGAAACATTTAAATTTTTTTAATTGCATAAGTGGGCGGCATTTTATTCAGAATTAATAGTTTTTTACGTGGACATAAAATTCGTTTAATTTTTTTGCATTATATACTAGAATTATAGAAAAGTACTTTGCGAAAAGAATCGGCAGTAGGACGGAATCGTGTTGACCACCGATTAGTTTTTTGCTAACAACTCTTGCATCCTTTGACCGACTTTTTCGATTATGAGCTCGATTGAAAGCTTATCTGTTCCTCTTTGAGATGTCATAAATATACTTTACGAAAAGTCATAAGAAATAAAATTTTTTTGATCAAAACTAAAATATCCTCGAAATCATTGAAGAAGAAGTACCTTATCAGACGAAAATATGCCTTATCTAATGAGAGACATTTAAATTTTTTAATTGCATAAATGGGCGGCATTTTATTGAGAATTACTAGTTTTTTACATGGACAAAAAATTCGTTTAATTCTTTCCCATTATATACTAGAATTATAGAAAAGTACTTTGCGAAAAGAATCGGCAGTAGGACGGAATCGCGTTGACCACCGATTAGTTTTTTGCTAATAACTCTTGCATCCTTTGACCGACTTCTTCGACTAAGAGCTCGATGGAAAGCTTATCTGTTCCTCTTTCAGATGGCATTAACATATTTTACGAAAAGTCGTAAGAAATAAACTTTTTTTGATCAAAACTAAAATATCCTCGAAATCATTATCTAATATGAGACATTTAAATTTTTTTAATTGCAGAAATGAGCGGCTTTTTAATCAGAATTAATAGTTTTATAAATGGACAAAAAATTCGTCTAATTTTTTCCCATTAAATACTAGAATTATAGAAAAGTACTTTGCGAAAAGAATCGGCAGTAGGACGGAAACATGTTGGCCACCGATTAGTTTTTTGCTAATAACTCTTGCATCCTTCGACCGACTTCTTCGACTAAGAGCGAAATTGAAAGCTTATCTGTTCCTCTTTCAGATGGCATAAATACATTTTACGAAAAGTCATAAGAAATAAAATTTTTTTGATCAAAACTAAAATGTAAAACGAAAATATGCCTTATTTAATATGAGACATTTAAATTTTTTTAATTGCATAAATGGGTGGCATTTTAGTCAGAATTAATAGTTTTTTACATGGAGAAAAAATTCATTCAATTTTGCCCATTAAATACTAGAATTATAGAAAAGTACTATGCGAAAAGAATCGGCAGTAGGACGGAAACGTGTTGACCTCCGATTAGTTTTTTGCTTATAACTCTTGCATCCTTCGACCGACTTCTTCGACTAAGAGCTCGATGGAAAGCTTATCTGTTCCTCTTTCAGATGGCATTAACTTATTTTACGAAAAGTCATAAGAAATAAAATTTTTTTGATCAAAACAAATATATCCTCGAAATCATTGAAGAAGAAGTACCTAATAAGACGAAAATATGCCTTATCTAATATGAGACATTTAAATTTTTTTAATTGCATAAATGGGCGGCATTTTACTCAGAATTAGTAGTTTTTAACATGGACAAAAAATTCATTTAGTTTTTTCTCATTTAATACTAGAATTAAAGAAAAGTACTTTGCGAAAAGAATCGGCAGTAGGACGGAAACGTGTTGACCACCGATTAGTTTTTTGCTTATAACTCTTGCATTCTTCGACCGACTTCTTCGACTAACAGCTCGATGGAAAGCTTATCTGTTCCTCTTTTTTAGATGGCATCAACATATTTTAGGAAAAGTCGTAAGTAATTAAATTTTTTTTGATCAAAACTAAAATATCCTCGAAATCATTGAAAAAGAAGTACCTTGTAAGACGAAAATATGCCTTATCTAATAAGAGACATTTAAATTTTTTTAATTGCATAAATGAGCGGCTTTTTAATCAGAATTAATAGTTTTTTAAATGGACAAAAAATTCGTTTAATTTTTTCCCATTAAGTACTAGAATTATAGAAAAGTACTTTGCGAAAAGAATCGGCAGTAGGACGGAAACGTGTTGGCCACCGATTAATTTTTTGCTAATTACTCTTGCATCCTTTGACCGACTTCTTCGAATAAGAGCTCGATGGAAAGCTTATCTGTTCCTCTTTCAGATGGTATTAACATATTTTACGAAAAGTCGTAAGAAATAAACTTTTTTTGATCAAAACTAATATATCCTCGAAATCATTGAAGAAGAAGTACCTAATAAGACGAAAATATGCCTTATCTAATAAGAGACATTTAAATTTTTTTAATTGCATAAATGGGCGGCATTTTATTCAGAATTAATAGTTTTTTACATGGACAAAAAATTCGTTTAATTTTTTCCCATTATATACTAGAATTATAGAAAAGTACTTTGCGAAAAGAATCGGCAGAAGGACGGAATCGTGTTGACCACCGATTAGTTTTTTGCTAATAACTCTTGCATCCTTTGACCGACTTCTTCGACTAAGAGCTATATGGAAAGGTTATCTGTTCCTCTTTCAGATGGCATAAATATATTTTACGAAAAGTCGTAAGAAATAAATTTTTTTTGATCAAAACTAAAATATCCTCGAAATAATTGAAGAAGAAGTACCTTATCAGACGAAAATATGCCTTATATAATAAGAGACATTTAAATTTTTTTAATTGCATAAATGGGCGGCATTTTATTTAGCATTAATGGTTTTTTACACGGACATTAAATACTAGTATTATAGAAAAGTACTTTGCGAAAAGAATCGGCAGCAGGACGGAAACGTGTTGACCACCGATTAGTTTTTTGCTAATAACTCTTGCATTCTTCGACCGACTTCTTCGACTAACAGCTCGATGGAAAGCTTATCTGTTCCTCTTTTTTAGATGGCATTAACATATTTTACGAAAAGTCATAAGAAATAAACTTTTTTTGATCAAAACTAAAATATCCTCGAAATCATTGAAGAAGAAGTACCTAATAAGACGAAAATATGCCTTATCTAATAAGAGACATTTAAGTTTTGTTAATTGCATAAATGGGCGGCATTTTATTCAGAATTAATAGTTTTTTACATGGACAAAAAATTCGTTTAATTTTTTCCCATTATATACTAGAATTATAGAAAATTACTTTGCGAAAAGAATCGGCAGTAGGACGGAATCGTGTTGACCACCGATTAGTTTTTTGCTAATAACTCTTGCATCCTTTGACCGACTTCTTCGACTAAGAGCTCGATGGAAAGCTTATCTGTTCCTCTTTCAGATGGCATTAACATATTTTACGAAAAGTCGTAAGAAATAAACTTTTTTTGATCAAGACTAAAATATCCTCGAAATCATTGAAGAAGAAGTACCTAATAAGACGAAAAAATGCCTTATCTAATAAGAAACATTTAAATTTTTTTAATTGCATAAGTGGGCGGCATTTTATTCAGAATTAATAGTTTTTTACGTGGACATAAAATTCGTTTAATTTTTTTGCATTATATACTAGAATTATAGAAAAGTACTTTGCGAAAAGAATCGGCAGTAGGACGGAATCGTGTTGACCACCGATTAGTTTTTTGCTAACAACTCTTGCATCCTTTGACCGACTTTTTCGATTATGAGCTCGATTGAAAGCTTATCTGTTCCTCTTTGAGATGTCATAAATATACTTTACGAAAAGTCATAAGAAATAAAATTTTTTTGATCAAAACTAAAATATCCTCGAAATCATTGAAGAAGAAGTACCTTATCAGACGAAAATATGCCTTATCTAATGAGAGACATTTAAATTTTTTTAATTGCATAAATGGGCGGCATTTTATTGAGAATTACTAGTTTTTTACATGGACAAAAAATTCGTTTAATTCTTTCCCATTATATACTAGAATTATAGAAAAGTACTTTGCGAAAAGAATCGGCAGTAGGACGGAATCGCGTTGACCACCGATTAGTTTTTTGCTAATAACTCTTGCATCCTTTGACCGACTTCTTCGACTAAGAGCTCGATGGAAAGCTTATCTGTTCCTCTTTCAGATGGCATTAACATATTTTACGAAAAGTCGTAAGAAATAAACTTTTTTTGATCAAAACTAAAATATCCTCGAAATCATTATCTAATATGAGACATTTAAATTTTTTTAATTGCAGAAATGAGCGGCTTTTTAATCAGAATTAATAGTTTTATAAATGGACAAAAAATTCGTCTAATTTTTTCCCATTAAATACTAGAATTATAGAAAAGTACTTTGCGAAAAGAATCGGCAGTAGGACGGAAACATGTTGGCCACCGATTAGTTTTTTGCTAATAACTCTTGCATCCTTCGACCGACTTCTTCGACTAAGAGCGAAATTGAAAGCTTATCTGTTCCTCTTTCAGATGGCATAAATACATTTTACGAAAAGTCATAAGAAATAAAATTTTTTTGATCAAAACTAAAATGTAAAACGAAAATATGCCTTATTTAATATGAGACATTTAAATTTTTTTAATTGCATAAATGGGTGGCATTTTAGTCAGAATTAATAGTTTTTTACATGGAGAAAAAATTCATTCAATTTTGCCCATTAAATACTAGAATTATAGAAAAGTACTATGCGAAAAGAATCGGCAGTAGGACGGAAACGTGTTGACCTCCGATTAGTTTTTTGCTTATAACTCTTGCATCCTTCGACCGACTTCTTCGACTAAGAGCTCGATGGAAAGCTTATCTGTTCCTCTTTCAGATGGCATTAACTTATTTTACGAAAAGTCATAAGAAATAAAATTTTTTTGATCAAAACAAATATATCCTCGAAATCATTGAAGAAGAAGTACCTAATAAGACGAAAATATGCCTTATCTAATATGAGACATTTAAATTTTTTTAATTGCATAAATGGGCGGCATTTTATTCAGAATTAATGGTTTTTTACATGGACAAAAAATTCATTTAGTTTTTTCTCATTTAATACTAGAATTAAAGAAAAGTACTTTGCGATAAGAATCGGCAGTAGGACGGAAACGTGTTGACCACCGATTAGTTTTTTGCTAATAACTCTTGCATCCTTTGACCGACTTCTTCGACTAAGAGCTATATGGAAAGGTTATCTGTTCCTCTTTCAGATGGCATAAATATATTTTACGAAAAGTCGTAAGAAATAAATTTTTTTTGATCAAAACTAAAATATCCTCGAAATAATTGAAGAAGAAGTACCTTATCAGACGAAAATATGCCTTATATAATAAGAGACATTTAAATTTTTTTAATTGCATAAATGGGCGGCATTTTATTTAGCATTAATGGTTTTTTACACGGACATTAAATACTAGTATTATAGAAAAGTACTTTGCGAAAAGAATCGGCAGCAGGACGGAAACGTGTTGACCACCGATTAGTTTTTTGCTAATAACTCTTGCATTCTTCGACCGACTTCTTCGACTAACAGCTCGATGGAAAGCTTATCTGTTCCTCTTTTTTAGATGGCATTAACATATTTTACGAAAAGTCATAAGAAATAAACTTTTTTTGATCAAAACTAAAATATCCTCGAAATCATTGAAGAAGAAGTACCTAATAAGACGAAAATATGCCTTATCTAATAAGAGACATTTAAGTTTTTTTAATTGCATAAATGGGCGGCATTTTATTCAGAATTAATAGTTTTTTACATGGACAAAAAATTCGTTTAATTTTTTCCCATTATATACTAGAACTATAGAAAATTACTTTGCGAAAAGAATCGGCAGTAGGACGGAATCGTGTTGACCACCGATTAGTTTTTTGCTAATAACTCTTGCATCCTTTGAATGACTTCTTCGACTAAGAGCTCGATGGAAAGCTTATCTGTTCCTCTTTCAGATGGCATTAACATATTTTACGAAAAGTCGTAAGAAATAAGCTTTTTTTGATCAAAACTAATATATCCTCGAAATCATTGAAGAAGAAGTACCTAATAAGACGAAAATATGCCTTATCTAATAAGAGACATTTAAATTTTTTTAATTGCATAAATGGGCGGCATTTTATTCAGAATTAATAGTTTTTTACATGGACAAAAAATTCGTTTAATTCTTTCCCATTATATACTAGAATTATAGAAAAGTACTTTGCGAAAAGAATCGGCAGTAGGACGGAATCGTGTTGACCACCGATTAGTTTTTTGCTAACAACTCTTGCATCCTTTGACCGACTTTTTCGATTATGAGCTCGATTGAAAGCTTATCTGTTCCTCTTTCAGATGTCATAAATATACTTTACGAAAAGTCATAAGAAATAAAATTTTTTTGATCAAAACTAAAATATCATCGAAATCATTGAAGAAGAAGTACCTTATCAGACGAAAATATGCCTTATCTAATGAGAGACATTTAAATTTTTTTAATTGCATAAATGGGCGGCATTTTATTCAGAATTAATGGTTTTTTACATGGACAAAAAATTCATTTAGTTTTTTCTCATTTAATACTAGAATTAAAGAAAAGTACTTTGCGAAAAGAATCGGCAGTAGGACGGAAACGTGTTGCCCACCGATTAGTTTTTTGCTAATAACTTTTGCATCCTTCGACCGACTTCTTCGACTAAGAGCTCGATGGAAAGCTTATCTGTTCCTCTTTCAGATGGCGTTAACATATTTTACGAAAAGTCGTAAGAAATCAACTTTTTTGATCAAAACTAAAATATCCTCGAAATCATTGAAGAAGAAGTACCTAATCAGACGAAAATATGCTTTATCTAATAAGAGACATTTAAATTTTTTTAATTGCATAAATGGGCGGCTTTTTATTCAGCATTAATGGTTTTTTACATGGACAAAAAATTCGTTTAATTTTTTCCCATTAAATACTAGAATTATAGAAAAGTACTTTGCGAAAAGAATCGGCAGTAGGACGGAAACGTGTTGACCTCCGATTAGTTTTTTGCTTATAACTCTTGCATCCTTCGACCGACTTCTTCGACTAAGAGCTCGATGGAAAGCTTATCTGTTCCTCTTTCAGATGGCATTAACTTATTTTACGAAAAGTCATAAGAAATAAAATTTTTTTGATCAAAACTAATATATCCTCGAAATCATTGAAGAAGAAGTACCTAATAAGACGAAAATATGCCTTATCTAATATGAGACATTTAAATTTTTTTAATTGCATAAATGGGCGGCATTTTATTCAGAATTAATGGTTTTTTACATGGACAAAAAATTCATTTAGTTTTTTCTCATTTAATACTAGAATTAAAGAAAAGTACTTTGCGAAAAGAATCGGCAGTAGGACGGAAACGTGTTGACCACCGATTAGTTTTTTGCTAATAACTCTTGCATTCTTCGACCGACTTCTTCGACTAACAGCTCGATGGAAAGCTTATCTGTTCCTCTTTTTTAGATGGCATCAACATATTTTAGGAAAAGTCGTAAGTAATTAAATTTTTTTTGATCAAAACTAAAATATCCTCGAAATCATTGAAAAAGAAGTACCTTGTAAGACGAAAATATGCCTTATCTAATAAGAGACATTTAAATTTTTTTAATTGCATAAATGAGCGGCTTTTTAATCAGAATTAATAGTTTTTTAAATGGACAAAAAATTCATTTAATTTTTTCCCATTAAGTACTAGAATTATAGAAAAGTACTTTGCGAAAAGAATCGGCAGTAGGACGGAAACGTGTTGGCCACCGATTAATTTTTTGCTAATTACTCTTGCATCCTTTGACCGACTTCTTCGAATAAGAGCTCGATGGAAAGCTTATCTGTTCCTCTTTCAGATGGTATTAACATATTTTACGAAAAGTCGTAAGAAATAAACTTTTTTTGATCAAAACTAATATATCCTCGAAATCATTGAAGAAGAAGTACCTAATAAGACGAAAATATGCCTTATCTAATAAGAGACATTTAAATTTTTTTAATTGCATAAATGGGCGGCATTTTATTCAGAATTAATAGTTTTTTTCATGGACAAAAAATTCGTTTAATTTTTTCCCATTATATACTAGAATTATAGAAAAGTACTTTGCGAAAAGAATCGGCAGAAGGACGGAATCGTGTTGACCACCGATTAGTTTTTTGCTAATAACTCTTGCATCCTTTGACCGACTTCTTCGGCTAAGAGCTATATGGAAAGGTTATCTGTTCCTCTTTCAGATGGCATAAATATATTTTACGAAAAGTCGTAAGAAATAAATTTTTTTTGATCAAAACTAAAATATCCTCGAAATAACTGAAGAAGAAGTACCTTATCAGACGAAAATATGCCTTATATAATAAGAGACATTTAAATTTTTTTAATTGCATAAATGGGCGGCATTTTATTTAGCATTAATGGTTTTTTACACGGACATTAAATACTAGTATTATAGAAAAGTACTTTGCGAAAAGAATCGGCAGCAGGACGGAAACGTGTTGACCACCGATTAGTTTTTTGCTAATAACTCTTGCATTCTTCGACCGACTTCTTCGACTAACAGCTCGATGGAAAGCTTATCTGTTCCTCTTTTTTAGATGGCATTAACATATTTTACGAAAAGTCATAAGAAATAAACTTTTTTTGATCAAAACTAAAATATCCTCGAAATCATTGAAGAAGAAGTACCTAATAAGACGAAAATATGCCTTATCTAATAAGAGACATTTAAGTTTTGTTAATTGCATAAATGGGCGGCATTTTATTCAGAATTAATAGTTTTTTACATGGACAAAAAATTCGTTTAATTTTTTCCCATTATATACTAGAATTATAGAAAATTACTTTGCGAAAAGAATCGGCAGTAGGACGGAATCGTGTTGACCACCGATTAGTTTTTTGCTAATAACTCTTGCATCCTTTGACCGACTTCTTCGACTAAGAGCTCGATGGAAAGCTTATCTGTTCCTCTTTCAGATGGCATTAACATATTTTACGAAAAGTCGTAAGAAATAAACTTTTTTTGATCAAGACTAAAATATCCTCGAAATCATTGAAGAAGAAGTACCTAATAAGACGAAAAAATGCCTTATCTAATAAGAAACATTTAAATTTTTTTAATTGCATAAGTGGGCGGCATTTTATTCAGAATTAATAGATTTTTACGTGGACATAAAATTCGTTTAATTTTTTTGCATTATATACTAGAATTATAGAAAAGTACTTTGCGAAAAGAATCGGCAGTAGGACGGAATCGTGTTGACCACCGATTAGTTTTTTGCTAACAACTCTTGCATCCTTTGACCGACTTTTTCGATTATGAGCTCGATTGAAAGCTTATCTGTTCCTCTTTGAGATGTCATAAATATACTTTACGAAAAGTCATAAGAAATAAAATTTTTTTGATCAAAACTACAATATCCTCGAAATCATTGAAGAAGAAGTACCTTATCAGACGAAAATATGCCTTATCTAATGAGAGACATTTAAATTTTTTTAATTGCATAAATGGGCGGCATTTTATTGAGAATTACTAGTTTTTTACATGGACAAAAAATTCGTTTAATTCTTTCCCATTATATACTAGAATTATAGAAAAGTACTTTGCGAAAAGAATCGGCAGTAGGACGGAATCGTGTTGACCACCGATTAGTTTTTTGCTAATAACTCTTGCATCCTTTGACCGACTTATTCGACTAAGAGCTCGATGGAAAGCTTATCTGTTCCTCTTTCAGATGGCATTAACATATTTTACGAAAAGTCGTAAGAAATAAACTTTTTTTGATCAAAACTAAAATATCCTCGAAATCATTATCTAATATGAGACATTTAAATTTTTTTAATTGCAGAAATGAGCGGCTTTTTAATCAGAATTAATAGTTTTATAAATGGACAAAAAATTCGTCTAATTTTTTCCCATTAAATACTAGAATTATAGAAAAGTACTTTGCGAAAAGAATCGGCAGTAGGACGGAAACATGTTGGCCACCGATTAGTTTTTTGCTAATAACTCTTGCATCCTTCGACCGACTTCTTCGACTAAGAGCGAAATTGAAAGCTTATCTGTTCCTCTTTCAGATGGCATAAATACATTTTACGAAAAGTCATAAGAAATAAAATTTTTTTGATCAAAACTAAAATGTAAAACGAAAATATGCCTTATTTAATATGAGACATTTAAATTTTTTTAATTGCATAAATGGGTGGCATTTTAGTCAGAATTAATAGTTTTTTACATGGAGAAAAAATTCATTCAATTTTTTCCCATTAAATACTAGAATTATAGAAAAGTACTATGCGAAAAGAATCGGCAGTAGGACGGAAACGTGTTGACCTCCGATTAGTTTTTTGCTTATAACTCTTGCATCCTTCGACCGACTTCTTCGACTAAGAGCTCGATGGAAAGCTTATCTGTTCCTCTTTCAGATGGCATTAACTTATTTTACGAAAAGTCATAAGAAATAAAATTTTTTTGATCAAAACAAATATATCCTCGAAATCATTGAAGAAGAAGTACCTAATAAGACGAAAATATGCCTTATCTAATATGAGACATTTAAATTTTTTTAATTGCATAAATGGGCGGCATTTTATTCAGAATTAATGGTTTTTTACATGGACAAAAAATTCATTTAGTTTTTTCTCATTTAATACTAGAATTAAAGAAAAGTACTTTGCGAAAAGAATCGGCAGTAGGACGGAAACGTGTTGACCACCGATTAGTTTTTTGCTAATAACTCTTGCATCCTTTGACCGACTTCTTCGACTAAGAGCTATATGGAAAGGTTATCTGTTCCTCTTTCAGATGGCATAAATATATTTTACGAAAAGTCGTAAGAAATAAATTTTTTTTGATCAAAACTAAAATATCCTCGAAATAATTGAAGAAGAAGTACCTTATCAGACGAAAATATGCCTTATATAATAAGAGACATTTAAATTTTTTTAATTGCATAAATGGGCGGCATTTTATTTAGCATTAATGGTTTTTTACACGGACATTAAATACTAGTATTATAGAAAAGTACTTTGCGAAAAGAATCGGCAGCAGGACGGAAACGTGTTGACCACCGATTAGTTTTTTGCTAATAACTCTTGCATTCTTCGACCGACTTCTTCGACTAACAGCTCGATGGAAAGCTTATCTGTTCCTCTTTTTTAGATGGCATTAACATATTTTACGAAAAGTCATAAGAAATAAACTTTTTTTGATCAAAACTAAAATATCCTCGAAATCATTGAAGAAGAAGTACCTAATAAGACGAAAATATGCCTTATCTAATAAGAGACATTTAAGTTTTCTTAATTGCATAAATGGGCGGCATTTTATTCAGAATTAATAGTTTTTTACATGGACAAAAAATTCGTTTAATTTTTTCCCCATTATATACTAGAATTATAGAAAATTACTTTGCGAAAAGAATCGGCAGTAGGACGGAATCGTGTTGACCACCGATTAGTTTTTTGCTAATAACTCTTGCATCCTTTGACCGACTTCTTCGACTAAGAGCTCGATGGAAAGCTTATCTGTTCCTCTTTCAGATGGCATTAACATATTTTACGAAAAGTCGTAAGAAATAAGCTTTTTTTGATCAAAACTAATATATCCTCGAAATCATTGAAGAAGAAGTACCTAATAAGACGAAAATATGCCTTATCTAATAAGAGACATTTAAATTTTTTTAATTGCATAAATGGGCGGCATTTTATTCAGAATTAATAGTTTTTTACATGGACAAAAAATTCGTTTAATTCTTTCCCATTATATACTAGAATTATAGAAAAGTACTTTGCGAAAAGAATCGGCAGTAGGACGGAATCGTGTTGACCACCGATTAGTTTTTTGCTAATAACTCTTGCATCCTTTGACCGACTTCTTCGACTAAGAGCTCGATGGAAAGCTTATCTGTTCCTCTTTCAGATGGCATTAACATATTTTACGAAAAGTCGTAAGAAATAAACTTTTTTTGATCAAGACTAAAATATCCTCGAAATCATTGAAGAAGAAGTACCTAATAAGACGAAAAAATGCCTTATCTAATAAGAAACATTTAAATTTTTTTAATTGCATAAGTGGGCGGCATTTTATTCAGAATTAATAGATTTTTACGTGGACATAAAATTCGTTTAATTTTTTTGCATTATATACTAGAATTATAGAAAAGTACTTTGCGAAAAGAATCGGCAGTAGGACGGAATCGTGTTGACCACCGATTAGTTTTTTGCTAACAACTCTTGCATCCTTTGACCGACTTTTTCGATTATGAGCTCGATTGAAAGCTTATCTGTTCCTCTTTGAGATGTCATAAATATACTTTACGAAAAGTCATAAGAAATAAAATTTTTTTGATCAAAACTACAATATCCTCGAAATCATTGAAGAAGAAGTACCTTATCAGACGAAAATATGCCTTATCTAATGAGAGACATTTAAATTTTTTTAATTGCATAAATGGGCGGCATTTTATTGAGAATTACTAGTTTTTTACATGGACAAAAAATTCGTTTAATTCTTTCCCATTATATACTAGAATTATAGAAAAGTACTTTGCGAAAAGAATCGGCAGTAGGACGGAATCGTGTTGACCACCGATTAGTTTTTTGCTAATAACTCTTGCATCCTTTGACCGACTTATTCGACTAAGAGCTCGATGGAAAGCTTATCTGTTCCTCTTTCAGATGGCATTAACATATTTTACGAAAAGTCGTAAGAAATAAACTTTTTTTGATCAAAACTAAAATATCCTCGAAATCATTATCTAATATGAGACATTTAAATTTTTTTAATTGCAGAAATGAGCGGCTTTTTAATCAGAATTAATAGTTTTATAAATGGACAAAAAATTCGTCTAATTTTTTCCCATTAAATACTAGAATTATAGAAAAGTACTTTGCGAAAAGAATCGGCAGTAGGACGGAAACATGTTGGCCACCGATTAGTTTTTTGCTAATAACTCTTGCATCCTTCGACCGACTTCTTCGACTAAGAGCGAAATTGAAAGCTTATCTGTTCCTCTTTCAGATGGCATAAATACATTTTACGAAAAGTCATAAGAAATAAAATTTTTTTGATCAAAACTAAAATGTAAAACGAAAATATGCCTTATTTAATATGAGACATTTAAATTTTTTTAATTGCATAAATGGGTGGCATTTTAGTCAGAATTAATAGTTTTTTACATGGAGAAAAAATTCATTCAATTTTTTCCCATTAAATACTAGAATTATAGAAAAGTACTATGCGAAAAGAATCGGCAGTAGGACGGAAACGTGTTGACCTCCGATTAGTTTTTTGCTTATAACTCTTGCATCCTTCGACCGACTTCTTCGACTAAGAGCTCGATGGAAAGCTTATCTGTTCCTCTTTCAGATGGCATTAACTTATTTTACGAAAAGTCATAAGAAATAAAATTTTTTTGATCAAAACAAATATATCCTCGAAATCATTGAAGAAGAAGTACCTAATAAGACGAAAATATGCCTTATCTAATATGAGACATTTAAATTTTTTTAATTGCATAAATGGGCGGCATTTTATTCAGAATTAATGGTTTTTTACATGGACAAAAAATTCATTTAGTTTTTTCTCATTTAATACTAGAATTAAAGAAAAGTACTTTGCGAAAAGAATCGGCAGTAGGACGGAAACGTGTTGACCACCGATTAGTTTTTTGCTAATAACTCTTGCATCCTTTGACCGACTTCTTCGACTAAGAGCTATATGGAAAGGTTATCTGTTCCTCTTTCAGATGGCATAAATATATTTTACGAAAAGTCGTAAGAAATAAATTTTTTTTGATCAAAACTAAAATATCCTCGAATTAATTGAAGAAGAAGTACCTTATCAGACGAAAATATGCCTTATATAATAAGAGACATTTAAATTTTTTTAATTGCATAAATGGGCGGCATTTTATTTAGCATTAATGGTTTTTTACACGGACATTAAATACTAGTATTATAGAAAAGTACTTTGCGAAAAGAATCGGCAGCAGGACGGAAACGTGTTGACCACCGATTAGTTTTTTGCTAATAACTCTTGCATTCTTCGACCGACTTCTTCGACTAACAGCTCGATGGAAAGCTTATCTGTTCCTCTTTTTTAGATGGCATTAACATATTTTACGAAAAGTCATAAGAAATAAACTTTTTTTGATCAAAACTAAAATATCCTCGAAATCATTGAAGAAGAAGTACCTAATAAGACGAAAATATGCCTTATCTAATAAGAGACATTTAAGTTTTCTTAATTGCATAAATGGGCGGCATTTTATTCAGAATTAATAGTTTTTTACATGGACAAAAAATTCGTTTAATTTTTTCCCCATTATATACTAGAATTATAGAAAATTACTTTGCGAAAAGAATCGGCAGTAGGACGGAATCGTGTTGACCACCGATTAGTTTTTTGCTAATAACTCTTGCATCCTTTGACCGACTTCTTCGACTAAGAGCTCGATGGAAAGCTTATCTGTTCCTCTTTCAGATGGCATTAACATATTTTACGAAAAGTCTTAAGAAATAAGCTTTTTTTGATCAAAACTAATATATCCTCGAAATCATTGAAGAAGAAGTACCTAATAAGACGAAAATATGCCTTATCTAATAAGAGACATTTAAATTTTTTTAATTGCATAAATGGGCGGCATTTTATTCAGAATTAATAGTTTTTTACATGGACAAAAAATTCGTTTAATTCTTTCCCATTATATACTAGAATTATAGAAAAGTACTTTGCGAAAAGAATCGGCAGTAGGACGGAATCGTGTTGACCACCGATTAGTTTTTTGCTAACAACTCTTGCATCCTTTGACCGACTTTTTCGATTATGAGCTCGATTGAAAGCTTATCTGTTCCTCTTTCAGATGTCATAAATATACTTTACGAAAAGTCATAAGAAATAAAATTTTTTTGATCAAAACTAAAATATCATCGAAATCATTGAAGAAGAAGTACCTTATCAGACGAAAATATGCCTTATCTAATGAGAGACATTTAAATTTTTTTAATTGCATAAATGGGCGGCATTTTATTCAGAATTAATGGTTTTTTACATGGACAAAAAATTCATTTAGTTTTTTCTCATTTAATACTAGAATTAAAGAAAAGTACTTTGCGAAAAGAATCGGCAGTAGGACGGAAACGTGTTGACCACCGATTAGTTTTTTGCTAATAACTCTTGCATCCTTTGACCGACTTCTTCGACTAAGAGCTCGATGGAAAGCTTATCTGTTCCTCTTTCAGATGGCATTAACATATTTTACGAAAAGTCGTAAGAAATAAACTTTTTTTGATCAAAACTAAAATATCCTCGAAATCATTATCTAATATGAGACATTTAAATTTTTTTAATTGCAGAAATGAGCGGCTTTTTAATCAGAATTAATAGTTTTATAAATGGACAAAAAATTCGTCTAATTTTTTCCCATTAAATACTAGAATTATAGAAAAGTACTTTGCGAAAAGAATCGGCAGTAGGACGGAAACATGTTGGCCACCGATTAGTTTTTTGCTAATAACTCTTGCATCCTTCGACCGACTTCTTCGACTAAGAGCGAAATTGAAAGCTTATCTTTCCTCTTTCAGATGGCATAAATACATTTTACGAAAAGTCATAAGAAATAAAATTTTTTTGATCAAAACTAAAATGTAAGACGAAAATATGCCTTATTTAATATGAGACATTTAAATTTTTTTAATTGCATAAATGGGCGGCATTTTATTCAGAATTAATAGTTTTTTACATGGACAAAAAATTCGTTTCATTTTTTCCCATTTTATACTAGAATTATAGAAAAGTACTTTGCGAAAAGAATCGGCAGGAGGACGGAAACGTGTTGGCCACCGATTAGTTTTTTGCTAATAACTCTTGCATCCTTCGACCGACTTCTTCGACTTAGAGCGAAATTGAAAGCTTATCTGTTCTTCTTTCAGATGGCATAAATATATTTTACGAAAAGTCGTAAGAAATAAATTTTTTTTGATCAAAACTAAAATATCCTTGAAATCATTGAAGAAGAAATAACTTATCAGACGAAAATATGCCTTATCTAATAAGAGACATTTAAATTTTTTTAATTGCATAAATGGGCGGCATTTTATTTAGCATTAATGGTTTTTTACACGGACATTAAATACTAGAAATATAGAAAAGTACTTTGCGAAAAGAATCGGCAGTAGGACGGAAACGTGTTGGCCACCGATTAGTTTTTTGCTAATAACTCTTGCATCCTTCGACCGACTTCTTCGACTAAGAGCGAAATTGAAAGCTTATTTGTTCTTCTTTCAGATGGCATAAATACATTTTACGAAAAGTCATATGAAATAAAATTTTTTTGATCAAAACTAAAATATAAGACTAAAATATGCCTTATCTAATAAGAGACATTGAAATTTTTTTAATTGCATAAATGTGCGGCATTTTATTCGGAATAAATAGTTTTTTACATGGACAAAAAATTCGTTTAATTTTTTCCCATTAAATACTAGAATTATAGAAAAGTACTTTGCGAAAAGAATCGGCAGTAGGACGGAAATGTGTTGACCACCGATAAGTTTCTTACTAATAACTCTTGCATCCTTCGACCGACTTCTTCGACTTAGAGCTCGATGGAAAGCTCATCTGTTTCTCTTTCAGTTGGCATTAATATATTTTACGAAAAGTCATATGAAATAAAATTTTTTTGATCAAATCTAAAATATCCTCGAAATCATTGAAAAAGAAGTAGCTTATCAGACGAAAATATGCCTTATCTAATAAGAGACATTTACATTTTTTAATTGCATAAATGGGTGGCATTCTATTCAGAACTAATAGTTTTTTACATGGACAAAAAATTTGTTTAATTTTTTCCCATTAAATACTAGAATTATAGAAAAGTACTTTGCGAAAAGAATCGGCAGTACGATGGAAACGTGTTGACCAGCGATTATTTTTTTGCTAATAACTCTTGCATCCTTCGACCGACTTCTTCGACTAAGAGCTCGATGGAAAGCTTATCTGTTCCTCTTTCAGATGGCATTAACATATTTTACGAAAAGTCATAAGAAATCAATTTTTTTTGATCAAAACTATAATATCCTCGAAATCATTGAAAAAGAAGTACCTTATCAGACGAAAATATGCCTTATCTAATAAGAGACATTTAAATTTTTTTAATTGCATAAATGGGCGATATTTTATTCAGACTTAATAGTTTTTACATGGACAAAAAATTCATTTAATTTTTTCCTATTAAATACTAGAATTAAAGAAAAGTACTTTGCGAAAAGAATCGGCAGTAGGACGGAAACGTGTCGACCACCGATAAGTTTTTTGCTAATATCTCTTGCATCCTTTTACCGACTTCTTCGACTAAGAGCTCGATGGAAAGCTTATCTGTTCCTCTTTCAGATGGCATTAACATATTTTACGAAAAGTCATAAGAAATCAATTTTTTTTGATCAAAACTATAATATCCTCGAAATCATTGAAAAAGAAGTACCTTATCAGACGAAAATATGCCTTATCTAATAAGAGACTTTTAAATTTTTATACTTTTCACTTATGTGAAATAGTATATTAACTTTGCCACGGAGTTTGTAACAGATCGAAATATTAATTTCCGACTATATAAAGTATATATATTCTTGATCAGGACGACAAGACGAGTTGATTTAGCCATGTCCGTCTGTCCGTCTGTCTGTCTGTCTGTCTGTCTGTCTGTCTGTCTGTCTGTATGTATGCAAACTAGTCCCTCAGTTTTGAAGCTATCGAGCTGAAACTTTGCACAGAGTCTTAGAATTTATTACGATGAATCATTCGTCAGAACCAGCATGATCGGATTATTGGAACAGGTAGCTCCCATACGAAAAGAAGAAGAAAAGTGAACAAAACTTGAATCGTTGTATGGAAAACTTTTTTGTTTTGTACAATAGAGTGCTGAAATTTTAAACATAGTAGTTTTACATGGTCCGACTACATGCCTGAAAGTTTCATTGAGATTGGACATCTGGAACTGGTAGCTCCCATACAAAATGAAGAAGAGGAAGAGAAGCCATATTCACGTCGTTGTATGGAAAACTTTTTTGTTTCTTAACCAATTGACTTGAAATTTTAAAGTTATGTTCTTAGGGAGGAATGAAAACTATTTTGACCAAAAGTGGGCGTAACCACGCGTAGCCACGCCCACTTATACCGAAAATTTACCCGTTGTATGGAAAACTTTTTTGTTTTTTAACCAATTGACTTGAAACTTTACAGTTATGTTCTTAGAGAGGAATGAAAACTATTTTGATCAAAAGTGGGCGTGGCCACGCCCACTTATAGCTTAACTTGACCCTTTGTATGGAAAACTTTCTTGTTTTTTAACCAATTGACTTGAAACTTTACAGTTATGTTCTTAGGGAGGAATGAAAACTACTTTAACCAAAAGTGGGCGTAGCCACGCCTACTTATAGCGAAAATTGACACTTTGTATGGAAAACTTTTTTGTTTTTTAACCAATTGACTTGAAACTTTACAGTTATGTTCTTAGAGAGGAATGAAAACTATTTTGACCAAAAGTGGGCGTAGCCACGCCTACTTATAGCGAAAATTGACCCGTTGTATGGAAAACTTTTTTGTTTTTTAACCAATTGACTTGAAACTTTGCAGTTATGCTCTTAGGGAGGAATGAAAACTATTTTGATCAAAAGTGGGCGTGGCCACGCCCTTTTATAGCGAAAATTGACCCTTTGTATGGAAAACTTTTTTGTTTTTTAACCAATTGACTTGAAACTTTACAGTTATGTTCTTAGGGAGGAATAAAAACTATTTTAACCAAATGTGGGCATGGCTACGCCCACTTATCGCAAAACTTGAACCGTTGTATGGAAAAATTTTTTGTTTTTTAACGAATTGACTTGAAACATTACAGTTATGTTGTTAGGGATGCATGAAAACTATTCATTTAGTTTTTTTTATAGTGACACAAAGTGAAAAGTATTATAGCTTCAGCCTTGCTGAAGATAGCGTCCTTACTGGTTGCTAATAACTCTTGCATCCTTCGACCGACTTTTTCGACGAAGAGGTCGATGGAAAGCTTATACGTTCTTCTTTCAGATGACATTAAGATATTTTACGAAAAGTCATAAGAAATAAAATTTTTTTGATCAAAACTAAAATATCCTCGAAATCATTGATGAAGAAGTACCTTTTCAGACGAAAATATGCATTATCTAATAAGAGACATTAAAATTTTTATACTTTTCACTTATGGGAAATAGTATATTAACTTTGTCACGGAGTTTGTAACAGATCGAAATATTAATTTCCGACTATATAAAGTATATATATTCTTGATCAGGACGACAAGACGAGTTGATTTAGCCATGTCCGTCTGTCCGTCTGTCTGTCTTTCTGTCTGTCTGTATGTATGCAAACTAGTCCCTCAGTTTTGAAGCTATCGAGCTGAAACTTTGCACAGAGTCTTAGAATTCATTACGATGAATCATTCATCGGAACCAGCATGATCGGATTATTGGAACAGGTAGCTCCCATACGAAAAGAAGAAGAAAAGTGAACAAAACTTGAATCGTTGTATGGAAAACTTTTTCTTTTTGTACAATAGAGTGCTGAAATTTTAAACATAGTAGTTTTACATGGTCTGACTACATGCCTGAAAGTTTCATTGAGATTGGACATCTGGAACTGGTAGCTCCCATACAAAATGAAGAAGAGGAAGAGAAGCCATATTCACGACGTTGTATGGAAAACTTTTTTGTTTTTTAACCAATTGACTTGAAACTTTGCAGTTATGCTCTTAGGGAGGAATGAAAACTATTTTGATCAAAAGTGGGCATGGCCACACCCACTTATTGCTTAACTTGACCCTTTGTATGGAAAACTTTTTGGTTTTTTAATCAATTGACTTGAAACTTTACAGTTATGTTCTTAGGGAGGAATGAAAACTATTTTGACGAAAAGTGGGCGTAGCCACGCCCTTTTATAGCGAAAATTGACCCTTTGTATGGAAAACTTTTTTGTTTTTTAACCAATTGACTTAAAATTTTACAGTTATGTTCCTAGAGAGGAATGAAAACTATTTTGACCAAAAGTGGGCGTAGCCACGCCTACTTATAGCAAAAATTGACCCGTTGTATGGAAAACTTTTTTGTTTTTTAACCAATTGACTTGAAACTTTGCAGTTATGCTCTTAGGGAGGAATGAAAACTATTTTGATCAAAAGTGGGCGTGGCCACGCCCTTTTATTGCGAAAATTGACCCTTTGTATGGAAAACTTTTTTGTTTTTTAACCAATTGACTAGAAACATTACTTTTATGTTCTTAGGGAGGAATAAAAACTATTTTGACCAAATGTGGGCATGGCTACGCCCACTTATCGCAAAACTTGAACAGTTATATGGAAAAGTTTTTTGTTTTTTAACGAATTGACTTGAAACGTTACAGTTATGTTGTTAGGGAGGCATGAAAACTATTCATTTAGTTTTTTTTATAGTGACACAAAGTGAAAAGTATTATAGCTTCAGCCTTGCTGAAGATAGCGTCCTTACTGGTTTTAATTGCATAAATGGGTGGCATTTAATTAAGAAATAATAGTGTTTTACATGGATAAAAAATTCGTTTAATTTTTTCCCATTAAATACTGGAATTATAGAAAAGTACTTTGCGAAAAGAATCGGCAGTAGGACTGAAACGTGTCGACCACCGATAAGTTTTTTGCTAATATCTCTCGCATCCTTCGACCGACTTCTTCGACTAAGAGCTCGATGGAAAGCTTATCTGTTCCTCTTTCAGTTGGCATTAACATTTTTTACGAAAAGTCGTAAGAAATAAAATTGTTTTGATCAAAACTAAAATATCCTCGAAATCATTGAAGAAGAAGTACTTTTTCAGACGAAAATATGCCTTATCTAATAAGAGACTTTTAAATTTTTTTAATTGCATAAATGGGTGGCATTTTATTCAGAAATAATAGTTTTTTACATGGACAAAAAATCCGTTTAATTTTTCCCATAAAATACTAGAATTATAGAAAAGTACTATGCGAAAAGAATCGGCAGTAGGGCGGAATCGTGTCGACCACCGATTAGTTTTTTGCTAATAACTCTTGTATCCTTCGACCGACTTCTTCGACTAAGAGCTCGATGGAAAGCTTATCTGTTCCTCTTTCAGTTGGCATTAACATTTTTTACGAAAAGTCGTAAGAAATAAAATTGTTTTGATCAAAACTAAAATATCCTCGAAATCATTGAAGAAGAAGTACCTTAAGAAATAAAATTTTTTTGATCGAAACTAAAATGTCCTCGAAATCATTGAAAAAGAAGTACCTTATCAGACGAAAATATGCCTTATCTAATAAGAGACATTTAAATTTTTTTAATTGCATAAATGGGTGGCATTTTATTCAGAATTAATAGTTTTTTTACATGGACAGCAAATTCGTTTAATTTTTTCCCATTAAATACTATAATTATAGAAAAGTACTTTGCGAAAAGAATCGGCAGTAGGACGGAAACGTGTTGACCACCGATTAGTTTTTTGCTAATAACTCTTTCATTCTTCGACCGACTTATTCGACTAAGAGCTCGATGGAAAGCTTATCTGTTCCTTTTTCAGATGGCATAAATATATTTTACGAAAAGTCATAAGAAATAAGATTTTTTTGATCAAATCTAAAATATCATCGAAATTAATGAGAAAGAAGTACCTTATCAGACGAAAATATGCCTTATCTAATAAGAGACATTTAAATTTTTTTAATTACATAAATGAGCGGCTTTTTAATCAGAATTAATAGTTTTTTAAGTGGACAAAAAATTCGTTTAATTTTTTCCCATTAAATACTAGAATTATAGAAAAGTACTTTGCGAAAAGAATCGGCAGTAGGACGGAATCGTGTTGACCACCGATTAGTTTTTTGCTAATAACTCTTGCATCCTTCAACCGACTTCTTTGAATAAGAGCTCGATGGAAAGCTTATCTGTTTCTCTTTCAAATGGCATTAACTATTTTACGAAAAGTCGTAAGAATTAAAATTTTTTTGATCAAAACTAAAATATCCTCGAAATCATTGAAGAAGAACTACCTTATCTACCGAAAATATGCCTTATCTAATAAGAGACATTTAAATTTTTTTAATTGCATAAATGGGCGGTATTTTATTCAGAATTTATAGTTTTTACATGGACAAAAAATTCGTTTAATTTTTTCCCATTAAATACTAGAATTATAGAAAAGTACTTTGCGAAAAGAATCGGCAGTAGGACGGAAACGTGTTGACCACCGATTAGTTTTTTGCTAATAACTCTTTCATTCTTCGACCGACTTATTCGACTAAGAGCTCGATGGAAAGCTTATCTGTTCCTTTTTCAGATGGCATAAATATATTTTACGAAAAGTCATAAGAAATAAGATTTTTTTGATCAAATCTAAAATATCCTCGAAATCATTGAGAAAGAAGTACCTTATGAGACGAAAATATGCCTTATCTAATAAGAGACATTTAAATTTTTTTAATTACATAAATGAGCGGCTTTTTAATCAGAATTAATAGTTTTTTAAGTGGACAAAAAATTCGTTTAATTTTTTCCCATTAAATACTAGAATTATAGAAAAGTACTTTGCGAAAAGAATCGGCAGTAGGACGGAAACGTGTTGGCCACCGATTAGTTTTTTGCTAATTACTCTTGCATCCTTGGACCGCCTTCTTCGAATAAGAGCTCGATGGAAAGCTTATCTGTTCCTCTTTCAGATGGCATAAATATATTTTACGAAAAGTCGTAAGAAACAAATTTTTTTTGATCAAAACTAAAATATCCTCGAAATCATTGAAGAAGAACTACCTTATCAGACGAAAATATGCCTTATCTAATAAGAGACATTTAAATTTTTTTAATTGCATAAATGGGCGGCATTTTATTCAGCATTAATGGTTTTTTACCTGGACAAAAAATTCGTTTAATTTTTTCCCATTAAATAGTAGAATTATAGAAAAGTACTCTGCGAAAAGAATCGGCAGTGGGACGGAAACGTGTTGACCACCGATTAGTTTTTTGTTGATCACTCTTGCATCCTTCGACCGACTTCTTCGACTAAGAGCTCGATGGAAAGCTTATCTGTTCCTCTTTCAGATGGCATAAATATATTTTACGAAAAATCATAAGAAATAAAATTGTTTTGATCAAAACTAAAATATCCTCGAAATCATTGAAGAAGAAGTACTTTTTCAGACGAAAATATGCCTTATCTAATAAGAGACTTTTAAATTTTTTTAATTGCATAAATGGGTGGCATTTTATTCAGAAATAATAGTTTGTTACATGGACAAAAAATCCGTTTAATTTTTCCCATAAAATACTAGAATTATAGAAAAGTACTATGCGAAAAGAATCGGCAGTAGGGCGGAATCGTGTCGACCACCGATTAGTTTTTTGCTAATAACTCTTGTATCCTTCGACCGACTTCTTCGACTAAGAGCTCGATGGAAAGCTTATCTGTTCCTCTTTCAGTTGGCATTAACATTTTTTACGAAAAGTCGTAAGAAATAAAATTGTTTTGATCAAAACTAAAATATCCTCGAAATCAGTGAAGAAGAAGTACCTTAAGAAATAAAATTTTTTTGATCGAAACTAAAATGTCCTCGAAATCATTGAAAAAGAAGTACCTTATCAGACGAAAATATGCCTTATCTAATAAGAGACATTTAAATTTTTTTAATTGCATAAATGGGTGGCATTTTATTCAGAATTAATAGTTTTTTTACATGGACAGCAAATTCGTTTAATTTTTTCCCATTAAATACTATAATTATAGAAAAGTACTTTGCGAAAAGAATCGGCAGTAGGACGGAAACGTGTTGACCACCGATTAGTTTTTTGCTAATAACTCTTTCATTCTTCGACCGACTTATTCGACTAAGAGCTCGATGGAAAGCTTATCTGTTCCTTTTTCAGATGGCATAAATATATTTTACGAAAAGTCATAAGAAATAAGATTTTTTTGATCAAATCTAAAATATCATCGAAATTATTGAGAAAGAAGTACCTTATCAGACGAAAATATGCCTTATCTAATAAGAGACATTTAAATTTTTTTAATTACATAAATGAGCGGCTTTTTAATCAGAATTAATAGTTTTTTAAGTGGACAAAAAATTCGTTTAATTTTTTCCCATTAAATACTAGAATTATAGAAAAGTACTTTGCGAAAAGAATCGGCAGTAGGACGGAATCGTGTTGACCACCGATTAGTTTTTTGCTAATAACTCTTGCATCCTTCAACCGACTTCTTTGAATAAGAGCTCGATGGAAAGCTTATCTGTTTCTCTTTCAAATGGCATTAACATATTTTACGAAAAGTCGTAAGAATTAAAATTTTTTTGATCAAAACTAAAATATCCTCGAAATCATTGAAGAAGAACTACCTTATCTAACGAAAATATGCCTTATCTAATAAGAGACATTTAAATTTTTTTAATTGCATAAATGGGCGGTATTTTATTCAGAATTAATAGTTTTTACATGGACAAAAAATTCGTTTAATTTTTTCCCATTAAATACTAGAATTATAGAAAAGTACTTTGCGAAAAGAATCGGCAGTAGGACGGAAACGTGTTGACCACCGATTAGTTTTTTGCTAATAACTCTTTCATTCTTCGACCGACTTATTCGACTAAGAGCTCGATGGAAAGCTTATCTGTTCCTTTTTCAGATGGCATAAATATATTTTACGAAAAGTCATAAGAAATAAGATTTTTTTGATCAAATCTAAAATATCCTCGAAATCATTGAGAAAGAAGTACCTTATCAGACGAAAATATGCCTTATCTAATAAGAGACATTTAAATTTTTTTAATTGCATAAATGGGCGGTATTTTATTCAGAATTAATAGTTTTTACATGGACAAAAAATTCGTTTAATTTTTTCCCATTAAATACTAGAATTATAGAAAAGTAATTTTCGAAAAGAATCGGCAGTAGGACGGAAACGTGTTGACCACCGATTAGTTTTTTGCTAATAACTCTTGCATTCTTCGACCGACTTATTCGACTAAGAGCTCGATGGAAAGCTTATCTGTTCCTTTTTCAGATGGCATAAATATATTTTACGAAAAGTCATAAGAAATAAGATTTTTTTGATCAAAACTAAAATATCCTCGAAATCATTGAAGAAGAACTACCTTATCTGACGAAAATATGCCTTATCTAATAAGAGACATTTAAATTTTTTTAATTACGGAAATGGGCGGCATTTTATTCAGCATTAATGGTTTTTTACCTGGACAAAAAATTCGTTTAATTTTTTCCCATTAAATAGTAGAATTATAGAAAAGTACTCTGCGAAAAGAATCGGCAGTAGGACGGAAACGTGTTGGCCACCGATTAGTTTTTTGCTAATTACTCTTGCATCCTTGGACCGCCTTCTTCGAATAAGAGCTCGATGGAAAGCTTATCTGTTCCTCTTTCAGATGGCATAAATATATTTTACGAAAAGTCGTAAGAAACAAAATTTTTTTGATCAAAACTAAAATATCCTCGAAATCATTGAAGAAGAACTACCTTATCAGACGAAAATATGCCTTATCTAATAAGAGACATTTAAATTTTTTTAATTGCATAAATGGGCGGCATTTTATTCAGCATTAATGGTTTTTTACCTGGACAAAAAATTCGTTTAATTTTTTCCCATTAAATAGTAGAATTATAGAAAAGTACTCTGCGAAAAGAATCGGCAGTGGGACGGAAACGTGTTGACCATCGATTAGTTTTTTGTTGATCACTCTTGCATCCTTCGACCGACTTCTTCGACTAAGAGCTCGATGGAAAGCTTATCTGTTCCTCTTTCAGATGGCATAAATATATTTTACGAAAAATCATAAGAAATAAAATTTTTTTGATCAAATCTAAAATATCGTCGAAATCATTGAGAAAGAAGTACCTTATCAGACGAAAACATGCCTTATCTAATAAGAGACATTTAAATTTTTTTAATTACGGAAATGGGCGGCATTTTATTCAGCATAAATGGTTTTTTACCTGGACAAAAAATTCGTTTAATTTTTTCCCATTAAATAGTAGAATTATAGAAAAGTACTTTGCGAAAAGAATCGGCAGTAGGACGGAAACGTGTTGACCACCGATTAGTTTTTTGCTAATAACTCTTGCATCCTTCAACCGACTTCTTCGACTAAGAGCTCGATGGAAAGCTTGTCTCTTCCTCTTTCAAATGGCATTAACATATTTTACGAAAAGTTGTAAGAAATAAAATTTTTTTGATCAAAACTAAAATATCCTCGAAATCATTGAAGAAGAACTACCTTATCAGACGAAAATATGCCTTATCTAATAAGAGACATTTAAATTTTTTTAATTGCATAAATGGGCGGTATTTTATTCAGAATTAATAGTTTTTACATGGACAAAAAATTCGTTTAATTTTTTCCCATTAAATACTAGAATTATAGAAAAGTAATTTTCGAAAAGAATCGGCAGTAGGACGGAAACGTGTTGACCACCGATTAGTTTTTTGCTAATAACTCTTGCATTCTTCGACCGACTTATTCGACTAAGAGCTCGATGGAAAGCTTATCTGTTCCTTTTTCAGATGGCATAAATATATTTTACGAAAAGTCATAAGAAATAAGATTTTTTTGATCAAAACTAAAATATCCTCGAAATCATTGAAGAAGAACTACCTTATCTGACGAAAATATGCCTTATCTAATAAGAGACATTTAAATTTTTTTAATTACGGAAATGGGCGGCATTTTATTCAGCATTAATGGTTTTTTACCTGGACAAAAAATTCGTTTAATTTTTTCCCATTAAATAGTAAAATTATAGAAAAGTACTTTGCGAAAAGAATCGGCAGTAGGACGGAAACGTGTTGACCACCGATTAGTTTTTTGCTAAAAACTCTTGCATCCTTCAACCGACTTCTTCGACTAAGAGCTCGATGGAAAGCTTATCTGTTTCTCTTTCAAATAACATTAACATATTTTACGAAAAGTCGTAAGAAATAAAATTTTTTTGATCAAAACTAATATATCCTCGAAATCATTGAAGAAGAACTACCTTATCAGACGAAAATATGCCTTATCTAATAAGAGACATTTAAATTTTTTTTAATTACGGAAATGGGCGGCATTTTATTCAACATTAATGGTTTTTTACCTGGACAAAAAATTCGTTTAATTTTTTCCCATTAAATAGTAGAATTATAGAAAAGTACTTTGCGAAAAGAATCGGCAGTAGGACGGAAACGTGTTGACCACCGATTAGTTTTTTGCTAATAACTCTTGCATCCTTTAACCGACTTCTTCGACTAAGAGCTCGATGGAAAGCTTATCTCTTCCTCTTTCAATTGGCATTAACATATTTTACGAAAAGTCGTAAGAAATAAAATTTTTTTGATCAAAACTAAAATATCCTCGAAATCATTGAAGAAGAACTACCTTATCAGACGAAAATATGCCTTATCTAATAAGAGACATTTAAATTTTTTTAATTGCATAAATGGGCGGTATTTTATTCAGAATTAATAGTTTTTACATGGACAAAAAATTCGTTTAATTTTTTCCCATTAAATACTAGAATTATAGAAAAGTACTTTGCGAAAAGAATCGGCAGTAGGACGGAAACGTGTTGACCACCGATTAGTTTTTTGCTAATAACTCTTTCATTCTTCGACCGACTTATTCGACTAAGAGCTCGATGGAAAGCTTATCTGTTCCTTTTTCAGATGCAATAAATATATTTTACGAAAAGTCATAAGAAATAAGGTTTTTTTTGATCAAAACTAAAATATCCTCGAAATCATTGAAGAAGAACTACCTTATCAGACGAAAATATGCCTTATCTAATAAGAGACATTTAAATTTTTTTTATTGCATAAATGGGCGGCATTTTATTCAGCATTAATGGTTTTTTACCTGGACAAAAAATTCGTTTAATTTTTTCCCATTAAATAGTAGAGGTATAGAAAAGTACTTTGCGAAAAGAATCGGCAGTGGGACGGAAACGTGTTGACCACCGATTAGTTTTTTGTTGATCACTCTTGCATCCTTCGACCGACTTCTTCGACTAAGAGCTCGATGGAAAGCTTATCTGTTCCTCTTTCAGATGGCATAAATATATTTTACGAAAAATCATAAGAAATAAAATTTTTTGATCAAATCTAAAATATCGTCGAAATCATTGAGAAAGAAGTACCTTATCAGACGAAAATATGCCTTATCTAATAAGAGACATTTAAATTTTTTTAATTACGGAAATGGGCGACATTTTATTCAGAATTAATAGTTTTTACATGGACAAAAAATTCATTTAATTTTTTCCTATTAAATACTAGAATTATAGAAAAGTACTTTGCGAAAAGAATCGGCAGTAGGACGGAATCGTGTTGACCACCGATTAGTTTTTTGCTAAAAACTCTTGCATCCTTCAACCGACTTCTTTGAATAAGAGCTCGATGGAAAGCTTATCTGTTTCTCTTTCAAATGGCATTAACATATTTTACGAAAAGTCGTAAGAAATAAAATTTTTTTGATCAAAACTAAAATATCATCGAAATCATTGAAGAAGAACTACCTTATCAGACGAAAATATGCCTTATCTAATAAGAGACATTTAAATTTTTTTAATTACGGAAATGGGCGACATTTTATTCAGCATTAATGGTTTTTTACCTGGACAAAAAATTCGTTTAATTTTTTCCCATTAAACAGTAGAATTATAGAAAAGTACTTTGCGAAAAGAATCGGCAGTAGGACGGAAACGTGTTGACCACCGATTAGTTTTTTGCTAATAACTCTTGCATCCTTCAACCGACTTCTTCGACTAAGAGCTCGATGGAAAGCTTATCTCTTCCTCTTTCAAATGGCATTAACATATTTTACGAAAAGTCGTAAGAAATAAAATTTTTTTGATCAAAACTAAAACATCCTCGAAATCATTGAAGAAGAACTACCTTATCAGACAAAAATATGCCTTATCTAATAAGAGACATTTAAATTTTTTTAATTGCATAAATGGGCGGTATTTTATTCAGAATTAATAGTTTTTACATGGACAAAAAATTCGTTTAATTTTTTCCCATTAAATACTAGAATTATAGAAAAGTACTTTGCGAAAAGAATCGGCAGTAGGACGGAAACGTGTTGACCACCGATTAGTTTTTTGCTAATAACTCTTTCATTCTTCGACCGACTTATTCGACTAAGAGCTCGATGGAAAGCTTATCTGTTCCTTTTTCAGATGGCATAAATATATTTTACGAAAAGTCGTAAGAAATAAATTTTTTTTGATCAAAACTAAAATATCCTCGAAATCATTGAAGAAGAACTACCTTATCAGACGAAAATATGCCTTATCTAATAAGAGACATTTAAATTTTTTTAATTACGGAAATGGGCGGCATTTTATTCAGCATTAATGGTTTTTTACCTGGACAAAAAATTCGTTTAATTTTTTCCCATTAAATAGTAGAATTATAGAAAAGTACTTTGCGAAAAGAATCGGCAGTAGGACGGAAACTTGTTGACCACCGATTAGTTTTTTGCTAATAACTCGTGCATCCTTCAACCGACTTCTTCGACTAAGAGCTCGATGGAAAGCTTATCTCTTCCTCTTTCAAATGGCATTAACATATTTTACGAAAAGTCGTAAGAAATAAAATTTTTTTGATCAAAACTAAAATATCCTCGAAATCGTTGAAGAAGAACTACCTTATCAGACGAAAATATGCCTTATCTAATAAGAGTCATTTAAATTTTTTTAATTGCATAAATGGGCGGTATTTTATTCAGAATTAATAGTTTTTACATGGACAAAAAATTCGTTTAATTTTTTCCCATTAAATACTAGAATTATAGAAAAGTACTTTGCGAAAAGAATCGGCAGTAGGACGGAAACGTGTTGACCACCGATTAGTTTTTTGCTAATAACTCTTGCATTCTTCGACCGACTTATTCGACTAAGAGCTCGATGGAAAGCTTATCTGTTCCTTTTTCAGATGGCATAAATATATTTTACGAAAAGTCATAAGAAATAAGATTTTTTTGATCAAATCTAAAATATCCTCGAAATCATTGAGAAAGAAGTACCTTATCAGACGAAAATGTGCCTTATCTAATAAGAGACATTTAAATTTTTTTAATTGCATAAATGGGCGGTATTTTATTCAGAATTAATAGTTTTTACATGGACAAAAAATTCGTTGAATTTTTTCCCATTAAATACTAGAATTATAGAAAAGTACTTTGCGAAAAGAATCGGCAGTAGGACGGAAACGTGTTGGCCACCGAGTAGTTTTTTGCTAATTACTCTTGCATCCTTGGACCGCCTTCTTCGAATAAGAGCTCGATGGAAAGCTTATCTGTTCCTCTTTCAGATGGCATAAATATATTTTACGAAAAGTCGTAAGAAATAATTTTTTTTGATCAAAACTAAAATATCCTCGAAATCATTGAAGAAGAAGTACCTTATCAGACGAAAATATGCCTTATCTAATAAGAGACATTTAAATTTTTTTAATTGCATAAATGGGCGGCATTTTATTTAGCATTAATGGATTTTTACACGGACATTAAATACTAGTAATATAGAAAAGTACTTTGCGAAAAGAATCGGCAGTAGGATGGAATCGTGTTGACCACCGATTAGTTTTTTGCTAACAACTCTTGCATCCTTTGACCGACTTCTTCGACTAAGAGCTCGATGGAAAGCTTATCTGTTCCTCTTTCAGATGGCATAAATATATTTTACGAAAAGTCATAAGAAATCAAATTTTTTTGATCAAAACTAAAATATCCTCGAAATAATTGAAGAAGAACTACCTTATCAGACGAAAATATGCCTTATCTAATGAGAGACATTTAAATTTTTTTAATTGCATAAATGGGCGGCATTTTATTGAGAATTAATAGTTTTTTACATGGACAAAAAATTCGTTTAATTTTTTCCCATTAAATACTAGAATTATAGAAAAGTACTTTGCGAAAAGAATCGGCAGTAGGACGGAAACGTGTTGGCCACCGATTAGTTTTTTGCTAATAATTCTTGCATTCTTCGACCGACTTCTTCGACTAAGAGCTCGATTGAAAGCTTATCTGTTCCTCTTTCAGATGGCATTAACATATTTTACGAAAAGTCGTAAGAAATAAACTTTTTTTGATCAAAACTAAAATATCCTCGAAATCATTGAAGAAGAAGTACCTAATAAGACGAAAATATGCCTTATCTAATATGAGACATTTAAATTTTTTTAATTGCATAAATGGGTGGCATTTTATTCAGAATTAATGGATTTTTATGTGGACAAAAAATTCGTTTAGTTTTTTCTCATTAAATACTAGAATTAAAGAAAAGTACTTTGCGAAAAGAATCGGCAGTAGGACGGAAACGTGTTGACCACCGATTAGTTTTTGCTAATAACTCTTGCATTCTTCGACCGACTTCTTCGACTAACAGCTCGATGGAAAGCTTATCTGTTCCTCTTTTTTAGATGGCATTAACATATTTTAGGAAAAGTCGTAAGTAATTAAATTTTTTTTAATCAAAACTAAAATATCCTCGAAATCATTGAAAAAGAAGTACCTTGTAAGACGAAAATATGCCTTATCTAATAAGAGACATTTAAATTTTTTTAATTGCATAAATAAGCGGCTTTTTAATCAGAATTAATAGTTTTATAAATGGACAAAAAATTCGTTTAATTTTTTCCGATTAAACACTAGAATTATAGAAATGTACTTTGCGAAAAGAATCGGCAGTAGGACGGAAACGTGTTGGCCACCGGTTAGTTTTTTGCTAATTACTCTTGCATCCTTTGACCGACTTCTTCGAATAAGAGCTCGATGGAAAGCTTATCTGTTCCTCTTTTTTAGATGGCATTAACATATTTTAGGAAAAGTCGTAAGTAATTAAATTTTTTTTAATCAAAACTTAAATATCCTCGGAATCATTGAAAAAGAAGTTCCTTGTAAGACGAAAATATGCCTTATCTAATAAGAGACATTTAAATTTTTTTAATTGCATAAATGAGCGGCTTTTTAATCAGAATTAATAGTTTTATAAATGGACAAAAAATTCGTTTAATTTTTTCCCATTAAACACTAGAATTATAGAAATGTACTTTGCGAAAAGAATCGGCAGTAGGACGGAAACGTGTTGGCCACCGATTAGTTTTTTGCTAATTACTCTTGCATCCTTTGACCGACTTCTTCGACTAAGAGCTCGATGGAAAGCTTATCTGATCCTCTTTCAGATGGCATAAATATATTTTACGAAAAGTCGTAAGAAATAATTTTTTTTTGATCAAAACTAAAATATCCTCGAAATCATTGAAGAAGAAGTACCTTATCAGACGAAAATATGCCTTATCTAATAAGAGACATTTAAATTTTTTTAATTGCATAAATGGGCGGCATTTTATTCAGAATTAATAGTTTTTGACATGGACAAAAAATTCGTTTAATTTTTTCCCATTATATACTAGAATTATAGAAAAGTACTTTGCGAAAAGAATCGGCAGTAGGACGGAAACGTGTTGGCCACCGATTAGTTTTTTGCTAATAACTCTTGCACCCTTCATCCGACTTCTTCGAATATGAGCTCGATTGAAAGCTTATCTGTTCCTTTTTCAGATGGCATAAATATATTTTACGAAAAGTCATAGGAAATACAATTTTTTTGATCAAAACTAAAATATCCTCGAAATCATTGAAGAAGAAGTACCTTATCAGACGAAAATATGCCTTATCTATTATAATAAGAGACATTTAAATTTTTTTAATTGCATAAATGGGCGGCATTTTATTCAGAATTAATAGTTTTTTACATGGACAAAAAATTCGTTTAGTTTTTTCCCATTATATACTAGAATTATAGAAAAGTACTTTGCGAAAAGAATCGGCAGTAGGACGGAATCGTGTTGACCACCGATTAGTTTTTTGCTAACAACTCTTGCATCCTTTGACCGACTTCTTCGACTAAGAGCTCGATGGAAAGCTTATCTGTTCCTCTTTCAGATGGCATAAATATATTTTACGAAAAGTCATAGGAAATACAATTTTTTTGATCAAAACTAAAATATCCTCGAAATCATTGAAGAAGAAGTACCTTATCAGACGAAAATATGCCTTATCTAATAAGAGACATTTAAATTTTTTTAATTGCATAAATGGGCGGCATTTTATTCAGAATTAATAGTTTTTTACATGGACAAAAAATTCGTTTAGTTTTTTCACATTATATACTAGAATTATAGAAAAGTACTTTGCGAAAAGAATCGGCAGTAGGACGGAAACGTGTTGGCCACCGATTAGTTTTTTGCTAATAATTCTTGCATTCTTCGACCGACTTCTTCGACTAAGAGCTCGATTGAAAGCTTATCTGTTCCTCTTTCAGATGGCATTAACATATTTTACGAAAAGTCGTAAGAAATAAACTTTTTTTGATCAAAACTAAAATATCCTCGAAATCATTGAAGAAGAAGTACCTAATAAGACGAAAATATGCCTTATCTAATATGAGACATTTAAATTTTTTTAATTGCATAAATGGGTGGCATTTTATTCAGAATTAATGGATTTTTATGTGGACAAAAAATTCGTTTAGTTTTTTCTCATTAAATACTAGAATTAAAGAAAAGTACTTTGCGAAAAGAATCGGCAGTAGGACGGAAACGTGTTGACCACCGATTAGTTTTTGCTAATAACTCTTGCATTCTTCGACCGACTTCTTCGACTAACAGCTCGATGGAAAGCTTATCTGTTCCTCTTTTTTAGATGGCATTAACATATTTTAGGAAAAGTCGTAAGTAATTAAATTTTTTTTAATCAAAACTAAAATATCCTCGAAATCATTGAAAAAGAAGTACCTTGTAAGACGAAAATATGCCTTATCTAATAAGAGACATTTAAATTTTTTTAATTGCATAAATAAGCGGCTTTTTAATCAGAATTAATAGTTTTATAAATGGACAAAAAATTCGTTTAATTTTTTCCGATTAAACACTAGAATTATAGAAATGTACTTTGCGAAAAGAATCGGCAGTAGGACGGAAACGTGTTGGCCACCGGTTAGTTTTTTGCTAATTACTCTTGCATCCTTTGACCGACTTCTTCGAATAAGAGCTCGATGGAAAGCTTATCTGTTCCTCTTTTTTAGATGGCATTAACATATTTTAGGAAAAGTCGTAAGTAATTAAATTTTTTTTAATCAAAACTTAAATATCCTCGGAATCATTGAAAAAGAAGTACCTTGTAAGACGAAAATATGCCTTATCTAATAAGAGACATTTAAATTTTTTTAATTGCATAAATGAGCGGCTTTTTAATCAGAATTAATAGTTTTATAAATGGACAAAAAATTCGTTTAATTTTTTCCCATTAAACACTAGAATTATAGAAATGTACTTTGCGAAAAGAATCGGCAGTAGGACGGAAACGTGTTGGCCACCGATTAGTTTTTTGCTAATAACTCTTGCATCCTTCGACCGACTTCTTCGACTAAGAGCTCGATGGAAAGCTTATCTGATCCTCTTTCAGATGGCATAAATATATTTTACGAAAAGTCGTAAGAAATAATTTTTTTTTGATCAAAACTAAAATATCCTCGAAATCATTGAAGAAGAAGTACCTTATCAGACGAAAATATGCCTTATCTAATAAGAGACATTTAAATTTTTTTAATTGCATAAATGGGCGGCATTTTATTCAGAATTAATAGTTTTTGACATGGACAAAAAATTCGTTTAATTTTTTCCCATTATATACTAGAATTATAGAAAAGTACTTTGCGAAAAGAATCGGCAGTAGGACGGAAACGTGTTGGCCACCGATTAGTTTTTTGCTAATAACTCTTGCACCCTTCATCCGACTTCTTCGAATATGAGCTCGATTGAAAGCTTATCTGTTCCTTTTTCAGATGGCATAAATATACTTTACGAAAAGTCATAAGAAATACAATTTTTTTGATCAAAACTAAAATATCCTCGAAATCATTGAAGAAGAAGTACCTTATCAGACGAAAATAAGCCTTATCTAATGAGAGACATTTAAATTTTTTTAATTGCATAAATGGGCGGCATTTTATTCAGAATTAATAGTTTTTGACATGGACAAAAAATTCGTTTAATTTTTTCCCATTATATACTAGAATTATCGAAAAGTACTTTGCGAAAAGAATCGGCAGTAGGACGGAATCGTGTTGACCACCGATTAGTTTTTTGCTAATAACTCTTGCATCCTTTGACCGACTTCTTCGACTAAGAGCTCGATGGAAAGCTTATCTGTTCCTCTTTCAGATGGCATTAACATATTTTACGAAAAGTCGTAAGAAATAAACTTTTTTTGATCAAAACTAAAATATCCTCGAAATCATTGAAGAAGAAGTACCTAATAAGACGAAAAAATGCCTTATCTAATAAGAGACATTTAAATTTTTTTAATTGCATAAGTGGGCGGCATTTTATTCAGAATTAATAGTTTATTACATGGACAAAAAATTCGTTTAATTTTTTCGCATTATATACTAGAATTATAGAAAAGTACTTTGCGAAAAGAATCGGCAGTAGGACGGAATCGTGTTGACCACCGATTAGTTTTTTGCTAACAACTCTTGCATCCTTTGACCGACTTCTTCGACTAAGAGCTCGATGGAAAGCTTATCTGTTCCTCTTTCAGATGGCATAAATATATTTTACGAAAAGTCATAGGAAATACAATTTTTTTGATCAAAACTAAAATATCCTCGAAATCATTGAAGAAGAAGTACCTTATCAGACGAAAATATGCCTTATCTAATAAGAGACATTTAAATTTTTTTAATTGCATAAATGGGCGGCATTTTATTCAGAATTAATAGTTTTTTACATGGACAAAAAATTCGTTTAGTTTTTTCCCATTATATACTAGAATTATAGAAAAGTACTTTGCGAAAAGAATCGGCAGTAGGACGGAATCGTGTTGACCACCGATTAGTTTTTTGCTAACAACTCTTGCATCCTTTGACCGACTTCTTCGACTAAGAGCTCGATGGAAAGCTTATCTGTTCCTCTTTCAGATGGCATAAATATATTTTACGAAAAGTCATAAGAAATCAAATTTTTTTGATCAAAACTAAAATGTCCTCGAAATCATTGAAGAAGAAGTACCTTATCAGACGAAAATATGCCTTATCTAATAAGAGACATTTAAATTTTTTTAATTGGATAAATGGGCGGCATTTTATTGAGAATTAATAGTTTTTTACATGGACAAGAAATTCGTTTAACTTTTTCCCATTAAATACTAGAATTATAGAAAAGTACTTTGCGAAAAGAATCGGCAGTAGGACGGAAACGTGTTGGCCACCGATTAGTTTTTTGCTAATAACTCTTGCATCCTTCGACCGACTTCTTCGACTATGAGCTCGATTGAAAGCTTATCTGTTCCTCTTTCAGATGGCATAAATATACTTTACGAAAAGTCATAAGAAATAAAATTTTTTTGATCAAAACTAAAATATCCTCGAAATCATTGAAGAAGAACTACCTTATCAGACGAAAATATGCCTTATCTAATGAGAGACATTTAAATTTTTTTAATTGCATAAATGGGCGGCATTTTATTCAGAATTAATGGTTTTTTATGTGGACAAAAAATTCGTTTAGTTTTTTCTCATTAAATACTAGAATTAAAGAAAAGTACTTTGCGAAAAGAATCGGCAGTAGGACGGAAACGTGTTGACCACCGATTAGTTTTTGCTAATAACTCTTGCATTCTTCGACCGACTTCTTCGACTAACAGCTCGATGGAAAGCTTATCTGTTCCTCTTTTTTAGATGGCATTAACATATTTTAGGAAAAGTCGTAAGTAATTAAATTTTTTTTAATCAAAACTAAAATATCCTCGAAAAGAAGTACCTTGTAAGACGAAAATATGCCTTATCTAATAAGAGACATTTAAATTTTTTTAATTGCATAAATAAGCGGCTTTTTAATCAGAATTAATAGTTTTATAAATGGACAAAAAATTCGTTTAATTTTTTCCCATTAAACACTAGAATTATAGAAATGTACTTTGCGAAAAGAATCGGCAGTAGGACGGAAACGTGTTGGCCACCGATTAGTTTTTTGCTAATTACTCTTGCATCCTTTGACCGACTTCTTCGAATAAGAGCTCGAAGGAAAGCTTATCTGTTCCTCTTTTTTAGATGGCATTAACATATTTTAGGAAAAGTCGTAAGTAATTAAATTTTTTTTAATCAAAACTAAAATATCCTCGAAATCATTGAAAAAGAAGTACCTTGTAAGACGAAAATATGCCTTATCTAATAAGAGACATTTAAATTTTTTTAATTGCATAAATGAGCGGCTTTTCAATCAGAATTAATAGTTTTATAAATGGACAAAAAATTCGTTTAATTTTTTCCCATTAAACACTAGAATTATAGAAATGTACTTTGCGAAAAGAATCAGCAGTAGGACGAAAACGTGTTGGCCACCGATTAGTTTTTTGCTAATTACTCTTGCATCCTTTGACCGACTTCTTCGACTAAGAGCTCTTCGACTAAGAGCTCGATTGAAAGCTTATCTGTTCCTCTTTCAGATGGCATTAACATATTTTACGAAAAGTCGTAAGAAATAAACTTTTTTTGATCAAAACTAAAATATCCTCGAAATCATTGAAGAAGAAGTACCTAATAAGACGAAAATATGCCTTATCTAATATGAGACATTTAAATTTTTTTAATTGCATAAATGGGTGGCATTTTATTCAGAATTAATGGTTTTTTATGTGGACAAAAAATTCGTTTAGTTTTTTCTCATTAAATACTAGAATTAAAGAAAAGTACTTTGCGAAAAGAATCGGCAGTAGGACGGAAACGTGTTGACCACCGATTAGTTTTTTGCTAATAACTCTTGCATTCTTCGACCGACTTCTTCGACTAACAGCTCGATGGAAAGCTTATCTGTTCCTCTTTTTTAGATGGCATTAACATATTTTAGGAAAAGTCGTAAGTAATTAAATTTTTTTTAATCAGAACTAAAATATCCTCGAAATCATTGAAAAAGAAGTACCTTGTAAGACGAAAATATGCCTTATCTAATGAGAGACATTTAAATTTTTTTAATTGCATAAATGAGCGGCTTTTTAATCAGAATTAATAGTTTTATAAATGGACAAAAAATTCGTTTAATTTTTTCCCATTAAACACTAGAATTATAGAAATGTACTTTGCGAAAAGAATCGGCAGTAGGACGGAAACGTGTTGGCCACCGATTAGTTTTTTGCTAATTACTCTTGCATCCTATGACCGACTTCTTCGAATAAGAGCTCGATGGAAAGCTTATCTGTTCCTCTTTCAGATGGCATAAATATATTTTACGAAAAGTCGTAAGGAAAAAATTTTTTTTTGATCAAAACTAAAATATCCTCGAAATCACTGAAGAAGAAGTACCTTATCAGACGAAAATATGCCTTATCTAATAAGAGACATTTAAATTTTTTTAATTGCATAAATGGGCGGCATTTTATTTAGCATTAATGGTTTTTTACACGGACATTAAATACTAGAATTATAGAAAAGTACTTTGCGAAAAGAATCGGCAGTAGGACGGAAACGTGTTGGCCACCAATTAGTTTTTTGCTAATAACTCTTGCATCCTTTGACCGACTTCTTCGACTAAGAGCGAAATTGAAAGCTTATCTGTTCCTCTTTCAGATGGCATAAATACATTTTACGAAAAGTCATAAGAAATAAAATTTTTTTGATGAAACTGAAATATAAGACGAAAATATGCCTTATCTAATATGAGACATTTAAATTTTTTTAATTGCATAAATGGGCGGCATTTTATTCAGAATTAATAGTTTTTTACATGGACAAAAAATTCGTGTAATTTTTTCCCATTTTATACTAGAATTATAGAAAAGTACTTTGCGAAAAGAATCGGCAGTATGACGGAAACATGTTGACCACCGATTAGTTTTTTGCTAATTACTCTTGCATCCTTCAACCGACTTCTTCGACTAAGAGCTCGATGGAAAGCTTATCTCTTCCTCTTTCAAATGGCATTAACATATTTTACGAAAAGTCGTAAGAAATAAAATTTTTTGGATCAAAAAGAAGTACCTTATCTGACGAAAATATGCGTTATCTAATAAGAGACATTTAAATTTTTTTAATTGCATAAATGGGCGGCATTTTATTTAGCATTAATGGTTTTTTACACGGACATTAAATACTAGAATTATAGAAAAGTACTTTGCGAAAAGAATCGGCAGTAGGACGGAATCGTATTGACCACCGATTAGTTTTTTGCTAATTACTCTTGCATCCTATGACCGACTTCTTCGAATAAGAGCTCGATGGAAAGCTTATCTGTTCCTCTTTCAGATGGCATAAATATATTTTACGAAAAGTCGTAAGGAAAAAATTTTTTTTTGATCAAAACTAAAATATCCTCGAAATCACTGAAGAAGAAGTACCTTATCAGACGAAAATATGCCTTATCTAATAAGAGACATTTAAATTTTTTTAATTGCATAAATGGGCGGCATTTTATTTAGCATTAATGGTTTTTTACACGGACATTAAATACTAGAATTATAGAAAAGTACTTTGCGAAAAGAATCGGCAGTAGGACGGAAACGTGTTGGCCACCAATTAGTTTTTTGCTAATAACTCTTGCATCCTTTGACCGACTTCTTCGACTAAGAGCGAAATTGAAAGCTTATCTGTTCCTCTTTCAGATGGCATAAATACATTTTACGAAAAGTCATAAGAAATAAAATTTTTTTGATGAAACTGAAATATAAGACGAAAATATGCCTTATCTAATATGAGACATTTAAATTTTTTTAATTGCATAAATGGGCGGCATTTTATTCAGAATTAATAGTTTTTTACATGGACAAAAAATTCGTGTAATTTTTTCCCATTTTATACTAGAATTATAGAAAAGTACTTTGCGAAAAGAATCGGCAGTATGACGGAAACATGTTGACCACCGATTAGTTTTTTGCTAATTACTCTTGCATCCTTCAACCGACTTCTTCGACTAAGAGCTCGATGGAAAGCTTATCTCTTCCTCTTTCAAATGGCATTAACATATTTTACGAAAAGTCGTAAGAAATAAAATTTTTTGGATCAAAAAGAAGTACCTTATCTGACGAAAATATGCGTTATCTAATAAGAGACATTTAAATTTTTTTAATTGCATAAATGGGCGGCATTTTATTTAGCATTAATGGTTTTTTACACGGACATTAAATACTAGAATTATAGAAAAGTACTTTGCGAAAAGAATCGGCAGTAGGACGGAATCGTATTGACCACCGATTAGTTTTTTGCTAATAACTCTTGCATCCTTCGACCGACTTCTTCGACTAAGAGCTCGATGGAAAGCTTATCTGTTCCGCTTTCAGATGGCATAAATATATTTTACGAAAAGTCGTAAGAAATAAATTTTTTTTGATCAAAACTAAAATATCCTCGAAATCATTGAAGAAGATGTACCTTATCAGACGAATATATGCCTTATCTAATAAGAGACATTTAAATTTTTTTAATTGCATAAATGGGCGGCATTTTATTTAGCATTAATGGTTTTTTACACGGACAATAAATACTAGAATTATAGAAAAGTACTTTGCGAAAAGAATCGGCAGTAGGACGGAAACGTGTTGGCCACCGATTAGTTTTTTGCTAATAACTCTTGCATCCTTTGACCGACTTCTTCGACTAAGAGCGAAATTGAAAGCTTATCTGTTCCTCTTTCAGATGGCATAAATACATTTTACGAAAAGTCATAAGAAATAAAATTTTTTTGATCAAAACTGAAATATAAGACGAAAATATGCCTTATGTAATAAGAGACATTTAAATTTTTTTAATTTCATAAATGGGCGGCATTTTATTTAGCATTAATGGTTTTTTACACGGACATTAAATACTAGAATTATAGAAAAGTACTTTGCGAAAAGAATCGGCAGTAGGACGGAAACGTGTTGGCCACCGATTAGTTTTTTGCTAATAACTCTTGCATCCTTTGACCGACTTCTTCGACTAAGAGCGAAATTGAAAGCTTATCTGTTCCTCTTTCAGATGGCATAAATACATTTTACGAAAAGTCATAAGAAATAAAATTTTTTTGATCAAAACTGAAATATAAGACGAAAATATGCCTTATCTAATATGAGACATTTAAATTTTTTTAATTGCATAAATGGGCGGCATTTTATTCAGAATTAATAGTTTTTTACATGGACAAAAAATTCGTGTAATTTTTTCCCATTTTATACTAGAATTATAGAAAAGTACTTTGCGAAAAGAATCGACAGTAGGACGGAAACATGTTGACCACCGATTAGTTTTTTGCTAATAACTCTTGCATTCTTCGACCGACTTCTTCGACTAACAGCTCGATGGAAAGCTTATCTGTTCCTCTTTTTTAGATGGCATTAACATATTTTAGGAAAAGTCGTAAGTAATTAAATTTTTTTTGATCAAAACTAAAATATCCTCGAAATCATTGAAAAAGAAGTACCTTGTAAGACGAAAATATCCCTTATCTAATAAGAGACATTTAAATTTTTTTAATTGCATAAATGAGCGGCTTTTTAATCAGAATTAATAGTTTTTTAAATGGACAAAAAATTCGTTTAATTTTTTCCCATTAAATACTAGAATTATAGAAAAGTACTTTGCGAAAAGAATCGGCAGTAGGATGGAAACGTGTTGGCCACCGATTAGTTTTTTGCTAATAACTCTTGCATCCTTTGACCGACTTCTTCGACTAAGAGCTCGATGGAAAGCCTATCTGTTCCTCTTTCAGATGGCATAAATATATTTTACGAAAAGTCGTAAGAAATAAATTTTTTTTGATCAAAACTAAAATATCCTCGAAATCATTGAAGAAGAAGTACCTTATCAGCCGAAAATATGCCTTATCTAATAAGAGACATTTAAATTTTTTTAATTGCATAAATGGGCGGCATTTTATTTAGCATTAATGGTTTTTTACACGGACATTAAATACTAGTATTATAGAAAAGTACTTTGCGAAAAGAATCGGCAGTGGGACGGAAACGTGTTGGCCACCGATTAGTTTTTTGCTAATAACTCTTGCATCCTTTGACCGACTTCTTCGACTAAGAGCTCGATGGAAAGCTTATCTGTTCCTCTTTCAGATGGCATTAACATATTTTACGAAAAGTCGTAAGAAATAAACTTTTTTTGATCAAAACTAATATATCCTCGAAATCATTGAAGAAGAAGTACCTTATCAGACGAAAATATGCCTTATCTAATGAGAGACATTTAAATTTTTTTAATTGCATAAATGGGCGGCATTTTATTCAGAATTAATAGTTTTGTACATGGACAAAAAATTCGTTTAATTTTTTCCCATTATATACTAGAACTATAGAAAAGTACTTTGCGAAAAGAATCGGCAGTAGGACGGAATCGTGTTGACCACCGATTAGTTTTTTGCTAATAATTCTTGCATTCTTCGACCGACTTCTTCGACTAAGAGCTCGATTGAAAGCTTATCTGTTCCTCTTTCAGATGGCATTAACATATTTTACGAAAAGTTGTAAGAAATAAACTTTTTTTGATCAAAACTAAAATATCCTCGAAATCATTGAAGAAGAAGTACCTAATAAGACGAAAATATGCCATATCTAATAAGAGACATTTAAATTTTTTTAATTGCATAAATGGGCGGCATTTTATTCAGAATTAATAGTTTTTTACATGGACAAAAAATTCGTTTAATTTTTTCCCATTATATACTAGAATTATAGAAAAGTACTTTTCGAAAAGAATCGGCAGTAGGACGGAATCGTGTTGACCACCGATTAGTTTTTTGCTAACAACTCTTGCATCCTTTGACCGACTTCTTCGACTAAGAGCTCGATGGAAAGCTTATCTGTTCCACTTTCAGATGGCATAAATATATTTTACGAAAAGTCATAAGAAATAAAATTTTTTTGATCAAAACTAAAATGTCCTCGAAATCATTGAAGAAGAAGTACCTTATCAGACGAATATATGCCTTATCTAATAAGAGACATTTAAATTTTTTTAATTGCATAAATGGGCGGCATTTTATTGAGAATTAATAGTTTTTTACATGGACAAAAAATTCGTTTAATTTTTTCCCATTATATACTAGAATTATAGAAAAGTACTTTGCGAAAAGAATCGGCAGTAGGACGGAATCGTGTTGGCCACCGATTAGTTTTTTGCTAATAATTCTTGCATTCTTCGACCGACTTCTTCGACTAAGAGCTCGATTGAAAGCTTATCTGTTCCTCTTTCAGATGGCATTAACATATTTTACGAAAAGTCGTAAGAAATAAACTTTTTTTGATCAAAACTAAAATATCCTCGAAATCATTGAAGAAGAAGTACCTTATAAGACGAAAATATGCCATATCTAATAAGAGACATTTAAATTTTTTTAATTGCATAAATGGGCGGCATTTTATTCAGAATTAATAGTTTTTTACATGGACAAAAAATTCGTTTAATTTTTTCCCATTATATACTAGAATTATAGAAAAGTACTTTTCGAAAAGAATCGGCAGTAGGACGGAATCGTGTTGACCACCGATTAGTTTTTTGCTAACAACTCTTGCATCCTTTGACCGACTTCTTCGACTAAGAGCTCGATGGAAAGCTTATCTGTTCCACTTTCAGATGGCATAAATATATTTTACGAAAAGTCATAAGAAATAAAATTTTTTTGATCAAAACTAAAATGTCCTCGAAATCATTGAAGAAGAAGTACCTTATCAGACGAATATATGCCTTATCTAATAAGAGACATTTAAATTTTTTTAATTGCATAAATGGGCGGCATTTTATTGAGAATTAATAGTTTTTTACATGGACAAAAAAATCGTTTAACTTTTTCCCATTAAATACTAGAATTATAGAAAAGTACTTTGCGAAAAGCATCGGCAGTAGGACGGAAACGTGTTGGCCTCCGATTAGTTTTTTGCTAATAACTCTTGCATCCTTTGACCGACTTCTTCGACTAAGAGCTCGATGGAAAGCTTATCTGTTCCTCTTTCAGATGGCATAAATATATTTTACGAAAAGTCATAAGAAATCAAATTTTTTTGATCAAAACTAAAATGTCCTCGAAATCATTGAAGAAGAAGTACCTTATCAGACGAAAATATGCCTTATCTAATGAGAGACATTTAAATTTTTATACTTTTCACGTATGTGAAACAGTATAATAACTTTGTGCTGAAGTTTGTAACAGATCGAAATATTAATTTCCGACTATATAAAGTATATATATTCTTGATCAGGACGACAAGACGAGTTGATTTAGCCATGTCCGTCTGACCGTCTGTCCGTCTGTCTGTATATATACAATCTCCTCCCACAGTTTTGAAGATATCGAGCTGAAATTTTGCACAGAGACTTCTCATTCGTGCAGTCAACTCATTTGTCGGATCCAGCCATATCGGACCACTGGAACTGGTAGCCCCCATACGAAAAGAAGAAGAAAAATGAACAAAACTTGAATCGTTGTATGGAAAACTTTTTTGTTTTGTATGATAGAGTGCTGAAATCTTAAACATAGTAGTTTTACATAGTCCGACTACATGCCTGAAAGTTTCATTGAGATTGGACATATGGAACTGGTAGCCCCCATAGAAAATGAAGAAGAGGAAGAGAAGCAATATTCACGTCGTTGTATGGAGAACTTTTTTGTTTTTTAACCAATTGACTTGAAACTTTACAGTTATGTTCTTAGGGGGGAATGAAAACTATTTTGACCAAAAGTGGGCGTGGCCACGCCCTTTTATAGCGAAAATTGACCCGTTGTATGGAAAACTTTTTTGTTTTTTAACCAATTGACTTGAAACTTTACAGTTATGTTCTTAGAGAGGAATGAAAGCTATTTTGACAAAAAGTGGGCATGGCTACGCCCGCTTATCGCAAAACTTGAACCGTTGTATGGAAAACTTTTTTGTTTTTTTAACCAATTGACTTGAAACTTTACAGTTATGTTCTTAGGGAGGCATGAAAACTATTTTGACCAAAAGTGGGCATGACCACGCCCACTTAAAGCGAAAATTGACCCGTTGTATGGAAAACTTTTTTGTTTTTTAACCAATTGACTTGAAACTTTACAGTTATGTTCTTAAGGAGGAATGAAAACTATTTTGACCAAAAGTGGGCGTGGCCACAGCCTTTTATAGCGAAAATTGACCCGTTGTATGGAAAACTTTTTTGTTTTTTAACCAATTGACTTGAAACTTTACAGTTATGTTCTTGGGGAGGAATGAAAACTATTTAGACCAAAAGTGGGCATGACCACGCCCACTTATAGCGAAAATTAACCCGTTGTATGGAAAACTTTTTTGTTTTTTAACCAATTGACTTGAAACCTTACAGTTATGTTCTTAGGGAGGAATGAAAACTATTTAGACCAAAAGTGGGCATGACCACGCCCACTTATAGCGAAAATTGACCCGTTGTATGGAAAAATTTTTGGTTTTTTAACCAATTGACTTGAAACTTTACAGTTATGTTCTTAGGGAGGAATGAAAACTATTAAGACCAAAAGTGGGAAAGACCACGCCCACTTACAGCGAAAATTGACCCGTTGTATGGAAAACTTTTTTGTTTTTTAACCAATTGACTTGAAACCTTACAGTTATGTTCTTAGGGAGGCATGAAAACTATTCATTTAGTTTTTTTTATAGTGACACAACGTGAAAAGTATTATAGCTTCAGCCTTGCTGAAGATAGCGTCCTTACTGGTTTTAATTGCATAAATGGGCGGCATTTTATTGAGAATTAATAGTTTTTTACATGGACAAAAAATTCGTTTAATTTTTTCCCATTATATACTAGAATTATAGAAAAGTACTTTGCGAAAAGAATCGGCAGTAGGACGGAATCGTGTTGGCCACCGATTAGTTTTTTGCTAATAATTCTTGCATTCTTCGACCGACTTCTTCGACTAAGAGCTCGATTGAAAGCTTATCTGTTCCTCTTTCAGACGGCATTAACATATTTTACGAAAAGTCGTAAGAAATAAACTTTTTTTTGATCAAAACTAAAATATCCTCGAAATCATTGAAGAAGAAGTACCTAATAAGACGAAAATATGCAATATCTAATAAGAGACATTTAAATTTTTTTAATTGCATAAATGGGCGGCATTTTATTCAGAATTAATAGTTTTTTACATGGACAAAAAATTCGTTTAATTTTTTCCCATTATATACTAGAATTATAGAAAAGTACTTTGCGAAAAGAATCGGCAGTAGGACGGAATCTTGTTGACCACCGATTAGTTTTTTGCTAACAACTCTTGCATCCTTTGACCGACTTCTTCGACTAAGAGCTCGATGGAAAGCCTATCTGTTCCTCTTTCAGATGGCATAAATATATTTTACGAAAAGTCGTAAGAAATAAATTTTTTTTGATCAAAACTAAAATATCCTCGAAATCATTGAAGAAGAAGTACCTTATCAGACGAAAATATGCCTTATCTAATAAGAGACATTTAAATTTTTTTAATTGCATAAATGGGCGGCATTTTATTTAGCATTAATGGTTTTTTACACGGACATTAAATACTAGTATTATAGAAAAGTACTTTGCGAAAAGAATCGGCAGTAGGACGGAAACGTGTTGGCCACCGATTAGTTTTTTGCTAATAACTCTTGCATCCTTTGACCGACTTCTTCGACTAAGAGCTCGATGGAAAGCTTATCTGTTCCTCTTTCAGATGGCATTAACATATTTTACGAAAAGTCGTAAGAAATAAACTTTTTTTGATCAAAACTAATATATCCTCGAAATCATTGAAGAAGAAGTACCTTATGAGACGAAAATATGCCTTATCTAATGAGAGACATTTAAATTTCTTTAATTGCATAAATGGGCGGCATTTTATTCAGAATTAATAGTTTTTTAAATGGACAAAAAATTCGTTTAATTTTTTCCCATTATATACTAGAATTATAGAAAAGTACTTTGCGAAAAGAATCGGCAGTAGGACGGAATCGTGTTGACCACCGATTAGTTTTTTGCTAATAACTCTTGCATCCTTTGACCGACTTCTTCGACTAAGAGCTCGATGGAAAGCTTATCTGTTCCTCTTTCAGATGGCATTAACATATTTTACGAAAAGTCGTAAGAAATAAACTTTTTTTGATCAAAACTAAAATATTCTCGAAATCATTGAAGAAGAAGTACCTAATAAGACGAAAAAATGCCTTATCTAATAAGAGACATTTAAATTTTTTTAATTGCATAAATGGGCGGCATTTTATTCAGAATTAATAGTTTTTTACATGGACAAAAAATTCGTTTAATTTTTTCCCATTATATACTAGAATTATAGAAAAGTACTTTGCGAAAAGAATCGGCAGTAGGACGGAATCGTGTTGACCACCGATTAGTTTTTTGCTAACAACTCTTGCATCCTTTGACCGACTTCTTCGACTAAGAGCTCGATGGAAAGCTTATCTGTTCCTCTTTCAGATGGCATAAATATATTTTACGAAAAGTCATAAGAAATCAAATTTTTTTGATCAAAACTAAAATGTCCTCGAAATCATTGAAGAAGAAGTACCTTATCAGACGAATATATGCCTTATCTAATAAGAGACATTTAAATTTTTATACCCTGTACACACACTGTGTATCAGGGTATATTAAGTTTGTTTGAGACGGTTTGTATGTAACGCATAGAAGGAGGGGAGGGGGACCCTATAAAGTATATATATTCTTGATTAGGATGACAAGACGAATTGATATAGCCCTGTCTGTCCGTCCGTCCGTCCGTCCGTCCGTCCTCACCAATGGTTCTCGAAAACTATAAGAGCTAGAGACTTGAAATTTGGTGGATAGACTCGTGAGGTCAAACGCTAGATCAAGTTTGAAGGATTTTTTGCCACGCCCACTCCTTCCCGCCCATCGAGCACCACCCATTTTTTCAAAAGGCTGTAGCTCGAAAACCTGATGAGTTAGAAACATGAAAATGAGTATGTAGACTCAGTATGTATAGCTCTACAAAACTGCATACCACATTTTTTCCCCCTCCCCTTCGTTTCCCCTCAAAAAGTTGTTTTCTTAAAATTGCTGTATCTCCTAAACTAAAATAGATACAATGCTGAAATTTTGTATGCAAACTCAGTAAACATACCTTTTTAAAACTGCATACCACAAACTTTCATTTTTAACGCTGTGTGACAACGCAAAGACAAACAAGTTGAAATTTGGCATAAATTGCGCTTTGAACACTGCTTTATCCTATTTGTACCAAAAACCGTACTTAACACTGCGAAAACTATTAAAGCTAGAGACTTGAAATTTGGAAGATAGACTCGTGTGGTCGAACACTAGATCAAGTTTAAAGGAATTTTTGCCACGCCCATTCCTTCCCGCCCATCGAGCACAACAAAAGGTAATTTTTTCTCAAAATTGCTGTATATCCTAAAGTATAAAGAAAACAATGCTGAAATTTTGTATGCAAACTCAGATAACATACCTTTTTAAAACTGCATACAACAAACTACCACTTTCCCCGCAAAGACCAACACACTAAAATTTTGCAGCAATGCTTTGTAACAAAATCCGTACTAAAGCGCCATCTAATGGCAACATTGCACTGTGAGCCCTGCCTCACTATTAGCAAATACACAAACCATATCGTGGTACACTGCTTTTGCTGTCGGCGAATGTTTAACGTGTTATCAACATAGGTGTGTGTAGAGGGTACTATATAGTTAAGAATACTCAACTATACCGCCCTTACTGGTTTGTTAATAACTCTTGCATCCTTCGACGGACTTCTTCGACTAAGAGCTCGATGGAAAGCTTATCTGTTCCTCTTTCAGATGTCATTAACATATTTTACGAAAAGTCGTAAGAAATAAAATTTTTTTGATCAACACTAAAATATCCTCGAAATCATTGAAGAAGAAGTATCTTATGAGACGAAAATATGCCTTATCTAATAAGAGACATTTAATTTTTTTTATTGCATAAATGGGCGGCATTTTATTCAAAATTAACAGTTTTTTACATGGACAAAAAATTGGTTTAATTTTTTCCCATTAAATACTGGAATTATAGAACAGTACTTTGCAAAAAGAATCGGCAGTAGGACGGAAACGTGTTGACCACCGATTAGTTTTTTGCTAATAACTCCTGCATCCTTCGACGGACTTCTTCGACTAAGAGCTCGATGGAAAGCTTATCTGTTCCTCTTTCAGATGTCATTAACATATTTTACGAAAAGTCGTAAGAAATAAAATTTTTTTGACGGAATCGTGTTGACCACCGATTAGTTTTTTGCTAATAACTCTTGCATCCTTCGACCGACTTCTTCGACTAAGAGCTCGATGGAAAGCTTATCTGTTCCTCTTTCAGATGGCATAAATATATTTTACGAAAAGTCGTAAGAAATAAACTTTTTTTGATCAAAACTAAAATATTCTCGAAATCATTGAAGAAGAAGTACCTAATAAGACGAAAAAATGCCTTATTTAATAAGAGACATTTAAATTTTTTTAATTGCATAAATGGGCGGCATTTTATTCAGAATTAATAGTTTTTTACATGGACAAAAAATTCGTTTAATTTTTTCCCATTATATACTAGAATTATAGAAAAGTACTTTGCGAAAAGAATCGGCAGTAGGACGGAATCGTGTTGACCACCGATTAGTTTTTTGCTAACAACTCTTGCATCCTTTGACCGACTTCTTCGACTAAGAGCTCGATGGAAAGCTTATCTGTTCCTCTTTCAGATGTCATTAACATATTTTACGAAAAGTCGTAAGAAATAAAATTTTTTTGACGGAATCGTGTTGACCACCGATTAGTTTTTTGCTAATAACTCTTGCATCCTTCGACCGACTTCTTCGACTAAGAGCTCGATGGAAAGCTTATCTGTTCCTCTTTCAGATGGCATAAATATATTTTACGAAAAGTCGTAAGAAATAAACTTTTTTTGATCAAAACTAAAATATTCTCGAAATCATTGAAGAAGAAGTACCTAATAAGACGAAAAAATGCCTTATCTAATAAGAGACATTTAAATTTTTTTAATTGCATAAATGGGCGGCATTTTATTCAGAATTAATAGTTTTTTACATGGACAAAAAATTCGTTTAATTTTTTCCCATTATATACTAGAATTATAGAAAAGTACTTTGCGAAAAGAATCGGCAGTAGGACGGAATCGTGTTGACCACCGATTAGTTTTTTGCTAACAACTCTTGCATCCTTTGACCGACTTCTTCGACTAAGAGCTCGATGGAAAGCTTATCTGTTCCTCTTTCAGATGGCATAAATATATTTTACGAAAAGTCATAAGAAATCAAATTTTTTTGATCAAAACTAAAATGTCCTCGAAATCATTGAAGAAGAAGTACCTTATCAGACGAATATATGCCTTATCTAATAAGAGACATTTAAATTTTTATACCCTGTACACACACTGTGTATCAGGGTATATTAAGTTTGTTTGAGACGGTTTGTATGTAACGCATAGAAGGAGGGGAGGGGGACCCTATAAAGTATATATATTCTTGATTAGGATGACAAGACGAATTGATATAGCCCTGTCTGTCCGTCCGTCCGTCCGTCCGTCCGTCCGTCCTCACCAATGGTTCTCGAAAACTATAAGAGCTAGAGACTTGAAATTTGGTGGATAGACTCGTGAGGTCAAACGCTAGATCAAGTTTGAAGGATTTTTTGCCACGCCCACTCCTTCCCGCCCATCGAGCACCACCCATTTTTTCAAAAGGCTGTAGCTCGAAAACCTGATGAGTTAGAAACATGAAAATGAGTATGTAGACTCAGTATGTATAGCTCTACAAAACTGCATACCACATTTTTTCCCCCTCCCCTTCGTTTCCCCTCAAAAAGTTGTTTTCTTAAAATTGCTGTATCTCCTAAACTAAAATAGATACAATGCTGAAATTTTGTATGCAAACTCAGTAAACATACCTTTTTAAAACTGCATACCACAAACTTTCATTTTTAACTCTGTGTGACAACGCAAAGACAAACAAGTTGAAATTTGGCATAAATTGCGCTTTGAACACTGCTTTATCCTATTTGTACCAAAAACCGTACTTAACACTGCGAAAACTATTAAAGCTAGAGACTTGAAATTTGGAAGATAGACTCGTGTGGTCGAACACTAGATCAAGTTTAAAGGAATTTTTGCCACGCCCATTCCTTCCCGCCCATCGAGCACAACAAAAGGTAATTTTTTCTTAAAATTGCTGTATATCCTAAAGTATAAAGAAAACAATGCTGAAATTTTGTATGCAAACTCAGATAACATACCTTTTTAAAACTGCATACAACAAACTACCACTTTCCCCGCAAAGACCAACACATTAAAATTTTGCAGCAATGCTTTGTAACAAAATCCGTACTAAAGCGCCATCTAATGGCAACATTGCACTGTGAGCCCTGCCTCACTATTAGCAAATACACAAACCATATCGTGGTACACTGCTTTTGCTGTCGGCGAATGTTTAACGTGTTATCAACATAGGTGTGTGTACAGGGTATTATATAGTTAAGAATACTCAACTATACCGCCCTTACTGGTTTGTTAATAACTCTTGCATCCTTCGACGGACTTCTTCGACTAAGAGCTCGATGGAAAGCTTATCTGTTCCTCTTTCAGATGTCATTAACATATTTTACGAAAAGTCGTAAGAAATAAAATTTTTTTGATCAACACTAAAATATCCTCGAAATCATTGAAGAAGAAGTATCTTATGAGACGAAAATATGCCTTATCTAATAAGAGACATTTAATTTTTTTTATTGCATAAATGGGCGGCATTTTATTCAAAATTAACAGTTTTTTACATGGACAAAAAATTGGTTTAATTTTTTCCCATTAAATACTGGAATTATAGAACAGTACTTTGCAAAAAGAATCGGCAGTAGGACGGAAAGGTGTTGACCACCGATTAGTTTTTTGCTAATAACTCCTGCATCCTTCGACGGACTTCTTCGACTAAGAGCTCGATGGAAAGCTTATCTGTTCCTCTTTCAGATGTCATTAACATATTTTACGAAAAGTCGTAAGAAATAAAATTTTTTTGACGGAATCGTGTTGACCACCGATTAGTTTTTTGCTAATAACTCTTGCATCCTTCGACCGACTTCTTCGACTAAGAGCTCGATGGAAAGCTTATCTGTTCCTCTTTCAGATGGCATAAATATATTTTACGAAAAGTCGTAAGAAATAAACTTTTTTTGATCAAAACTAAAATATTCTCGAAATCATTGAAGAAGAAGTACCTAATAAGACGAAAAAGTGCCTTATTTAATAAGAGACATTTAAATTTTTTTAATTGCATAAATGGGCGGCATTTTATTCAGAATTAATAGTTTTTTACATGGACAAAAAATTCGTTTAATTTTTTCCCATTATATACTAGAATTATAGAAAAGTACTTTGCGAAAAGAATCGGCAGTAGGACGGAATCGTGTTGACCACCGATTAGTTTTTTGCTAACAACTCTTGCATCCTTTGACCGACTTCTTCGACTAAGAGCTCGATGGAAAGCTTATCTGTTCCTCTTTCAGATGTCATTAACATATTTTACGAAAAGTCGTAAGAAATAAAATTTTTTTGACGGAATCGTGTTGACCACCGATTAGTTTTTTGCTAATAACTCTTGCATCCTTCGACCGACTTCTTCGACTAAGAGCTCGATGGAAAGCTTATCTGTTCCTCTTTCAGATGGCATAAATATATTTTACGAAAAGTCGTAAGAAATAAACTTTTTTTGATCAAAACTAAAATATTCTCGAAATCATTGAAGAAGAAGTACCTAATAAGACGAAAAAATGCCTTATTTAATAAGAGACATTTAAATTTTTTTAATTGCATAAATGGGCGGCATTTTATTCAGAATTAATAGTTTTTTACATGGACAAAAAATTCGTTTAATTTTTTCCCATTATATACTAGAATTATAGAAAAGTACTTTGCGAAAAGAATCGGCAGTAGGACGGAATCGTGTTGACCACCGATTAGTTTTTTGCTAACAACTCTTGCATCCTTTGACCGACTTCTTCGACTAAGAGCTCGATGGAAAGCTTATCTGTTCCTCTTTCAGATGTCATTAACATATTTTACGAAAAGTCGTAAGAAATAAAATTTTTTTGACGGAATCGTGTTGACCACCGATTAGTTTTTTGCTAATAACTCTTGCATCCTTCGACCGACTTCTTCGACTAAGAGCTCGGTGGAAAGCTTATCTGTTCCTCTTTCAGATGGCATAAATATTTTTTACGAAAAGTCGTAAGAAATAAACTTTTTTTGATCAAAACTAAAATATCCTCGAAATCATTGAAGAAGAAGTACCTAATAAGACGAAAAAATGCCTTATTTAATAAGAGACATTTAAATTTTTTTAATTGCATAAATGGGCGGCATTTTATTGAGAATTAATAGTTTTTTACATGGACAAAAAATTCGTTTAACTTTTTCCCATTAAATACTAGAATTATAGAAAAGTACTTTACGAAAAGCATCGGCAGTAGGACGGAAACGTGTTGGCCACCGATTAGTTTTTTGCTAATAACTCTTGCATCCTTCGACCGACTTCTTCGACTAAGAGCTCGATGGAAAGCTTATCTGTTCCTCTTTCAGATGGCATAAATATATTTTACGAAAAGTCGTAAGAAATAAACTTTTTTTGATCAAAACTAAAATATTCTCGAAATCATTGAAGAAGAAGTACCTAATAAGAGGAAAAAATGCCTTATTTAATAAGAGACATTTAAATTTTTTTAATTGCATAAATGGGCGGCATTTTATTCAGAATTAATAGTTTTTTACATGGACAAAAAATTCGTTTAATTTTTTCCCATTATATACTAGAATTATAGAAAAGTACTTTGCGAAAAGAATCGGCAGTAGGACGGAATCGTGTTGACCACCGATTAGTTTTTTGCTAACAACTTTTGCATCCTTTGACCGACTTCTTCGACTAAGAGCTCGATGGAAAGCTTATCTGTTCCTCTTTCAGATGGCATAAATATATTTTACGAAAAGTCATAAGAAATCAAATTTTTTTGATCAAAACTAAAATGTCCTCGAAATCATTGAAGAAGAAGTACCTTATCAGACGAAAATATGCCTTATCTAATGAGAGACATTTAAATTTTTTTAATTGCATAAACGGGCGGCATTTTATTGAGAATTAATAGTTTTTTACATGGACAAAAAATTCGTTTAATTTTTTCCCATTATATACTAGAATTATAGAAAAGTACTTTGCGAAAAGAATCGGCAGTATGACGGAATCGTGTTGGCCACCGATTAGTTTTTTGCTAATAATTCTTGCATTCTTCGACCGACTTCTTCGACTAAGAGCTCGATTGAAAGCTTATCTGTTCCTCTTTCAGATGGCATTAACATATTTTACGAAAAGTCGTAAGAAATAAACTTTTTTTGATCAAAACTAAAATATCCTCGAAATCATTGAAGAAGAAGTACCTAATAAGACGAAAATATGCCATATCTAATAAGAGACATTTAAATTTTTTTAATTGCATAAATGGGCGGCATTTTATTCAAAATTAATAGTTTTTTACATGGACAAAAAATTCGTTTAATTTTTTCCCATTATATACTAGAATTATAGAGAAGTACTTTGCGAAAAGAATCGGCAGTAGGACGGAATCGTGTTGACCACCGATTAGTTTTTTGCTAACAACTCTTGCATCCTTTGACCGACTTCTTCGACTAAGAGCTCGATGGAAAGCTTATCTGTTCCTCTTTCAGATGGCATAAATATATTTTACGAAAAGTCATAAGAAATAAAATTTTTTTGATCAAAACTAAAATGTCCTCGAAATCATTGAAGAAGAAGTACCTTATCAGACGAATATATGCCTTATCTAATAAGAGACATTTAAATTTTTTTAATTGCATAAATGGGCGGCATTTTATTGAGAATTAATAGTTTTTTACATGGACAAAAAATTCGTTTAATTTTTTCCCATTATATACTAGAATTATAGAAAAGTACTTTGCGAAAAGAATCGGCAGTAGGATGGAATCGTGTTGGCCACCGATTAGTTTTTTGCTAATAATTCTTGCATTCTTCGACCGACTTCTTCGACGAAGAGCTCGATTGAAAGCTTATCTGTTCCTCTTTCAGATGGCATTAACATATTTTACGAAAAGTCGTAAGAAATAAACTTTTTTTGATCAAAACTAAAATATCCTCGAAATCAATGAAGAAGAAGTACCTAATAAGACGAAAATATGCCATATCTAATAAGAGACATTTAAATTTTTTTAATTGCATAAATGGGCGGCATTTTATTCAGAATAAATAGTTTTTTACATGGACAAAAAATTCGTTTAATTTTTTCCCATTATATACTAGAATTATGGAAAAGTACTTTGCGAAAAGAATCGGCAGTAGGACGGAATCGTGTTGACCACCGATTAGTTTTTTGCTAACAACTCTTGCATCCTTTGACCGACTTCTTCGACTAAGAGCTCGATGGAAAGCTTATCTGTTCCTCTTTCAGATGGCATAAATATATTTTACGAAAAGTCATAAGAAATAAAATTTTTTTGATCAAAACTAAAATGTCCTCGAAATCATTGAAGAAGAAGTACCTTATCAGACGAATATATGCCTTATCTAATAAGAGACATTTAAATTTTTTTAATTGCATAAATGGGCGGCATTTTATTCAGAATTAATAGTTTTTCGGACACAAAATTCGTTTAATTTTTTCCCATTAAATTCTAGAATTATAGAAAAGTACTTTGCGAAAAGCATCGGCAGTAGGACGGAAACGTGTTGGCCACCGATTAGTTTTTTGCTAATAATTCTTGCATTCTTCGACCGACTTCTTCGACTAAGAGCTCGATTGAAAGCTTATCTGTTCCTCTTTCAGATGGCATTAACATATTTTACGAAAAGTCGTAAGAAATAATCTTTTTTTGATCAAAACTAAAATATCCTCGAAATCATAGAAGAAGAAGTACCTAATAAGACGAAAATATGCCTTATCTAATATGAGACATTTAAATTTTTATACTTTTCACTTGTGTGAAATAGTATAATAGCTTTGTCACGGAGTTTGTAACAGATCGAAATATTAATTTCCGACTATATAAAGTATATATATTCTTGATCAGGACGACAAGACGAGTTGATTTAGCCATGTCCGTCTGTCCGTCTGTCTGTCTGTCTGTCTGTCTGTCTGTATGTATGCAAACTAGTCCCTCAGTTTTGAAGCTATCGAGCTGAAACTTTGCACAGAGTCTTAGAATTTATTACGATGAATCATTCGTCGGAACCAGCATGATCGGATTATTGGAACAGGTAGCTCCCATACGAAAAGAAGAAGAAAAGTGAACAAAACTTGAATCGTTGTATGGAAAACTTTTTTGTTTTGTACAATAGAGTGCTGAAATTTTAAACATAGTAGTTTTACATGGTCCGCCTACATGCCTGAAAGTTATATTGAGATTGGACATCTGGAACTGGTAGCTCCCATACAAAATGAAGAAGAGGAAGAGAAGCCATATTCACGTCGTTGTATGGAAAACTTTTTTGTTTCTTAACCAATTGACTTGAAATTTTAATGTTATGTTCTTAGGGAGGAATGAAAACTATTTTGACCAAAAGTGGGCGTAACCACGCGTAGCCACGCCCACTTATAGCGAAAATTTACCCGTTGTATGGAAAACTTTTTTGTTTTTTAACCAATTGACTTGAAACTTTGCAGTTATGCTCTTAGGGAGGAATGAAAACTATTTTAACCAAAAGTGGGCGTAGCCACGCCCTTTTATAGCGAAAATTTACCCGTTGTATGGAAAACTTTTTTGTTTTTTAACCAATTGACTTGAAACTTTGCAGTTGTGCTCTTAGGGAGGAATGAAAACTATTTTGATCAAAAGTGGGCGTGGCCACGCCCACTTATAGCTTAACTTGACCCTTTGTATGGAAAACTTTTTTGTTTTTTAACCAATTGACTTGAAACTTTACAGATGGCATCAACATATTTTACGAAAAGTCGTAAAAAATAAACTTTTTTTGATTAAAACTAATATATCCTCGAAATCATTGAAGAAGAAGTACCTAATAAGACGAAAATATGCCTTATCTAATAAGAGACATTTAAATTTTTTTAATTGCATAAATGGGCGGCATTTTATTCAGAATTAATAGTTTTTCGGACACAAAATTCGTTTAATTTTTTCCCATTAAATTCTAGAATTATAGAAAAGTACTTTGCGAAAAGCATCGGCAGTAGGACGGAAACGTGTTGGCCACCGATTAGTTTTTTGCTAATAATTCTTGCATTCTTCGACCGACTTCTTCGACTAAGAGCTCGATTGAAAGCTTATCTGTTCCTCTTTCAGATGGCATTAACATATTTTACGAAAAGTCGTAAGAAATAATCTTTTTTTGATCAAAACTAAAATATCCTCGAAATCATAGAAGAAGAAGTACCTAATAAGACGAAAATATGCCTTATCTAATATGAGACATTTAAATTTTTATACTTTTCACTTATGTGAAATAGTATAATAGCTTTGTCACGGAGTTTGTAACAGATCGAAATATTAATTTCCGACTATATAAAGTATATATATTCTTGATCAGGACGACAAGACGAGTTGATTTAGCCATGTCCGTCTGTCCGTCTGTCTGTCTGTCTGTCTGTCTGTATGTATGCAAACTAGTCCCTCAGTTTTGAAGCTATCGAGCTGAAACTTTGCACAGAGTCTTAGAATTTATTACGATGAATCATTCGTCGGAACCAGCATGATCGGATTATTGGAACAGGTAGCTCCCATACGAAAAGAAGAAGAAAAGTGAACAAAACTTGAATCGTTGTATGGAAAACTTTTTTGTTTTGTACAATAGAGTGCTGAAATTTTAAACATAGTAGTTTTACATGATCCGCCTACATGCCTGAAAGTTATTTTGAGATTGGACATCTGGAACTGGTAGCTCCCATACAAAATGAAGAAGAGGAAGAGAAGCCATATTCACGTCGTTGTATGGAAAACTTTTTTGTTTCTTAACCAATTGACTTGAAATTTTAATGTTATGTTCTTAGGGAGGAATGAAAACTATTTTGACCAAAAGTGGGCGTAACCACGCGTAGCCACGCCCACTTATAGCGAAAATTTACCCGTTGTTGGAAAACTTTTTTGTTTTTTAACCAATTGACTTGAAACTTTGCAGTTATGCTCTTAGGGAGGAATGAAAACTATTTTAACCAAAAGTGGGCGTAGCCACGCCCTTTTATAGCGAAAATTTACCCGTTGTATGGAAAACTTTTTTGTTTTTTAACCAATTGACTTGAAACTTTGCAGTTGTGCTCTTAGGGAGGAATGAAAACTATTTTGATCAAAAGTGGGCGTGGCCACGCCCACTTATAGCTTAACTTGACCCTTTGTATGGAAAACTTTTTTGTTTTTTAACCAATTGACTTGAAACTTTACAGTTATGTTCTTAGAGAGGAATAAAAACTATTTTGACCAAAAGTGGGCGTAGCCACGCCCTTTTATAGCGAAAATTTACCCGTTGTATGGAAAACTTTTTTGTTTTTTAACCAATTTACTTGAAACTTTGCAGTTGTGCTCTTAGGGGGGAATGAAAACTATTTTGATCAAAAGTGGGCATGGCCACGCCCACTTATAGCTTAACTTGACGCTTTGTATGGAAAACTTTTTTGTTTTTTAACCAATGGACTTAAAACTTTACAGTTATGTTCCTAGGGAGGAATGAAAACTATTTTGACCAAACGTTGGCGTAGCCACGCCTACTTATAGCGAAAATTGACCCGTTGTATTGAAAACTTTTCTGTTTTTTAACCAATTGACTTGAAACTTTGCAGTTATGCTCTTAGGGAGGAATGAAAACTGTTTTGATCAAAAGTGGGCGTGGCCACGCCCTTTTATAGCGAAAATTTACCCTTTGTATGGAAAACTTTTTTGTTTTTTAACCAATTGACTTGAAACTTTGCAGTTATGCTCTTAGGGAGGAATGAAAACTATTTTGATCAAAAGTGGGCGTGGCCACGCCCACTTATAGCTTAACTTGACCCTTTGTATGGAAAACTTTTTTGTTTTTTAACCAATTGACTTGAAACATTACAGTTATGTTCTTAGGGAGGAATGAAAACTATTTTAACCTAAAGTGGGCGTAGCCACGCCTACTTATAGCGAAAATTGACCCGTTGTATGGAAAACTTTTTTGTTTTTTAACCAATTGACTTGAAACTTTGCAGTTATGCTCTTAGGGAGGAATTAAAACTATTTTGACCAAAAGTGGGCGTAGCCACGCCCTTTTATAGCGCAAATTGACCCTTTGTATGGAAAACTTTTTTTGTTTTTTAACCAATTGACTTGAAACTTTACAGTTATGTTCTTAGAGAGGAATGAAACCTATTTTGACCAAAAGTGGGCGTAGCCACGCCCTTTTATAGCGAAAATTTACCCGTTTTATGGAAAACTTTTTTGTTTTTTAACCAATTGACTTGAAACTTTGCAGTTGTGCTCTTAGGGAGGAATGAAAACTATTTTGATCAAAAGTGGGCATGGCCACGCCCACTTATAGCTTAACTTGACGCTTTGTATGGAAAACTTTTTTGTTTTTTAACCAATGGACTTAAAACTTTACAGTTATGTTCCTAGGAATAATGAAAACTATTTTGACCAAAAGTGGGCGTAGCCACGCCTACTTATAGCGAAAATTGACCCGTTGTATGGAAAACTTTTCTGTTTTTTAACCAATTGACTTGAAACTTTGCAGTTATGCTCTTAGGGAGGAATGAAAACTATTTTGATCAAAAGTGGGCGTGGCCACGCCCTTTTATAGCGAAAATTGACCCTTTGTATGGAAAACTTTTTTGTTTTTTAACCAATTGACTTGAAACTTTACAGTTATGTTCTTAGGGAGGAATAAAAACTATTTTGACCAAATGTGGGCATGGCTACGCCCACTTATCGCAAAACTTGAACCGTTGTATGGAAAAATTTTTTTTTTTTTAACGAATTGACTTGAAACATTACAGTTATGTTGTTAGAGATGCATGAAAACTATTCATTTAGTTTTTTTGTATAGTGACACAAAGTGAAAAGTATTATAGCTTCAGCCTTGCTGAAGATAGCGTCCTTACTGGTTTTAATTGCATAAATCAGCGGCATTTTATTCAGAATTAATGGTTTTTCACATGGACAAAAAATTCGTTTAGTTTTTTCTTATTGAATACTAGAATTAAAGAAAAGTACTTTGCGAAAAGAATCGGCAGTAGGACGGAAACGTGTTGACCACCGATTAGTTTTTTGCTAATAACTCTTGCATTCTTCGACCGACTTCTTCGACTAACAGCTCGATGGAAAGCTTATCTGTTCCTCTTTCAGATGGTATTAACGTATTCTACGAAAAGTCGTAAGAAATAAACTTTTTTTGATCAAAACTAATATATCCTCGAAATCATTGAAGAAGAAGTACCTAATAAGACGAAAATATGCCTTATCTAATAAGAGACATTTAAATTTTTTTAATTGCATAAATGGGCGGCATTTTATTCAGAATTAATAGTTTTTTACATGGAGAAAAAATTCGTTTAATTTTTTCCCATTATATACTAGAATTATAGAAAAGTACTTTGCGAAAAGAATCGGCAGTAGGACGGAATCGTGTTGACCACCGATTAGTTTTTTGCTAATAACTCTTGCATCCTTTGACCGACTTCTTCGACTAAGAGCTCAATGGAAAGCTTATCTGTTCCTCTTTCAGATGGCATAAATATATTTTACGAAAAGTCGTAAGAAATAAATTTTTTTTGATCAAAACCAAAATATCCTCGAAATTATTGAAGAATAAGTACCTTATCAGACGAAAATATGCCTTATATAATAAGAGACATTTAAATTTTTTTAATTGCATAAATGGGCGGCATTTTATTTAGCATTAATGGTTTTATACACGGACATTAAATACTAGAATTATTGAAAAGTACTTTGCGAAAAGAATCGGCAGTAGGACGGAAACGTGTTGGCCACCGATTAGTTTTTTGCTAATAACTCTTGCATCCTTCGACCGACTTCTTCGACTAAGACCGAAATTGAAAGCTTATCTGTTCCTCTTTCAGATGGCATAAATACATTTTACGAAAAGTCATAAGAAATACAATTTTTTTGATCAAAACTAAAATATAAGACGAAAATATGCCTTATCTAATATGAGACATTTAAATTTTTTTAAATGCATAAATGGGCGGCATTTTATTCAGAATTAATAGTTTTTTAAATGGACAAAAAATTCGTTTCATTTTTTCCCATTTTATACTAGAATTATAGAAAAGTACTTTGCGAAAAGGATCGGCAGTAGGACGGAAACGTGTTGGCCTCCGATTAGTTTTTTGCTAATAACTCTCGCATCTTTCGACCGACTTCTTCGACTTAGAGCGAAATTGAAAGCTTATCTGTTCCTTTTTCAGATGGCATAAATATATTTTACGAAAAGTCATAAGAAATAAAATTTTTTTGATCAAAACTAAAATTTAAGACGAAAATATGCCTTATCTAATATGAGACATTTAAATTTTTTTAATTGCATAAATGAGCGGCATTTTATTTAGCATTAATGGTTTTTTACACGGACATTAAATACTAGAAATATAGAAAAGTACTTTGCGAAAAGAATCGGCAGTAGGACGGAAACGTGTTGGCCACCGATTAGTTTTTTGCTAATAACTCTTGCATCCTTCGACCGACTTCTTCGACTAAGAGCAAAATTGAAAGCTTATTTGTTCTTCTTTCAGATGGCATAAATACATTTTACGAAAAGTCATAAGAAATAAAATTTTTTTGATCAAAACTAAAATATAAGACTAAAATATGCCTTATCTAATAAGAGACATTGAAATTTTTTTAATTGCATAAATGGGCGGCATTTTATTCGGAATAAATAGTTTTTTACATGGACAAAAAATTCGTTTAATTTTTTCCCATTAAATACTAGAATTATAGAAAAGTACTTTGCGAAAAGAATCGGCAGTAGGACGGAAATGTGTTAACCACCGATAAGTTTCATGCTAATAACTCTTGCATCCTTCGACCGACTTCTTCGACTAAGAGCTCGATGGAAAGCTTTACTGTTTCTCTTTCAGTTGGCATTAATATATTTTACGAAAAGCCATATGAAATAAAATTGTTTTGATCAAATCTAAAATATCCTCGAAATCATTGAAAAAGAAGTACCTTATCAGACGAAAATATGCCTTATCTAATAAGAGACATTTAAATTTTTTAATTGCATAAATGGGTGGCATTCTATTCAGAACTAATAGTTTCTTACATGGACAAAAAATTCGTTTAATTTTTTCCCATTAAATACTAGAATTATAGAAAAGTACTTTGCGAAAAGAATCGGCAGTAGGACGGAATCGTGTTGACCACCGATCAGTTTTTTGTTGATCACTCTTGCATCCTTCGACCGACTTCTTCGACTTAGAGCTCGATGGAAAGCTTATCTGTTCCTCTTTCAGATGGCATAAATATATTTTACGAAAAGTCATAAGAAATAAAATTTTTTTGATCAAATCTAAAATATCGTCGAAATCATTGAGAAAGAAGTACCTTATCAGACGAAAATATGCCTTATCTAATAAGAGACATTTAAATTTTTTTAATTGCATAAATGGGCGATATTTTATTCAGAATTAATAGTTTTTACATGGACAAAAAATTCATTTAATTTTTTCCCATTAAATACTAGAATTATAGAAAAGTACTTTGCGAAAATAATCGGCAGTAGGACGGAAAAGTGTTGACCATCGATAAGTTTTTTGCTAAAAACTCTTGCATCCTTCGACCGATTTCTTCGAATAAGAGCTCGATGGAAAGCTTATCTATTCTTCTCTCAGATGGCATTATCATATTTTACGAAAAGTCGTAAGATATAAATTTTTTTTTATTAAAACTAAAATATCCTTGAAAACATTGAAGAAGAACTACCTTATCAGACGAAAATATGCCTTATCTAATAAGAGACATTTAAATTTTTTTAATTGCATAAATGGGCGGCATTTTAGTCAGCATTAATGGTTTTTTACCTGGACAAAAAATTCGTTTAATTTTTTCCCATTAAATACTAGAATTATAGAAAAGTACTTTGCGAAAAGAATCGGCAGTAGGACGGAATCGTGTTGACCACCGATTAGTTTTTTGCTAATAACTCTTGCATCCTTCGACCGACTTCTTCGAATAAGAGCTCGATGGAAAGCTTATCTGTTTCTCTTTCAAATGGCATTAACATATTTTACGAAAAGTCGTAAGAAATAAAATTTTTTTGATCAAAACTAAAATATCCTCGAAATCATTGAAGAAGAACTACCTTATCAGACGAAAATATGCCTTATCTAATAAGACACATTTAAATTTTTTTAATTACGGAAATGGGCGGCATTTTATTCAGCATTAATGGTTTTTAACCTGGACAAAAAATTCGTTTAATTTTTTCCCATTAAATAGTAGAATTATAGAAAAGTACTTTGCGAAAAGAATCGGCAGTAGGACGGAAACGTGTTGACCACCGATTAGTTTTTTGCTAATAACTCTTGCATTCTTCGACCGACTTATTCGACTAAGAGCTCGATGGAAAGCTTATCTGTTCCTTTTTCAGATGGCATAAATATATTTTACGAAAAGTCATAAGAAATAAGATTTTTTTGATCAAATCTAAAATATCCTCGAAATCATTGAGAAAGAAGTACCTTATCAGACGAAAATATGCCTTATCTAATAAGAGACATTTAAATATTTTTAATTGCATAAATTGGCGGCATTTTATTCAGAATTAATAGTTTTGTACATGGACAAAAAATTTTTTTAATTTTTTCCCATTAAATACTAGAATAATAGAAAAGTACTTTGCCAAAAGAATCGGCAGTAGGACGGAAACGTGTTGACCACCGATTAGTTTTTTACTAGTAACTTTTGCATCCTTCGACCGACTTCTTCGACTAAAAGCTCGATCGATTCTCTTTCAGTTGGCATTAATATATTTTACGAAAAGTCATAAGAAATAAAATTTTTTTGATCAAAACTAAAATATCCTCAAAATCATTGAAAAAGAAGTACCTTATCAGACGAAAATATGCCTTATCTAATGAGAGACATTTAAATATTTTTAAATGCATAAATGGGCGGCATTTTATTGAGAATTAATAGTTTTGTACATGGTCAAAAAATTCGTTTAAAATTTTCACAAAAAAAAAACAAGAATAATAGAAAAGTATTTTGCGAAAAGAATCGGCAGTAGGACGGAAACGTGTTGACCATCGATTAGTTTTTTACTAATAACTTTTGCATCCTTCGACCGACTTCTTCGACTAAGAGCTCGATAAAAAGCTTATCGGTTTCTCTTTCAGTTGGCATTAATATATTTTACGAAAAGTCATAAGAAATAAAATTTTTTTGATCAAAACTAAAATATCCTCGAAATCATTGAAAAAGAAGTACCTTATCAGACGAAAATATGCCTTATCTAATAAGAACCATTTAAATTTTTTTAATTGCATAAATGGGCGGCATTTTATTCAGAATTAATAGTTTTTTACATGGACAAAAAATTCGTTTCATTTTTTCCCATTAAATACTAGAATTATAGAAAAGTACTTTGCGAAAAGAATCGGCAGTAGGACGGAAACGTGTTGACCACCGATTAGTTTTTTGCTAATAACTCTTGCATTCTTCGACCGACTTATTCGACTAAGAGCTCGATGGAAAGCTTATCTGTTCCTTTTTCAGATGGCATAAATATATTTTAAGAAAAGTCATAAGAAATAAGATTTTTTTGATCAAATCTAAAATATCCTCGAAATCATTGAGAAAGAAGTACCTTATCAGACGAAAATATGCCTTATCTAATAAGAGACATTTAAATATTTTTAATTGCATAAATTGGCGGCATTTTATTCAGAATTAATAGTTTTGTACATGGACAAAAATTTTTTTTAATTTTTTCCCATTAAATACTAGAATAATAGAAAAGTACTTTGCCAAAAGAATCGGCAGTAGGACGGAAACGTGTTGACCACCGATTAGTTTTTTACTAGTAACTTTTGCATCCTTCGACCGACTTCTTCGACTAAAAGCTCGATGGAAAGCTTATCGATTTCTCTTTCAGTTGGCATTAATATATTTTACGAAAAGTCATAAGAAATAAAATTTTTTTGATCAAAACTAAAATATCCTCAAAATCATTGAAAAAGAAGTACCTTATCAGACGAAAATATGCCTTATCTAATAAGAGACATTTAAATTTTTTTAATTGCATAAATGGGCTGCATTTTATTCAGAATTAATAGTTTTTTACATTGACAAAAAGTTCGTTTCATTTTTTCCCATTAAATTCTAGAATTATAGAAAAGTACTTTGCGAAAAGAATCGGCAGTAGGACGGAATCGTATTGACCACCGATTAGTTTTTTGCTAATAACTCTTGCATTCTTCGACCGACTTATTCGACTAAGAGCTCGATGGAAAGCTTATCTGTTCCTTTTTCAGATGGCATAAATATATTTTACGAAAAGTCATAAGAAATAAGATTTTTTTGATCAAATCTAAAATATCCTCGAAATCATTGAGAAAGAAGTACCTTATCAGACGAAAATATGCCTTATCTAATAAGAGACATTTAAATATTTTTAAATGCATAAATGGGCGGCATTTTATTGAGAATAAATAGTTTTGTACATGGACAAAAAATTCGTTTAAAATTTTCACAAAAAAAAAACAAGAATAATAGAAAAGTATTTTGCGAAAAGAATCGGCAGTAGGACGGAAACGTGTTGACCATCGATTAGTTTTTTACTAATAACTTTTGCATCCTTCGACCGACTTCTTCGACTAAGAGCTCGATAAAAAGCTTATCGGTTTCTCTTTCAGTTGGCATTAATATATTTTACGAAAAGTCATAAGAAAGAAAATTTTTTTGATCAAAACTAAAATATCCTCGAAATCATTGAAAAAGAAGTACCTTATCAGACGAAAATATGCCTTATCTAATAAGAGACATTTAAATTTTTTTAATTGCATAAATGGGCGGCATTTTATTCAGAATTAATAGTTTTTTACATGGACAAAAAATTCGTTGCATTTTTTCCCATTAAATACTAGAATTATAGAAAAGTACTTTGCGAAAAGAATCGGCAGTAGGACGGAAACGTGTTGACCACCGATTAGTTTTTTGCAAATAACTCTTGCATTCTTCGACCGACTTATTCGACTAAGAGCTCGATGGAAAGCTTATCTGTTCCTTTTTCAGATGGCATAAATATATTTTACGAAAAGTCATAAGAAATAAGATTTTTTTGATCAAATCTAAAATATCCTCGAAATCATTGAGAAAGAAGTACCTTATCAGACGAAAATATGCCTTATCTAATAAGAGACATTTAAATATTTTTAATTGCATAAATGGGCGGCATTTTATTCAGAATTAATAGTTTTGTGCATGTACAAAAAATTCGTTTAATTTTTTCCCATTAAATACTAGAATAATAGAAAAGTACTTTGCGAAAAGAATCGGCAGTAGGACGGAATCGTGTTGACCACCGATTAGTTTTTTGCTAATAACTCTTGCATCCTTTGACCGACTTCTTCGACTAAGAGCTCGATGGAAAGCTTATCTGTTCCTCTTTCAGTTGGCATTAATATATTTTACGAAAAGTCATAAGAAATAAAATTTTTTTGATCAAAACTAAAATATCCTCAAAATCATTGAAAAAGAAGTACCTTATCAGACGAAAATATGCCTTATCTAATAAGAGACGTTTAAATTTTTTTAATTGCATAAATGGGCGGCATTTTATTCAGAATTAATAGTTTTGTACATGGACAAAAAATTCGTTTAAAATTTTCACAAAAAAAAACAAGAATAATAGAAAAGTACTTTGCGAAAAGAATCGGCAGTAGGACGGAAACGTGTTGACCATCGATTAGTTTTTTACTAATAACTTTTGCATCCTTCGACCGACTTCTTCGACTAAGAGCTCGATGGAAAGCTTATCTGTTCCTCTTTCAGATAGCATAAATATAATTTATGAAAAGTCGTAAGAAATAAAATTTTTTTGATCAAAACTAAAATATCATCGAAATCACTAAAGAAGAAGTACCTTATAAGACGAAAAGATGCCTTATCTAATAAGAGACATTTAAATATTTTTAATTGCATAAATGGGCGGCATTTTATTTAGAATTAATAGTTTTGTACATGGACAAAAAATTCGTTTAATTTTTTCCCATTAAAAACTAGAATTATAGAAAAGTACTTTGCGAAAAGAATCGGCAGTAGGACGGAAAAGTGTTGACCATCGATAAGTTTTTTGCTAAAAACTCTTGCATCCTTCGACCGATTTCTTCGACTAAGAGCTCGATGGAAAGCTTATCTATTCTTCTTTCAGATGGCATTATCATATTTTACGAAAAGTCGTAAGATATAATTTTTTTTTGATTAAAACTAAAATATCCTTGAAAACATTGAAGAAGAACTACCTTATCAGACGCAAATATGCCTTATCTAATAAGAGACATTTAAATTTTTTTAATTGCATAAATGGGCGGCATTTTAGTCAGCATTAATGGTTTTTTACCTGGACAAAAAATTCGTTTAATTTTTTCCCATTAAATTCTAGAATTATAGAAAAGTACTTTGCGAAAAGAATCGGCAGTAGGACGGAATCGTGTTGACCACCGATTAGTTTTTTGCTAATAACTCTTGCATCCTTCAACCGACTTCTTCGAATAAATGCTCGATGGAAAGCTTATCTGTTTCTCTTTCAAATGGCATTAACATATTTTACGAAAAGTCGTAAGAAATAAAATTTTTTTGATCATAACTAAAATATCCTCGAAATCATTGAAAAAGAACTACCTTATCAGACGAAAATATGCCTTATCTAATAAGACACATTTAAATTTTTTTAATTACGGAAATGGGCGGCATTTTATTCAGCATTAATGGTTTTTAACCTGGACAAAAAATTCGTTTAATTTTTTCCCATTAAATATTAGAATTATAGAAAAGTACTTTGCGAAAAGAATCGGCAGTAGGACGGAAACGTGTTGACCACCGATTAGTTTTTTGCTAATAACTCTTGCATCCTTCAACCGACTTCTTCGACTAAGAGCTCGATGGAAAGCTTATCTCTTCCTCTTTCAAATGACATTATCATATTTTACGAAAAGTCGTAAGAAATAAATTTTTTTTGAACAAAACCAAAATATCCTCGAAATCATTGAAGAAGAACTACCTTATCAGACGAAAATATGCCTTATCTAATAAGAGACATTTAAATTTTTTTAATTGCATAAATGGGCGGCATTTCAGTCAGCATTAATGGTTTTTTACCTGGACAAAAAATTCGTTTAATTTTTTCCCATTAAGTACTAGAATTATAGAAAAGTACTTTGCGAGAAGAATCGGCAGTAGGACGGAAACGTGTTGACCACCGATTAGTTTTTTGCTAATAACTCTTGCATTCTTCGACCGACTTATTCGACTAAGAGCTCGATGGAAAGCTTATCTGTTCCTTTTTCAGATGGCATAAATATATTTTACGAAAAGTCATAAGAAATAAGATTTTTTTGATCAAATCTAAAATATCCTCGAAATCATTGAGAAAGAAGTACCTTATCAGACGAAAATATGCCTTATCTAATAAGAGACATTTAAATATTTTTAATTGCATAAATGGGCGGCATTTTATTCAGAATTAATAGTTTTGTACATGGACAAAAAAATTCGTTAAATTTTTTCCCATTAAATACTAGAATAATAGAAAAGTACTTTGCCAAAAGAATCGGCAGTAGGACGGAAACGTGTTGACCACCGATTAGTTTTTTACTAGTATTTTTGCATCCTTCGACCGACTTCTTCGACTAAGAGCTCGCTGGAAAGCTTATCGATTTCTCTTTCAGTTGGCATTAATATATTTTACGAAATATATAAGAAATAAAATTTTTTTGATCAAAACTAAAATATCCTCAAAATCATTGAAAAAGAAGTACCTTATCAAACGAAAATATGCCTTATCTAATAAGAGACATTTAAATTTTTTTAATTGCATAAATGGGCGGCATTTTATTCAGAATTAATAGTTTTTTACATGGAAAAAAAATTCGTTTAATTTTTTCCCATTAAATACTAGAATTATAGAAAAGTACTTTGCGAAAAGAATCGGCAGTAGGACGGAATCGTGTTGAACACCGATTAGTTTTTTGCTAATAACTCTTGCATTCTTCGACCGACTTCTTCGACTAAGAGCTCGATGGAAAGCTTATCTGTTCCTCTTTCAGATAGCATAAATATAATTTACGAAAAGTCGTAAGAAATAAAATTTTTTTGATCAAAACTAAAATATCATCGAAATCATCAAAGAAGAAGTACCTTATCAGCCGAAAATATTCCTTATTTATTAAGAGACATTTAAATATTTTTAAATGCATAAATGGGCGGCATTTTATTCAGAATTAATAGTTTTGTACATGGACAAAAAATTCATTTAAAATTTTCACAAAAAAAAACCAAGATTAATAGAAAAGTATTTTGCGAAAAGAATCGGCAGTAGGACGGAAACGTGTTGACCATCGATTAGTTTTTTACTAATAACTTTTGCATCCTTCGACCGACTTCTTCGACTAAGAGCTCGATAAAAAGCTTATCGGTTTCTCTTTCAGTTGGCATTAATATATTTTACGAAAAGTCATAAGAAATAAAATTTTTTTGATCAAAACTAAAATATCCTCGAAATCATTGAAAAAGAAGTACCTTATCAGACGAAAATATGCCTTATCTAATAAGAGACATTTAAATTTTTTTAATTGCATAAATGGGGCGGCATTTTATTCAGAATTAATAGTTTTTTACATGGACAAAAAATTCGTTTCATTTTTTCCCATTAAATACTAGAATTATAGAAAAGTACTTTGCGAAAAAATCGGCAGTAGGACGAAAACGTGTTGACCACCGATTAGTTTTTTGCTAATAACTCTTGCATTCTTCGACCGACTTATTCGACTAAGAGCTCGATGGAAAGCTTATCTGTTCCTTTTTCAGATGGCATAAATATATTTTACGAAAAGTCATAAGAAATAAGATTTTTTTGATCAAATCTAAAATATCCTCGAAATCATTGAGAAAGAAGTACCTTATCAGACGAAAATATGCCTTATCTAATAAGAGACATTTAAATATTTTTAATTGCATAAATGGGCGGCATTTTATTCAGAATTAATAGTTTTGTACATGTACAAAAAATTCGTTTAATTTTTTTCCATTAAATACTAGAATAATAGAAAAGTACTTTGCGAAAAGAATCGGCAGTAGGACGGAAACGTGTTGACCACCGATTAGTTTTTTACTAGTGAGAGCTCGATGGAAAGCTTATCGGTTTCTCTTTCAGTTGGCATTAATATATTTTACGAAAAGTCATAAGAAATAAAATTTTTTTGATCAAAACTAAAATATCCTCAAAATCATTGAAAAAGAAGTACCTTATCAGACGAAAATATGCCTTATCTAATAAGAGACATTTAAATTTTTTTAATTGCATAAATGGGCGGCATTTTATTCAGAATTATTAGTTTTTTACATGGAAAAAAAAATTCGTTTAATTTTTTCCCATTAAATACTAGAATTATAGAAAAGTACTTTGCGAAAAGAATCGGCAGTAGGACGGAATCGTGTTGACCACCGATTAGTTTTTTGCTAATAACTCTTGCATCCTTTGACCGACTTCTTCGACTAAGAGCTCGATGGAAAGCTTATCTGTTCCTCTTTCAGATGGCATTAACATATTTTACGAAAAGTCGTAAGAAATAAAATTTTTTTGATCAAAACTAAAATATCATCGAAATCATTAAAGAAGAAGTACCTTATCAGCCGAAAATATTCCTTATTAATTAAGAGACATGTAAAAATTTTTAATTGCATAAATGGGCGGCATTTTATTCAGAATTAATAGTTTTGTACATGGACAAAAAATTCGTTTAAAATTTTCACAAAAAAAAACAAGAATAATAGAAAAGTACTTTGCGAAAAGAATCGGCAGTAGGACGGAAACGTGTTGACCATCGATTAGTTTTTTACTAATAACTTTTGCATCCTTCGACCGACTTCTTCGACTAAGAGCTCGATGGAAAGCTTATCTGTTCCTCTTTCAGATAGCATAAATATAATTTACGAAAAGTCGTAGGAAATAAAATTTTTTTGATCAAAACTAAAATATCATCGAAATCATTAAAGAAGAAGTACCTTATAAGACGAAAATATGCCTTATCTAATAAGAGGCATTTAAATTTTTTTAATTGCATAAATGGGTGGCATTTTATTCACAATTAATAGTTTTTTGCATGTACAAAAAATTCGTTTAATTTGTTCCCATTAAATACTAGAATTATAGAAAAGTACTTTGCGAAAATAATCGGCAGTAGGACGGAAACGTGTTGACCACCGATTAGTTTTTTTTCTAATAACTTTTGCATCCTTCGACCGACTTCTTCGACTAAGAGCTCGATGGATAGCTTATCTGTTCCTCTTTCAGATAGCATAAATATAATTTACGAAAAGTCGTAAGAAATAAAAATTTTTTGATCAAAACTAAAATATCATCGAAATCATTAAAGAAGAAGTACCTTATAAGACGAAAATATGCCTTATCTAATAAGAGACATTTAAATATTTTTAATTGCATAAATGGGCGGCATTTTATTCAGAATTAATAGTTTTGTACATGGACAAAAAATTCGTTTCATTTTTTCCCATTAAAAACTAGAATTATAGAAAAGTACTTTGCGAAAAGAATCGGCAGTAGGACGGAAACCTGTTGACCACCGATAAGTTTTTTGCTAATAACTCTTGCATCCTTCGACCGACTTCTTCGACTAAGAGCTCGATGGAAAGCTTATCTGTTCCTCTTTCAGATGGCATTAACTTATTTTACGAAAACTCATAAGAAATAAAATTTTGTTGATCAAAATATAAAATATCCTCGAAATCATTGAGAAAGAAGAACCTTATCAGAAGAAAATATGCCTTATCTAATAAGAGATATTTAAATTTTTTTAATTGCATAAATGGGCGGTATTTTATTCAGAATTAATAGTTTTTTACATAGACCAAAAATTCGTTTAATTTTTTCCCATTAAATACTAGAATTATAGAAAAGTACTTTGCGAAAAGAATCGGCAGTAGGACGGAAATGTGTTGACCACCGATAAGTTTCTTGCTAATAACTCTTGCATCCTTCGACCGATTTCTTCGACTAAGAGCTCGATGGAAAGCTTATCTGTTCTTCTTTCAGATGGCATTAACATATTTTACGAAAAGTCGTAAGAAATGAAATTTTTTTTGATCAAAACTAAAATATCCTCGAAATCATTGAAAAAGAAGTACCTTATAAGACGAAAATATGCGTTATCTTATAAGAGACATTTAAGTATTTTTAATTGCATAAATGGTCGGCATTTTATTCAGAATTAATAGTTTTTTACATGGACAAAAAATTCGTTAAACTTTTTCCCATTAAATACTAAAATTATAGAAAAGTTCTTTGCGAAAAGAAACAGCAGTAGAACGGAATCGTTTTGACCACCGATTAGTTTTTTGCTAATAACTCTTGCATCCTTCGACCGACTTCTTCGACTAAGAGCTCGATAGAAAGCTTATCTGTTCCTCTTTCAGATGGCATTAATATATTTTGCGAAAAGTCATAAGAAATAAAATTTTTTTAATCAAATCTAAAATATCCTCGAAATCATTGAAAAAGAAGTACCTTATCAGACGAAAATATGCCTTATCTAATAAGAGACATTAAAATTTTTTTAATTGCATAAATGGGTGGCATTTTATTCACAATTAATAGTTTTTTGCATGGACAAAAAATTCGTTTAATTTGTTCCCATTAAATACTAGAATTATAGAAAAGTACTTTGCGAATAGAATCGGCAGTAGGACGAACACGTGTTCACCAGCGATTAGTTTTTTGCTAATAACTCTTGCATCCTTCGACCGACTTCTTCGACTAAGAGCTCGATAGAAAGCTTATCTGTTCCTCTTTCAGATGGCATTAATATATTTTGCGAAAAGTCATAAAATTTTTATGATCAAAATTAAAATATCCTCGAAATCATTGAGAAAGAAGTACCTTATCAGACGAAAATATGCCTTATCTAATAAGAGATATTTAAATTTTTTTAATTGCATAAATGGGCGGTATTTTATTCAGAATTAATAGTTTTTTACATAGACAAAAAATTCGTTTAATTTTTTCCCATTAATTACTAGAATTATAGAAAAGTACTTTGCGAAAAGAATCGGCAGTAGGACGGAAACGTGTTGACCACCAATTAGTTTTTTGCTAATAACTCATGCATACTTCGAACGACTTCTTCAACTATGAGCTCGATGGAAAGATTATCTGCTCCTCTTTCAGATGGCATTAACATATTTTACGAAAAGTCATAAGAAATAAAATTTTTTTGATCAAAACTAAAATATCCTCGAAATCATTGAAAAAGAAGTACCTTATCAGACGAAAATATGCCTTATCTATTAAGAGACATTGATGTTTTTTTAATTGCATAAATGGGCGGCATTTTATTCGGAATAAATAGTTTTTTACATGGACAAAAAATTCGTTTAATTTTTTCCCGTTAAATACTAGAATTATAGAAAAGTACTTTGCGAATAGAATCGGCAGTAGGACGAACACGTGTTCACCAGCGATTAGTTTTTTGCTAATAACTCTTGCATCCTTCGACCGACTTCTTCGACTAAGAGCTCGATAGAAAGCTTATCTGTTCCTCTTTCAGATGGTATTAACATATTTTACGAAAAGTCGTAAGAAATGAAATTTTTTTTGATCAAAACTAAAATATCATCGAAATCATTAAAGACCAGTAAGGGCGGTATAGTTGAGTATTCTCAACTATATAATACCCTGTACACACACCTATGTTGATAACACGTTAAACATTCGCCGACAGCAAAAGCAGTGTACCACGATATGGTTTGTGTATTTGCTAATAGTGAGGCAGGGCTCACAGTGCAATGTTGCCATTAGATGGCGCTTTAGTACGGGTTTTGTTACAAAGCATTGCTGCAAAATTTTAGTGTGTTGGTCTTTGCGGGGAAAGTGGTAGTTTGTTGTATGCAGTTTTAAAAAGGTATGTTATCTGAGTTTGCATACAAAATTTCAGCATTGTATTCTTTATACTTTAGGAGATACAGCAATTTTAAGAAAAAAATGACCTTTTGTTGTGCTCGATGGGCGGGAAGGAATGGGCGTGGCAAAAATTCCTTCAAACTTCATCTAGTGTTCGACCACACGAGACTATCTTCCAAATTTCAAGTCTCTAGCTTTAATAGTTTTCGCAGTGTTAAGTACGGTTTTTGTTACAAATAGGATAAAGCAGTGTTCAAAGCGCAATTTATGCCAAATTTTAACTTGTTTGTCTTTGCGTTGTCACACAGCGTTAAAAATGAAAGTTTGTGGTATGCAGTTTTTAAAAAGGTATGTTTACTGAGTTTGCATACAAAATTTCAGCAAATTATCTATTATAGTTTAGGAGATACAGCAATTTTAAGAAAACAACTTTTTGAGGGGAAACGAAGGGGAGGGGGGAAAAATGTGGTATGCAGTTTTGTAGAGCTATACATACTGAGTCTACATACTCATTTTCATGTTTCTAACTCATCAGGTTTTTGAGCTACAGCCTTTTGAAAAAATGGGTGGTGCTCGATGGGCGGGAAGGAGTGGGCGTGGCAAAACATTCTTCAAACTTGATCTAGCGTTTGACTTCACGAGTCTATCCACCAAATTTCAAGTCTCTAGCTCTTATAGTTTTCGAGAACCATTGGTGAGGACGGACGGACAGACAGACAGGGCTATATCAATTCGTCTTGTCATCCTGATCAAGAATATATATACTTTATAGGGTCCCCCTCCCCTCCTTCTATGCATTACATACAAACCGTCTCAAACAAACTTAATATACCCTGATACACAGTGTGTGTACAGGGTATAAAGAAGTACCTTATAAGACGAAAATATGCCTTATCTAATAAAAGACATTTAAATATTTTTAATTGCATAAATGGGCGGCATTTTATTCAGAATTAATAGTTTTGTACATGGACAAAAAATTCGTTTAATTTTTTCCCATTAAAAACTAGAATTATAGAAAAGTACTTTGCGAAAAGAATCGGCAGTAGGACGGAAACCTGTTGACCACCGATAAGTTTTTTGCTAATAACTCTTGCATCCTTCGACCGACTTCTTCGACTAAGAGCTCGATGGAAAGCTTATCTGTTCCTCTTTCAGATGGCATTAACTTATTTTACGAAAACTCATAAGAAATAAAATTTTTTTGATCAAAATTAAAATATCCTCGAAATCATTGAGAAAGAAGAACCTTATCAGACGAAAATATGCCTTATCTAATAAGAGATATTTAAATTTTTTTAATTGCATAAATGGGCGGTATTTTATTCAGAATTAATAGTTTTTTACATAGACCAAAAATTCGTTTAATTTTTTCCCATTAAATACTAGAATTATAGAAAAGTACTTTGCGAAAAGAATCGGCAGTAGGACGGAAATGTGTTGACCACCGATAAGTTTTTTGCTAATAACTCTTGCATCCTTCGACCGATTTCTTCGACTAAGAGCTCGATGGAAAGCTTATCTGTTCTTCTTTCAGATGGCATTAACATATTTTACGAAAAGTCGTAAGAAATGAAATTTTTTTTGATCAAAACTAAAATATACTCGAAATCACTGAAAAAGAAGTACCTTATAAGACGAAAATATGCGTTATCTTATAAGAGACATTTAAAAATTTTTAATTGCATAAATGGTCGGCATTTTATTCAGAATTAATAGTTTTTTACATGGACAAAAAGTTCGTTAAACTTTTTCCCATTAAATACTAAAATTATAGAAAAGTTCTTTGCGAAAAGAAACAGCAGTAGAACGGAATCGTGTTGACCACCGATTAGTTTTTTGCTAATAACTCTTGCATCCTTCGACCGACTTCTTCGACTAAGAGCTCGATAGAAAGCTTATCTGTTCCTCTTTCAGATGGCATTAATATATTTTGCGAAAAGTCATAAGAAATAAAATTTTTTTAATCAAAACTAAAATATCCTCGAAATCATTGAAAAAGAAGTACCTTATCAGACGAAAATATGCCTTATCTAATAAGAGACATTTACATTTTTTTAATTGCATAAATGGGTGGCATTTTATTCAGAATTAATAGTTTTTTTGCATGGACAAAAAATTCGTTTAATTTGTTCCCATTAAATACTAGAATTATAGAAAAGTACTTTGCGAATAGAATCGGCAGTAGGACGAACACGTGTTCACCAGCGATTAGTTTTTTGCTAATAACTCTTGCATCCTTCGACCGACTTCTTCGACTAAGAGCTCGATAGAAAGCTTATCTGTTCCTCTTTCAGATGGCATTAATATATTTTGCGAAAAGTCATAAAATTTTTATAATCAAAATTAAAATATCCTCGAAATCATTGAGAAAGAAGTACCTTATCAGACGAAAATATGCCTTATCTAATAAGAGATATTTAAATTTTTTTAATTGCATAAATGGGCGGTATTTTATTCAGAATTAATAGTTTTTTACATAGACAAAAAATTCGTTTAATTTTTTCCCATTAATTACTAGAATTATAGAAAAGTACTTTGCGAATAGAATCGGCAGTAGGACGGAAACGTGTTGACCACCAATTAGTTTTTTGCTAATAACTCCTGCATACTTCGAACGACTTCTTCAACTAAGAGCTCGATGGAAAGATTATCTGCTCCTCTTTCAGATGGCATTAACATATTTTACGAAAAGTCATAAGAAATAAAATTTTTTTGATCAACACTAAAATATCCTCGAAATCATTGAAAAAGAAGTACCTTTCCAGACGAAAATATGCCTTATCTATTAAGAGACATTGATATTTTTTTAATTGCATAAATGGGCGGCATTTTATTCGGAATAAATAGTTTTTTACATGGACAAAAAATTCGTTTAATTTTTTCCCATTAAATACTAGAATTATAGAAAAGTACTTTGCGAAAAGAATCGGCAGTAGGACCGAAATGTGTTGACCACCGATAAGTTTTTTGCTAATAACTCTTGCATCCTTCGACCGATTTCTTCGACTAAAAGTCGATGGAAAGCTTATCTGTTCATCTTTCAGATGGTATTAACATATTTTACGAAAAGTCGTAAGAAATGAAAATTTTTTTGATCAAAACTAAAATATCCTCGAAATCATTGAAAAAGAAGTACAATATAAGACGAAAATATGCCTTATCTAATAAGAGACATTTAAATTTTTTTAATTGAAAAAAGAGCGGCATTTTATTCAGAATTAATAGCTTTTTAAATGGACAAAAAATTCGTTAAAATTTTTCCCATTAAATACTAGAATTATAGAAAAGTTCTTTGCGAAAAGAAAGGGCAGTAGAACGGAATCGTGTTGACCACCGATTAGTTTCTTGCTAATAACTTTTGCATCCTTCGACCGACTTCTTCGACTAAGAGCTCGATGGAAAGCTTATCTGTTTCTCTTTCAGTTGGCATTAATATATTTTACGAAAAGTCATAAGAAATAAAATTTTTTTGATCAAATCTAAAATATCCTCGAAATCTTTGAAAAAGAAGTACCTTATCAGACGAAAATATGCCTTATATAATAAGAGACATTTAAATTTTTATACTTTTCACTTATGTGAAATAGTATAATAACTTTGTCACGGAGTTTGTAACAAATCGAAATATTAATTTCCGACTATATAAAGTATATATATTCTTGATCAGGACGACAAGACGAGTTGATTTAGCCATGTCCGTCTGTCCGTCTGTCTGTATGTCTGTCGGTCTGTCTGTCTGTATGTATGCAAACTAGTCCTCAGTTTTGAAGCTATCGAGCTGAAACTTTGCACAGAGTCTTAGAATTTATTACGATGAATCATTCGTCGGAACCAGCATGATCGGATTATTGGAACAGGTAGCTCCCATACGAAAAGAAGAAGAAAAGTGAACAAAACTTGAATCGTTGTATGGAAAACTTTTTTGTTTTGTACAATAGAGTGCTGAAATTTTAAACATAGTAGTTTTACATGGTCCGACTACATGCCTGAAAGTTTCATTGAGATTGGACATCTGGAACTGGTAGCTCCCATACAAAATGAAGAAGAGGAAGAGAAGCCATATTCACGTCGTTGTATGGAAAACTTTTTTGTTTCTTAACCAATTTACTTGAAATTTTAAAGTTATGTTCTTAGGGAGGAATGAAAACTATTTTGACCAAAAGTGGGCGTAGCCACGCGTAGCCACGCCCACTTATAGCGAAAATTGACCCGTTGTATGGAAAATTTATTGTTTTTTAACCAATTGACTTGAAACTTTACAGTTATGTTCTTAGGGAGGAATGAAAACTATTTTGAACAAATGTGGGCATGGCCACGCCCACTTATAGCGAAAATTGACCCGTTGCATGAAAAACCTTTTTGTTTTTAAACCAATTGACATGATTTTAAAGTTATGTTCTTAGGGAGGAATGAAAACTATTTTGACCAAAAGTGGGCGTAGCCACGCCCACTTATAGCGAATATTTACTAGTTGTATGGAAAACTTTTTTGTTTTTTAACCAATTGACTTGAAACCTTACAGTTCTGTTCTGAGAGAGGAATGAAAACTATTTTGACCAAAAGGGAGCGTAGCCAGGCGTAGCCACGCCCACTTATCGCAAAAATTGACCCGTTGCATGGAAAACTTTTTTGTTTTTTAACCAATTGACTTGAAACCTTACAGTTATGTTCTTAGGAAGGAATGAAAACTATTTTGACCAAAAGTGGGCGTGGCCACGCCCTTTTATAGCGAAAATTGACCCGTTGTATGGAAAACTTTTTTGCTTTTTAACCAATTGACTTGAAACTTTAGAGTTTCAGTGGTACATTTCAATGGATGTCTTTTGATTTTTTTAAAATCTATTCTTAAAAATTCATATTGAATATTTTTAAAAGGAACTATGTTATTATTACTTCTTTTGGTTAGTTTATGATTAAATACACTATAAAAGTAAATTTAATTAATGACTTTAAATTTTTTTAAAATCTACGCATAAAAATTAAAATTGAATATTGTTTAAAAGGAACCATGCATTTTTATTTCTTTTAGTAAGTTTATGATCACGTACACTACAAAAGAGCAATTAAATGGATGATCTTAGATTTTTTTTTAATCTATGCATAAAAATTAAAATTTAATATTTTTTAAGAAAACCATGTTATTTTTTTTTTTTTTTTTAGTTAGTTTAAGATTACATACACCTCAAAAGTATATTTCAATGGATGACTTTTGATTTGTTTTAAATCTATGCAAAATATTAATATTGACTATTTTTAAAAGGAACCATGTTTTTTTTTTTATTTCTTTTAGTAAGTTTATGATAACGTACACTACAAAAGAGCATTTCAATGGATGATCTTGGATTTTTTTTTAATCTATGCATAAAAATTAAAATTTAATATTTTTTAAGAAAACCATGTTTTTTTTTTTTTAGTAAGTTTAAGATTACATACACCTCAAAAGTATATTTCAATGGATGACTTTTGTTTTGTTTTAAATCTATGCAAAATATTAATATTGACCATTTTTAAAAGGAACCATGTTTTTTTGTTTCTTTTAAATAGTTTATGATTACGTTCCCTAAAAAAGAGCATTTCAATGGATGATTTTTAATTTTTTTTTTTTTTTTAATCTATGCATTAGAAGTAATATTTAAATCATGGTTTCTTTTAGAAATTAAATTCACTTCAAAAGTACATTTCAATGTATGACTTTAGATTTTTTTTTTAAATCTATGTTTAAAAATTAAATTTAATATATTTTAAAAGAAACCATGTTTTTTGTTTCTTTTAGTTAGTTTATGATTACATACACTACAAAAGTACATTTCAATGGATGACTTAAGAGTTTTTTTAAAATCTATGAATAAAAATTAAAATTGAATATTTGTAAAATGAGCTATGTTTTATTGTTTTTATACTTTTCACTTATGTGAAATAGTATAATAACTTTCTCACGGAGTTTGTAACAGATCGAAATATTAATTTCCGACTATATAAAGTATATATATTCTTGATCAGGACGACAAGACGAGTTGATTTAGCCATGTCCGTCTGTCCGTCTGTCTGTATGTCTGTCGGTCTGTCTGTCTGTCTGTATTAGAGATCTGCATGAATACATTCAAATCAAGTTCGAGACATTCATACGAAAAACGAATGAGTGAGTTCTCGTCATTCACTCAAACGAATTGAGTGTGTTTGAATATTGAGAGAGTAAAACATTCATAACATTCGAACGACTTCGAAAAGCATACTATGAATTCTGAACGGATCACAATGTTTCCTATATATTCAGTTATATTGAGTTTTACACTGTTGTACACAGAGTATATTGGGAAAAAGAGGAAGAGTTATTAGTTTTTTAAGCAAACGTAAATATGAAGAAAATTTCAATGAATAAGTAATTGATATTTTTATTGATATTATCTACATGTTTGAATGTAGAAACATTATTTTATTAACGTTGTCCGAATTTGTAGCAACAACACACCGTTTTTCGGTAATTAGATTTCTTGCTTCTGAAAAGGCTCTTTCGGAAGCAGCGCTGCTAGCTGGTATTGATAAAATTTTGCAACTACATTTGTACAAAAGCGGAAAATAGTTTTTGTGGAAATTCCACCATTGAATGCAATCAAAGTCTTCAGAGTATCCTACCACCATATTCGAATAACTCTTGATTTCTTTGTCTATTTTGTCAGCAATACCATCATTTCGAATTTCAATAAAATCAGCCAAAACATTTTTTTTTAAATCCGGATTCGTACATTGGTCGTCATCTCCGTCTTTCAAATATGTTGACATTATTTCTTTGCACTCTTTGATTGTATTGTCCTTTTCAACATCCGAAAATTGAAGAAGTTTATTTGTAGGTGGGAATAAAACCAGTAAGGACGCTATCTTCAGCAAGGCTGAAGCTATAATACTTTTCACGTTGTGTCACTAAAAAACTAAATGAATAGTTTTCATGCCTCCCTAACAACATAACTGTAAGGTTTCAAGTCAATTGGTTAAAAAACAAAAAAGTTTTCCATACAACGGTTCAAGTTTTGCGATAAGTGGGCGTAGCCATGCCCATTTTTGGTCTAAATAGTTTTCATTTCTCCCTAAGAACATAACTGTAAAGTTTCAAGTGAATGGGTTAAAAAACAAAAAAGATTTCCATACAACGGGTCAATTTTCACTATAAAAGGGCGTGGCTTCGCCCACTTTTGGTCAAAATAGTTTTCATTCCTCCCTAAAAACATAACTGTAGGGTTTCAAGTCAATTGGTTAAAAAACAAAAAAGTTTTCCATACAACGGGTCAATTTTCGCTATAAGTGGGCGTGGCTACGCCTACTTTTGGTCAAAATAGTTTTCATTCCTCCCAAAGAACATAACTGTAAAGTTTCAAGTCAATTGGTTCAAAAACAAAAAAGTTGTCCATACAACGACGTGAATATTGCTTCTCTTCCTCTTCTTCATTTTGTATGGGAGCTACCAGTTCCAGATGTCCAATCTCAATGAAACTTTGAGGCATGTAGTCGGACTATGTAGAACTACTATGTTTAAAATTTCAGCACTCTATCATACAAAACAAAAAAGTTTTCCATACAACGATTCAAGTTTTGTTCATTTTTCTTCTTCTTTTCGTATGGGGGCTACCAGTTCCAGTGGTCCGATATTGCTAGATCCGACAAATGAGTTGACTGCACGAATAAGAAGTCTATGTGCAAAATTTCAGCTCGATATCTTTAAAACTGTGGGAGGAGATTGTATATATACAGACAGACGGACAGACGGTCAGACAGACAGACGGACATGGCTAAATCAACTCGTCTTGTCGTCCTGATCAAGAATATATATACTTTATACAGTCGCAAGTGAATATTTCTGTGTGTTACAAACTTCAGCACAAAGTTATTATACTATTTCACATACGTGAAAAGTATAAAAAGCCAATTCTATGAAATTTGGTCATATTTGTTAATACTGTAGATGTTAACAACTCATCTAAAACTTTTTTTAGCTCCTTAGTCAGTATATTGTCGCTCGTATCAGGGACGCAGTTTTTTATACCCCGTATCTTATGGTACAAGGGTATATTAGTTTTGTGCACGTCGACAATGTATGTAACATTTTAAAGGAGACATCTCCGACTATACAAAGTATATATATTCTTGATCAGTATCGAAAGAGAAGTCGATTTAGCCATGTCCGTCTGTCCGTCCGATCGTCTGTCTGTATGAACGCGTCGATCTCGGAAACTATAATAGATAGGACCAAAAGCTCTTCGCAGTTCGATTTTGTGATTCATTACGCAGATCAAGTTTATTTTGGCTTCCCCCTTTTTGAGTTAGTTTAGGGGTGAGGGGCAAATAACTGAAGCTACCTCGGGTAAAATAGTACAAAAGTCGTATTTTCTGCGTTGTCTTTTGTGATAGGAACACCAAATTTGGTGTGTATATAGCTGACTCAAACCTTAAGAAAAAAAAAAAAATGGGCGTGACCACGCCCCTATATAGTAAAAATTTCAAACGCTCATATCTCAAGAACCATACAACCTACAAGAATGAAACTTTGCATGTATGCTTTTGGGGTGGAGTATAGTAAGATTCAAATATAAAATGGGCGTAACCACGCCCACATATAGCCAAAATAGAAAATCGTTATATCTCTGTAACGAATTGGTCTAGAAGAGCAAAAATTAGTATGTATGATATTGAATGGAAAGGAAATCTGTTTCGATTAAAAAGTGGGCGGGGCAACGCGCTACAACAGACGTTACTAATTGAAGGTACAGGGTATGTCGAAGTCGAGTACAATCGACTCCAATCCTTACTGGTTTTAATTTGTGAATGTAGGGTATTGTTAAATGGATGGTTGGTAAACTACTACTTTCAAGTTTTTTTGAAGCTTCTTCGAAAACTGATAACAGTCGAACGAGGGAACTTTAATGTGTTATGTTTATGTCTTCTATTCTGTCTATTTGGTTTTTTTCTATTAATATATTGGTTATATCCACCTAATTTTCCTCAACGGATTTGAGTAAATAAAAGAGTGTGTTCCAGCGCGTTGGACAAAGACTTTTTAACGACAAGCCTAATTTGCTATTCATGCCTGACTTTTTAAAATATTTTACAATTTTGCTGCTTCTATCTGCAATAAGATTGAGATCTGAAACACGCCTTACAGATTTTTCTACTATGTTGTGCAGCAAATGATTAACACAGTGAATGTTCTGGTCTTTTCTGAATGCAGCAATCATGTTAGATCCTCTGTCCGTCACAATTACCGGATTGTCTTCCTTTATATTGCATCCAAATTCGGACAAAATTTGAGTCATTTTCTCCTTGATTTTAAAACCTTAAAAATATAATAAAAACAGAAAAAGCAACAGTATATATACTGGGATAAATATCTGTAACAGAATGTTTACCGGTGCAAGAATCTCCTTCCATTGATTTTACGGACAGCAAACGGTTTGCGAGTACGCCTTCTCTAATATAATGCATAGTGCAAGACAAATAAGAGGACCTCAAAAAACTATCTGTCCATATGTCACTTGTTATGGAGTATCCGAAGCTTTTATATTTTACTATTTCATCCTTTATTGGCTGAAAGTGTTTTTCATACAAAACTGTTATATTCCTAGAAATAGTGGTAGGGTGCGGTAGCAAATGATCAACATTTACGTTTGATCCAAACTTTGCTCCTACTTTTAATAAAAATTTTGCGAACACTTTAAGCCCCGAGTCTTCAATTAATTTAAATGAACGACAATTTTTCAACGTCCACTCCGTCACTATTTTTGTTCCTTCCACTTTTGTCTCTGTGTCTACTTTTACTTGTTCATTATCAATTGTGTTTCGGCTGGCCATAATATAACATTTGTGTTTAACTAAATTTGATGTACTACCGGTATACTTATAAACGTTTTTAGAAGTCGTACAACCTACGACATCTTGCATCTCCGCTCCGTTAGAATCATTAACCCTAGCAAATGTATCCCATACTTTACTGCGGCCTCTTTTTGTATTGAAACTAAATTCACCGCTGCAAAGCTTCGTTTTAATGCTTGAGTGGCGTGTGACACAAGATTCAGCAGTATTAGCTGTCGAATTCTAAATTTTTTAAATTGTATTAAATTTATTGGTCACTAAACTCTTCTCCTAGATACATTTTCTATTAGGTGTACAAATAAGTTACCATCGTTTGACCAAAGTTTGCCTCACCAGGTAGCAAAAATTATGATAGAAAACGGTGCAAACTTATTTGCACACCTGCTAACATTTATTTCATAATTATAATCTTCATTTTACAACTCACATTCTCCAACGAATTTTGTAAACTCATTTTTAAAAATTTTAGTTAGAATTGTTATTTTTTATAACACAACAGAATTATTTTCAACACAACTAAATTATTTTTTAACACAACTGAATTTGACACAAAACTCAGTTATTCGAACCGAACGTTTCTCTCATTCAGATTCATTAACATTCACTCGTTTCGATTCGAATTTTCTCAACATTCATACAACTTTAACTCAATACAACATTTACTCATATTTTGTTGTAAGAGGTTCTTTAAAATTTGAGTATGATTCAGTTGTATACCGAATGTTTTCATATTTGAATGTACTCATGCAGACCTCTAGTCTGTATGTATGCAAACTAGTCCCTCAGTTTTGAAGCTATCGAGCTGAAACTTTGCACAGAGTCTTAGAATTCATTACGATGAATCATTCGTCGGAACCAGCATGATCGGATTATTGGAACAGGTAGCTCCCATACGAAAAGAAGAAGAAAAGTGAACAAAACTTGAATCGTTGTATGGAAAACTTTTTTGTTTTGTACAATAGAGTGCTGAAATTTTAAACATAGTAGTTTTACATGGTCCGACTACATGCCTGAAAGTTTCATTGAGATTGGACTTCTGGAACTGGTAGCTCCCATACAAAATGAAGAAGAGGAAGAGAAGCCATATTCACGTCGTTGTATGGAAAACTTTTTTGTTTCTTAACCAATTTACTTGAAATTTTAAAGTTATGTTCTTAGGGAGGAATGAAAACTATTTTGACCAAAAGTGGGCGTAGCCACGCGTAGCCACGCCCACTTATAGCGAAAATTTACCCGTTGTATGGAAAACTTTTTTGTTTTTTAACCAATTGACTTGAAACTTTACAGTTATGTTCTTAGGGAGGAATGAAAACTATTTTGACCAAATGTGGGCATGGCCACGCCCACTTATAGCGAAAATTGACCCGTTGCATGGAAAACTTTTTTGTTTTTAAGCCAATTGACATGATTTTAAAGTTATGTTCTTAGGGAGGAATGAAAACTATTTTGACCAAAAGTGGGCGTAGCTACGCCCACTTATAGCGAAGATTTACTAGTTGTATGGAAAACTTTTTTGTTTTTTAACCAATTGAATTGAAACCTTACAGTTCTGTTCTGAGAGAGGAATGAAAACTATTTTGACCAAAAGTGGGCGTAGCCACGCGTAGCCACGCCCACTTATAGCGAAAATTGACCCGTTGTATGGAAAATTTTATTGTTTTTTAACCAATTGACTTGAAACTTTACAGTTATGTTCTTAGGGAGGAATGAAAACTATTTTGATCAAAAGTAGGCATGGCCACGCCCACTTATAGCTTAACTTGACGCTTTGTATGGAAAACTTTTTTGTTTTTTAACCAATTGACTTGAAACTTTACAGTTATGTTCTTAGGGAGGAATGAAAACTATTTTGACCAAAAGTGGGCATGGCCACGCCCACTTATAGCTTAACTTGACCCTTTGTATGGAAAACTTTTTGGTTTTTTAATCAATTGACTTGAAACTTTACAGTTATGTTCCTAGAGAGGAATGAAAACTATTTTGACCAAAAGTGGGCGTAGTCACGCCTACTTATAGCAAAAATTGACCCGTTGTATGGAAAACTTTTTTGTTTTTTAACCAATTGACTTGAAACTTTACAGTTATGTTCTTAGGGAGGAATGAAAACTATTTTGACCAAATTTGGGCATGGCTACGCCCACTTATCGCAAAACTTGAACCGTTGTATGGAAAAATTTTTTGTTTTTTAACGAATTGACTTGAAACATTACAGTTATGTTGTTAGGGAGGCATGAAAACTATTCATTTAGTTTTTTTTATAGTGACACAAAGTGAAAAGTATTATAGCTTCAGCCTTGCTGAAGATAGCGTCCTTACTGGTTTTTGTTTCTTTTAGTTAGTTTATGATTAAATACACTATTAAAGTAAATTTAATTAATGACTTTAATTTTTTTTTTAAATCTACGCATAAAAATTAAAATTGAATATTGTTTAAAAGGAACCATGCATTTTTATTTCTTTTAGTAAGTTTATGATCACGTACACTACAACAGAGCATTTCAATGGATGATCTTAGATTTTTTTTTAATCTATGCATAAAAATTAAAATTTAATATTTTTTAAGAGAACCATGTTTTTTTTTTTTTTTTTTTAGTTAGTTTAAGATTACATACACTTCAAAAGTATATTTCAATGGATGACTTTTAATTTGTTTTAAATCTATGCAAAATATTAATATTGACTATTTTTAAAAGGAACCATCTTTTTTTATACTTTTCACTTATGTGAAATAGTATATTAACTTTGTCACGGAGTTTGTAACAGATCGAAATATTAATTTCCGACTATATAAAGTATATATATTCTTGATCAGGACGACAAGACGAGTTGATTTAGCCATGTCTGTCTGTCCGTCTGTCTGTCTGTCTGTCTGTCTGTATGTATGCAAACTAGTCCCTCAGTTTTGAAGCTATCGAGCTGAAACTTTGCACAGAGTCTTAGAATTTATTACGATGAATCATTCGTCGGAACCAGCATGATCGGATTATTGGAACAGGTAGCTCCCATACGAAAAGAAGAAGAAAAGTGAACAAAACTTGAATCGTTGTATGGAAAACTTTTTTGTTTTGTACAATAGAGTGCTGAAATTTTAAACATAGTAGTTTTACATGGTCCGACTACATGCCTGAAAGTTTCATTGAGATTGGACATCTGGAACTGGTAGCTCCCATACAAAATGAAGAAGAGGAAGAGAAGCCATATTCACGTCGTTGTATGGAAAACTTTTTTGTTTCTTAACCAATTGACTTGAAATTTTAAAGTTATGTTCTTAGGGAAGAATGAAAACTATTTTGACCAAAAGTGGGCGTAGCCACGCGTAGCCACGCCCACTTATAGCGAAAATTGACCCGTTGTATGGAAAATTTTATTGTTTTTTAACCAATTGACTTGAAACTTTACAGTTATGTTCTTAGGGAGGAATGAAAACTATTTTGATCAAAAGTAGGCATGGCCACGCCCACTTATAGCTTAACTTGACGCTTTGTATGGAAAACTTTTTTGTTTTTTAACCAATTGACTTGAAACTTTACAGTTATGTTCTTAGGGAGGAATGAAAACTATTTTGATCAAAAGTGGGCGTGGCCACGCCCACTTATAGCTTAACTTGACCCTTTGTATGGAAAACTTTTTTGTTTTTTAACCAATTGACTTGAAACTTTACAGTTATGTTCTTAGGGAGGAATGAAAACTATTTTAACCAAAAGTTTTTTCATCAATTGACTTAAAACTTTGCAGTTGTGCTCTTAGGGAGGAATGAAAACTATTTTGATCAAAAGTAGGCATGGCCACGCCCACTTATAGCTTAACTTGACGCTTTGTATGGAAAACTTTTTTGTTTTTTAACCAATGGACTTAAAACTTTACAGTTATGTTTCTAGGGAGGAATGAAAACTATTTTGACCAAAAGTGGGCGTAGCCACGCCTACTTATAGCGAAAATTGACCCTTTGTATGGAAAACTTTTTTGTTTTTTAACCAATTGACTTGAAACTTTACAGTTATGTTCTTAGGGAGGAATAAAAACTATTTTGACCAAATGTGGGCATGGCTACGCCCACTTATCGCAAAATTTGAACCGTTGTACGGAAAAATTTTTTGTTTTTTAACGAATTGACTTGAAACATTACAGTTATGTTGTTAGGGATGCATGAGAACTATTCATTTAGTTTTTTTTATAGTGACACAAAGTGAAAAGTATTATAGCTTCAGCCTTGCTGAAGATAGCGTCCTTACTGGTTTTTGTTTCTTTTAGTTAGTTTATGATTACGTTCACTAAAAAAGAGCATTTCAATGGATGATTTTTAATTTTTTTTTTTTAATCTATGCATAAGAATTAATATTTAAATCATGGTTTCTTTTAGAAATTAAATTCACTTCAAAAGTACATTTCAATGGATGACTTTAGATTTTTTTTTTTAAATCTATGTCTAAAAATTAAATTTAATATATTTTAAAAGAAACCATGGTTTTTGTTTCTTTTAGTTAGTTTATGATTACATACACTACAAAAGTACATTTCAATGGATGACTTAAAAGTTTTTTAAAATCTATGCATAAAAATTAAAATTGAATATTTGTAAAAGGAACCATGTTTATTTTGTTCCTTTTATTTAGTTTATGATTACATACACTACAAAAGTACATTTCAATGGATGACTTTAGATTTTTTTTTAAATCTATGAATGAAAATTATATTTAATATATTTTAAAAGAAACCATGTTTTTTTGTTTCTTTTAGTTAGTTTATGATTACATACACTACAAAAGTACTTTTCAATGGATGTCTTTTGATTTTTTTAAATCTATGCATAAAAATTCATATTGAATATATTTAAAAGGAACTATGTGATTTCTTTTAGATGGTTTATGATTAAATACACTATAAAAGTAAATTTAATTAATGACTTTAAATGTTTTTAAAATCTACTCATAAAAATTAAAATTGAATATTGTTTAAAAGGAACCATGTATTTTTATTTCTTTTAGTAAGTTTATGATTACGTACACTACAAAAGAGCATTTCAATGGATGATCTTAGATTTTTTTTAATGTAGGCATAAAAATTTTTTTTTTTTGTTTTATTAAAACTTTGCTTTATTTATTGAATCTTTTCTTTATGAGACTAACAATAAGTTTGCAGATCTTATGCCTATATATTAACTAGCAGTTCTTTTGAACTGCAGATAGGTTGTGGGGCCCTAGGGTCTATCGGTGGGTTGGAAGGTCATTTCGACGAAGACGGGATTGGCTGCTCAACCTTGTTAATCTTCTGGCGAGATGGTTAGGGTGCGTAGAAAGCTTGCTGTAGTATTGTTCCTTGAGTTCTGCTATTACATCTCTGACTGGTTGAATATTTAAATCTTTATGTATGTTTTCGTTTTGAACATACCACGGTGCCCCGGTGATGGTTCTCAATATCTTTGACTGGGTTCTCTGAATGATTTCAATGTTGCTACTGATAGCGTTTCCGCATAACTGGGAGCCGTAGGTCCAGATAGGTTTGAGAACAGAATTGTAGATCAGGACTTTGTAGTCAAGACTAAGGGTAGAGCGAGCGTTGATAAGCCAATGGAGGCTATTTGCTTTTAGTTTTAAATGCGTTCTCTTGGCCTCGATGTGCCTGCGCCATGTGAGTCTTCTATCGAGGTGTACTCCGAGGTATGTCACTTCGTTTGTTTGCGGAAGCGTAGTGTTGTTTAACATCAGCGGTGGGCAATCTTGCCTGTTTAGAGTGAACGTAACGTGTTTGCATTTTTGTTCGTTGACTTTTATTCGCCAGTCAGCTAGACATTTTTCTATGTCGACCAGGTGAAGAGCTAACTGCACTGTTGCTTGCATAGGGCATCTGGAACGGCTGAGAATAGCTGTATCGTCAGCAAAGGTGGATGTTGTTAGACGTCTGCTTGTTGGGATGTCTGTTGTGTAGAGGACATATAACGTAGGACCGAGTACGCTACCTTGAGGAACTCCAGCTCTAATGGTGTGGTCGTCGGACATATCACTGTTACAGCTGTGCAGTATTCTCGATTTTCAAACGCGCTTCGTATTTCTGATGTTATGCGATTAACCTGCTCAATAGTTCCGTGTTTTTCACGAAAGCCGAACTGGTGTGAAGGGATTTTGTTGTGTGTTCTCAGGAATGAGTTGATCCGAGTTAGCACGCATTTTTCGAAAAGTTTTGATAGACACGATAATAAACTTATAGGTCTGTATGACGAGGGAATCGTGTGATCTTTTCCTGGCTTTGGTATCATTATGATGATAGACTTTTTCCATCTTTCTGGAAAATAGCCAAGTTTAGTGATGGCATTGAAGAGCTTCGCGATAGTGCAAACAGCACAATATGGGAGCTCAATAATCATTTTTGGGGTTATTAAATCGCAGCCCGGTGATTTTTTTGGGTTCAGTTCCTTTTTGATAATATTAGCGATTTTGTTTGGTCGAAACTCGATTGGGTCACGTTGAAGCTCGGCGTCGTTTGTTAATGCTGGTAGTGTAGTCGCATTTGTGCAAGGATTTGGTTGAAACATATTTTCAAGGTGAGCGGCAAATGTTCTTGCTCTATCTTCGTCGCTGCGGGCCCAGCCGCATGCAGGGTTTCTTATAGGCATCACGGTTTCTGTCGGTGAGCTTAGGGTTGGGTGAGCTCTCCACAGTGAGTTTCTTGTACTGGATGTGGATAGTTGTTCTATGTACCGGCGTTGGGTATATGCTTCTTCTTGCTTTAACGCTTTAGAGAGGTTGCGTGCGGCGCTCTTAAGCCTAAGTCGTGCAGATGGCGATCTGGTTGATTGCCATTCTCGACGTAAGCGTCGTTTTTCGATAACGAGCTGCTCGATTTGTAGATTCGTCTTCTTTTGGTTACGTAGAGCTTGCGCCGTTTGAGGTGTTGAGATACGAGCTGCGGTAACGAAGACTGATTCTAGATTGTTTACGAAGCTGTCGATCTCAGCTTCAACGGTTAGGGGAGGATCTAGCTCAATGTGTGAGCTAAAATATTTTTTGTAACTGACCCAGTTGGTTTTATGCGAGGTCAATCTAATTGGTTGATCTACGGTTTTTGGATGTCGAAGTAGGTTAATTAATACAGGCGAGTGATCAGACGAGAGATCTGAAAGACTTTCGGCGCTTAGCAGGGTTCGGGGAATATTTTTTGCTATTGCAAAGTCAATTAGGTCGGGTAGTTTATTGGGGTCAGCCGGCCAGTATGTTGGTCTGCCGGGAGAGAGATGGTCGAGCTTATTGCTGGCCTTTATAAGTGCATTGTATAATTGTTTTCCTTTTGGGGTCACTAGACGAGATCCCCAGTGAGTGTGCTTGGCATTGTAATCTCCTGCTGCTATGAAGTGTTCTCCGAGTGTGTTAAAGAACTGCATGAACTCAGTTTCAGATATATTGAAGCGAGGTGAGCAGTATACGGCGGCTAGTGTTAGATGGTTACCACTATCTAATTGTATGTTTATAGATATGGCCTGTAGATAGTTTTCTGCAAATCTTCTATGGCAGTGGTGTTTGAGACGGTTTCTAATCAGAATACCAGTCCCCCCATGTGCTTTACCATCAGGATGGTTTGTTCCATAAAATACGTAGCCTCGTATGTTAAAATTATATTTGTTTGTAAGGTGTGTTTCTGAGAGTAGCATTACGTCAATGTGTTTATCAAGTAGAAATTGAGCTAGCTCAAGTTTGTGCTGTGAGACGCCATTAGCATTCCACGTAGATATGCGTAGGGAAGGCATGGTTTATTTGGATTGTTGTGAAATCAGCATTTGTATCAGTAGATTTTGGTTACGCATTAAATCCTGCATAGTTGTCCGCATAAAAGACATAAACTCCATTAGACTTTGCTGCATGGTTGATAACATTGCTTCAAAGTTGCTTTGTTGCTGCCCCGGCATTTGGTGGTGTTGAGTCGCGTTTAAATCTGCATGTGCTAGTTGTGGGTTCGGCGTGTTTGTGGTAGGGGGAACCAGTCCTGATTTTAGAGCACTGGCAAATGTCACGTTTTTGGTTGAGTTCCGCCAAGTGAAGATCTGGCTGCGGTCGAAAAGAAAACGTCTGGGTTTAATTTAGATGGTGTAAATGTAGGCTGTGCGTTTTGAGAGCGTGTAGTGGTCACTCGCTGGTGGATTCGTGTTTTCAGTTCCTTGTATATTGGGCAACCTTTATAGTTAGCTGTGTGGTTACCACCACAGTTGGCGCATTTTTTTGTGCTGGCGTCGTCTTTGCTCGCTGGGCAGTGTGTAATGTCGTGAAGCTCTCCACAAGCTACACACACGGGGCGCAGAGTACAATACGACCTTGTATGGCCATATTCTTGGCAATTCGTACATTGTACGGGACCATTGCGTTTGTGCGGTTCTTCTACGGTGATTCTGCGGTGCAGTAGAAATTGAAGTTTGTATATCGGGTGCACTTCGTTTTTCTTTAGCGGCTTGCTTTCTGGATTAAGTTCTACCTTAAAGAGTGGTTGCGGCTTTCTATCCTTATTTTGGATGTTGAAAACAGTTTTGGCACTGAATCCTTTCTCTTGTAACGCGTTGATTACTTCCGCAGGAGTGACTTCAGGCTCTATGCCCTTTAGTACGACTTGCAGGCCTTTGCTGCTTTTTAGCTGGTACGTATAGAAGTTCTTTTTGTTGTCGCTCAGGTACTTCGACAGTACTCTGTAGTTATCTTCGGACTTGGTTTGTACCTTTGTTTCATGTATATTTCCCTTTACAAGGGGGATTATATGAAAGTTGTCCTTTCCAATAAGCTCGATAAATTTGCTGACTAAGGCGTTGCAGCTTTTTTCACGGATGTAAATTGGTGGTGGCTTTGGCATTCTTTTAACGCTTTCTGTTTCGGGGGCCAGATCGGAAGTGTTATCTGCCAGAATTTTGAACCTGTTGGTATTATCAGGCGTTTCGCTTGGTGGTAGGCTGAAGCTAACACGGGTAATTTTCGGCTTCGAGTTTAGGGGGCTCAACTTTCTTTTAAATCGAATGTAGCGATCCATTCCAGTCTGTACGGCCGGCCTTTTTGTTTCTTTGTTTGCGTTTTCTTTAGGTAATGTTGCGCCAGTTATATTTGCATTGGCAATTAGACGGGCAGTTGATACCGTTGAAGTTGTTGTTGTACTTACTGTTGAGGTAGTTAGTGACATTGTTGTACTAGTCGTCGTAGATGGGCACAGGTCTCTCTGGCCAGTACATATCTGCTGATGAGCTGACACGGCGCTCTGTGGCGTTTGAGACGTGGACGGTAGCGACGAAGAGCAAGAACGCGCTCTCCCGCTCGCTACGTGCAATAGTTCGTGCGCTACATCGGTCATTGCCCTCGATCGCTCTAGAGCTGCAGTATTTTCGGTTGACGCGGCGTTATAGGTGAAATACGCGTTGTTCCGTTGCAAAGAGAGCCGACGCTCGTCTTGCTTACGCTGCAGTTCACTGTGAGTTTCGATTTCTTTTGTACTCATTGTATTAATAGAGATTTGGTTTTAATTGTTTTTTATTGTTTATTGTTTATTGTGGCTAATCAATTGATTAATTAGTTGATAGATTTGTGCGAATTTATCGCACTAAGCGTCTTTTCGCGATATACACTAATTATTATTAGATCTTTCACTGCACTGATGGGTTTTAAGTTAATTTTCCGGAGCACAAGAAAAACACGTCCGTACTTGACGGAATTCAATGAAACTGCATAAAAATTAAAATTTAATATTTTTTAAAAGAACCATGTCTTTTTTTTTTTTTTTAGTTAGTTTAAGATTACATACACCTCAAAAGTATATTTCAAAAGATGACTTTTGATTTTTTTTTAAATCTATGCATAAAATATTAATATTAATATTTAATAATTTAAAAGGAACCATATTTTTTTGTTTCTTTTAGTTAGTTTATGATCACGTACACTACAAAAGAGCATTTCTATGGATGATCTTAGATATTTTTTAATCTTTGCATAAAAATTAAAATTTAATATTTTTTAAAAGAACCATGATTTTTTTTTTTTTTTTTTTAGTTAGTTTAAGATTCATACACCTCAAAAGTATATTTCAAAAGATGACTTTTGATTTTTTTTAAATCTATGCAAAAAATTAATATTGACTATTTTTAAAAGGAACCATGTTTTTTTTTTTGTTTCTTTTAGTTAGGTTATGATTACTTTCACTAAAAAAGACCATTTCAATGGATGATTTTTTTTTAATCAATGCATCAAAATAATATTGAATTTTTTTTAAAGGAACCATGTTTTTTTGTTTCTTTTAAATAGTTTATGATAACGTTCCCTAAAAAAGAGCATTTCAAAGGATGATTTTTATTTTCTTTTTTTTTAAATCTATGCATAAGAATTAATATTTAAATCATGGTTTCTTTTAGAAATTAAATACACTTCAAAAGTACATTTCAATGGATGACTTTAGATTTTTTTTTTAAATCTATGTCTAAAAATGAAATTTAATATATTTTAAAAGAAACCATGTTTTTTTGTTTCTTTTAGTTAGTTTATGATTACGTTCACTAAAAAGGAGCATTTCAATAAAGTACTTTTAAGTTTTTTAAAATCTATGTATAAAAATTAATATTGAATATTTTTTAAAAGGAACCGTTATTTTTTGTTTATTTTAGTTAGGTTAGGTTGAACAGGCAGCTCAACAGAAGTCGAGAGCACCCAGTGACCATTAGGTCCATTGTGTTGCCTGATTTATATACTGGAGGGATAGATGGGATTGGGTAGGGTTGCTGGGATATTGGATGGGAGAAGGGTCATACCGTTTTTCTTGGTTCTAATGGCCAGTCCCATTGGGCTTCGGCAGCCCGCGGAACCACCCAGTGGAATCCAGGAAGAGTGCCAGGTCCTCCAGGTGCGCGTTCGCTAGACTGCCCAGTTCGTCAAAGAAGGGTCTTCCCAAAAATTGGGTTCTCCTCCTCAGAAGTGCAGGGCAGTCGCAGAGAAGGTGTTGGACACTCTCAATCTCTTCTTCGTTTTCGCAGCTACGACAGTAGTCTTGCTGGGATACGCCGTACCGTTGGGCCATACGCCCAATGTAGCAGTGTCCCGTTAAGACTCCTGTCAACATCCTTATCCTGTTCTTTGTTAAGTGTAGGAGCTCGGAAGTGCGCTTCGAATTGTATCTTGGCCATAATGCCTTGGACACCTCGCAGCCCAGTACTGCTGTCCAGTGTTCGGCAGCCACAGTCCTCATGGTACTGTCAATTTCCGATAGGACGTACTGGATTGGCCTTTTAATATCTTTCACCACGAGACTTGTTGCTAACGCCGAACCGGATCTAGCGCACTCGTCAGCCGCCTCGTTACCAGGCACACCCATGTGGTCCTGTACCCAGACCAGTCTGATTGAGTGCGGTTGACACCGGTTCAGTGCCAAAACCGTGTCCCGGATGAGTTTACTCTTTACCGTGTTCGACGAGAGAGCTTTAGGCGCTGCTTGGCTGTCGACGTAGATCGATACGTTCCTCGGGCTCTCAATCAAGGTGTGTATCAATTTAGCCGCCTGTCAAACGGCGTAGATCTCCGCTTAGAACACGCTACAATAGTCAGGAAGACGAAAGGAGAGTTGAACCGAAGGGTCATCAGAGTAGACCCCCGATCCAGTTCCTTCCTTCGTCTTCGAGCCGTCTGTATAGATTGACAGCTCGTTCTGCCTCACAGGAGTTTCGAGTTGCCAATCTGCTCTTTTAGGAAATTCGACAGTAAATTCGTCTTCCCATTTGAGATCTGTAACCCAGTAGTCGTTCTCATCTGCCACAGAGGTTCCTACTGAGCGTAGGATGGTACTGTGGCCCGCAACACAAGGCTTAAGAAGTCCCTGGGCTAGCAGCCTGACTGCACTTCTTGCTGCCACGTGCTTGAGGGAGACTCCAATTGGTTCCAGATTTAACATCACATCAAGCGCTGCCTAGGGGGTAGAACGAATGCATCCTGTTACTCCCAGGCAAGCGAGTCTTTGTACCTTACGAAGGTTGTTTAGATGGGAGTTGGTGTGACCCGCCTCCCACCAAACCAGCGCTCCATAAGTAAGTATAGGTCTGACGACTGCTGTGTAAAACCAATGAATGATATACGGTTGCAGTCCCCATCCTTTACCGAAAGTCTTTTTGCATACAAAAAAGGCCTGTAGTGCCTTTTTCATCCTCTCTCCAGGAGAGTTTAGAGTCGAGGATTACTCCAAGGTACTTGGCCTCCTTTGAAAGCACAAGCTCCGTTCCGCCCAGTGTCGGGACTTTGAAGCTTGGGATCTTGTATTTCCGGGTGAACAAAACCAGCTCGGTCTGTGGTCTCGGTTGTGGGTTGGCCCCCAGACCGTTCTGCTCTGCCCATCGAAGAGTTAGGCTCAATGCGCCGTTTAGGAGCTCACTGATTGTAGGCAGGAATCTGCCTGTTACCATAAGCACCAGGTCGTCTGCATAGGCCGTCACTCTACATCCCCTATTTTCCAGTTTTAGGAGAAGATCATTAAGGAAAAGGTTCCACAACAAGGGAGATATGACACCCCCTTGCGGAGTTCCCCTGACCACCTTCCTCCTAATTGTCGAGGTGCAGAGTTGGGCGTTTATCACTCTGTGGCAGAGCATGTTGCTAAGCCATCGAGTGATTATCGGGTGTGAGCCAATTTTGACAAGTGCAGTCGTAATAGACTCGATCCTGACATTGTTGAAGGCACCTTCTATGTCCAGAAAAGCCGCCAACGTAAACTCCTTTCTCCGCAATGTTTTTTCAATTGTGCTAACTACCTCGTGCAAAACGGTCTCAACTGATCTACCCTTAAGATAGGCGTGTTGAGATCCACTAAAAGTGTGAGGTGTCAGCTTACTTCTGAGGTGCAGGTCCAGGAGTCTCTCCAATGTTTTCAATAAAAACGATGAAAGACTAATGGGCCTATAATCTTTTGGTGAGCAATGGTTGATCTTTCCTGCTTTGGGAATGAAAGCCACCCCCCACTTCTCTCCAGTACCTTGGGATGTATCCTAAGAGGAGACATCCCCTGAAGATTTCCAGTAGCCAGTGCGACAGGTGCTCACTCACCGCTTGCATCATGGGCGGTCTGATGTCATCCGGTCCAGCTGATTTGTTGGGATGGAACGACTTGATAGCCCAGATAGCCTCACCCTCTAAGTCCACTGCCTGTTCCGGCTCTTCGCTGATGCTTAACCCAGATTCATCATCAGCTTCCAAGCATCCCGGCTGTCTTTAGCGAATTTGCTATCCAGATCGCAAAGCAAGCCTGGTGTGGCTGGATCTTTCGCTAGCAACCTTCGAAGTCTGGACGCTTCTGTGGTGCTGGTCAGATCCTCGCAGAAAGCGGCCCAAGAATCTCTTTTGGCCTTCCTACATTCTTTCTTGAAGACTTTGAAACTGAGGTGGTAGGCGTCCCAGTCCACCTGGCAGTTTCTGTCTTTCGCTCTGTTGTAGAGTCTTCTCGTTTCCTTCCGTATCCTTCCGAGCTCCGGTGTCCACCATCTGTTGCGGTTTGACTTTGGAGGACGGCTGATAGGACAGGATTTGATGAAGGCCTTACATAGAGCTTCCGTGACGGTCCTGGTCGATTTCTCCAGTTTGTCCGGGTTGTCCAGCCTACCCACTGGGTGGTTTGGGAGTAACTCCTTGACAAGTTGAGAGAACTTGACCCAGTCAGTTCGTTTTGGGTTCCTCTCTGAACCATTCTACTTCGAACACTATCCTGTAATGATCCGAGAAGGAACATTCCGTGGATACGTGCCAGTCTACAACAGAGAGAGAGTCACTGTTGGTCGCTAGGGTCATGTCAATAACCTCCGCACGGTTTTTATTGCGGAATGTGGGGTGGTCACCCCGGTTACACACATTAAGATTTGTGCACGACATGAATTCACACAGCGATTCTCCTCTCACGTTAATATCCTTGCTTCCCCACATAGTGTGGTGAGCATTGGCATCACACCCCAGGATTAAGTCAGTGGCCTCCTCCTGCGCATGCCGAATAAGGGCTCGGACGCTCTCTGACGGTGGATCCCTCTCTTCATACGGTAGATATGCCGAGGCCAGGTATAGTTTAGGACCGTTCCTTCGCTCGCATAACACTACCGTCAGGTCGTTGTTGCTGTAACGGGAAGAGAAAAGAACATTAAGTCCGGTTCTTACCACGATACAGGTTCTGGACTTACCTACAGTTGTAGGGACAAGGAGATTGTAGCCGTGGGCACCTAAACCGCAAACCCTTTCACTCACGATCCAGGGCTCCTGGATAAGAGTCACGTCTACCCTCTCCCTGTCCATCGACCGTAGTAGGTCGATCGAGGGGACCCTTGAATGATGCAGATTAATCTGCACCACCTTAAGTCTCTCCGGTTACCCTATCATCTTCGCGCCCGGCGCCTCCAGGAATGATTGCCCGAAGGCAACCCATTCCCATCTTCAGACGGCCCTGCCTGCTCAGGAGTTGGCGTCTGGACTCCGGACCAATACTGATCCAGAGGTCCTTGCCGTTTCCCATGTCGCGGGCCAGCCCTCTATTGATTGTCCAGTCCCCGGTGTCGCAGTCCGCGTTCTGGCTCTTGATCAATAAGAGGGTGGTTCGATCCTAATAATTGGAGGTGGGATCCAGACCTTAATGATCGTTCGAGCCGGAATTTGGTCCACGGGGACGACATCAATCTTAGCAGCTGGCCATGGGGCGTCTAGATTCAGCAATGTGTCCTTGAGGAGCCGCAGGGTCTCCTCATTGGCACATGCCACAACCTTGACACCCTTGTACCAGTTTATACCGTCAAACTCTGTCACGAAGGGATTTTCTGGCCGAGTGATGGCATCTGCTATCGCCCGGTTGATTGACTCTTCAACGATGAGCCAGTTCTCGGTAGTAAGTTTCCCTTCCAGGTCCCTCATATCGTTAATGGCCACCTGCAGCTCCGGCTTCGAGCTTAAGCTTGCCAGAAATTCCCCCGGACGTTTCCGCTTGCTCACCGAAGACAGTTGTGTCTTATTTGCCGGTGTGGTACTCTTGCTAGCCGTTCCCTCCTTTACAAGGGGTGTGGCTGCGGCAGGTCTCCCTCGGCACTGAGCACTCGTACTTTGTGCGGCGGTCTGAGTGTTGCCAGGCGAGCCAGCAAGTCTCATATACAGTCGCACGTTGTACTCATGCTTTTTGCGCAGTCTCTTTTCTCGGCCGCTCAGCGAACCCGGGTCGCGACCCTCCAGTCCCTTAAGGAACTTTAGAGAGGTCTTGTACCCAGACACCCGTTTGCGTTTGAGATCATCGTCTGCTATGGTCTTTTTGGGTTGTCCCTGGACAACCGTCACTTCACCTTCATCTGTGCTCGATGACTCATCGTCTAGCGGCGGCTCCGCTAGCGCAAGCGCTAGCTCGGCTGCCGGCATCGATGGGCCTGTGAACACAAACTCCGACTCTGTGGCAGTTGGTTCCAGCTCTGTACCCTCCTGGCGACGGAGCGCACTCGCGCGCGTTCCGTCACTGTGACCACTGGCGACACGCAGAGATGATTGCTCCTCCCCGTTCCCGCCGGTGGTAGCGGTCACACCTCCCACCGACGTTTGGGCCGACATCGCAGCCCGAGTTGCTCCTTTGCTCTTTCTTCCCATCATTGGGTGATGCAGTTTATACTTGCTGCCAAGTACCTCTGACCATGGCTTCGGGCCCAAGCCCCTCAGACTAGGTCTGAGAGACTTGGGTCCGTCACCTTTGCTAGACACTGCAAGGTCCTGCGGACAGGCAAGAGATGCTAGCATCCCTCGGTTGCTGAGACAATGCACTATCCATTGCCCAGCCGGCACCCTCGGGTAGGGTTCAGTCAGAGGAGTTTTCGCCGACCTTTTGTCAATGTAAATAACTTTTAATTCTCAATAAAATGCCGCCCATTTAACGCCATCTGAAAGAGGAACAGTTAAGTTTTCAATCGAGCTCTTCGTCGAAGAAGTCGGTCAAAGGATGCAAGAGTTATTAGCAAAAAACTAATCGGTGGCCGACACGTTTCCATCCTACTGCCGATTCTTTTCGCAAAGTACTATTATATAATTCTTGTATTTAATGGGAAAAAATTAAACAAATTTTTTGTCCATGTAGGTTAGGTTAGGTTGAACAGGCAGCTCAACAAAAGTCGAGAGCACCCAGTGACCATTAGGTCCATTGTGTTGCCTGATTTAAATACTGGAGGTATAGATGGGATTGGGTAGGGTTGCTGGGATAATGGATGGGAGAAGGGTCATACCGTTTTTCCTGGTTCTAATGGCCAGTCCCATTGGGCTTCGGCAGCCCGCGGAACCACCCAGTGGAATCCAGGAAGAGTGCCAGGTCCTCGAGGTGCGCGTTCGCTAGACTGCCCAGTTCGTCAAAGAAGGGTCTTCCCAAAAATTGGGTTCTCCTCCTCAGAAGTGCAGGGCAGTCGCAGGGAAGGTGTTGGACACTCTCAATCTCCTCTTCGTTTTCGCAGCTACGACAGTAGTCTTGCTGGGATACGCCGTACCGTTGGGCCATACGCCCATTGTAGCAGTGTCCCGTTAAGACTCCCGTCAACATCCTTATCCTGTTCTTTCTTAAGTGTAGGAGCTCGGAAGTGCGCTTCGAATTGTATCTTGGCCATAATGCCTTGGACACCTCGCAGCCCAGTACTGCTGTCCAGTGTTCGGCAGCCACAGTCCTCATGGAACTGTCAAGTTCCGATAGGACGTACTGGATTGGCCTTTTAATATCTTTCACCACGAGACTTGTTGCTAACGCCCAATCTAGCGCACTCGTCAGCCGCTTCGTTACCAGGCACACCCAAGTGGCCCGGTAGCCAGACCAGTCTGATTGAGTGCGGTTGACACCGGTTCAGTGCCAAAACCGTGTCCCGGATGAGTTTACTCTTTACCTCCTGCCAAACGGCGTAGATCTCCGCTTGGGACACGCTACAATAGTCAGGAAGACGAAAGGAGAGTTGAACCGAAGGGTCATCAGAGTAGACCCCCGATCCAGTTCCTTCCTTCGTCTTCGAGCCGTCTGTATAGATTGACAGCTCGTTCTGCCTCACAGGAGTTTCGAGTTGCCAATCTGCTCTTTTAGGAAATTCGACAGTAAATTCGTCTTCCCATTTGAGATCTGAAACCCAGTAGTCGTTCTCATCTGCCACAGAGGTTCCTACTGAGCGTAGGATGGTACTGTGGCCCGCAACACAAGGCTTAAGAAGTCCCTGGGCTAGCAGCCTGACTGCACTTCTTGCTGCCACGTGCTTGAGGGAGACTCCAATTGGTTCCAGATTTAACATCACATCAAGCGCTGCCTAGGGGGTAGAACGAATGCATCCTGTTACTCCCAGGCAAGCGAGTCTTTGTACCTTACGAAGGTTGTTTAGATGGGAGTTGGTGTGACCCGCCTCCCACCAAACCAGCGCTCCATAAGTAAGTATAGGTCTGACGACTGCTGTGTAAAACCAATGAATGATATACGGTTGCAGTCCCCATCCTTTACCGAAAGTCTTTTTGCATACAAAAAAGGCCTGTAGTGCCTTTTTCATCCTCTCTCCAGGAGAGTTTAGAGTCGAGGATTACTCCAAGGTACTTGGCCTCCTTTGAAAGCACAAGCTCCGTTCCGCCCAGTGTCGGGACTTTGAAGCTTGGGATCTTGTATTTCCGGGTGAACAAAACCAGCTCGGTCTGTGGTCTCGGTTGTGGGTTGGCCCCCAGACCGTTCTGCTCTGCCCATCGAAGAGTTAGGCTCAATGCGCCGTTTAGGAGCTCACTGATTGTAGGCAGGAATCTGCCTGTTACCATAAGCATCAGGTCGTCTGCATAGGCCGTCACTCTACATCCCCTTTTTTCCAGTTTTAGGAGAACATCATTAAGGACAAGGTTCCACAACAAGGGAGATATGACACCCCCTTGCGGAGTTCCCCTGACCACCTTCCTCCTAATTGTCGAGGTGCAGAGTTGGGCGTTTATCACTCTGTGGCAGAGCATGTTGCTAAGCCATCGAGTGATTATCGGGTGTGAGCCAATTTTGACAAGTGCAGTCGTAATAGACTCGATCCTGACATTGTTGAAGGCACCTTCTATGTCCAGAAAAGCCGCCAACGTAAACTCCTTTCTCCGCAATGTTTTTTCAATTGTGCTAACTACCTCGTGCAAAACGGTCTCAACTGATCTACCCTTAAGATAGGCGTGTTGAGATCCACTAAAAGTGTGAGGTGTCAGCTTACTTCTGAGGTGCAGGTCCAGGAGTCTCTCCAATGTTTTCAATAAAAACGATGAAAGACTAATGGGCCTATAATCTTTTGGTGAGCAATGGTTGATCTTTCCTGCTTTGGGAATGAAAGCCACCCTCACTTCTCTCCAGTACTTTGGGATGTATCCTGTGAGGAGACATCCCCTGAAGATTTCCAGTAGCCAGTGCGACAGGTGCTCACTCACCGCTTGCATCATGGCCGGTCTGATGTCATCCGGTCCAGCTGATTTGTTGGGATGGAACGACTTGATAGCCCAGATAGCCTCACCCTCTAAGTCCACTGCCTGTTCCGGCTCTTCGCTGATGCTAAACCCAGATTCATCATCAGCTTCCAAGCATCCCGGAAAGTGTGTGTTCATGAGGAGTTGTAGAGACTCCTAGCTGTCTTTAGCGAATTTGCCATCCAGATCGCAAAGCAAGCCTGGTGTGGCTGGATCTTTCGCTAGCAACCTTCGAAGTCTGGACGCTTCTGTGGTGCTGGTCAGATCCTCGCAGAAAGCGGCCAAGAATCTCTTTGGCCTTCCTACATTCTTTCTTGAAGACTTTGAAACTGAGGTGGTAGGCGTCCCAGTTCACCTGGCAGTTTCTGTCTTTCGCTCTGTTGTAGAGTCTTCTCGTTTCCTTCCGTATCCTTCCGAGCTCCGGTGTCCACCATCTGTTGCGGTTTGACTTTGGAGGACGGCTGATAGGACAGGATTTGATGAAGGCCTTACATAGAGCTTCCGTGACGGTCCTGGTCGATTTCTCCAGTTTGTCCGGGTTGTCCAGCCTACCCACTGGGTGGTTTGGGAGTAACTCCTTGACAAGTTGAGAGAACTTGACCCAGTCAGTTCGTTTTGGGTTCCTCTCTGAACCATTCTACTTCGAACACTATCCTGTAATGATCCGAGAAGGAACATTCCGTGGATACGTGCCAGTCTACAACAGAGAGAGAGTCACTGTTGGTCGCTAGGGTTATGTCAATAACCTCCGCACGGTTTTTATTGCGGAATGTGGGGTGGTCACCCCGGTTACACACATTAAGATTTGTGCACGACATGAATTCACACAGCGATTCTCCTCTCACGTTAATATCCTTGCTTCCCCACATAGTGTGGTGAGCATTGGCATCACACCCCAGGATTAAGTCAGTGGCCTCCTCCTGCGCATGCCGAATAAGGGCTCGGACGCTCTCTGACGGTGGATCCCTCTCTTCATACGGTAGATATGCCGAGGCCAGGTATAGTTTAGGACCGTTCCTTCGCTCGCATAACACTACCGTCAGGTCGTTGTTGCTGTAACGGGAAGAGAAAAGAACATTAAGTCCGGTTCTTACCACGATACAGGTTCTGGACTTACCTACAGTTGTAGGGACAAGGAGATTGTAGCCGTGGGCACCTAAACCGCAAACCCTTTCACTCACGATCCAGGGCTCCTGGATAAGAGCCACGTCTACCCTCTCCCTGTCCATCCACCGTAGTAGGTCGATCGAGGGGACCCTTGAAGAATGCAGATTAATCTGCACCACCTTAAGTCTCTCCGGTTGACCTATCATCTTCGCGCCCGGCGCCACCAGGAATGATTGCCCGAAGGCAACCCATTCCCATCTTCAGACGGCCCTGCCTGCTCAGGAGTTGGCGTCTGGACTCCGGACCAATACTGATCCAGATGTCCTTGCCGTTTCCCTTGTCGCGGGCCAGCCCTCTCTTTATTGTCCAGTCCCCGGTGTCGCAGTCCGCGTTCTGGCTCTTGATCAATAAGAGGGTGGTTCGATCCTCCATAATTGGAGGTGGGATCCAGACCTTAATGATCGTTCGAGCCGGAATTTGGTCCACGGGGACGACATCAATCTTAGCAGCTGGCCATGGGGCGTCTAGTTTCAGCAATGTGTCCTTGAGGAGCCGCAGGGACTCCTCATTGGCACATGCCACAACCTTGACACCCTTGTACCAGTTGATACCGTCAAACTCTGCCACGAAGGGATTTTCTGGCCGAGTGATGGCATCTGCTATCGCCCGGTTGATTGACTCTTCAAGTTTGAGCCAGTTCTCGGTAGTAAGTTTCCCTTCCGGGTCCCTCCTATCGATAATGGCCACCTGCAGCTCCGGCTTCGAGCTTAAGCTTGCCAGAAATTCCCCTGGACGTTTCCGCTTGCTCTCCGAAGCCTTCGCCGAGTCATTAGACCGTTGTCTCTTATTTGCCGGTGCGGTACTCTTGCTAGCCGTTCCCTCCTTTACGGGGGGTGTGGCTGCGGCAGGTTTCCCTCGGCACTCAGCACTCGTACTTTGTGCGGCGGTCTGAGTGTTGCCAGGCGAGCCAGCAAGTCTCAGATACAGTCGCACGTTGTACTCATGCTTTTTGCGCAGTCTCTTTTCTCGGCCGCTCAGCGAACCCGGGTCGCGACCCTCCAGTCCCTTAAGGAATTTTAGAGAGGTCTTGTACCCAGGCAGCTGTTTGCGTTTGAGATCATCGTCTGCTATGACCTTTTTGGGTTGTCCCTGGACAACCATCACTTCACCTTCATCTGTGCTCGATGACTCATCGTCTAGCAGCGGCTCCGCTAGCGCAAGCGGTGGTAGCGGTCACACCTCCCACCGACGTTTGGGCTGACATCCTAGCCCGTGTATCTCTCCTATTCTTCCGTCCCATCGTTCGGGACGTGCAGTTTATACTTGCTGCCAAGTACCTCTGACCATGGCTTCGGGCCCAAGCCCCTCAGACTAGGTCTGAGAGACTTGGGTCCGTCACCTCTGCTAGACACTGCAAGGTCCTGCGGACAGGCAAGAGATGCTAGCATCCCTCGGTTGCCCGAGACAATGCAGTATCCATCGCCCAGCCGGCACCCTCGGGGAGGGTTCAGTCAGAGGAGTTTTCGCCGGCATTTTATTTTAGTTAGTTTATGATAACATACACTACACAAGTACATTTCAATGAATGATTTTAGATTTTATTTTAGTTAGTTTATGATAACATACACTACACAAGTACATTTCAATGGATGATTTTAGATTTTTTCAATATCTATGCTTAAAAATTAATATCGAATATTTTTAAAAGGAACCATGTTTATTTTGTTCCTTTCATTTAGTTTATGATTACATACACTACAAAAGTACATTTCAATGGATGACTTTAGATTTTTTTTTTAAATCTATGTTTAAAAATTAAATTAAATATATTTTAAAAGAAACCATGTTTTTTTGTTTCTTTTTGTTAGTTTATGATAACATACACTACAAAAGTACATTTCAATGGATGACTTTAAATTTTTTCAATATCTATGCTTAAAAATTAATATCGAATATTTTTAAAAGGAACCATGTTTATTTTGTTCCTTTCATTTAGTTTATGATTACATACACTACAAAAGTACATTTCAATGGATGACTTTAGATTTTTTTTTTTAAATGTATGAATGAAAATTATATTTAATATATTTTAAAAGAAACCATGTTTTTTTATTTCTTTTAGTTAGTTTATGATTACATACACTACCAAAGTACAATTCAATGGATGTCTTTTGATTTTTTTTAAATCTATGCATAAAAATTCATATTGAATATTTTTAAAAGGAACCATGTTATTTTGATTTCTTTTAGTTAGTTTATGATTAAATACACTATAAAAGTAAATTTCATTAATGACTTTAAGTTTTTTTTAAATCTACGCATAAAAATTAAAATTGAATATTGTTTAAAAGGAACCATGCATTTTTATTTCTTTTAGTAAGTTTATGATCACGTACACTACAAAAGAGCATTTCAATGGATGATCTTAGATTTTTTTTTAATCTATGCATAAAAATTTAAATTTCATATTTATTAAAAGAACCAATTTTTTGTTTTTTACTTAGTTTAAGATTACATACACTTCAAAAGTATATTTCAATGGATGACTTTTGATTTATTTTAAATCTATGCAAAAAATTAGTATTGACTATTTTTAAAAGGAACCATGTTTTTTTTTGTTTCTTTTAGTTAGTTTATAATTACGTTCCCTAAAAAAGAGCATTTCAATGGATGATTTTTGATTTTTTTTTTTTTAATCTATGCATAAGAATTAATTTTTAAAAGGAACCATGTTTTTTTGTTCCTTTTATTTAGTTTATGATGCATAAGAATTAATTTTTAAAAGGAACCATGTTTTTTTGTTCCTTTTATTTAGTTTATGATTACATACACTGCAAAAGTACTTTTCTATGGATAACTTTAGATTTTTTTAAAATCTACGTATGAAAATTAGATTTAATATATTTTAAAAGAAACCACGTTTTTTTGTTTCTTTTAGTTAGTTTTTGATTACATCACTACAAAAGTACATTTCAATGGATGTCTTTTGATTTTTATACTTTTCACGTATGTGAAACAGTATAATAACTTTGTGCTGAAGTTTGTAACAGATCGAAATATTCATTTCCGACTATATAAAGTATATATATTCTTGATCAGGACGACAAGACGAGTTGATTTAGCCATGTCCGTCTGTCCGTCTGTCTGCATATATACAATCTCCTCCCACAGTTTTTAAGATATCGAGCTGAAATTTTGCACAGAGCCTTCTTATTCATGCAGTCAACTCATTTGTTGGATCCAGCCATATCGGACCACTGGAACTGGTAGCCCCCATACGAAAAGAAGAAGAAAAATGAACAAAACTTGAATCGTTGTATGGAAAACTTTTTTATTTTGTATGATAGAGTGCTGAAATTTTAAACATAGTAGTTCGACATAGTCCGACTACATGCCTGAAAGTTTCATTGATATTGGACATCTGGAACTGGTAGCTCCCATACAAAATGAAGAAGAAGAAGAGAAGCAATATTCACGTCGTTGTATGGACATCATTTTTGTTTTTCAACCAATTGACTTGAAATTTTAAAGTTATGTTTTTAGGGAGGAATGAAATCTATTTTGACCAAAAGTGGGCGTAGCCACGCCCACTTCTAGCGAAAATTGACCCGTTGTATGAAAAACTTTTTTGTTTTTTAACCAATTGACTTGAAATTTTAAAGTTATGTTCTTAGGGAGGAATGAAAACTATTTTGACTTTTCGTAAAATAAGTTAATGCCATCTGAAAGAGGAACAGATAAGCTTTCCATCGAGCTCTTAGTCGAAGAAGTCGGTCGAAGTATGCAAGAGTAATAAGCAAAAAACTAATCGGTGGTCAACACGTTTCCGTCCTACTGCCGATTCTTTTCGCAAAGTACTTTTCTATAATTCTAGTATATAATGAGAAAAAATTTAACGAATTTTTTGTCCATGTAAAAAACCATTAATACTGAATAAAATGCCACCCATTTATGCAATGAAAAAAAAATAAATGTCTCTTATTAGATAATGCATATTTTCGTCTTATTAGGTACTTCTTCTTCAATGATTTCGAGGATATTTTAGTTTTGATCAAAAAAAGTTTATCTCTTACGACTTTTCGAAAAATATGTTAATGCCATCTGAAAGAGGAACAGATAAGCTTTCAATCGAGCTCTTAGTCTAAGAAGTCGGTCAAAGGATGCAAGAGTTATTAGCAAAAAAGTAATCGGTGGCCAACACGATTTCGTCCTACTGCCGATTTATTTCGCAAAGTACTTTTCTATAATTCTAGTATATAATGGGAAAAAATTAAACGAATTTTTTGTCCATGTAAAAAACTATTAATTCTGAATAAAATGCCGCCCATTTATGGAATTAAAAAAATTTAAATGTCTCTTATTACATAAGGCATATTTTCGTCTTATTAGGTACTTCTTCTTCAATGATTTCGAGGATATTTTAGTTTTGATCCAAAAAAGTTTATTTCTTACGACTTTTCGTAAAATATGTTAACGCCATCTGAAAGAGGAACAGTTAAGTTTTCAATCGAGCTCTTCGTCGAAGAAGTCGGTCAAAGGATGCAAGAGTTATTAGCAAAAAACTAATCGGTGGCCGACACGTTTCCATCCTACTGCCGATTCTTTTCGCAAAGTACTATTATATAATTCTTGTATTTAATGGGAAAAAATTAAACAAATTTTTTGTCCATGTAGGTTAGGTTAGGTTGCACAGGCAGCTCAACAAAAGTCGAGAGCACCCAGTGACCATTAGGTCCATTGTGTTGCCTGATTTAAATACTGGAGGTATAGATGGGATTGGGTAGGGTTGCTGGGATAATGGATGGGAGAAGGGTCATACCGTTTTTCCTGGTTCTAATGGCCAGTCCCATTGGGCTTCGGCAGCCCGCGGAACCACCCAGTGGAATCCAGGAAGAGTGCCAGGTCCTCGAGGTGCGCGTTCGCTAGACTGCCCAGTTCGTCAAAGAAGGGTCTTCCCAAAAATTGGGTTCTCCTCCTCAGAAGTGCAGGGCAGTCGCAGGGAAGGTGTTGGACACTCTCAATCTCCTCTTCGTTTTCGCAGCTACGACAGTAGTCTTGCTGGGATACGCCGTACCGTTGGGCCATACGCCCATTGTAGCAGTGTCCCGTTAAGACTCCCGTCAACATCCTTATCCTGTTCTTTCTTAAGTGTAGGAGCTCGGAAGTGCGCTTCGAATTGTATCTTGGCCATAATGCCTTGGACACCTCGCAGCCCAGTACTTCTGTCCAGTGTTCGGCAGCCACAGTCCTCATGGAACTGTCAAGTTCCGATAGGACGTACTGGATTGGCCTTTTAATATCTTTCACCACGAGACTTGTTGCTAACGCCCAACCGGATCTAGCGCACTCGTCAGCCGCTTCGTTACCAGGCACACCCAAGTGGCCCGGTAGCCAGACCAGTCTGATTGAGTGCGGTTGACACCGGTTCAGTGCCAAAACCGTGTCCCGGATGAGTTTACTCTTTACCTCCTGCCAAACGGCGTAGATCTCCGCTTGGGACACGCTACAATAGTCAGGAAGACGAAAGGAGAGTTGAACCGAAGGGTCATCAGAGTAGACCCCCGATCCAGTTCCTTCCTTCGTCTTCGAGCCGTCTGTATAGATTGACAGCTCGTTCTGCCTCACAGGAGTTTCGAGTTGCCAATCTGCTCTTTTAGGAAATTCGACAGTAAATTCGTCTTCCCATTTGAGATCTGAAACCCAGTAGTCGTTCTCATCTGCCACAGAGGTTCCTACTGAGCGTAGGATGGTACTGTGGCCCGCAACACAAGGCTTAAGAAGTCCCTGGGCTAGCAGCCTGACTGCACTTCTTGCTGCCACGTGCTTGAGGGAGACTCCAATTGGTTCCAGATTTAACATCACATCAAGCGCTGCTTAGGGGGTAGAACGAATTCATCCTGTTACTCCCAGGCAAGCGAGTCTTTGTACCTTACGAAGGTTGTTTAGATGGGAGTTGGTGTGACCCGCCTCCCACCAAACCAGCGCTCCATAAGTAAGTATAGGTCTGACGACTGCTGTGTAAAACCAATGAATGATATACGGTTGCAGTCCCCATCCTTTACCGAAAGTCTTTTTGCATACAAAAAAGGCCTGTAGTGCCTTTTTCATCCTCTCTCCAGGAGAGTTTAGAGTCGAGGATTACTCCAAGGTACTTGGCCTCCTTTGAAAGCACAAGCTCCGTTCCGCCCAGTGTCGGGACTTTGAAGCTTGGGATCTTGTATTTCCGGGTGAACAAAACCAGCTCGGTCTGTGGTCTCGGTTGTGGGTTGGCCCCCAGACCGTTCTGCTCTGCCCATCGAAGAGTTAGGCTCAATGCGCCGTTTAGGAGCTCACTGATTGTAGGCAGGAATCTGCCTGTTACCATAAGCATCAGGTCGTCTGCATAGGCCGTCACTCTACATCCCCTTTTTTCCAGTTTTAGGAGAACATCATTAAGGACAAGGTTCCACAACAAGGGAGATATGACACCCCCTTGCGGAGTTCCCCTGACCACCTTCCTCCTAATTGTCGAGGTGCAGAGTTGGGCGTTTATCACTCTGTGGCAGAGCATGTTGCTAAGCCATCGAGTGATTATCGGGTGTGAGCCAATTTTGACAAGTGCAGTCGTAATAGACTCGATCCTGACATTGTTGAAGGCACCTTCTATGTCCAGAAAAGCCGCCAACGTAAACTCCTTTCTCCGCAATGTTTTTTCAATTGTGCTAACTACCTCGTGCAAAACGGTCTCAACTGATCTACCCTTAAGATAGGCGTGTTGAGATCCACTAAAAGTGTGAGGTGTCAGCTTACTTCTGAGGTGCAGGTCCAGGAGTCTCTCCAATGTTTTCAATAAAAACGATGAAAGACTAATGGGCCTATAATCTTTTGGTGAGCAATGGTTGATCTTTCCTGCTTTGGGAATGAAAGCCACCCTCACTTCTCTCCAGTACTTTGGGATGTATCCTGTGAGGAGACATCCCCTGAAGATTTCCAGTAGCCAGTGCGACAGGTGCTCACTCACCGCTTGCATCATGGCCGGTCTGATGTCATCCGGTCCAGCTGATTTGTTGGGATGGAACGACTTGATAGCCCAGATAGCCTCACCCTCTAAGTCCACTGCCTGTTCCGGCTCTTCGCTGATGCTAAACCCAGATTCATCATCAGCTTCCAAGCATCCCGGAAAGTGTGTGTTCATGAGGAGTTGTAGAGACTCCTAGCTGTCTTTAGCGAATTTGCCATCCAGATCGCAAAGCAAGCCTGGTGTGGCTGGATCTTTCGCTAGCAACCTTCGAAGTCTGGACGCTTCTGTGGTGCTGGTCAGATCCTCGCAGAAAGCGGCCCAAGAATCTCTTTGGCCTTCCTACATTCTTTCTTGAAGACTTTGAAACTGAGGTGGTAGGCGTCCCAGTTCACCTGGCAGTTTCTGTCTTTCGCTCTGTTGTAGAGTCTTCTCGTTTCCTTCCGTATCCTTCCGAGCTCCGGTGTCCACCATCTGTTGCGGTTTGACTTTGGAGGACGGCTGATAGGACAGGATTTGATGAAGGCCTTACATAGAGCTTCCGTGACGGTCCTGGTCGATTTCTCCAGTTTGTCCGGGTTGTCCAGCCTACCCACTGGGTGGTTTGGGAGTAACTCCTTGACAAGTTGAGAGAACTTGACCCAGTCAGTTCGTTTTGGGTTCCTCTCTGAACCATTCTACTTCGAACACTATCCTGTAATGATCCGAGAAGGAACATTCCGTGGATACGTGCCAGTCTACAACAGAGAGAGAGTCACTGTTGGTCGCTAGGGTTATGTCAATAACCTCCGCACGGTTTTTATTGCGGAATGTGGGGTGGTCACCCCGGTTACACACATTAAGATTTGTGCACGACATGAATTCACACAGCGATTCTCCTCTCACGTTAATATCCTTGCTTCCCCACATAGTGTGGTGAGCATTGGCATCACACCCCAGGATTAAGTCAGTGGCCTCCTCCTGCGCATGCCGAATAAGGGCTCGGACGCTCTCTGACGGTGGATCCCTCTCTTCATACGGTAGATATGCCGAGGCCAGGTATAGTTTAGGACCGTTCCTTCGCTCGCATAACACTACCGTCAGGTCGTTGTTGCTGTAACGGGAAGAGAAAAGAACATTAAGTCCGGTTCTTACCACGATACAGGTTCTGGACTTACCTACAGTTGTAGGGACAAGGAGATTGTAGCCGTGGGCACCTAAACCGCAAACCCTTTCACTCACGATCCAGGGCTCCTGGATAAGAGCCACGTCTACCCTCTCCCTGTCCATCCACCGTAGTAGGTCGATCGAGGGGACCCTTGAAGAATGCAGATTAATCTGCACCACCTTAAGTCTCTCCGGTTGACCTATCATCTTCGCGCCCGGCGCCACCAGGAATGATTGCCCGAAGGCAACCCATTCCCATCTTCAGACGGCCCTGCCTGCTCAGGAGTTGGCGTCTGGACTCCGGACCAATACTGATCCAGATGTCCTTGCCGTTTCCCTTGTCGCGGGCCAGCCCTCTCTTTATTGTCCAGTCCCCGGTGTCGCAGTCCGCGTTCTGGCTCTTGATCAATAAGAGGGTGGTTCGATCCTCCATAATTGGAGGTGGGATCCAGACCTTAATGATCGTTCGAGCCGGAATTTGGTCCACGGGGACGACATCAATCTTAGCAGCTGGCCATGGGGCGTCTAGTTTCAGCAATGTGTCCTTGAGGAGCCGCAGGGACTCCTCATTGGCACATGCCACAACCTTGACACCCTTGTACCAGTTGATACCGTCAAACTCTGCCACGAAGGGATTTTCTGGCCGAGTGATGGCATCTGCTATCGCCCGGTTGATTGACTCTTCAAGTATGAGCCAGTTCTCGGTAGTAAGTTTCCCTTCCGGGTCCCTCCTATCGATAATGGCCACCTGCAGCTCCGGCTTCGAGCTTAAGCTTGCCAGAAATTCCCCTGGACGTTTCCGCTTGCTCTCCGAAGCCTTCGCCGAGTCATTAGACCGTTGTCTCTTATTTGCCGGTGCGGTACTCTTGCTAGCCGTTCCCTCCTTTACGGGGGGTGTGGCTGCGGCAGGTTTCCCTCGGCACTCAGCACTCGTACTTTGTGCGGCGGTCTGAGTGTTGCCAGGCGAGCCAGCAAGTCTCAGATACAGTCGCACGTTGTACTCATGCTTTTTGCGCAGTCTCTTTTCTCGGCCGCTCAGCGAACCCGGGTCGCGACCCTCCAGTCCCTTAAGGAATTTTAGAGAGGTCTTGTACCCAGGCAGCTGTTTGCGTTTGAGATCATCGTCTGCTATGACCTTTTTGGGTTGTCCCTGGACAACCATCACTTCACCTTCATCTGTGCTCGATGACTCATCGTCTAGCAGCGGCTCCGCTAGCGCAAGCGGTGGTAGCGGTCACACCTCCCACCGACGTTTGGGCTGACATCCTAGCCCGTGTATCTCTCCTATTCTTCCGTCCCATCGTTCGGGACGTGCAGTTTATACTTGCTGCCAAGTACCTCTGACCATGGCTTCGGGCCCAAGCCCCTCAGACTAGGTCTGAGAGACTTGGGTCCGTCACCTCTGCTAGACACTGCAAGGTCCTGCGGACAGGCAAGAGATGCTAGCATCCCTCGGTTGCCCGAGACAATGCAGTATCCATCGCCCAGCCGGCACCCTCGGGGAGGGTTCAGTCAGAGGAGTTTTCGCCGGCATTTTATTTTAGTTAGTTTATGATAACATACACTACACAAGTACATTTCAATGAATGATTTTAGATTTTATTTTAGTTAGTTTATGATAACATACACTACACAAGTACATTTCAATGGATGATTTTAGATTTTTTCAATATCTATGCTTAAAAATTAATATCGAATATTTTTAAAAGGAACCATGTTTATTTTGTTCCTTTCATTTAGTTTATGATTACATACACTACAAAAGTACATTTCAATGGATGACTTTAGATTTTTTTTTTAAATCTATGTTTAAAAATTAAATTAAATATATTTTAAAAGAAACCATGTTTTTTTGTTTCTTTTTGTTAGTTTATGATAACATACACTACAAAAGTACATTTCAATGGATGACTTTAAATTTTTTCAATATCTATGCTTAAAAATTAATATCGAATATTTTTAAAAGGAACCATGTTTATTTTGTTCCTTTCATTTAGTTTATGATTACATACACTACAAAAGTACATTTCAATGGATGACTTTAGATTTTTTTTTTTAAATGTATGAATGAAAATTATATTTAATATATTTTAAAAGAAACCATGTTTTTTTATTTCTTTTAGTTAGTTTATGATTACATACACTACCAAAGTACAATTCAATGGATGTCTTTTGATTTTTTTTAAATCTATGCATAAAAATTCATATTGAATATTTTTAAAAGGAACCATGTTATTTTGATTTCTTTTAGTTAGTTTATGATTAAATACACTATAAAAGTAAATTTCATTAATGACTTTAAGTTTTTTTTAAATCTACGCATAAAAATTAAAATTGAATATTGTTTAAAAGGAACCATGCATTTTTATTTCTTTTAGTAAGTTTATGATCACGTACACTACAAAAGAGCATTTCAATGGATGATCTTAGATTTTTTTTTAATCTATGCATAAAAATTTAAATTTCATATTTATTAAAAGAACCAATTTTTTGTTTTTTACTTAGTTTAAGATTACATACACTTCAAAAGTATATTTCAATGGATGACTTTTGATTTATTTTAAATCTATGCAAAAAATTAGTATTGACTATTTTTAAAAGGAACCATGTTTTTTTTTGTTTCTTTTAGTTAGTTTATAATTACGTTCCCTAAAAAAGAGCATTTCAATGGATGATTTTTGATTTTTTTTTTTTTAATCTATGCATAAGAATTAATTTTTAAAAGGAACCATGTTTTTTTGTTCCTTTTATTTAGTTTATGATGCATAAGAATTAATTTTTAAAAGGAAGCATGTTTTTTTGTTCCTTTTATTTAGTTTATGATTACATACACTGCAAAAGTACTTTTCTATGGATAACTTTAGATTTTTTTGAAATCTATGTATAAAAATTAAATTTAATATGTATTAAAAGAAATCATGTTTTTTTGTTTCTTTTAGATAGTTTATGATTACACACACTACAAAAGTACATTTCAATGGATGACTTTTGATTGTTTTTTAAATCTACGCATAAAAATTCATATTGAATATTTTTAAAAGGAACCATGTTATTTTGATTTATTTTAGTTAGTTTATGATTAAATATACTATAAAAGTAAATTTCATAAATGACTTTAGATTTTTTTTAAATCTATGCATAAAAATTAAAATTGAATATTGTTTAAAAGGAACCATGCATTTTTATTTCTTTTAGTAAGTTTATGATCACATACACTACAAAAGAGCATTTCTATGGATGACTTTAGATTTTTTTTTAATCTATGCATAAAAATTAAAATTTAATATTTTTTAAAAGAACCATGATTTTTCGTTTTTTTGTTTAGTTAGTTTAAGATTCATACACCTCAAAGGTATATTTCAAAAGATGACTTTTGATTTTTTTAAATCTATGCAAAAAATTAGTATTGACTATTTTTAAAAGGAACCATGTTTTTTTTTTTTGTTTCTTTTAGTTAGTTTATGATTACGTTCACTAAAAAAGAGAATTTCAATGGATGATTTTTTTTAAAAAAATGCATCAAAATAATATTGCATTTTTTTTAAAGGAACCATGTTTTTTTGTTCCTTTTATTTAGTTTATGATTACATACACTGCAAAAGTACTTTTCTATGGATAACTTTAGATTTTTTTAAAATCTACGTATGAAAATTAGATTTAATATATTTTAAAAGAAACCACGTTTTTTTGTTTCTTTTAGTTAGTTTTTGATTACATCACTACAAAAGTACATTTCAATGGATGTCTTTTGATTTTTATACTTTTCACGTATGTGAAACAGTATAATAACTTTGTGCTGAAGTTTGTAACAGATCGAAATATTCATTTCCGACTATATAAAGTATATATATTCTTGATCAGGACGACAAGACGAGTTGATTTAGCCATGTCCGTCTGTCCGTCTGTCTGCATATATACAATCTCCTCCCACAGTTTTTAAGATATCGAGCTGAAATTTTGCACAGAGCCTTCTTATTCATGCAGTCAACTCATTTGTTGGATCCAGCCATATCGGACCACTGGAACTGGTAGCCCCCATACGAAAAGAAGAAGAAAAATGAACAAAACTTGAATCGTTGTATGGAAAACTTTTTTATTTTGTATGATAGAGTGCTGAAATTTTAAACATAGTAGTTCGACATAGTCCGACTACATGCCTGAAAGTTTCATTGATATTGGACATCTGGAACTGGTAGCTCCCATACAAAATGAAGAAGAAGAAGAGAAGCAATATTCACGTCGTTGTATGGACATCATTTTTGTTTTTCAACCAATTGACTTGAAATTTTAAAGTTATGTTTTTAGGGAGGAATGAAATCTATTTTGACCAAAAGTGGGCGTAGCCACGCCCACTTCTAGCGAAAATTGACCCGTTGTATGAAAAACTTTTTTGTTTTTTAACCAATTGACTTGAAATTTTAAAGTTATGTTCTTAGGGAGGAATGAAAACTATTTTGACTTTTCGTAAAATAAGTTAATGCCATCTGAAAGAGGAACAGATAAGCTTTCCATCGAGCTCTTAGTCGAAGAAGTCGGTCGAAGTATGCAAGAGTAATAAGCAAAAAACTAATCGGTGGTCAACACGTTTCCGTCCTACTGCCGATTCTTTTCGCAAAGTACTTTTCTATAATTCTAGTATATAATGAGAAAAAATTTAACGAATTTTTTGTCCATGTAAAAAACCATTAATACTGAATAAAATGCCACCCATTTATGCAATGAAAAAAAAATAAATGTCTCTTATTAGATAATGCATATTTTCGTCTTATTAGGTACTTCTTCTTCAATGATTTCGAGGATATTTTAGTTTTGATCAAAAAAAGTTTATCTCTTACGACTTTTCGAAAAATATGTTAATGCCATCTGAAAGAGGAACAGATAAGCTTTCAATCGAGCTCTTAGTCTAAGAAGTCGGTCAAAGGATGCAAGAGTTATTAGCAAAAAAGTAATCGGTGGCCAACACGATTTCGTCCTACTGCCGATTTATTTCGCAAAGTACTTTTCTATAATTCTAGTATATAATGGGAAAAAATTAAACGAATTTTTTGTCCATGTAAAAAACTATTAATTCTGAATAAAATGCCGCCCATTCATGGAATTAAAAAAATTTAAATGTCTCTTATTACATAAGGCATATTTTCGTCTTATTAGGTACTTCTTCTTCAATGATTTCGAGGATATTTTAGTTTTGATCCAAAAAAGTTTATTTCTTACGACTTTTCGTAAAATATGTTAACGCCATCTGAAAGAGGAACAGTTAAGTTTTCAATCGAGCTCTTCGTCGAAGAAGTCGGTCAAAGGATGCAAGAGCTATTAGCAAAAAACTAATCGGTGGCCAGCACGTTTCCGTCCTACTGCCGATTCTTTTCGCAAAGTACTATTCTATAATTCTTGTATTTAATGGGAAAAAATTAAACAAATTTTTTGTCCATGTAGGTTAGGTTAGGTTGAACAGGCAGCTCAACAAAAGTCGAGAGCACCCAGTGACCATTAGGTCCATTGTGTTGCCTGATTTAAATACTGGAGGAATAGATGGGATTGGGTAGGGTTGCTGGGATAATGGATGGGAGAAGGGTCATACCGTTTTTCCTGGTTCTAATGGCCAGTCCCATTGGACTTCGGCAGCCCGCGGAACCACCCAGTGGAATCCAGGAAGAGTGCCAGGTCCTCGAGGTGCGCGTTCGCTAGACTGCCCAGTTCGTCAAAGAAGGGTCTTCCCAAAAATTGGGTTCTCCTCCTCAGAAGTGCAGGGCAGTCGCAGGGAAGGTGTTGGACACTCTCAATCTCCTCTTCGTTTTCGCAGCTACGACAGTAGTCTTGCTGGGATACGCCGTACCGTTGGGCCATACGCCCAATGTAGCAGTGTCCCGTTAAGACTCCCGTCAACATCCTTATCCTGTTCTTTGTTAAGTGTAGGAGCTCGGAAGTGCGCTTCGAATTGTATCTTGGCCATAATGCCTTGGACACCTCGCAGCCCAGTACTGCTGTCCAGTGTTCGGCAGCCACAGTCCTCATGGAACTGTCAAGTTCCGATAGGACGTACTGGATTGGCCTTTTAATATCTTTCACCACGAGACTTGTTGCTAACGCCCAACCGGATCTAGCGCACTCGTCAGCCGCTTCGTTACCAGGCACACCCAAGTGGCCCGGTAGCCAGACCAGTCTGATTGAGTGCGGTTGACAGCGGTTCAGTGCCAAAACCGTGTCCCGGATGAGTTTACTCTTCACCTCCTGCCAAACGGCGTAGATCTCCGCTTGGAACACGCTACAATAGTCAGGAAGACGAAAGGAGAGTTGAACCGAAGGGTCATCAGAGTAGACCCCCGATCCAGTTCCTTCCTTCGTCTTCGAGCCGTCTGTATAGATTGACAGCTCGTTCTGCCTCACAGGAGTTTCGAGTTGCCAATCTGCTCTTTTAGGAAATTCGACAGTAAATTCGTCTTCCCATTTGAGATCTGAAACCCAGTAGTCGTTCTCATCTGCCACAGAGGTTCCTACTGAGCGTAGGATGGTACTGTGGCCCGCAACACAAGGCTTAAGAAGTCCCTGGGCTAGCAGCCTGACTGCACTTCTTGCTGCCACGTGCTTGAGGGAGACTCCAATTGGTTCCAGATTTAACATCACATCAAGCGCTGCTTAGGGGGTAGAACGAATGCATCCTGTTACTCCCAGGCAAGCGAGTCTTTGTACCTTACGAAGGTTGTTTAGATGGGAGTTGGTGTGACCCGCCTCCCACCAAACCAGCGCTCCATAAGTAAGTATAGGTCTGACGACTGCTGTGTAAAACCAATGAATGATATACGGTTGCAGTCCCCATCCTTTACCGAAAGTCTTTTTGCATACAAAAAAGGCCTGTAGTGCCTTTTTCATCCTCTCTCCAGGAGAGTTTAGAGTCGAGGATTACTCCAAGGTACTTGGCCTCCTTTGAAAGCACAAGCTCCGTTCCGCCCAGTGTCGGGACTTTGAAGCTTGGGATCTTGTATTTCCGGGTGAACAAAACCAGCTCGGTCTGTGGTCTCGGTTGTGGGTTGGCCCCCAGACCGTTCTGCTCTGCCCATCGAAGAGTTAGGCTCAATGCGCCGTTTAGGAGCTCACTGATTGTAGGCAGGAATCTGCCTGTTACCATAAGCATCAGGTCGTCTGCATAGGCCGTCACTCTACATCCCCTTTTTTCCAGTTTTAGGAGAACATCATTAAGGACAAGGTTCCACAACAAGGGAGATATGACACCCCCTTGCGGAGTTCCCCTGACCACCTTCCTCCTAATTGTCGAGGTGCAGAGTTGGGCGTTTATCACTCTGTGGCAGAGCATGTTGCTAAGCCATCGAGTGATTATCGGGTGTGAGCCAATTTTGACAAGTGCAGTCGTAATAGACTCGATCCTGACATTGTTGAAGGCACCTTCTATGTCCAGAAAAGCCGCCAACGTAAACTCCTTTCTCCGCAATGTTTTTTCAATTGTGCTAACTACCTCGTGCAAAACGGTCTCAACTGATCTACCCTTAAGATAGGCGTGTTGAGATCCACTAAAAGTGTGAGGTGTCAGCTTACTTCTGAGGTGCAGGTCCAGGAGTCTCTCCAATGTTTTCAATAAAAACGATGAAAGACTAATGGGCCTATAATCTTTTGGTGAGCAATGGTTGATCTTTCCTGCTTTGGGAATGAAAGCCACCCTCACTTCTCTCCAGTACTTTGGGATGTATCCTGTGAGGAGACATCCCCTGAAGATTTCCAGTAGCCAGTGCGACAGGTGCTCACTCACCGCTTGCATCATGGGCGGTCTGATGTCATCCGGTCCAGCTGATTTGTTGGGATGGAACGACTTGATAGCCCAGATAGCCTCACCCTCTAAGTCCACTGCCTGTTCCGGCTCTTCGCTGATGCTTAACCCAGATTCATCATCAGCTTCCAAGCATCCCGGAAAGTGTGTGTTCATGAGGAGTTGTAGAGACTCCTAGCTGTCTTTAGCGAATTTGCCATCCAGATCGCAAAGCAAGCCTGGTGTGGCTGGATCTTTCGCTAGCAACCTTCGAAGTCTGGACGCTTCTGTGGTGCTGGTCAGATCCTCGCAGAAAGCGGCCCAAGAATCTCTTTGGCCTTCCTACATTCTTTCTTGAAGACTTTGAAACTGAGGTGGTAGGCGTCCCAGTTCACCTGGCAGTTTCTGTCTTTCGCTCTGTTGTAGAGTCTTCTCGTTTCCTTCCGTATCCTTCCGAGCTCCGGTGTCCACCATCTGTTGCGGTTTGACTTTGGAGGACGGCTGATAGGACAGGATTTGATGAAGGCCTTACATAGAGCTTCCGTGACGGTCCTGGTCGATTTCTCCAGTTTGTCCGGGTTGTCCAGCCTACCCACTGGGTGGTTTGGGAGTAACTCCTTGACAAGTTGAGAGAACTTGACCCAGTCAGTTCGTTTTGGGTTCCTCTCTGAACCATTCTACTTCGAACACTATCCTGTAATGATCCGAGAAGGAACATTCCGTGGATACGTGCCAGTCTACAACAGAGAGAGAGTCACTGTTGGTCGCTAGGGTTATGTCAATAACCTCCGCACGGTTTTTATTGCGGAATGTGGGGTGGTCACCCCGGTTACACACATTAAGATTTGTGCACGACATGAATTCACACAGCGATTCTCATCTCACGTTAATATCCTTGCTTCCCCACATAGTGTGGTGAGCATTGGCATCACACCCCAGGATTAAGTCAGTGGCCTCCTCCTGCGCATGCCGAATAAGGGCTCGGACGCTCTCTGACGGTGGATCCCTCTCTTCATACGGTAGATATGCCGAGGCCAGGTATAGTTTAGGACCGTTCCTTCGCTCGCATAACACTACCGTCAGGTCGTTGTTGCTGTAACGGGAAGAGAAAAGAACATTAAGTCCGGTTCTTACCACGATACAGGTTCTGGACTTACCTACAGTTGTAGGGACAAGGAGATTGTAGCCGTGGGCACCTAAACCGCAAACCCTTTCACTCACGATCCAGGGCTCCTGGATAAGAGCCACGTCTACCCTCTCCCTGTCCATCCACCGTAGTAGGTCGATCGAGGGGACCCTTGAAGAATGCAGATTAATCTGCACCACCTTAAGTCTCTCCGGTTGACCTATCATCTTCGCGCCCGGCGCCACCAGGAATGATTGCCCGAAGGCAACCCATTCCCATCTTCAGACGGCCCTGCCTGCTCAGGAGTTGGCGTCTGGACTCCGGACCAATACTGATCCAGAGGTCCTTGCCGTTTCCCTTGTCGCGGGCCAGCCCTCTCTTTATTGTCCAGTCCCCGGTGTCGCAGTCCGCGTTCTGGCTCTTGATCAATAAGAGGGTGGTTCGATCCTCCATAATTGGAGGTGGGATCCAGACCTTAATGATCGTTCGAGCCGGAATTTGGTCCACGGGGACGACATCAATCTTAGCAGCTGGCCATGGGGCGTCTAGTTTCAGCAATGTGTCCTTGAGGAGCCGCAGGGACTCCTCATTGGCACATGCCACAACCTTGACACCCTTGTACCAGTTGATACCGTCAAACTCTGCCACGAAGGGATTTTCTGGCCGAGTGATGGCATCTGCTATCGCCCGGTTGATTGACTCTTCAAGTATGAGCCAGTTCTCGGTAGTAAGTTTCCCTTCCGGGTCCCTCCTATCGATAATGGCCACCTGCAGCTCCGGCTTCGAGCTTAAGCTTGCCAGAAATTCCCCTGGACGTTTCCGCTTGCTCTCCGAAGCCTTCGCCGAGTCATTAGACCGTTGTCTCTTATTTGCCGGTGCGGTACTCTTGCTAGCCGTTCCCTCCTTTACGGGGGGTGTGGCTGCGGCAGGTTTCCCTCGGCACTCAGCACTCGTACTTTGTGCGGCGGTCTGAGTGTTGCCAGGCGAGCCAGCAAGTCTCAGATACAGTCGCACGTTGTACTCATGCTTTTTGCGCAGTCTCTTTTCTCGGCCGCTCAGCGAACCCGGGTCGCGACCCTCCAGTCCCTTAAGGAATTTTAGAGAGGTCTTGTACCCAGGCAGCTGTTTGCGTTTGAGATCATCGTCTGCTATGACCTTTTTGGGTTGTCCCTGGACAACCATCACTTCACCTTCATCTGTGCTCGATGACTCATCGTCTAGCAGCGGCTCCGCTAGCGCAAGCGGTGGTAGCGGTCACACCTCCCACCGACGTTTGGGCTGACATCCTAGCCCGTGTATCTCTCCTATTCTTCCGTCCCATCGTTCGGGACGTGCAGTTTATACTTGCTGCCAAGTACCTCTGACCATGGCTTCGGGCCCAAGCCCCTCAGACTAGGTCTGAGAGACTTGGGTCCGTCACCTCTGCTAGACACTGCAAGGTCCTGCGGACAGGCAAGAGATGCTAGCATCCCTCGGTTGCCCGAGACAATGCAGTATCCATCGCCCAGCCGGCACCCTCGGGGAGGGTTCAGTCAGAGGAGTTTTCGCCGGCATTTTATTTTAGTTAGTTTATGATAACATACACTACACAAGTACATTTCAATGGATGATTTTAGATTTTATTTTAGTTAGTTTATGATAACATACACTACACAAGTACATTTCAATGGATGATTTTAGATTTTATTTAAAATCTATGTATAAAAATTAATATTGAATATTTTTAAAAGCAACCATGTTTATTTTGTTCCTTTTATTTAGTTTATGATTACATACACTACAAAAGTACATTTCAATGGATGACTTTAGATTTTTTTTTTAAATCTATGTTTAAAAATTAAATTAAATATATTTTAAAAGAAACCATGTTTTTTTGTTTCTTTTTGTTAGTTTATGATAACATACACTACAAAAGTACATTTCAATGGATGACTTTAAATTTTTTCAATATCTATGCTTAAAAATTAATATCGAATATTTTTAAAAGGAACCATGTTTATTTTGTTCCTTTCATTTAGTTTATGATTACATACACTACAAAAGTACATTTCAATGGATGACTTTAGATTTTTTTTTTTAAATGTATGAATGAAAATTATATTTAATATATTTTAAAAGAAACCATGTTTTTTTATTTCTTTTAGTTAGTTTATGATTACATACACTACCAAAGTACAATTCAATGGATGTCTTTTGATTTTTTTTAAATCTATGCATAAAAATTCATATTGAATATTTTTAAAAGGAACCATGTTATTTTGATTTCTTTTAGTTAGTTTATGATTAAATACACTATAAAAGTAAATTTCATTAATGACTTTAAGTTTTTTTTAAATCTACGCATAAGAATTAAAATTGAATATTGTTTAAAAGGAACCATGCATTTTTATTTCTTTTAGTAAGTTTATGATCACGTACACTACAAAAGAGCATTTCAATGGATGATCTTAGATTTTTTTTTAATCTATGCATAAAAATTTAAATTTCATATTTATTAAAAGAACCAATTTTTTGTTTTTTACTTAGTTTAAGATTACATACACTTCAAAAGTATATTTCAATGGATGACTTTTGATTTATTTTAAATCTATGCAAAAAATTAATATTGACTATTTTTAAAAGGAACCCTGTTTTTTTTTGTTTCTTTTAGTTAGTTTATAATTACGTTCCCTAAAAAAGAGCATTTCAATGGATGATTTTTGATTTTTTTTGTTTAATCTATGCATAAGAATTAATTTTTAAAAGGAACCATGTTTTTTTGTTCCTTTTATTTAGTTTATGATGCATAAGAATTAATTTTTAAAAGGAAGCATGTTTTTTTGTTCCTTTTATTTAGTTTATGATTACATACACTGCAAAAGTACTTTTCTATGGATAACTTTAGATTTTTTTGAAATCTATGTATAAAAATTAAATTTAATATATATTAAAAGAAATCATGTTTTTTTGTTTCTTTTAGATAGTTTATGATTACACACACTACAAAAGTACATTTCAATGGATGACTTTTGATTGTTTTTTAAATCTACGCATAAAAATTCATATTGAATATTTTTAAAAGGAACCATGTTATTTTGATTTATTTTAGTTAGTTTATGATTAAATATACTATAAAAGTAAATTTCATAAATGACTTTAGATTTTTTTTAAATCTATGCATAAAAATTAAAATTGAATATTGTTTAAAAGGAACCATGCATTTTTATTTCTTTTAGTAAGTTTATGATCACATACACTACAAAAGAGCATTTCTATGGATGACTTTAGATTTTTTTTTAATCTATGCATAAAAATTTAAATTTAATATTTTTTAAAAGAACCATGATTTTTCGTTTTTTTGTTTAGTTAGTTTAAGATTCATACACCTCAAAGGTATATTTCAAAAGATGACTTTTGATTTTTTTAAATCTATGCAAAAAATTAATATTGACTATTTTTAAAAGGAACCATGTTTTTTTTTTTTTTGTTTCTTTTAGTTAGTTTATGATTACGTTCACTAAAAAAGAGAATTTCAATGGATGATTTTTTTTAAAAAAAATGCATCAAAATAATGTTGCATTTTTTTTAAAGGAACCATGTTTTTTTGTTTCTTTTAGATAGTTTATGATTACATACACTACAAAAGTACATTTCAATGGATGACTTTAGATTTTTTAAAATCTACGTATGAAAATTAGATTTAATATATTTTAAAAGAAACCACGTTTTTATACCCTGTACCTTATAGTACAAGGGTATATTAGTTTTGTCAGCATCGACAATGTATGTAACACCCAGAAGGAGACATCTCCGACTATACAAAGTATATATATTCTTGATCAGCTCGATAAGACGAGTTGATATAGCCATGTCCGTCTGTCCGTCTGTCTGTCTGTCCGTCTGTCCGTCTGTATGAACGCCTAGATCTCGGAAACTATAATAGATAGAACCAAAAGCTCTTCGCACTTCGATTCTGTCATTTCTTAAGCAGATCAAGTTTATTTTGTTTTCCCCCTTTTTAACTTCGTTTAGGGGTGAGGGGCAAATGACTGGAGTAACCTCGGGTAAAAACTTACAAAAGTCGTATTTTCTGGGTTGTCTTTTGAGATAGGAACACCAAATTTGTTGTGTATATAGCTGACTCAAACCCCAAGACGATAGAATAAAAAAATGGGCGTGGCCACGCCCCCCATATAGTAAAAATTTGAAACGCTTATATCTCAAGAACCATAAAACCTAAAAGAATGAAATTTTGCATATATGTTATTGGAATTGAATATAACATGATTCAATTACAAAATGGGCGTTGCCACGCCCACAAATAGAGAAACTTTGTATCTCTGGAACCAATTGGTCTAAAAGTGTAAAAAAAGGTATGTGTGATATTAAATGGAAATGAAATCTATTTTGATGAAAAAGTGGGCGGGGCCACGCCTTCAAACAGTCGTTACTAATTGAAGGTACAGGGTATGTCGGAGTCGATTACTGTCGACTCCAATCCTTACTGGTTTTGTTTCTTTTAGTTAGTTTTTGATTACATCACTACAAAAGTACATTTCAATGGATGTCTTTTGATTTTTTTTAAATCTATGCGTAAAAATTAAAATTGAATATTATTTAAAAGGAACCATGCATTTTTATTTATTTTAGTAAGTTTATGATCACATACACTACAAAAGAGAATTTCAATGGATGACTTTAGATTTTTTTTGATCTATGCATACAAATTATAATATAATATTTTTTGAAAGAACCATTATTTTTTTTTTTTTAGTAAGTTTATGATCACTTACACTGCAAAAGAGCATTTCAATGGATGACTTTAGATTTTTTTAAATCTATGCATAAGAATTAATATTTAATATTGTTTAAAAGGAACCATGCATTTTTATTTATTTCAGTAAGTTTATGATCACATACACTACAAAAGAGAATTTCAATGGATTTTTTTTAATCTATGTATAAAAATTATAATTTAATATTTTTTAAAAGAACCATGATTTTTTGTTTTTATACTTTTCACTTGTGTGAAATAGTATAATAACTTTGTGCTGAAGTTTGTAACAGATCGAAATATTCATTTCCGACTATATAAAGTATATAAATTCTTGATCAGGACGACAAGACGAGTTGATTTAGCCATGTCCGTCTGTCCGTCTGTCTGTATATATACAATCTCCTCCCACAGTTTTTAAGATATCGTGCTGAAATTTTGCACAGAGCCTTCTTATTCATGCAGTCAACTCATTTGTTGGATCCAGCCATATCGGACCACTGGAACTGGTAGCCCCCATACGAAAAGAAGAAGAAAAATGAACAAAACTTGAATCGTTGTATGGAAAACTTTTTTGTTTTGTATGATAGAGTGCTGAAATTTTAAACATAGTAGTTCGACATAGTCCGACTACATGCCTGAAAGTTTCATTGATATTGGACATCTGGAACTGGTAGCTCCCATACAAAATGAAGAAGAAAAAGAGAAGCAATATTCACGTCGTTGTATGGACATCATTTTTGTTTTTCAACCAATTGACTTGAAATTTTAAAGTTATGTTTTTAGGGAGGAATGAAATCTATTTTGACCAAAAGTGGGCGTAGCCACGCCCACTTCTAGCGAAAATTGACCCGTTGTATGAAAAACTTTTTTGTTTTTTAACCAATTGACTTGAAATTTTAAAGTTATGTTCTTAGGGAGGAATGAAAACTATTTTGACCAAAAGTGGGCGTAGCCACGCGTAGCCACGCCCACTTATAGCGAAAATTGACCCGTTGTATGGAAAACTTTTTTGCTTTTTAACCAATTGACTTGAAACTTTACAGTTATGTTCTTAGGAAGGAATGAAAACTATTTTCAACGAATTGACTTGAAACTTTACAGTTATGTTCTTAGGGAGGAAAGAAAACTATTTTGAGCAAAAGTGGGCGCGGCCACGCCCTTTTATAGCGAAAATTGACCCGTTGTATGGAAAACTTTTTTGTTTTTTAACCAATTGACTTGAAACTTTACAGTTATCTTCTTAGGGAGGAATGAAAACTATTTTGACCAAAAGTGGGCATGGCTACGCCCACTTATCGCAAAACTTGAACCGCTGTATGGAAAACTTTTTTGTTTTTTAACCAATTGACTTGAAACCTTACAGTTATGTTGTTAGGGAGGCATGAAAACTATTCATTTAGTTTTTTAGTAACACAACGTGAAGAGTATTATAGCTTCAGCCTTGCTGAAGATAGCGTCCTTACTTGTTTTAATTGCATAAATGGGTGGCATTTTATTCAGAATTAATAGTTTTTTACATGGAAAAAAAAATTTGTTTAATTTTTCCCCATTAAATACTAGAATTATAGAAAAGTACTTTGCGAAAAGAATCGGCAGTAGGACGGAATCGTGTTGACCACCGATTAGTTTTTTGCTGATCACTCTTGCATCCTTCGACCGACTTCTTCGACTAAGAGCTCGATGGAAAGCTTATCGGTTCCTCTTTCAGATGGCATAAATATATCTTTCGAAAAGTCATAAGAACTAAAATTTTTTTGATCAAATCTAAAATATCCTCGAAATCATTGAGAAAGAAGTACCTTATCAGACGTAAATATGCCTTATCTAATAAGAGACATTTAAATTTTTTTAATTGCATAAATGGGCGATATTTTATTCGGAACTAATAGTTTTTACATGGACAAAAAATTCGTTTAATTTTTTCCCAATAAATACTAGAATTATAGAAAAGTACTTTGCGAAAAGAATCGGCAGTAGGACGGAAACGGTTGACCACCGATTAGTTTTTTGCTAATAACTCTTGCATTCTTCGACCGACTTCTTCGACTAAGAGCTCGATGGAAAGCTTATCTGTTCCTTTTTCAGATGGCATAAATATATTTTACGAAAAGTCATAAGAAATAAAATTTTTTTGATCAAACCTAAAATATCCTCGAAATCATTAGGAAAGAAGTACCTTATCAGACGAAAATATGCCTTATCTAATAAGAGACATTTAAATTTTTTTAATTGCATAAATGGGTGGTATTTTATTCAGATTTAGTTGTTTTTTACATGGATAAAAAATTCGTTTAATTTTTCCCCATTAAATACTAGAATTATTGAAAAGTACTTTGCGAAAAGAATCGGCAGTAGGACGGAAACTTGTTGACCACCGTTTATTACTAATAACTCTTGCATCCTTCGACCGATTTCTTCGATTAAGAGCTCGATAGAAAGCTCATCTGTTCCTCTTTCAGATGGCATTAACATATTTTACGAAAAGTCATAAGAAATACAATTTTTTTGATCAAAACTAAAATATCCTCGAAATCATTGAAAAAGAAGTACCTTATAAGACAAAAATATGCCTCATCTAATAAGAGACATTTAACATTTTTTAATTGCATAAATGGGCGGCATTTTATTCACAATTAATAGTTTTTTACATGGACAAAAAATTCGTTTCATTTTTTCCCATTAATTACTAGAATTATAGAAAAGTACTTTGCGAAAAGAATCGGCAGTAGGACGGAATCGTGTTGACCACCGATTAGTTTTTTGCTAATAACTCTTGCATCCTTCGACCGACTTCTTCGACTAAGAGCTCGATGGAAAGCTTATCTGTTCCTCTTTCAGATGGCATTTACATATTTTACGAAAATTAATAAGAAATAAAATATTTTTGATAAAAACTAAAATATCCTCGAAATCATTGATGAAGAAGTACCTTATCACACGAAAATATGCCTTATCTAATATGAGACATTTAAATATTTTTAATTGCATAAATGGGCGGCATTTTATTCAGAATTAAAAGTTTTGTACATGGACAAAAAATTCGTTTAATTTTTTCCCATTAAATACTAGAATTATAGAAAAGTACTTTGCGAAAAGAATCGGCAGTAGGTCGGAAACGTGTTGACAACCAACTAGTTTTTTGCTAATAACTCTTGCATCCTTCGACCGACTTCCTCATGGAAAGCTTATATGTTCCTCTTTCAGATGGCATAAATATATTTTACGAAAAGTCGTAAGAAATAAATTTTTTTTGATCAAAACTAAAATATCCTCGAAATCATTGAAGAAGAACTACCTTATCAGACGAAAATATGCCTTATCTAATAAGAGACATTTAAATTTTTTTAATTGCATAAATGGGCGGCATTTTATTCACAATTAATAGTTTTTTACATGGACAAAAAATTCGTTTAATTTTTTCCCATTAATTACTAGAATTATAGAAAAGTACTTTGCGAAAAGAATCGGCAGTAGGTCGGAAATGTGTTGAACACCGATAAGTTTTTTGCTAATAACTCTTGCATCCTTCGACCGATTTCTTCGACTAAGAGCTCGATGGAAAGCTTGTCTGTTTCTCTTTCAATTGGCATTAATATATTTTACGAAAATTTATAAGAAATAAAATTTTTTTGATCAAAACTAAAATATCGTCGAAATAATTGAAAAAGAAGTTCCTTATCAGACGAAAATATGCCTTATCTAATATGAGACATTTAAATTTTTTTAATTGCATAAATGGGCGGCATTTTATTCAGAATTAATAGTTTTTTACATGGACAAAAAATTTGTTTCATTTTTTCCCATTAAATACTAGAATTATAGAAAAGTACTTTGCGAAAAGAATCGGCAGTAGGACGGAATCGTGTTGACCACCGATTAGTTTTTTGCTAATAACTCTTGCATCCTTTGACCGACTTCTTCGACTAAGAGCTCGATGGAAAGCTTATCTGTACCTCTTTCAGATGGCATAAATGTAATTTACGAAAATTTATAAGAAATAAAATTTTTTTGATCAAAACTAAAATATCATCGAAATCATTGAAGAAGAAGTACCTTATCAGACGAAAATATGCCTTATCTAATAAGAGACATTTAAATTTTTTAATTGCATAAATGGGCGGCATTTTATTCAGAATAAATAGTTTTTTACATGGACTAAAAATTCGTTTAATTTTTTCCCATTAAATACTAGAATTATAGAAAAGTACTTTGCGAAAAGAATCGGCAGTAGGACGGAAATGTGTTGACCACCGATAAGTTTTTTGCTAATAACTCTTGCATCCTTCGACCGATTTCTTCGAATAAAACTCGATGGAAAGCTTATCTGTTCATCTTTCAGATGGTATTTACATATTTTACGAAAAGTCGTAAGAAATAAAATTTTTTTTGATCAAAACTAAAATATCCTCGAAATCATTGAAATAGAAGTACCATATAAGACGAAAATATGCCTTATCTAATAAGAGACATTTAAATTTTTTTAATTGAAAAATGAGCGGCATTTTATTCAGAATTAATAGCTTTTTAAATGGACAAAAAATTCGTTAAAATTTTTCCCATTAAATACTAGAATTATAGAAAAGTTCTTTGCGAAAAGAAAGGGCAGTAGGACGGAATCGTGTTAACCACCGATTAGTTTCTTGCTAATAACTCTTGCATCCTTCGACCGACTTCTTCGACTAAGAGCTCGATGGAAAGCTTATCGGTTCCTCATTCAGATGGCATAAATATATCTTTCGAAAAGTCATAAGAAATAAAATTTTTTTGATCAAATCTAAAATATCCTCGAAATCATTGAGAAAGAAGTACCTTATCAGACGTAAATATGCCTTATCTAATAAGAGACATTTAAATTTTTTTAATTGCATAAATGGGCGGTATTTTATTCAGAATTCATAGTTTTTTCAATGGATAAAAAATTCGTTTAATTTTTTCCCATTAAATACTAGAATTATTGAAAAGTACTTTGCGAAAAGAATCGGCAGTAGGACGGAAACGTGTTGACCACCGTTTTTTACTAATAACTCTTGCAGCCTTCGACCGATTTCTTCGATTAAGAGCTCGATGGAAAGCTTATCTGTTCCTCTTTAAGATAGCATAAATAAAATTTACGAAAAGTCGTAAGAAGGAGCATTTTTTTGATCAAAACTAAAATATCATTGAAATCATTAAAGAAGAAGTACCTTATCAGACGAAAATATTCCTTATCTAATTAGAGACATTTAAATATTTTTAATTGCATAAATGGGCGGCATTTTATTCAGAATTAATAGTTTTGTACATGGACAAAAAATTCGTTTAATTTTTTCCCATTAAATACAAGAAGGCAGTAGGACGAAAACGTGTTCACCACCGATTAGTTTTTTGCTAATAACTCTTGCATCCTTCGACTGACTTCTTCGACTAAGAGCTCGATGAAAATCTTATCTGTTGCTCTTTCAGATGGCATAAATGTAATTTACGAAAATTTGTAAGAAATAAAATTTTTTTGATCAAAACTAAAATATCCTCGAAATCATTGAAGAAGAACTACCTTATCAGACGAAAATATGCCTTATCTAATAAGAGACATTTAAATTTTTTTAATTGCATAAATGGGCGGTATTTTATTCAGAATTCATAGTTTTTTCAATGGACAAAAAATTCGTTTAATTTTTTCCCATTAAATACTAGAATTATAGAAAAGTACTTTGCGAAAAGAATCGGCAGTAAGACGAAAACGTGTTCACCACCGATGAGTTTTTTGCTAATAACTCTAAGATCTTTTTGCTAATAAGACTAAGAGCTCGATGGAAATCTTATCTGTTCCTCTTTCAGATGGCATAAATATATTTACGAAAAGTCGTAAGAAATAAATTTTTTTTGATCAAAACTAAAATATCCTCGAAATCGTTGAAGAACAACTACCTTATCACACGAAAATATGCCTTATCTAATAAGAGACATTTAAATTTTTTTAATTGCATAAATGGGCGGCATTTTATTCAGCATTAATGGTTTTTTACCAGGACAAAAAATTCGTTTAATTTTTTCCCATTAAATACTAGAATTATAGAAAAGTACTTTGCGAAAGGAATCCGCAGTAGGACGGAAATGTGTTGACCACCGATAAGTTTTTTGCTAATAACTCTTGCATCCTTCGACCGACTTCTTCGACTAAAAGCTCGATGGAAATCTTATCTTTTCCTCTTTCAGATGGCATAAATATATTTTACGAAAAGTCGTAAGAAATAAATTTTTTTTGATCCAAACTAAAATATCCTCGAAATCATTGCAGGAGAAGTACCTTATAAGACGAAAATATGCCTTATGTAATAAGAGACATTTAAATTTTTTTAATTGCATAAATGGGCGGCATTTTAGTCAGACTTAATAGTTTTTTACATGGAGAAAAAATTCGTTAAATTTTTTCCCATTAAATACTAGAATTATAGAATAGAAAAGTACTTTGCGAAAAGAATCGGCAGTAGGACGGAATCATATTGACCACCGATTAGTTTTTTGCTAATAACTCTTGCATCCTTCGACCGACTTCTTCGACTAAGAGCTCGATGGAAATCTTATCTGTTCCTCTTTCAGGTGGCATAAATATATTTTACGAAAAGTCATAAGAAATAAAATTTTTTTGATAAAAACTAAAATATCTTCGAAATCATTGAAGAAGAAGTACCTTATCAGACGAAAATATGCCTTATCTAATAAGAGACATTTAAATTTTTTTAATTGCATAAATGGGCGGCATTTTATTCAGCATTAATGGTTTTTTACCTGGACAAAAAATTCGTTTAATTTTTTCGCATTAAATACTAGAATTATAAAAAAGTACTTTGCGAAAAGAATCGGCAGTAGGACGGAAATGTGTTGACCACCGATAAGTTTTTTGCTAATAACTCTTGCATCCTTCGACCGACTTCTTCGACTAAGAGCTCGATGGAAAGCTTATCTGTTCCTCTTTCAGATGGCCTTAATATATTTTACGAAAAGTCGTAAGAAATAAATTTTTTTTGATCAAAACTAAAATATCCTCGAAATCGTTGAAGAACAACTACCTTATCACACGAAAATATGCCTTATCTAATAAGAGACATTTAAATTTTTTTAATTGCATAAATGGGCGGCATTTTATTCAGCATTAATGGTTTTTTACCAGGACAAAAAATTCGTTTAATTTTTTCCCATTAAATACTAGAATTATAGAAAAGTACTTTGCGAAAGGAATCCGCAGTAGGACGGAAATGTGTTGACCACCGATAAGTTTTTTGCTAATAACTCTTGCATCCTTCGACCGACTTCTTCGACTAAAAGCTCGATGGAAATCTTATCTTTTCCTCTTTCAGATGGCATAAATATATTTTACGAAAAGTCGTAAGAAATAAATTTTTTTTGATCCAAACTAAAATATCCTCGAAATCATTGCAGGAGAAGTACCTTATAAGACGAAAATATGCCTTATGTAATAAGAGACATTTAAATTTTTTTAATTGCATAAATGGGCGGCATTTTAGTCAGACTTAATAGTTTTTTACATGGAGAAAAAATTCGTTAAATTTTTTCCCATTAAATACTAGAATTATAGAATAGAAAAGTACTTTGCGAAAAGAATCGGCAGTAGGACGGAATCATATTGACCACCGATTAGTTTTTTGCTAATAACTCTTGCATCCTTCGACCGACTTCTTCGACTAAGAGCTCGATGGAAATCTTATCTGTTCCTCTTTCAGGTGGCATAAATATATTTTACGAAAAGTCATAAGAAATAAAATTTTTTTGATAAAAACTAAAATATCTTCGAAATCATTGAAGAAGAAGTACCTTATCAGACGAAAATATGCCTTATCTAATAAGAGACATTTAAATTTTTTTAATTGCATAAATGGGCGGCATTTTATTCAGCATTAATGGTTTTTTACCTGGACAAAAAATTCGTTTAATTTTTTCGCATTAAATACTAGAATTATAAAAAAGTACTTTGCGAAAAGAATCGGCAGTAGGACGGAAATGTGTTGACCACCGATAAGTTTTTTGCTAATAACTCTTGCATCCTTCGACCGACTTCTTCGACTAAGAGCTCGATGGAAAGCTTATCTGTTCCTCTTTCAGATGGCCTTAATATATTTTACGAAAAGTCGTAAGAAATAAATTTTTTTTGATCAAAACTAAAATATCCTCGAAATCGTTGAAGAACAACTACCTTATCACACGAAAATATGCCTTATCTAATAAGAGACATTTAAATTTTTTTAATTGCATAAATGGGCGGCATTTTATTCAGCATTAATGGTTTTTTACCAGGACAAAAAATTCGTTTAATTTTTTCCCATTAAATACTAGAATTATAGAAAAGTACTTTGCGAAAGGAATCCGCAGTAGGACGGAAATGTGTTGACCACCGATAAGTTTTTTGCTAATAACTCTTGCATCCTTCGACCGACTTCTTCGACTAAAAGCTCGATGGAAATCTTATCTTTTCCTCTTTCAGATGGCATAAATATATTTTACGAAAAGTCGTAAGAAATAAATTTTTTTTGATCCAAACTAAAATATCCTCGAAATCATTGCAGGAGAAGTACCTTATAAGACGAAAATATGCCTTATGTAATAAGAGACATTTAAATTTTTTTAATTGCATAAATGGGCGGCATTTTAGTCAGACTTAATAGTTTTTTACATGGAGAAAAAATTCGTTAAATTTTTTCCCATTAAATACTAGAATTATAGAATAGAAAAGTACTTTGCGAAAAGAATCGGCAGTAGGACGGAATCATATTGACCACCGATTAGTTTTTTGCTAATAACTCTTGCATCCTTCGACCGACTTCTTCGACTAAGAGCTCGATGGAAATCTTATCTGTTCCTCTTTCAGGTGGCATAAATATATTTTACGAAAAGTCATAAGAAATAAAATTTTTTTGATAAAAACTAAAATATCTTCGAAATCATTGAAGAAGAAGTACCTTATCAGACGAAAATATGCCTTATCTAATAAGAGACATTTAAATTTTTTTAATTGCATAAATGGGCGGCATTTTATTCAGCATTAATGGTTTTTTACCTGGACAAAAAATTCGTTTAATTTTTTCGCATTAAATACTAGAATTATAAAAAAGTACTTTGCGAAAAGAATCGGCAGTAGGACGGAAATGTGTTGACCACCGATAAGTTTTTTGCTAATAACTCTTGCATCCTTCGACCGACTTCTTCGACTAAGAGCTCGATGGAAAGCTTATCTGTTCCTCTTTCAGATGGCCTTAATATATTTTACGAAAAGTCGTAAGAAATAAATTTTTTTTGATCAAAACTAAAATATCCTCGAAATCGTTGAAGAACAACTACCTTATCAGACGAAAATATGCCTTATCTAATAAGAGACATTTAAATTTTTTTAACTGCATAAATGGGCGGCATTTTATTCAGCATTAATGGTTTTTTACCTGGACAAACAATTCGTTTAATTTTTTCCCATTAAATACTAGAATTATAGAAAAGTACTTTGCGAAAGGAATCCGCAGTAGGACGGATATGTGTTGACCACCGATAAGTTTTTTGCTAATAACTCTTGCATCCTTCGACCGACTTCTTCGACTAAGAGCTCGATGGAAAGCTTATCTGTTCCTCTTTCAGGTGGCATAAATATATTTTACGAAAAGTCATAAGAAATAAAATTTTTTTGATCAAAACTAAAATATCCTCGAAATCATTGAAGAAGAAGTACCTTATCAGACGAAAATATGCCTTATCTAATAAGAGACATTTAAATTTTTTTAATTGCATAAATGAGCGGCATTTTATTCAGCATTAATGGTTTTTTACCTGGACAAAAAATTCGTTTAATTTTTTCGCATTAAATACTAGAATTATAGAAAAGTACTTTGCGAAAAGAATCGGCAGTAGGACGGAAATGTGTTGACCACCGATAAGTTTTTTGCTAATAACTCTTGCATCCTTCGACCGACTTCTTCGACAAAGAGCTCGATGGAAAGCTTATCTGTTCCTCTTTCAGATGGCATAAATATATTAACGAAAAGTCGTAAGAAATAAATTTTTTTTGATCAAAACTAAAATATCCTCGAAATCATTGATAAAGAAGTACCTTATCAGACGAAAATATGCCTTATCTAATAAGAGATGTTTAAATTTTTTTAATTGCATAAATGGGCGGTATTTTATTCAGAATTAATAGTTTTTTCAATGGACAAAAAATCCGTTTAATTTTTACCCATTAAATACTAGAATTATAGAAAATACTTTGCGAAAAGAATCGGCAGTAGGACGAAAACGTGGTCACCACCGATTAGTCTTTTGCTAATAACTCTTGCATCCTTCGACCGACTTCTTCGACTATGAGCTCGATGGAAATCTTATCTGTTCCTCTTTCAGATGGCATAAATATATTTACGAAAAGTCGTAAGAAATAAATTTTTTTTGATCAAAACTAAAATATCCTCGAAATCGTTGAAGAACAACTACCTTATCAGACGAAAATATGCCTTATCTAATAAGAGACATTTAAATTTTTTTAATTGCATAAATGGGCGGCATTTTATTCAGCATTAATGGTTTTTTACCAGGACAAAAAATTCGTTTAATTTTTTCCCATTAAATACTAGAATTATAGAAAAGTACTTTGCGAAAGGAATCCGCAGTAGGACGGAAATGTGTTGACCACCGATAAGTTTTTTGCTAATAACTCTTGCATCCTTCGACCGACTTCTTCGACTAAAAGCTCGATGGAAATCTTATCTTTTCCTCTTTCAGATGGCATAAATATATTTTAGGAAAAGTCGTAAGAAATAAATTTTTTTTGATCCAAACTAAAATATCCTCGAAATCATTGCAGGAGAAGTACCTTATAAGACGAAAATATGCCTTATGTAATAAGAGACATTTAAATTTTTTTAATTGCATAAATGGGCGGCATTTTAGTCAGACTTAATAGTTTTTTACATGGAGAAAAAATTCGTTAAATTTTTTCCCATTAAATACTAGAATTATAGAATAGAAAAGTACTTTGCGAAAAGAATCGGCAGTAGGACGGAATCATATTGACCACCGATTAGTTTTTTGCTATTAACTCTTGCATCCTTCGACCGACTTCTTCGACTAAGAGCTCGATGGAAATCTTATCTGTTCCTCTTTCAGGTGGCATAAATATATTTTACGAAAAGTCATAAGAAATAAAATTTTTTTGATAAAAACTAAAATATCCTCGAAATCATTGAAGAAGAAGTACCTTATCAGACGAAAATATGCCTTATCTAATAAGAGACATTTAAATTTTTTTAATTGCATAAATGGGCGGCATTTTATTCAGCATTAATGGTGTTTTACCTGGACAAAAAATTCGTTTAATTTTTTCGCATTAAATACTAGAATTATAAAAAAGTACTTTGCGAAAAGAATCGGCAGTAGGACGGAAATGTGTTGACCACCGATAAGTTTTTTGCTAATAACTCTTGCATCCTTCGACCGACTTCTTCGACTAAGAGCTCGATGGAAAGCTTATCTGTTCCTCTTTCAGATGGCCTTAATATATTTTACGAAAAGTCGTAAGAAATAAATTTTTTTTTATCAAAACTAAAATATCCTCGAAATCGTTGAAGAACAACTACCTTATCAGACGAAAATATGCCTTATCTAATAAGAGACATTTAAATTTTTTTAACTGCATAAATGGGCGGCATTTTATTCAGCATTAATGGTTTTTTACCTGGACAAACAATTCGTTTAATTTTTTCCCATTAAATATTAGAATTATAGAAAAGTACTTTGCGAAAGGAATCCGCAGTAGGACGGATATGTGTTGACCACCGATAAGTTTTTTGCTAATAACTCTTGCATCCTTCGACCGACTTCTTCGACTAAGAGCTCGATGGAAAGCTTATCTGTTCATCTTTCAGATGGCATTACCATATTTTACGAAAAGTCGTAAGAAATAAACTTTTTTTGATCAAAACTAAAATATCCTCGAAATCATTGAAGAAGAAGTACCTTATCAGACGAAAATATGCCTTATCTAATAAGAGACATTTAAATTTTTTTAATTGCAGAAATGGGCGGCATTTTATTCAGAATTTATAGTTTTTTACATGGACAAAAAAATCGTTCAATTTTTTCTCATTAAATACTAGAATTATAGAAAAGTACTTTGCGATAAGAATCGGCAGTAGGACGGAAACGTGTTGGATACCGATTAGTTTTTTGCTAATAACTCTTGCATCCTTTGACTGACTTCTTCGACTAAGAGCTCGATGGAAAGCTTATCTGTTCCTCTTTCAGATGGCATTAACATATTTTACGAAAAGTCGTAAGAAATAAACTTTTTTTTGATCGAAACTAAAATATCCTCGAAATCATTGAAGAAGAAGTACCTTATAAGACGAAAATATGCCTTATCTAATAAGAGACATTTATATTTTTTTAATTGCATAAATGGGCGGCATTTTATTCAGCATTAATGTTTTTTTACCTGGACAAACAATTCGTTTATTTTTTTTCCCATTAAATACTAGAATTATAGAAAAGTACTTTGCGAAAGGAATCCGCAGTAGGACGGATATGTGTTGACCACCGATTAGTTTTTTGCTAATCACTCTTGCATTCTTCGACCAACTTCTTCGACTAAGAGCTCTATGGAAAGCTTATCTGTTCTTCTTTCAGATGGCATAAATATATTTTGCGAAAAGTCATAAGAAATAACATTTTTTTGATCAAATCTAAAATATCCTCGAAATCATTGAGAAAGAAGTACCTTATCAGACGAAAATATGCCTTATCTAATAAGAGACATTTAAATTTTTTTAATTGCAGAAATGGGCGGCATTTTATTCAGAATAAATAGTTTTTTACATGGACAAAAAATTCGATTAATTTTTTCCCATTAAATACTAGAATTATATAAAAGTACTTTGCGATAAGAATCGGCAGTAGGACGGAAACGTGTTGGATACCGATTAGTTTTTTGCTAATAACTCTTGCATCCTTCGACCGACTTCTTCGACTAAGAGCTCGATGGAAATCTTATCTGTTCCTCTTTCAGGTGGCATAAATATATTTTACGAAAAGTCATAAGAAATAAAATTTTTTTGATAAAAACTAAAATATCCTCGAAATCATTGAAGAAGAAGTACCTTATCAGACGAAAATATGCCTTATCTAATAAGAGACATTTAAATTTTTTTAATTGCATAAATGGGCGGCATTTTATTCAGCATTAATGGTTTTTTACCTGGACAAAAAATTCGTTTAATTTTTTCGCATTAAATACTAGAATTATAAAAAAGTACTTTGCGAAAAGAATCGGCAGTAGGACGGAAATGTGTTGACCACCGATAAGTTTTTTGCTAATAACTCTTGCATCCTTCGACCGACTTCTTCGACTAAGAGCTCGATGGAAAGCTTATCTGTTCCTCTTTCAGATGGCCTTAATATATTTTACGAAAAGTCGTAAGAAATAAATTTTTTTTTATCAAAACTAAAATATCCTCGAAATCGTTGAAGAACAACTACCTTATCAGACGAAAATATGCCTTATCTAATAAGAGACATTTAAATTTTTTTAACTGCATAAATGGGCGGCATTTTATTCAGCATTAATGGTTTTTTACCTGAACAAACAATTCGTTTAATTTTTTCCCATTAAATATTAGAATTATAGAAAAGTACTTTGCGAAAGGAATCCGCAGTAGGACGGATATGTGTTGACCACCGATAAGTTTTTTGCTAATAACTCTTGCATTCTTCGACCGACTTCTTCGACTAAGAGCTCTATGGAAAGCTTATCTGTTCTTCTTTCAGATGGCATAAATATATTTTGCGAAAAGTCATAAGAAATAACATTTTTTTGATCAAATCTAAAATATCCTCGAAATCATTGAGAAAGAAGTACCTTATCAGACGAAAATATGCCTTATCTAATAAGAGACATTTAAATTTTTTTAATTGCAGAAATGGGCGGCATTTTATTCAGAATAAATAGTTTTTTACATGGACAAAAAATTCGATTAATTTTTTCCCATTAAATACTAGAATTATAGAAAAGTACTTTGCGATAAGAATCGGCAGTAGGACGGAAACGTGTTGGATACCGATTAGTTTTTTGCTAATAACTCTTGCATTCTTTGACTGACTTCTTCGACTAAGAGCTCGATGGAAAGCTTATCTGTTCCTCTTTCAGATGGCATTAACATATTTTACGAAAAGACGTAAGAAATAAACTTTTTTTGATCGAAACTAAAATATCCTCGAAATCATTGAAGAAGAAGTACCTTATAAGACGAAAATATGCCTTATCTAATAAGAGACATTTAAATTTTTTTAATTGCATAAATGGGCGGCATTTTATTCAGAATTAATAGTTTTTTACATGGACAAAAAATTCGTTTAATTTTTTCCCATTATATACTGGAATTATAGAAAAGTACTTTGCGAAAAGAATCGGCAGTAGGACGGAAACGTGTTCACCACCGATTAGTTTTTTGCTAATAACTCTTGCATTCTTTGACTGACTTCTTCGACTAAGAGCTCGATGGAAAGCTTATCTGTTCCTCTTTCAGATGGCATTAACATATTTTACGAAAAGTCGTAAGAAATAAACTTTTTTTGATCGAAACTAAAACATCCTCGAAATCATTGAAGAAGAAGTACCTTATAAGACGAAAATATGCCTTATCTAATAAGAGACATTTAAATTTTCTTAATTGCATAACTGGGCGGCATTTTATTCAGCGTTAATGGTTTTTTACCTGGACAAAAAATTCGTTTAATTTTTTCTCATTAAATACTAGAATTATAGAAAAGTACTTTGCGAAAAGAATCGGCAGTAGGACGGAAACGTGTTGACCACCGATTAGTTTTTTGCTAATAACTCTTGGATTCTTTGACCGACTTCTTCGACTAAGAGCTCGATGGAAAGCTTATCTGTTCCTCTTTCAGATGGCTTAAATATATTTTACGAAAAGTCATAAGAAATAAAGTTTTTTTGATCAAATCTAAAATATCCTCGAAGTCATTGAAAAAGAGGTACCTTATCAGACGAAAATATGCCTTATCTAATAAGAGACATTTAAATTTTTTTAATTGCATAAATAGGCGGCATTTTTTTCAGAATTAATAGTTTTTTACATGGAGAAAAAATTCGATTAATTTTTTCCCATTAAATACTAGTAGGACGGAATCGTGTTGACCAAAAACAATTTTTGCTAATAACTCTTGCATCCTTCGACCGACTTCTTCGACTAAGAGCTCGATGGAAAGCTTGTCTGTTGCTCTTTCAGATGGCATTACCATATTTTACGAAAAGTTGTAAGTAATAAACTTTTTTTGATCAAAACTAAAATATCCTCGAAATCATTGAAGAAGCACTACCTTATCAGATGAAAATATGCCTTATCTAATAAGAGACATTTAAATTTTCTTAATTGCATAACTGGGCGGCATTATATTCAGGGTTAATGGTTTTTTACCTGGACAAAAAATTCGTTTAATTTTTTCCCATTAAATACTAGAATTATAGAAAAGTACTTTGCGAAAAGAATCGGCAGTAGGACGAAAACGTGTTCACCACCGATTAGTTTTTTGCTAATAACTCTTGCATTCTTCGACCGACTTCTTCGACTAAGAGCTCGATGGAAAGCTTGTCTGTTGCTCTTTCAGATGGCATTACCATATTTTACGAAAAGTTGTAAGTAATAAACTTTTTTTGATCAAAACTAAAATATCCTCGAAATCATTGAAGAAGCACTACCTTATCAGATGAAAATATGCCTTATCTAATAAGAGACATTTAAATTTTCTTAATTGCATAACTGGGCGGCATTATATTCAGGGTTAATGGTTTTTTACCTGGACAAAAAATTCGTTTAATTTTTTCCCATTAAATACTAGAATTATAGAAAAGTACTTTGCGAAAAGAATCGGCAGTAGGACGAAAACGTGTTCACCACCGATTAGTTTTTTGCTAATAACTCTTGCATTCTTCGACCGACTTCTTCGACTAAGAGCTCGATGGAAAGCTTATCTGTTCCTCTTTCAGATGGCATAAATATATTTTACGAAAAGTCATAAGAAATAAATTTTTTTTGATCAAATCTAAAATATCCTCGAAGTCATTGAAAAAGAAGTACCTTATCAGACGAAAATATGCCTTATCTAATAAGAGACATTTAAATTTCTTTAATTGCATAAATGGGCGGCATTTTATTCAGAATAAATAGTTTTTTACATGGACAAAAAATTCGTTTAATTTTTTCCCAGTATATACTAGAATTATAGAAAAGTACTTTGCGAAAAGAATCGGCAGTAGGACGGAATCGTGTTGACCACCGATTAGTAGGACGGAAACGTGTTGACCACCGATTAGTTTTTTGCTAATCACTCTTGCATTCTTCGACCGACATCTTCGACTAAGAGCTCTATGGAAAGCTTATCTGTTCTTCTTTCAGATAGCATAAATATATTTTACGAAAAGTCATAAAAAATAAAATTTTTTTGATCAAAACTAAAATATCCTCGAAATCGAAGAAGACCTTATCAGACGAAAATATGCCTTATCTAATAAGGGACATTTAAATTTTTATACCCTGCACATACAGTGTGTCAGGGTATATTAAGTTTGTTTGAACGAAATGTATGTAACGCACAGAAGGAGGGGAGGGGGACCCCATAAAGTATATATATTCTTGATCAGGATGACAAGAGAAATCGATTAAGCCCTGTCCGTCTGTCCGTCCGTCCGTCCGTCCGTCTGTATTCACCATTGGTTCTCGGAAACTGTAAAAGCTAGAGACTTGAAATTTGGAGGGTAGACTCGTGATGCTTGGCACTACATCAAGTTTAAACGGTTTTGTGCCACGCCCACTCCTTCCCGCCCATCCAGCACCACCCACTTTTTTAAAACGTTGTAACTCGAACACCCGAAGAGATAGAAACATGAAAGTCGGTATGTAGACTCAGCATGAAGAGTTCTACAAAACTACATACCACAATTTTTCCCCCTCCCCTTGATTTCCCCTCCCCGAGTTGTTTTCTCTAAAAAGCAATATCTCAAAAACTAATAAAGATATGAACATGAAATTTTTTATACAAGCTCAGTAAATATATATCTTTAAAACTGCATACCACATAATTCCCCTCTGTTCGAAAGTTACCCCTCAATGACCAACAAACTAATTTACTTGATATTTTGATCACTATTTGATCGGGCGATGTCAAATCATCATTTTTTTGTAGATTTAGGGTGTTGCACCACCTACTGTGTGTGCAGGGTATTATATTGTCGAGTATACTCGACTATAGCGTCCTTACTGGTTTTCCTTGATTTATTGAGGTTTAAAAGTGTATAACTTTCGAATGGGGCCCTCTATCAAAAAACTCCTTAAGTACGTGATAGATTGGACTCCTAAGAATATCTTAGTTAAATTTCAACAAGATCGTTCCAGTAGTTTCTGAGATATCTTATAAACAAGTTTTAAAAACAGTAATTTCGTTTTTTTTACAATTCCGTGAAATGAAAGAAATTGGAGGGTGATATGGCTTTATGTCTACTATTTTCGGAATCAGCACACCAAAATACATAGGAATTAGTTGCAACTATTCAAAAAGTTTTTTCTTGTTTTAATTGCATAAAAAGGCGGCATTTTATTCAGCATTAATGGTTTTTTACCTGGACAAAAAGTTCGTTTAATTTTTTCGCATTAAATACTAGAATTATAGAAAAGTACTTTGCGAAAAGAATCGGCAGTAGGACGGAAATGTGTTGACCACCGATAAATTTTTTGCTAATAACTCTTGCATCCTTCGACCGACTTCTTCGACTAAAAGCTCGATGGAAAGCTTATCTGTTCCTCTTTCAGATGGCATTACCATATTTTACGAAAAGTCGTAAGAAATAAACTTTTTTTGATCAAAACTAAAATATCCTCGAAATCATTGAAGAAAAAGTACCTTATCAGACGAAAATATGCCTTATTTAATAAGAGACTTTTAAATTTTTTTAATTGCAGAAATGGGCGGCATTTTATTCAGAATTAATAGTTTTTTACATGGGCAAAAAATTCGTTTAATTTTTTCTCATTAAATACTAGAATTATAGAAAAGTACTTTACGAAAAGAATCGGCAGTAGGACGGAAACGTGTTGGATACTGATTAGTTTTTGCTAATAACTCTTGCATCCTTTGACTGACTTCTTCGACTAAGAGCTCGATGGAAATCTTATCTGTTCCTCTTTCAGATGGCATAAATATATTTTACGAAAAGTCATAAGAAATAAATCTGTTTTGATCAAAACTAAAATATCCTCGAAGTCATTGAAGAAGAACTACCTTATCAGACGAAAATATGCCTTATCTAATAAGAGACATTTAAATTTTTTTAATTGCAGAAATGGGCGGCATTTTATTCAGAATTAATAGTTTTTTACATGGACAAAAAATTCGTTTAATTTTTTCCCATTATATACTAGAATTATAGAAAAGTACTTTGCGAAAAGAATCGGCAGTAGGACGGAATCGTGTTGACCACCGATTAGTTTTTTGCTAATAACTCTTGCATCCTTCGATCGACTTCTTCGACTAAGAGCTCGAAGTAAATCTCATCTGTTCCTCTTTCAGATGGCATAAATATATTTTACGAAAAGTCGTAAGAAATAAATCTGTTTTGATCAAAACTAAAATATCCTCGAAGTCATTGAAGAAGAACTACCTTATCAGACGAAAATATGCCTTATCTAATAAGAGACATTTAAATTTTTTTAATTGCATGGCGGCATTTCATTCAGAATTAATAGTTTTTTACATGGACAAAAAATTCGATTAAATTTTTCCCATTAAATACTAGTAGAACGGAATCGTGTTGACCAAAAACACTTTTTGCTAATAACTCTTGCATCCTTCGACCGACTTCTTCGACTAAGAGCTCGATGGAAAGCTTGTCTCTTGCTCTTTCAGATGGCATTAACATATTTTACGAAAAGTTGTAAGAAATAAACTTTTTTTGATAAAAACTAAAATATCCTCGAAATCATTGAAGAAGAACTACCTTATCAGACGAAATTATGCCTTATCTAATAAGAGACATTTAAATTTTCTTAATTGCATAACTGGGCGGCATTTTATTCAGCGTTAATGGTTTTTTACCTGGACAAAAAATTCGTTTAATTTTTTGTCATTAAATACTAGAATTATAGAAAAGTACCTTGCGAAAAGAATCGGCAGTAGGACGGAAACGTGTTGACCACCGATTAGTTTTTTGCTAATAACTCTTGCATTCTTCGACCGACTTCTTCGACTAAGAGCTCGATGGAAAGCTTATCTGTTCCTCTTTCAGATGGCATAAATATATTTTACGAAAAGTCATAAGAAATAAATTTTTTTTGATCAAATCTAAAATATCCTCGAAGTTATTGAAAGAGAAGTACCTTATCAGACGAAAATATGCCTTATCTAATAAGAGACATTTAAATTTTTTTAATTGCATAAATGGGCGGCATTTTTTTCAGAATTAATAGTTTTTTACATAGACAAAAAATTCGATTAATTTTTTCCCATTAAATACAAGAATTATAGAAAAGTACTTTGCGAAAAGAATCGGCAGTAGGACGGAAACGTATTGACCACCGATTAGTTTTTTGCTAATAACTCTTGTATCCTTGGATCGACTTCTTCGACTAAGAGCTCGATGAAAATCTTATCTGTTCCTCTTTCAGATGGCATAAATATATTTTACGAAAAGTCGTAAGAAATAAATTTTTTTTGATCAAAACTAAAATATCCTCGAAATCATTGAAGAAAAACTACCTTATCAGACGAAAATATGCCTTATCTAATAAGAGACATTTAAATTTTTTTAATTTCATGGCGGCATTTTATTCAGAATTAATAGTTTTTTACATGGACAAAAAATTCGATTAAATTTTTCCCATTAAATACTAGTAGGACGGAATCGTGTTGACCAAAAACACTTTTTGCTAATAACTCTTGCATCCTTCGACCGACTTCTTCGACTAAGAGCTCGATGGAAAGCTTGTTTGTTCCTCTTTCAGATGGCATTAACATATTTTACGAAAAGTTGTAAGAAATAAATTTTTTTTGATCAAAACTAAAATATCCTCGAAATCATTGAAAAAGTACCTTATCAGACGAAAATATGCCTTGTCTATTAAGAGACATTTAAATTTTTTTAGTTCCATAAATGGGCGGCATTTTATTCGAAATTAATAGTTTCTCACATGGACAAAAAATTTGTTTAGTTTTTTCCCATTAAATACTAGAATTATAGAAAAGTTCTTTGCGAAAAGAAACGGCAGTAGAACGGAATCGTGTTGACCACCGATTAGTTTCTTGCTAATAAATCTTGCATCCTTCGACCGACTTCTTCGACTAAGAGCTCGATGGAAAGCTTATCTGTTCCTCTTTCAGATGGCATTAACATATATTACGAAAAGTCGAAAGAAATAAAATTTTTTTTATCAAAACTAAAATATCATCGAAATCATTGAAGAAGAACTACCTTATCAGACGAAAATATGCCTTATCTATTAAGAGACATTTCAATTTTTTCAATTGCATAAATGGGCGGCATTTTATTCGAAATTCATAGTTTTTTACCTGGACAAAAAATTCGTTTAATTTTTTCTCATTAAATACTAGAATTATAGAAAAGTACTTTGCGAAAAGAATCGGCAGTAGGACGGAAACGTGTTGACCACCGATTAGTTTTTTGCTAATCACTCTTGCATTCTTCAACCGACTTCTTCGACTACGAGCTCGATGGAAAGCTTTTCTGTTCTTTTTTCAGATGGCATAAGGTAAACGTCCCAGTCATGGATCAGCTAAGGAAAAATTTAATTTCAATTCGACACTTTAACCTGAAAATACTAGAATTATAGAAAAGTACTTTGCGATAAGAATCGGCAGTAGGACGGAAACGTGTTGGCCACCGATTAGTTTTTTGCTAATAACTCTTGCATCCTTCGACCGACTTCTTCGACTAAGAGCTCGATGGAAAGCTTGTCTGTTCCTCTTTCAGATGGCATTAACATATTTTACGAAAAGTCATAAGAAATAAACTTTTTTTGATCAAAACTAAAATATCCTCGAAATCATTGAAGAAGAAGTACCTTATAAGAAGAAAATATGCCTTATCTAATAAGAGACATTTAAATTTTTTTAATTGCATAAATGGGCGGCATTTTATTCAGAATTAATAGTTTTTTACATGGACAAAAAATTCGTTTAATTTTTTCCCATTATATACTACAATTATAGAAAAGTACTTTGCGAAAAGAATCGGCAGTAGGACGGAATCGTGTTGACCACCGATTAGTAGGACGGAAACGTGTTGGCCACCGATTAGTTTTTTGCTAATAACTCTTGCATCCTTTGACCGACTTCTTCGACTAAGAGCTCGATGGAAAGCTTGTCTGTTCCTCTTTCAGATGGCATTAACATATTTTACGAAAAGTTGTAAGAAATAAACTTTTTTTGATCAAAGCTAAAATATCCTCGAAATCATTGAAGAAGAAGTACCTTATAAGACGAAAATATGCCTTATCTAATAAGAGACATTTAAATTTTTTTAGTTGAATAAATGGGCGGCATTGTATTCAGAATTAAAAGTTTTTTACTTGGACAAAAAATTCGTTTAATTTTTTCCCATTAAATACTAGAATTATAGAAAAGTTCTTTGCGAAAAGAAACGGCAGTAGAACGGAATCGTGTTGACCACCGATTAGTTTCTTGCTAATAAATCGTGCATCCTTCGACCGACTTCTTCGACTAAGAGCTCGATGGAAAGCTTATCTGTTCCTCTTTCAGATGGCATTAACATATATTACGAAAAGTCGAAAGAAATAAAATTTTTTTTATCAAAACTAAAATATCATCGAAATCATTGAAGAAGAACTACCTTATCAGACGAAAATATGCCTTATCTATTAAGAGACATTTAAATTTTTTCAATTGCATAAATGGGCGGCATTTTATTCGAAATTCATAGTTTTTTACCTGGACAAAAAATTCGTTTAATTTTTTCTCATTAAATACTAGAATTATAGAAAAGTACTTTGCGAAAAGAATCGGCAGTAGGACGGAAACGTGTTGACCACCGATTAGTTTTTTGCTAATCACTCTTGCATTATTCAACCGAGTTCTTCGACTACGAGCTCGATGGAAAGCTTTTCTGTTCTTTTTTCAGATGGCATAAGGTAAACGTCCCAGTCATGGATCAGCTAAGGAAAAATTTAATTTCAATTCGACACTTTAACCTGAAAAAAACATACATTCACCATGTTAGTTTTTTTATTTGGACATTTAGTCTTTTAAGAACAAGATCCACATTCCACTATGTTAATTATTATCCGTTTAATAAACAAATTTCGATTATTAATAATTCATTACTCTTTGTCCTAGTGATGGATCACTTGTCCCAGTAATGAATCGTCTTGTCCTAGTAATGGATCAGGTTGACAAAGTAACGTTATTATTGCTTGATTATCAATTTCAGTTGATATTTAATGATTCAATATTAAAAAGTGCGGTATGAAAACGATAGTCACTGAAAAACTTTATGAAAAACAATTATCGAAGTGTTTTTTCTTCTGTTAATTTAAATCAAACTCCGCAGTGAAACAAATTATAACAAAATGACACCATGACTCAGAGTGACACATATGTGTCAAAAAGATCCCGTTTGTGAAAGAATATGAAACTTGTTATTGTTCGATGTACCGATTCATAACTGGGACATGATCCATTACTGGGACGTTTACCTTACATATATTTTACGAAAAGTCATAAGAAATAAAATTTTTTTGATCAAAACTAAAATATCCCCGATATCATTGAAGAAGAAGTACCTTATAAGACGAAAATACGCCTTATCTAATAAGAGACATTTAAATTTTTTTAATTGCATAAATGGACGTCATTTTATTCAGAATTAATAGTTTTTTACATGGACAAAAAATTCGTTTAATTTTTTCCCATTATATACTAGCATTATAGAAAAGTACTTTGCGAAAAGAATCGGCAGTAGGACGGAATCGTGTTGACCACCGATTAGTAGGACGGAAACGTGTTGACCACCGATTAGTTTTTTGTTAATAACTCTTGCATCCTTCGACCGACTTCTTCGACTAAGAGCTCGATGGAAAGCTTAACTGTTCCTCTTTCAGATGGCATTAACATATTTTACGAAAAGTCATAATATATAAAAATTTTTTTGATCAAAACTAAAATATCCTCGAAATCATGTGGTGCGAATTCCGTCAAGTACGGACGTGTTTTTCTTGTGCTCCGGAAAATTAACTTAAAACCCATCAGTGCAGTGAAAGATCTAATAATAATTAGTAAATATCGCGAAAAGACGCTTAGTGCGATAAATTCGCACAAATCTATCAACTAATTAATCAATTGATTAGCCACAATAAACAATAAAAAACAATTAAAACCAAATCTCTATTAATACAATGAGTACAAAAGAAATCGAAACTCGCAGTGAACTGCAGCGTAAGCAAGACGAGCGTCGGCTCTCTTTGCAACGGAACAACGCGTATTTCACCTATAACGCCGCGTCAACCGAAAATACTACAGCTCTAGAGCGATCGAGGGCAATGACCAATGTAGCGGACGAACTATTGCACGTAGCGAGCGGGAGAGCGCGTTCTTGCTCTCCGTCGCTACCGTCCACGTCTCAAACGCCACAGAGTGCCGTGTCCGCTCATCAGCAGATATGTACTGGCCAGAGAGACCTGTGCCCATCAACGACGACTAGTACAACAATGTCACTAACTACCTCAACAGTAAGTACAACAACAACTTCAACGGTATCAACTGCCCGTCCCATTGCCAATGCAAATATAACTGGCGCAACATTACCTAATGAAAACGCAAACAAAGAAACAAAAAGGCCGTCCGTACAGACTGGAATGGATCAGCAAATAGTCAGTGAAATAGTCAGCAAATTTATCGAGCTAATTGGAAAGGACAACTTTCATATAATCCCCCTTGTAAAGGGAAATATACATGAAACAAAGGTACAAACTAAGTCCGAAGATAACTGCAGAGTACTGTCGAAGTACCTGAGCGACAACAAAAAGAACTTCTATACGTACCAGCTAAAAAGCAGCAAAGGCCTGCAAGTCGTACTAAAGGGCATAGAGCCTGAAGTCACTCCTGCGGAAGTAATCAACGCGTTACAAGAGAAAGGATTCAGTGCCAAAACTGTTTTCAACATCCAAAATAAGGATAGAAAGCCGCAACCACTCTTTAAGGTAGAACTTAATCCAGAAAGCAAGCCGCTAAAGAAAAACGAAGTGCACCCGATATACAAACTTCAATTTCTACTGCACCGCAGAATCACCGTAGAAGAACCGCACAAACGCAATGGTCCCGTACAATGTACGAATTGCCAAGAATATGGCCATACAAGGTCGTATTATACTCTGCGCTCCGTGTGTATAGCTTGTGGAGAGCTTCACGACATTACACACTGCCCAGCGAGCAAAGACGACGCCAGCACAAAACAATGCGCCAACTGTTGTGGTAACCACACAGCTAACTATAAAGGTTGCCCAATATACAAGGAACTGAAAACACGAATCCACCAGCGAGTGACCACTACACGCTCTCAAAACGCACAGCCTACATTTACACCATCTAAATTAAACCCAGACGTTTTCTTTTCGACTGCAGCCAGATCTTCACTTGGCGGAATCTCAACCAAAAACGTGACATTTGCCAGTGCTCTAAAATCAGGACTGGTTCCCCCTACCCCAAACACGCCGAACCCACAACTAGCACATGCAGATTTAAACGCGACTCAACACCACCAAATGCCGGGGCAGCAACTAAGCAACTTTGAAGCAATGTTATCAACCATGCAGCAAAGTCTAATGGAGTTTATGTCTTTTATGCGGACAACTATGCAGGATTTAATGCGTAACCAAAATCTACTGATACAAATGCTCATTTCACAACAGTCCAAATAAACCATGCCTTCCCTACGCATATCTACGTGGAATGCTAATGGCGTCTCACAGCACAAACTTGAGCTAGCTCAATTTCTACTTAACAAACACATTGACGTAATGCTACTCTCAGAAACACACCTTACAAACAAATATAATATAATACGAGGCTACGTATTTTATGGAACAAACCATCCTGATGGTAAAGTACATGGGGGGACTGGTATTCTGATTAGAAACCGTCTCAAACACCACTGCCATAGAAGATTTGCAGAAAACTATCTACAGGCCACATCTATAAACATACAATTAGATAGTGGTAACCATCTAACACTAGCCGCCGTATACTGCCCACCTCGCTTCAATATATCTGAAACTGAGTTCATGCAGTTCTTTAACACACTCGGAGAACACTTCATAGCAGCAGGAGATTACAATGCCAAGCACACTCACTGGGGATCTCGTCTAGTGACACCAAAAGGAAAACAATTATACAATGCAATTATAAAGGCCAGCAATAAGCTCGACCATCTCTCTCCCGGCAGACCAACATACTGGCCGGCTGACCCCAATAAACTACCCGACCTAATTGACTTTGCAATAACAAAAAATATTCCCCGAACCCAGCTAAGCGCCGAAAGTCTTTCAGATCTCTCGCCTGATCACTCGCCTGTATTAGTTAACCTACTTCGACATCCAAAACCCGTAGATCAACCAATTAGATTGACCTCGCAAAAAACTGACCCAGTTACAAAAAATATTTTAGCTCACACATTGAGCTAGATCCTCCCCTAACCGTTGAAGCTGAGATCGACAGCTTCGTAAACAATCTAGAATCAGTCTTCGTTACCGCAGCTCGTATCTCAACACCTCAAACGGCGCAAGCTCCACGTAACCAAAAGAAGACGAGTCTACAAATCGAGCAGGTCGTTATCGAAAAGCGACGCTTACGTCGAGAATGGCAATCAACCAGATCGCCATCTGCACGACATAGGCTTAAGAGCGCCGCACGCAACCTCTCTAAAGCGTTAAAGCAAGAAGAAGCATATACCCAACGCCGGTACATAGAACAACTATCCACATCCAGTACAAGAAACTCACTGTGGAGAGCTCACCCAACCCTAAGCTCACCGACAGAAACCGTGATGCCTATAAGAAACCCTGCAGGCGGCTGGGCCCGCAGCGACGAAGATAGAGCAAGAACATTTGCCGCCCACCTTGAAAATGTGTTTCAACCAAATCCTTGCACAAATGCGACTACACTACCAGCATTAACAAACGACGCCGAGCTTCAACGTGACCCAATCGAGTTTCGACCAAACGAAATCGCTAATATTATCAAAAAGGAACTGAACCCAAAAAAATCACCGGGCTGCGATTTAATAACCCCAAAAATGATTATTGAGCTCCCATATTGTGCTGTTTGCATTATCGCGAAGCTCTTCAATGCCATCACTAAACTTGGCTATTTTCCAGAAAGATGGAAAAAGTCTATCATCATAATGATACCAAAGCCAGGAAAAGATCACACGATTCCCTCGTCGTACGGACCTATAAGTTTATTATCGTGTCTATCAAAACTTTTCGAAAAATGCGTGCTAACTCGGATCAACTCATTCCTGAGAACACACAACAAAATCCCTTCACACCAGTTCGGCTTTCGTGAAAAACACGGAACTATTGAGCAGGTTAATCGCATAACATCAGAAATACGAAGCGCGTTTGAAAATCGAGAATACTGCACAGCAATATTTTTGGATGTCTCACAAGCATTCGACAGAGTTTGGTTAGACGGTTTAATGCATAAAATTAAAACAATGCTTCCAAACAACACGCACAAGCTACTAAAGTCATACCTCTACGACAGGAAGTTTACAGTGAGATGTAACAGTGATATGTCCGACGACCACACCATTAGAGCTGGAGTTCCTCAAGGTAGCGTACTCGGTCCTACGTTATATGTCCTCTACACATCAGACATCCCAACAAGCAGACGTCTTACAACATCCACCTTTGCTGACGATACAGCTATTCTCAGCCGTTCCAGATGCCCTATGCAAGCAACAGCGCAGTTAACTCTTCACCTGGTCGACATAGAAAAAAGGCTAGCTGACTGGCGAATAAAAGTCAACGAACAAAAATGCAAACACGTTACGTTCACTCTAAACAGGCAAGATTGCCCACCGCTGATGTTAAACAACACTACGCTTCCGCAAACAAACGAAGTGACATACCTCGGAGTACACCTCGATAGAAGACTCACATGGCGCAGGCACATCGAGGCCAAGAGAACGCATTTAAAACTAAAAGCAAATAGCCTCCATTGGCTTATCAACGCTCGCTCTTCCCTTAGTCTTGACTACAAAGTCATGCTCTACAATTCTGTTCTCAAACCTATCTGGACCTACGGCTCCCAGTTATGGAGAAACGCTAGCAGTAGCAACATTGAAATCATTCAGAGAACCCAGTCAAAGATATTGAGAACCATCACCGGGGCACCGTGGTATGTTTAGCACGGTAAAGGAGCCAATGTCGTCAGATACAACGACATTGGACTCAGGAAAAACCGCAGTCGTGACAAAAATCCGACAACAAAAAGCGGTGATAGTCAGCCTGCAGAAGCGGATCGACGGTCTCAAGGCAAGAAATGAGACGGGTCCGTGCGCAGAGCTAGAATATCTGTGGAGGAAGGTTCAAGATTTGCACTTCGAGATACACGGAATGTGCGAGGAACCTAGCCAATACGGATACAACGTGGGAGTCTTTGACAAAGTGGAGGCACAGGTAGATAAATTCCGTGCCGTTCCAGGAAAAGATGCACCACATCTGGGGGGAGATCTAGCCCAAGTGCAGCTCCCCAAAATATCTATTCCAACGTTTTCCGGAGATTATCTGCAATGGCAACAATCTGCAGATATCTTTCGGAAGATGATTAACGAGAAGGATATGCCGAAGATACAAAAAATGTGGTATCTCAAGGCAAACCTTGGTGGGGAAGCCGAAAGGATGATTCGGCATCTGGCGCTCATTGAGGAGAACTATGATGCGTCGTGGGATCTCTTAAAAGAACGATATGACAATAGAAGAGTAATTGTCACAAATCTGGTGAGGAAGATCGTCGACTATCCAGCTGTGCCGAATGACGCCACAGCTATGAAAAACTTTTATGATTGCGTGTTTGAGTCCCTTGCGGCACTGGACACGATGAAGATAAACACAACAACGTGGGATCCAATACTGATAGTCTTGCTGCAGCGGAAGTTAGACAAACTGAATAGCGTGCAGTACGAGCAGTCAGTTGAAAACATTAGAGAAGTACAAACAATGAAGGGATTCATGCAGTTTGTTGAAAAACGATTCGTTGCATTAGAATCAATTGGGGCGAATGAAAAGTATCGAAATAGAACAACGGCGGCAGTCGCAACGGACAGAACAACAGGACAGAAGTGTAGAGTGTGCGGAAAAGAGGAGCACCAAATATACTACTGTGAGAAGTTCTTGGCGTGGACCACCGGCCAGCGAGAGAGTTGGATACGAAAAAACAAGCTGTGTCTAAACTGTTTGCGTCCAAGACACGTCTCGACAGCATGCGAATGGAGGGCATGCACGAAGTGTGGCAGGAAGCACAACTCGCTCCTTCATTCAGACACGAAGTCTGTGAAAGTTGTGGGTAGCAAAGAAAAAACGCCGACTACCATTGTTGCAGCAGCAAATGACAAGGATACTCAAAAGGGATACGTCATGCTTGCCACCGCTAGAGTCGTTATTCGAGGAAATAACGGGCGTCAAGAAGAATTTCGGGAGTACTCGATTCTGGATCTCAAGTGAATTTGGTGTCAGAATGTCTAGTCAAAAGGCTTGCGTTACCTGCGGACAGTGCAACGCTGCAGATCGAAGGCATCGGGGGAAAGTCACGTGCGTCTAGATCACGTGTAAACGTGGAGCTGCGGGCCAGAATGGGCACATATTCAACGAGACTGGAGGCGTTTGTGCTGCCTCAAATTATCTCGGCACAACCTTCAAGAAAAATCGACGTTGGACCAATGCAGCTGCCAGAAGGATATCATCTAGCAGATCCAACATTCTACCAACCAAATAAGGTAGATGTGTTGCTAGGAGCTGAGTTCTATTATGAACTGTTGCGACCAAAGAAGATGCAGCTGCGCAGAGGGATGCCACCACTACAGGATACTGAGCTTGGGTGGATTGTTGCCGGAAAGATTGTCGGCGCAAAAGGAGAATCCACGGCCTGTGGCATCGCGGGAGCAGAGGAGCAAAACATGGACGTACTTCTTCAGCGGTTCTGGAAGTTGGACGAGTTCTCCGACGAAGCCCCTAGATATACTGCCACAGAAAAAAGATGTGAGGAACATTTCGTCAAACATGTTGGGCGAATTCAAAATGGTCAGTTTATCGTACGGTTGCCTTTCTCCGAACATAGTACTGCGCTGGGAGAATCGCGTCGTATGGCAGAGACACGATTTGCAGCAATAGAACGTCGACTCAGCAAAAACCCGACATTAAGACAAGGGTACGTGAATTTTATGCATGAGTACGAGGCAATGGGACACATGACGGAGATATCTGCGTCAGACATTCCAAGGAGCAACTGTTTCATTCCGCATCACTGTGTCGTCAAGCCCGACAGTCTTACAACAAAGTTACGGGTTGTATTTGATGCATCTGCAAAGACATCATCAGGAAGGTCCTTGAACGATATACTGCATGTGGGCCCCACCGTACAGTCAGAATTATTTACAATACTACTTCGATTCCGCATGCATCGCTACGTTTTTACCGCGGACATCGAGAAGATGTATCGACAAATCTTCGTCGACAAGGACGATCAAATGTTTCAGTTGATCGTGTGGAGATCAGCGCCAGACAGCAAGCTAAGATACTTCCGGTTAAGGACAGTCACGTATGGCACAGCATCAGCTCCGTATTTGGCCACGAAATGTCTCCAATATCTGGCAACTCAAGAAAAGACATCGTATCCTTTGGGTGCGCCGACGCTGCACGACGATTTCTATGTGGATGACTGCTTAACTGGCGCAGACAGCATGAATGAAGCATTGCTGAAGCGCGATCAACTGGTTGCACTACTTGGCAGTGCTGGCTTTAACTTGAGAAAATGGTGTGCTAACAAACAGCAACTGCTTGAAGGTATCCCATCGCACGATCAAGCGGTGGATCTAAGTCTTGGTGGCTCCACTGTTAAGACCCTTGGGCTCTTATGGAAGCCTGGTACGGATCGCTTATGCGGAAGAGCGTGATTAGAGCCGCGAACTGCAATGACAAAACGAAGCGTGAGCTCAGACTTAGCGAGCATATTTGACCCATTGGGGCTATTCGCGCCGGTTGTCACTACAGCAAAGATATTTTTGCAGCAGCTCTGGCAGCTTAAAACCGGCTGGGACGACCCACTTCCAGAAGCTTTACAACTTGAATGGAACAGATTTCGCAGCAAGGTTGAAGAGCTGCACAATGTTGAATTACCACGCCATGTGTTAGAAGGCGGAACTCCAAAGTCAATGCAGCTTCATGTTTTCGCCGATGCATCAGAGAAGGCATATGGTGCTGTAGCGTACCTGCGGTCAATTGGCAGAGATGGTACAGTAGTGGTCCGACTTCTGTGTGCGAAATCACGTGTCGCACCATTGGCAAAACAGACACTACCAAGGTTAGAGTTGTGCGCCGCGGTGTTAGCAGCAGAACTTGCTCATCGCATCAAGAAGGATCTGAGGTTAACCACGACTACCACACATCTATGGTCAGATTCAGAGATTGTCATATCCTGGATAAATGCCGAAGCTTCATCATTTCACACGTTCGTCGCAAACAGAGTTGCAAAAATTGCCGGCGTGTCGTTAGCAGAACAGTGGAGGCACGTCCCATCAAAAGAGAATCCTGCCGATTTAGTCTCACGAGGGATGGCGGTCAAGGACTTCGTCGGGTGTGGATTCTGGTTTTTCGGACCGATCTTTTTACATGGTCCTGAAACGCAATGGCCTGTGACAGCAAAGGGCTGCCATGAGGTTAATAGGGATGATGCCGAGCGAAAGATAAAGCCCATCGTCGCCACTGCGAAGGTATCAAGCACCGATGACGACTGGTTATACCTCGTGCGACACCGAAATAGTTTCCGAATGCTGCAACGTGTGGTGGCATATGTCGGTCGCTTCGTCAAGAATGTTCGCCGGACGCAGGCCGAACGTTCACAGAATCTGGAGCTGTCTCCACAGGAGATGGAGAACGGGCTTCAGATAATCGTAAGGAAGATGCAACAGTTAGATTTCAGCAAGGAAATCCGACTGCTGCAGAGAAATGAGCCATTAGGTAAAGGAAGTCATCTAAACCAATGGACACCGTATTTGGACCACGCCAACATACTTCGTGTGGGTGGACGCACCAACAATGCATCTCATATCGCTTATGACGCACGCCATCCAATATTACTACCGTACAATGATCCTCTGGTAAAACCACTGGTTCGACAAGAGCACGAAGAAAATTCTCACTGTGGACAGCAAGCACTGACCAATATTTTGCGGCAGCGGTTCTGTATCATCAAAGCAAAAATTATGGTCCGCAATGTGATTCATCAGTGCATACGATGCGCTCGAGTCAAACCAAAGATGGCTGCACAAATCATGGGGAACCTACCAGCAGACAGGGTAACGCCTTCCCGACCATTTTTCATATCGGGAGTTGACTACGCCGGACCATTCTGGGTCCACTATAAAATACGAGGAAAAAGGCCGCATAAGCTGTACCTGGCTGTGTTCTGCTGCTTCGCCACAAAAGCCGTGCATTTAGAGGTTGTGACCGACTTGACAACTGACGCGTTTCTTGGGGCACTCAGTCGCTTCATAAGTCGCCGCGGGAAGGTCAAGAAGCTATATTCCGACAACGCGACGAACTTTGTGGGTGCCAGCAACCAGCTTCGTGAGTTGCAAGATGCTATTTTTGCGGACGAAGCGCAGCATCAGATCAAGAAAAGCTGTTCTGACAAAGGGATGGAATTCATATTCATTCCGCCAGGGGCTCCGCATTTTGGTGGTCTATGGGAGGCAGCAGTGAAATCAGCAAAGAGACTGATGCTAAAAACGATTCAATCGACGAATAATTTGACTCATGAAGAGTTAGAGACAGTAGTGATTGGAATCGAAGGCATATTGAATTCTCGCCCACTGACGCCTGTATCAACGGATCCAAACGACTTAACGGCGCTCACCCCAGGACACTTTCTAATCGGAGAGCCAATGACAGCACCAATCGACGTCCACGCCAAGGACGGTCGACTCAGCTTGGCCTCCCGGTGGACACAAGTGCGTCAGTTGCAGCAAGAATTCTGGACAAGATGGTCGACCGAATACCTGAAAGAGCTGCAAGCACGACCCAAATGGCAAACAAAGCAATTGGATTTGCAAGAAGGGGACATGGTGGTGATACGCGACGAAAATCAGCCGCCACTACGATGGGCGTTAGGACGTATTGTTCACACCATAAAAGGTGACGACAATGCTGTTAGAGTAGCAGATGTAAGGACATCGACGGGCACTCTAAGATGCCCAATTCACCGTTTGGCACCACTTCCAGTTGACAACACGCCACCGCCAGACGTCACGACTCTAGAACCAGCGAATACGTCTCCGGCTGCAGAAGAAGCGACACCAGCGAAGCGCAAGAAATACGGTCACGCATCTCCGATAACTGTAGCATTAGTTGTAATGCTACTGCTACCGCTGGCTTTAGCAAACCCCATCAACATTACGAGATTTGACTCCAAGCCTGGGGTATTCTTCGAGGGAATTGGAACAACGAAGTTTGTTGCGTCAATGTGGAAGATGATTGTTTATTTTGATCTCGAGCCGTATCGACAGGATATGGCAGCATTAAAAAATGGGACAGCAACTATGCGAAGTCTTTGCGAAAAATTGACTCCCAATCCAGGATGTGAAATGGTAATTACGCACTTCGAGCACATGTACAATGAACTCATGGCCGAAAATGAGATAATTAAGCCTGGTCGACAAAAGCGGGGAGCAGCTAACATCATTGGCAATGTTGCACGTACATTGTTCGGCGTGTTGGACTCAGAATACGCTAACGATATGTCCGCTACAATTACCAAATTGAAAAATAATGACGATTTTCTACTTGACCTGATGCGAAATCAGACAACAGTCATTGACTCAACGGTCAACGTCCTTCGGAAGGAAGGAGACGCCATGCACGTCCGCCTTGGGAAGATGAAACAGGAGATCGACAAAATCATCATGCTACGAGACGAGTTGATGTTGTTTCAATGGTTTACAGCGTTATCAACTCAAATGGCATTATTGACTACAAGGCTTCAACGAATGCAAGGCGAGATAACAAGAGCCTTAACTGATGTTCATCATGGAACGATCAGTCCAGTACTGTTGTCTCCTCAACAGCTCAAAGATCAGATAAACAAAATGAAGATTCAACTTCGAGTCGGACAAACGTTTCCAGTTGAGCAGACGAATTTGCTGCAACTCTACAAGCTAATGTCCGCAGAAGGTGCGGCAACGTCAAAACACATTGTGTTTCAGATCATGCTTCCATTGGTTGGGCAGCAACAGTTCGATCTATTTAACCTTGTGCCTATACCGGTTAACATTGATGGCGTATTGCAAGTTATACATCCAATCAATTGATCAATTTGTGCAAATGACACAACACGACTTAGAACATTGTCAATTGGCCACCGAAGAGTCATATATTTGTGCCACCGCACAGTCTGTCTACTCAGCTCGATCTGAAGCTCTCACTTGCGAAATACAACTGCTCAATGAGCAAACATCTCCATCCTGTCGCACAAGCCCAGTACAAAGAAAGTTCTTGTGGGAACCAATGAGCCACAAGAATCAGTGGATTTTTGCGAGTATCACTTCTGTAGAAATGACTACAGTATGCAAGGATTACTCAGCAAGAATCAGTCTAAAAGGTTCCGGTCTACTAGTTGCAGATCCGAGTTGCACTTTGCACAATTCTGACATAATTGTACAAGGGCATTCCATCAAGTCAACCGCTGTGCATGTTTCTTACGCACGACTGAGTATCACCGTTCCTGAGCTCACATTCGCAAAGGTTGCAAATAATGATGACTCGTTAGAGAAACCAGATCTGACAATTCAACACCTAAAAATACCGAAGCATTTCCCAGATACGTTCTCCGTTGCCACTCACCACCATTACTTCGCCGCCTACGGTGCACTGCTGTGCTCTGTGCTGGTTGGCATCATCGTTATCATGCGTCGTTACAGCGTTGACAGCGATCGCGACAAAAGGTCTACGACGTCAACGAGAGTAAAGTTACATCGCAACCAGATGCACCACCACCAGCGCCATCAGCACCTTCACCTCCACCAGCGCCACCAGCACTACGAATGCCAATCAGCCGGACGCTACCCGAGCCAAGAAGACTGCCCAGCAAGTGAGTTGAACAGGTGTTCAACGGGCGGGAGAATGTTTAGTGTTATGTCAGCATAAGTTAAGTGTTCCTAGCACAGTCAAATATAGAACGCACTTAGTATTAAGCAATATTGTCAAATATCAATAGTCAGCAATTGTAAGCCAAACCACAATGACCCACTTTGCCTGGTATTGCTGTGCAAGCAAGTTACGGCTGCAACGTACGATCGGTCAGCGCAAGCAAGCAAAGTACGGTCATTGACGTTCGGCAGCATATGTGCTGAATATGCACAATGTATAGTATATAAGTTGTGGAAGAACAATAAACAAATCAGTAGCAGTACCAGCCACTGAAGTCAAAACCAAATCAACCGATTTCTACTTTCTTCAGCTTGTCGTTCCAGCGTAAGGCTCAAACTACTCACGATACCGCAAGTTAATGTGCTTGGTGGTATCACTTCAACAACCGCTCTAGTTCATGTGCTAAGAGCGCGACTTTAGAGTCAAAACAGAAAACATACAAAAAGATTTAAATATTCAACCAGTCAGAGATGTAATAGCAGAACTCAAGGAATAATACTGCAGCAAGCTTTCAACGCACCCTAACCATCTCGCCAGAAGATTAACAAGGTTGAGCAGCCAATCCCGTCTTCGTCGAAATGACCTTCCAACCCAGCGATAGACCCTAGGGCCCCACAACCTATCTGCAGTTCAAAAGAACTGCTAGTTAATATATAGGAATAAGATCTGCAAACTTATTGTTAGTCTCATAAAGAGAAGATTCAATAAATAAAGCAAAGTTTTAATAAAAAAAAAAAAAAAAAAAAAAGAAATCATTGAAAAAGAAGTACCTTATCAGACGAAAATATGCCTGATCTAATAAGAGACATTTAAATTTTTTTAATTGCATAACTGGGCGGCATTTTATTCAGCATTAATGGTTTTTTACCTGGACAAAAAATTCGTTTAATTTTTTCTCATTAAATACTAGAATTATAGAAAAGTACTTTGCGAAAAGAATCGGCAGTAGGACGGAATCGTGTTGACCACCGATTAGTTTTTTGCTAATAACTCTTGCATCCTTCTATCGACTTCTTCGACTAAGAGCTCGATCGAAATCTTATCTGTTCCTCTTTCAGATGGCATAAATATATTTTACGAAAAGTCGAAAGAAATAAAATTTTTTTTATCAAAACTAAAATATCATCGAAATCATTGAAGAAGAACTACCTTATCGGACGAAAACATGCCTTATCTAAAAAGAGACATTTAAATTTTTTTAATTGCATAACTGGGCGGCATTTTATTCAGCATTAATGGTTTTTTACCTGGACAAAAAATTCGTTTAATTTTTTCTCATTAAATACTAGAATTATAGAAAAGTACTTTGCGAAAAGAATCGGCAGTAGGACGGAATCGTGTTGATCACCGATTAGTTTTTTGCTAATAACTCTTGCATCCTTCTATCGACTTCTTCGACTAAGAGCTCGATCGAAATCTTATCTGTTCCTCTTTCAGATGGCATAAATATATTTTACGAAAAGTCGTAAGAAATAAATTTTTTTTGATCAAAACTAAAATAGCCTCGAAATCATTGAAGAAGAACTACCTTATCAGACCAAAATATGCCTTATCTAATAGGAGACATTTACATTTTTTTAATTGCATAAATGGGCGGCAATTTAATCAATATTAATGGTTTTTTACCTGGACAAAAAACTCGTTTAATTTTTTCTCATTAAATACTAGAATTATAGAAAAGTACTTTGCGAAAAGAATCGGCAGTAGGACGGAAACGTGTTGACCACCGATTAGTTTTTTGCTAATATCTCTTGCATTCTTCGACCGACTTCTTCGACTAAGATCTCGATGGAAAGCTTATCTGTTCCTCTTTCAGATGGCATAAATATATTTTACGAAAACTCGTAAGAAATAAACTTTTTTTGATCAAAACTAAAATATCCTCGAAATCATTGAAGAAGAACTACCTTATCAGACGAAAATATGCCTTATCTAATAAGAGACATTTAAATTTTTTTAATTGCATAAATGGGCGACATTTTATTCAGAATTAATAGTTTTTTACATGGACAAAAAATTCGTTTAATTTTTTCTAATTATATATATACTAGAATATTATGTAAGGTATATTTCCTTAGCCTAAGTATAATAAAATTTTTGGGAATAAGCATGAATAAATAATAATAATAAAATAATATACTAGAATTATAGAAAAGTACTTTGCGAAAAGAATCGGCAGTAGGACGGAATCGTGTTGACCACCGATTAGTTTTTTGCTAATAACTCTTGCATCCTTCGATCGACTTCTTCGACTAAGATCTCGATGGAAAGCTTATCTGTTCCTCTTTCAGATGGCATAAATATATTTTACGAAAAGTCATAAGAAATAAATTTTTTTCGATCAAAACTAAAATATCCTCGAAGTCATTGAAGAAGAACTACCTTATCAGACGAAAATATGCCTTATCTATTAAGAGACATTTAAACTTTTTAATTGCATAAATGGGCGGCATTTTATTCAGAATCAATAGTTTATTACATAGACAAAAAATTAGTTTAATTTTTTCTCATTAAATACTAGAATTATAAAAAAGTACTTTGCGAAAAGAATCGGCAGTAGAACGGAAACGTGTTGACCACCGATTAGTTTTTTGCTAATAACTCTTGCATACTTCGACCGAATTCTTCGACTTAGAGCTCGATGGAAAGCTTATCTGTTCCTGTTTCAGATGCCATTAACATATTTTACGAAAAGTCATAAGAAATACAATTTTTTTGATCAAAATTAAATATTCTCTAAATCATTAAAGAAGAAGTACCTTATCAGACGAAAATATGCCTTATCTAATAAGAGACATTTAAATTTTTTTAATTGCATAAATGGGTGGCATTTTATTCAGATTAGTTTTTTGCTAATCACTCTTGCATTTTTCGACCGACTTCTTCGACTAAGAGCTCGATGGAAAGCTTATCTGTTCCTCCTTCAGATGGTATTAACATATTTTACGAAAGGTCGAAAGATATAAAATTTTTTTGATCAAAACTAAAATATCCTCGAAATCATTGAAGAAGAACTGCCTTATTAGACGAAAATATGCCTTATCTAATAAGAGACTTAAATTTTTTTAATTGCATAAATGGGCGGCATTTTATTCAGAATTAATAGATTTTTACATGGACAAAAAATTCGGTTACCTTTTTCCTATTAAATACTAGAAATATAGATACTTTTCTAAAAGAATCGGCAGGAGGACGGAAACGTGTTGGCCACCGATTAGTTTTTTACTAATAACTATTGCATCCTTCGACCGACTTCTTCGACAAAAAGCTCGATGGAAAGGCTATCTGTTCCCCTTTCAGATGGCAGATGGCATATTTTACGAAAAGTCATAGAAACAAAATTTTTTTGATCAAAACTAAAATATCCTCGAAGTCATTGAAGAAGAAGTACCTTATAAGACGAAAATATGCCTTATCTAATAAGAGACATTAAAATTTTTTTAATTGCATAAATAGGAGGTATTTTATTCAGAGTTAATAGTTTTTTACATGTACAAAAAATTCGTTTCATTTTTTCCCATTAAATACTAGAATTATAGAAAAGTACTTTGCGAAAAGAATCGACAGTAGGACGGAAACGTGTTGACCACCGATTAGTTTTTTGCTAATAACTCTTGCATCCTTCGACCGACTTCTTCGACTAAGATCTCGATGGAAAGCATGTCTGTTCCTCTTTCAGATGGCATTAACATATTTTACGAAAAGTCGTAAGAAATAAACTTATCTTATAAGAGACATTTAAATTTTTTTAATTGCATAAATGGGCGACATTTTATTCAGAATTAAGGTAAACGTCCCAGTCATGGATCAGCTAAGGAAAAATTTAATTTCAATTCGACACTTTAACCTGAAAAAACATACATTCACCATGTTTGTTTTTTTATTTGGACATTTAGTCTTTTAAGAACAAGATACACATTCCACTATATTAATTACACAGGCCAACAAGAAAAAACTTTTTGAATAATTGCAACTAATTCCTATGTATTTTGGTGTGCTGATTCCGAAAATAGGGGAAATAAAGTCGTATCACCCTCCAATTTGTTGCATTTCACGGAATTGTAAAAAACACGAAATTACTGTTTTTCAAACTTGTGTACAAGATACCTCATAAACTACTGGACCGATCTTAATGAAATTTAACTAAGATATTCTTAGGAATCCCATCTATCATGTACAAAAGGAGTTTTTTGATTGAGGGCCCTTTTCGAAAGTTATACACTTTTTAACCTCAATAAATCAAGAAAAAAAAGTTTAATCTTTAAGTAGCTGTAAATTTTACAAAAAAAAAATTTTAATTTTTTCCGTTATGCTATTCCAATTGTAGTTATTTCCTGCGTGAAATGACGGTCCGTTAGTATTTTTCCGTCGATTGCTGACTGAAATATCGTGTACACAACCAACAAGGATTTTATCTCTACTTTACAGTTCATAATTTTGTTGTATCAAATTTAAAATGAATATGTATAAATAAACATACCATGGCTACTTCAACTGTTTTGTTGTTTAAAAGCCATTATTTTTTTTTTTTATACCATTTCCCAAGATTTTCGATACAACCATAACATACGTTGGTGGTATACCTGATATCTCGGTCACCAATTGTCGGAATAGAACAAAGGGAGCGTGATTTCATTCAGGAAATGACTACAAATAGAGTTGCATAGGGGAAAAAATTAAAAGTCTTTTTTTTGTAAAGTTAACAGCTATTTAAAGATTTAACTTTTTTTCTTAATTTATTGAGGTTTAAAAGTGTATAACTTTCGAAGGGTGCCCTCAATCAAAAAACTTCTTTTGTACATGAAAGATGGGATTCCTAAGAATATCTTAGTTAAATTTCAACAAGATCGGTCCAGTAGTTTCTGAGGTATCTTGTACACAAGTTTGAAAAACAGTAATTTCGTGTTTTTTACAATTCCGTGAAATGCAAGAAATTGGAGGGTGATACGACTTTATGTCCACTATTTTCGGAATCAGCACACCAAAATACATAGGAATTAGTTGCAATTATTCAAAAAGTTTTTACAAACGCTATTTTTATCGGCCTGTGTTATTATCCGTTTAATAAACAAATTTCGATTATAAATAATTCATTACTCTTTGTCCTAGTGATGGATCACTTGTCCCAGTAATGAATCGTCCTGTCCTAGTAATGGATCAGGTTGACAAAGTAACGTTGTTATTGCTTGATTATAAATTTAAGTTGATATTTAATGACTCTATATTAAAAAGTGCGGAATGAAGACGATAGTCACTGAAAAACTTTATGAAAAACAATTATCGAAGTTTTTTTTCTTCTATTAATTTAAATCAAACTCCGCAGTGAAACAAATTATAACAAAATGACACCATGACTCAGAGTGACACATATGTGTCAAAAAGATCCAGTTTGTGAAAGAATATGAAACTTGTTATTGTTCGATGTACTGATTCATAACTGGGACATGATCCATTACTGGGACGTTTACCTTAATAGCTTTTACATGGACAAAAAATTCGTTTAATTTTTTCGAATTATATACTAGAATTATAGAAAAATTTGCGAAAAGAATCGGCAGTAGGACGGAAACGTGTTGACCACCGATTAGTTTTTTACTAATAACTCTTGCATCCTTTGACCGATTTCTTCGACAAAGGGCTCGATAGAAAGCTCATCTGTTCCTCCTTCAGATGGTATTAACATATTTAACGAAAAGTCGTATAAAATAAAATTTTTTTGATCAAAATTAAAATATCCTCAAAATCATTGAAGAAGAAGTACCTGATCAGACGAAAATATGCCTTATCTAATAAGAGACATTTAAATTTTTTTAATTGCATAAATGGGTGGTATTTTATTCAGATTAGTTTTTTGCTAATAACTCTTGCATTCTTCGACCGACTTCTTCGACTAAGAGCTCGATGGAAAGCTTATCTGTTCCTCTTTCAGATGGCATAAATATATTTTACGAAAAGTCATAAGAAATAAAATTTTTTTTATCAAAACTAAAATATCCTCGAAATCATTGAAAAAGAAGTACCTTATCAGACGAAAATATGCGTTATCTAATAAGAGACATTTAAATTTTTTTAATTGCATAAATGGGCGGTATTTTAGTCAGAATTAATAGTTTTTTACATGGACAAAAAATTCGTTTAACTTTTTCCCCATAAATACAAGAATTATAGAAAAGTACTTTGCGAAAAGAATCGGCAGTAGGACGGAATCGTGTTGACCACCGATTAGTTTTTTCTAATAACTCTTGCATTCTTCGACCGACTTCTTCGACTAAGAGCTCGATGTAAAGCTTATCTGCTCTTCTTTCAGATGGCATAAATATATTTTACGAAAAGTCATAAGAAATAAAATTTTTTTGATCAAATCTAAAATATCCTCGAAATCATTGAAAAAGAAGTACCTTATCAGACGAAAATATGCCTTATCTAATAAGAGACATTTAAATTTTTTTAATTGCATAAATGGGCGGTATTTTATTCAGAATTAATAGTTTTTTACATGGACAAAAAATTCGTGTAACTTATTCCCATTAAATACTATAATTATAGAAAAGTACTTTGCGAAAAGAATCGGCAGTCAGACGGAAACGTGTTGGCCACCGATTAGTTTTTTGCTAATAACTCTTGCATACTTCGACCGACTTCTTCGACTAAGAGCTCGATGGAAAGCTTATCAGTTCCTCTTTCAGATGCCATTAACATATTTTACGAAAAGTCATAAGAAATAAAATTTTTTTGATCAAAATTACATATTCTCTAAATCATTAAAGAAGAAGTACCTTATCAGACGAAAATATTCCTTATCTAATGAGAGTCATTTAAATTTTTTTAATTGCATAAATGGGCGGCATTTTATTCAGTATTAATGGTTTTTTACCTGGACAAAAAACTCGTTTAATATTTTCTCATTAAATACTAGAATTATAGAAAAGTACTTTGCGAAAAGAATCGGCAGTAGAACGGAAACGTGTTGACCACCGATTAGTTTTTTGCTAATAACTCTTGCATACTTCGACCGACTTTTCGACTAAGAGCTCGATGGAAAGCTTATCTGTTCCTGTTTCAGATGCCATTAACATATTTTACGAAAACTCATAAGAAATACAATTTTGTTGATCAAAACTAAAATATCCTCGAAGTCATTGAAGAAGAACTACCTTATCAGACGAAAATATGCCTTATCTAATAAGAGACATTTAAATTTTTTTAATTGCATAAATGGGTGGCATTTTATTCAGAATCAATAGTTTATTACATAGACAAAAAATTTGTTTAATTTTTTCTCATTAAATACTAGAATTATAGAAAAGTACTTTGCGACAATAATCGGCAGTAGAACGGAAACGTGTTGACCACCGATTAGTTTTTTGCTAATAACTCTTGCATACTTCGACCGACTTCTTCGACTTAGAGCTCGATGGAAAACTTATCTGTTCCTCTTTCAGATGGCATAAATATATTTTACGAAGAGTCGTAAGAAATAAATTTTTTTTGATCAAAACTAAAATATCCTCGAAGTCATTGAAGAAGAACTACCTTATCAGACGAAAATATGCCTTATCTAATAAGAGACATTTAAATTTTTTTAATTTCATAAATGGGTGGCATTTTATTCAGAATCAATAGTTTATTACATAGACAAAAAATTAGATTCATTTTTTCTCATTAAATACTAGAATTATAAAAAAGTACTTTGCGAAAAGAATCGGCAGTAGAACGGAAACGTGTTGACCACCGATTAGTTTTTTGCTAATAACTCTTCCATACTTCGACCGACTTTTTCGACTAAGAGCTCGATGGAAATATTATCTGTTCCTCTTTCAGATGGCATAAATATATTTTACGAAGAGTCGTAAGAAATACATTTTTTTTGATCAAAACTAAAATATCCTCGAAGTCATTGAAGAAGAACTACCTTATCAGACGAAAATATGCCTTATCTAATAAGAGACATTTAAATTTTTGTAATTGCATAAATGGGTGGCATTTTATTCAGAATCAATAGTTTATTACATAGACAAAAAATTAGTTTCATTTTTTCCCATTAAATACTAGAATTATAAAAAAGTACTTTGCGAAAAGAATCGGCAGTAGAACGGAAACGTGTTGACCACCGATTAGTTTTTTGCTAATAACTCTTGCATGCTTCGACCGACTTTTTCGAATAAGAGCTCGATGGAAAGCTTATCTGTTCCTATTCCAGATGGCATAAATATATTTTACGAAGAGTCGTGAGAAATAAATTTTTTTTGATCAAAACTAAAATATCCTCGAAGTTATTGAAGAAGAACTACCTTATCAGACGAAAATATGCCTTATCTAATAAGAGACATTTAAATTTTTGTAATTGCATAACTGGGTGGCATTTTATTCAGAATCAATAGTTTATTACATAGACAAAAAATTAGTTTCATTTTTTCTCATTAAATACTAGAATTATAAAAAAGTACTTTGCGAAAAGAATCGGCAGTAGAACGGAAACGTGTTGACCACCGATTAGTTTTTTGCTAATAACTCTTGCATTCTTCGACCGACTTTTTCGACTAAGAGCTCGATGGAAAGCTTATCTGTTCCTCTTTCAGATGGCATATGTATATTTTACGAAAAGTTGTTAGAAATAAATTTTTTTTGATCAAAACTAAAATATCCTCGAAATCATTGAAGAAGAACTACCTTATCAGACCAAAATCTGCCTTATCTAATAAGAGACATTTACATTTTTTTAATTGCATAAATGGGTGGCATTTTATTCAGAATCAATAGTTTATTACATGGACAAAAAATTCGTTTAATTTTTTCGAATTATATACTAGAATATTATATAAGTTACATTACCTTAGCTTAAGTATAATAAAATTTTTGGAAATAAGCATGAATAAATAATAATAATAAAATAATATACTAGAATTATATTAAAGTATTTTGCGAAAAGAATCGGCAGTAGGACGGAATCGTGTTGACCACCGATTAGTTTTTTGCTAATAACTCTTGCATCCTTCTATCGACTTCTTCGACTAAGAGCTCGATGGAAATCGTATCTGTTCCTCTTTCAGATGGCATAAATATATTTTACGAAAAGTCGTTAGAAATAAATTTTTTTTGATCAAAACTAAAATATCCTCGAAATCATTGAAGAAGAACTACCTTATCAGACCAAAATCTGACTTATCTAATAAGAGACATTTACATTTTTTTAATTGCATAAATGGGCGGCATTTTATTCAGTATTAATGGTTTTTTACCTGGACAAAAAACTCGTTTAAATTTTTCTCATTAAATACTAGAATTATAGAAAAGTACTTTGCGAAAAGAATCGGCAGTAGGACGGAAACGTGTTGACCACCGATTAGTTTTTTGCTAATAACTCTTGCATTCTTCGACCGACTTCTTCGACTAAGATCTCGATGGAAAGCTTATCGTTTTATTTTTTCGAATTATATACTAGAATATTATATAAGTTACATTACCTTAGCTTAAGTATAATAAAATTTTTGGGAATAAGCATGAATAAATAATAATAATAAAATAATATACTAGAATTATATTAAGGTACTTTGCGAAAAGAATCGGCAGAAGGACGGAATCGTGTTGACCACCGATTAGTTTTTTGCTAATAACTCTTGCATCCTTCTATCGACATCTTCGACTAAGAGCTCGATGGAAATCGTATCTGTTCCTCTTTCAGATGGCATAAATATATTTTACGAAAAATCGTTAGAAATAAATTTTTTTTGATCAAAACTAAAATATCCTCGAAATCATTGAAGAAGAACTACCTTATCAGACCAAAATCTGCCTTATCTAATAAGAGACATTTAAATTTTTTTAATTGCATAAATGGGCGACATTTTATTCAGAATTAATAGTTTTTTACATGGACAAATAATTCGTTTAATTTTTTCGAATTATATACTAGAATTATAAAAAAGTACTTTGCGAAAAGAATCGGCAGTAGGACGGAAACGTGTTGACCACCGATTAGTTTTTTGCTTATAACTCTTGCATTCTTCGACCGACTTCTTCGACTAAGATCTCGACGGAAAGCTTATCTGTTCCTCTTTCAGATGGCACTAACAAATTTTACGAAAAGTCGTAAGAAATAAACTTTCTTCGATCAAAACTAAAATATCCTCGAAATCATTGAAGAAGAACTACCTTATCAGACGAAAATATGCCTTATCTAATAAGAGACATTTAAATTTTTTTAATTGCATAAATGGGCGACATTTTATTCAGAATTAATAGTTTTTTACAAGGACAAAAAATTCGTTTAATTTTTTCGAATTATATACTAGAATATTATATAAGTTACATTACCTTAGCTTAAGTATAATAAAATTTTTGGGAATAAGCATGAATAAATAATAATAATAAAATAATATACTAGAATTATAGAAAAGTACTTTGCGAAAAGAGTCGGCAGCAGGACGGAATCGTGTTGACCACCGATTAGTTTTTTGCTAATAACTCTTGCATTCTTCGATCGACTGCTTCGACTAAATGCTCGATGGAAATCTTATCTGTTCCTCTTTCAGATGGCATAAATATATTTTACGAAAAGTCGTAAGAAATAAATTTTTTTTGATCAAAACTAAAATATCCTCAAAGTCATTGAAGAAGAACTACCTTATCAGACGAAAATATGCCTTATCTAATAAGAGACATTTAAATTTTTTCAATTGCATAAATGGGTGGCATTTTATTCAGAATCAATAGTTTATTACATGGACAAAAAATTCGTTTTATTTTTTCGAATTATATACTAGAATATTATATAAGTTACATTACCTTAGCTTAAGTATAATAAAATTTTTGGGAATAAGCATGAATAAATAATAATAATAAAATAATATACTAGAATTATAGAAAAGTACTTTGCGAAAAGAATCGGCAGCAGGACGGAATCGTGTTGACCACCGATTAGTTTTTTTCTAATAACTCTTGCATACTTCGACCGACTTCTTCGACTTAGAGCTCGATGGAAAACTTATCTGTTCGTCTTTCAGATGCCATTAAGATATTTTACGAAAAGTCATAAGAAATATAATTTTTTTGATCAAAATTAAATATTCTCTAAATCATTAAAGAAGAAGTACCTTATCAGACGAAAATATGCCTTATCTAATAAGAGACATTTTAATTTTTTTAATTGCATAAATGGGCGGTATTTTATTCAGAATTAATAGTTCTTTACATGGACAAAAAATTCGTTTAATTTTTTCCCCCTAAATACTAGAATCATAGAAAAGTACTTAGCGAAAAGAATCGGCAGTCAGACGGAAACGTGTTGGCCACCGATAAGTTTTTTGCTAATAACTCTTGCATACTTCGACCGACTTCTTCGACTAAGAGCTCGATGGAAAGCTTATCTGTTCCTCTGTCAGATGCTATTAACATATTTTACGAAAAGTCGTAAGAAATAAAATCTTTTTGATGAAAACTAAAATATCCTCGAAGTCATTGAAGAAGAACTACCTTATCAGACGAAAATATGCCTTATCTAATAAGAGACATTTAAATTTTTTTAATTGCATAAATGGGTGGCATTTTATTCAGAATCAATAGTTTATTACATGGACAAAAAATTCGTTTTATTTTTTCGAATTATATACTAGAATATTATATAAGTTACATTACCTTAGCTTAAGTATAATAAAATTTTTGGGAATAAGCATGAATAAATAATAATAATAAAATAATATACTAGAATTATATTAAGGTACTTTGCGAAAAGAATCGGCAGAAGGACGGAATCGTGTTGACCACCGATTAGTTTTTTGCTAATAACTCTTGCATCCTTCTATCGACATCTTCGACTAAGAGCTCGATGGAAATCGTATCTGTTCCTCTTTCAGATGGCATAAATATATTTTACGAAAAATCGTTAGAAATAAATTTTTTTTGATCAAAACTAAAATATCCTCGAAATCATTGAAGAAGAACTACCTTATCAGACCAAAATCTGCCTTATCTAATAAGAGACATTTAAATTTTTTTAATTGCATAAATGGGCGACATTTTATTCAGAATTAATAGTTTTTTACATGGACAAATAATTCGTTTAATTTTTTCGAATTATATACTAGAATTATAAAAAAGTACTTTGCGAAAAGAATCGGCAGTAGGACGGAAACGTGTTGACCACCGATTAGTTTTTTGCTAATAACTCTTGCATTCTTCGACCGACTTCTTCGACTAAGATCTCGACGGAAAGCTTATCTGTTCCTCTTTCAGATGGCACTAACAAATTTTACGAAAAGTCGTAAGAAATAAACTTTCTTCGATCAAAACTAAAATATCCTCGAAATCATTGAAGAAGAACTACCTTATCAGACGAAAATATGCCTTATCTAATAAGAGACATTTAAATTTTTTTAATTGCATAAATGGGCGACATTTTATTCAGAATTAATAGTTTTTCACAAGGACAAAAAATTCGTTTAATTTTTTCGAATTATATACTAGAATATTATATAAGTTACATTACCTTAGCTTAAGTATAATAAAATTTTTGGGAATAAGCATGAATAAATAATAATAATAAAATAATATACTAGAATTATAGAAAAGTACTTTGCGAAAAGAATCGGCAGCAGGACGGAATCGTGTTGACCACCGATTAGTTTTTTGCTAATAACTCTTGCATTCTTCGATCGACTGCTTCGACTAAATGCTCGATGGAAATCTTATCTGTTCCTCTTTCAGATGGCATAAATATATTTTACGAAAAGTCGTAAGAAATAAATTTTTTTTGATCAAAACTAAAATATCCTCAAAGTCATTGAAGAAGAACTACCTTATCAGACGAAAATATGCCTTATCTAATAAGAGACATTTAAATTTTTTCAATTGCATAAATGGGTGGCATTTTATTCAGAATCAATAGTTTATTACATAGACAAAAAATTAGTTTAATTTTTTCTCATTAAATAATTGAATTATAAAAAAGTACTTTGCGAAAAGAATCGGCAGTAGAACGGAAACGTGTTGACCACCGATTAGTTTTTTGCTAATAACTCTTGCATACTTCGACCGACTTTTTCGACTAAGAGCTCGATGGAAAGCTTATCTGTTCCTGTTTCAGATGCCATTAACATATTTTACGAAAAGTCATAAGAAATACAATTTTGTTGATCAAAACTAAAATATCCTCGAAGTCATTGAAGAAGATATTATATACTAGAATTATAGAAAAGTACTTTGCGAAAAGAATCGGCAGCAGGACGGAATCGTGTTGACCACCGATTAGTTTTTTGCTAATAACTCCTGCATCCTTTGATCGACTTCTTCGACTAAGAGCTCGATGGAAATCGTATCTGTTCCTCTTTCAGATGGCATAAATATATTTTACGAAAAGTCGTAAGAAATAAATTTTTTTTTATCAAAACTAAAATATCCTCGAAATCATTGAAGAAGAACTACCTTATCAGACGAAAATATGCCTTATCTAATAAGAGACATTTACATTTTTTTAATTGCATAAATGGGCGGCATTTTATTCAGCATTAATGGTTTTTAACCTGGACAAAAATTGGTTTAATTTTTTCTCACTAAATACTAGAATTATAGAAAAGTACTTTACGAAAAGAATCGGCAGTAGGACGGAAACGTGTTGACCACCGATTAGTTTTTTGCTAATAACTCTTGCATTCTTCGACCGACTTCTTCGACTAAGATCTCGATGGAAAGCATGTCTGTTCCTCTTTCAGATGGCATTAACATATTTTACGAAAAGTCGTAAGAAACAAACTTTTTTTGATCAAAACTAAAATATCCTCGAAATCATTGAAGAAGAACTACCTTATCAGACGAAAATATGCCTTATCTAATAAGAGACATATAAATTTTTTTAATGGCATAAATGGGCGACATTTTATTCAGTATTAATAGCTTTTACATGGACGAAAAATTCGTTTAATTTTTTCGAATTATATACTAGAATTATAGAAAAGTACTTTGCGAAAAGAATCGGCAGTAGGACGGAAACGTTTTGACCACCGATTAGTTATTTTCTAATAACTCTTGCATCCTTCGATCGACTTCTTCGACTAAATGCTCGATAGAAAGCTCATCTGTTCCTCCTTCAGATGGTATTAACATATTTTACGAAAAGTCGTAAGAAATAAAATTTTTTTGATCAAAATTAAAATATCCTCACAATCATTGAAGAAGAAGTACCTGATCAGACGAAAATATGCCTTATCTAATAAGAGACATTTAAATTTTTTGAATTGCATAAATGGGTGGCATTTTATTCAGATTAGTTTTTTGCTTATCGTTCTTGCATTCTTCGACCGACTTCTTCGACTAAGAGCTCTTCTTTCAGCTTATCTGCTCTTCTTTCAGATGGCATAAATATTTTTTACGAAAAGTCATTAGAAATAAAATTTTTTTTCATCAAATCTAAAATATCCTCGAAATCATTGAAAAAGAAGTACCTTATCAGACGAAAATATGCCTTATCTAATAAGAGACATTTAAATTTTTTTAATTGCATAAAAGGGTGGCATTTTATTCAGAATTAATAGTTTTTTACATGGACAAAAAATTCGTTTAATTTTTTCCCCTTAAATACTAGAATCATAGAAAAGTACTTTGCGAAAAGAATCGGCAGTAGGACGGAAACGTGTTGACCACCGATTAGTTTTTTGCTAATAACTCTTGCATACTTCGACCGACTTCTTCGACTAAGAGCTCGATGGAAAGCTTATCTGTTCCTCTTTCAGATGCTATTAACATATTTTACGAAAAGTCGTAAAAAATAAAATTTTTTTGATCAAAACTAAAATATCCTCGAAGTCATTAAAGAAGAACTACCTTATCAGACGAAAATATGCCTTATCTAATAAGAGACATTTAAATTTTTTCAATTGCATAAATGGGTGGCATTTTATTCAGAATCAATAGTTTTTTACACGGACAAAAAATTTGCTTAATTTTTTCACATTAAATACTAGAATTATAGAAAAGTACTTTGCGAAAAGAATCGGCAGTAGGACGGAAACGTGTTGGCCACCGATAAGTTTTTTGCTAATAACTCTTGCATACTTCGACCGACTTCTTCGACTAAGAGCTCGATGGAAAGCTTATCTGTTCCTCTTTCAGATGCCATTAACCTATTTTACGAAAAGTCATAAGAAATACAATTTTTTTGATCAAAACTAAAATATCCTCGAAATCATTGAAGAAGATGTACCTTATCAGACGAAAATATGCCTTATCTAATAAGAGACATTTAAATTTTTTCAATTGCATAAATGGGTGGCATTTTATTCAGAATTAATAGTTTTTTACATGGACAAAAAATTCGTTTAACTTTTTCCCATTAAATACTAGAATTATAGAAAAGTACTTTGCGAAAAGAATCGGCAGTCAGACGGAAACGTGTTGGCCACCGATAAGTTTTTTGCTAATAACTCTTGCATACTTCGACCGACTTCTTCGACTAAGAGCTCGATGGAAAGCTTATCTGTTCCTCTTTCAGATGCCATTAACCTATTTTACGAAAAGTCATAAGAAATACAATTTTTTTGATCTAAATTAAATATTCTCCAAATCATTAAAGAAGATGTACCTTATCAGACGAAAATATGCCTGATCTAATAAGAAACATTTAAATTTTTTTAATTGCATAAATGGGCGGCATTCTATTCAGAATTAATAGTTTTTTACACGGACAAAAAATTTGCTTAATTTTTTCACATTAAATACTAGAATTATAGAAAAGTACTTTGCGAAAAGAATCGGCAGTAGGACGGAATCGTGTTGACCACCGATTAGTTTTTTGCTAATCACTCTTGCATCCTTCGACCGACTTCTTCGAATAAGAGCTCGATGGAAAGCTTAGCTGTTCCTCTTTCAGATGGCATTAAACATATTTTACGAAAAGTCGTAAGATATAAAATTTTTTTGATCAAAACTAAAATATCCTCGAAATCATTGAAGAAGAACTACCTTATTAGACGAAAATATGCCTTATCTGATAAGAGACATTTAAATTTTTTTAATTGCATAAATGGGCGGTTTTTTATTCAGAATTAATAGTTTTTTACATGGACAAAAAATTCGTTTAACTTTTTCCCATTAAATACTAGAATTATAGAAAAGTACTTTGCGAAAAGAATCGGCAGCAGGACGGAATCGTGTTGACCACCGATTAGTTTTTTGCTAATAACTCCTGCATCCTTTGATCGACTTCTTCGACTAAGAGCTCGATGGAAATCGTATCTGTTCCTCTTTCAGATGGCATAAATATATTTTACGAAAAGTCGTAAGAAATAAATTTTTTTTTATCAAAACTAAAATATCCTCGAAATCATTGAAGAAGAACTACCTTATCAGACGAAAATATGCCTTATCTAATAAGAGACATTTACATTTTTTTAATTGCATAAATGGGCGGCATTTTATTCAGCATTAATGGTTTTTAACCTGGACAAAAATTGGTTTAATTTTTTCCCATTAAATACTAGAATTATAGAAAAGTACTTTACGAAAAGAATCGGCAGTAGGACGGAAACGTGTTGACCACCGATTAGTTTTTTGCTAATAACTCTTGCATTCTTCGACCGACTTCTTCGACTAAGATCTCGATGGAAAGCATGTCTGTTCCTCTTTCAGATGGCATTAACATATTCTACGAAAAGTCGTAAGAAACAAACTTTTTTTGATCAAAACTAAAATATCCTCGAAATCATTGAAGAAGAACTACCTTATCAGACGAAAATATGCCTTATCTAATAAGAGACATATAAATTTTTTTAATTGCATAAATGGGCGACATTTTATTCAGTATTAATAGCTTTTACATGGACAAAAAATTCGTTTAATTTTTTCGAATTATATACTAGAATTATAGAAAAGTACTTTGCGAAAAGAATCGGCAGTAGGACGGAAACGTGTTGACCACCGATTAGTTATTTTCTAATTACTCTTGCATCCTTCGATCGACTTCTTCGACTAAATGCTCGATAGAAAGCTCATCTGTTCCTCCTTCAGATGGTATTAACATATTTTACGAAAAGTCGTAAGAAATAAAATTTTTTTGATCAAAATTAAAATATCCTCACAATCATTGAAGAAGAAGTACCTGATCAGACGAAAATATGCCTTATCTAATAAGAGACATTTAAATTTTTTGAATTGCATAAATGGGTGGCATTTTATTCAGATTAGTTTTTTGCTAATCACTCTTGCATTCTTCGACCGACTTCTTCGACTAAGAGCTCGATGGAAAGCTTATCTGCTCTTCTTTCAGATGGCATAAATATTTTTTACGAAAAGTCATTAGAAATAAAATTTGTTTTCATCAAATCTAAAATATCCTCGAAATCATTGAAAAAGAAGTACCTTATCAGACGAAAATATGCCTTATCTAATAAGAGACATTTAAATTTTTTTAATTGCATAAAAGGGTGGCATTTTATTCAGAATTAATAGTTTTTTACATGGACAAAAAATTCGTTTAATTTTTTCCCCTTAAGTACTAGAATCATAGAAAAGTACTTTGCGAAAAGAATCGGCAGTAGGACGGAAACGTGTTGACCACCGATTAGTTTTTTGCTAATAACTCTTGCATACTTCGACCGACTTCTTCGACTAAGAGCTCGATGGAAAGCTTATCTGTTCCTCTTTCAGATGCTATTAACATATTTTACGAAAAGTCGTAAAAAATAAAATTTTTTTGATCAAATCTAAAATATCCTCGAAATCATTGAAAAAGAAGTACCTTATCAGACGAAAATATGCCTTATCTAATAAGAGACATTTAAATTTTTTTAATTGCATAAAAGGGTGGCATTTTATTCAGAATTAATAGTTTTTTACATGGACAAAAAATTCGTTTTACTTTTTCCCATTAAATACTAGAATTATAGAAAAGTACTTTGCAAAAAGAATCGGCAGTAGGACGGAATCGTGTTGACCACCGATTAGTTTTTTGCTAATAACTCTTGCATTCTTCGACCGACTTCTTCGACTAAGAGCTCGATGGAAAGCTTATCTGCTCTTCTTTCAGATGGCATAAATATATTTTACGAAAAGTCATAAGAAATAAAATTTTTTTGATCAAATCTAAAATATCCTCGAAATCATTGAGAAAGAAGTACCTTATCAGACGAAAATATGCCTTATTTAATAAGAGACATTTAAATTTTTTTAATTGCATAAATGGGCGGTATTTTATTTAGAATTAATAGTTTTTTACATGGACAAAAAATTCGTTTAACTTTTTCCCATTAAATACTAGAATTATAGAAAAGTACTTTGCGAAAAGAATCGGCAGTCAGACGGAAACGTGTTGGCCACCGATAAGTTTTTTGCTAATAACTCTTGCATACTTCGACCGACTTCTTCGACTAAGAGCTCGATGGAAAGCTTATCTGTCCCTCTTTCAGATGCCATTAACATATTTTACGAAAAGTCATAAGAAATACAATTTTTTTGATCTAAATTAAATATTCTCCAAATCATTAAAGAAGATGTACCTTATCAGACGAAAATATGCCTGATCTAATAAGAGACATTTAAATTTTTTTAATCGCATAAATGGGCGGCATTTTATTCAGAATTAATAGTTTTTTACACGGACAAAAAATTTGCTTAATTTTTTCACATTAAATACTAGAATTATAGAAAAGTACTTTGCGAAAAGAATCGGCAGTAGGACGGAATCGTGTTGACCACCGATTAGTTTTTTGCTAATCACTCTTGCATCCTTCGACCGACTTCTTCGAATAAGAGCTCGATGGAAAGCTTATCTGTTCCTCTTTCAGATGGCATTAAACATATTTTACGAAAAGTCGTAAGATATAAAATTTTTTTGATCAAAACTAAAATATCCTCGAAATCATTGAAGAAGAACTACCTTATTAGACGAAAATATGCCTTATCTGATAAGAGACATTTAAATTTTTTTAATTGCATAAATGGGCGGTTTTTTATTCAGAATTAATAGTTTTTTACATGGACAAAAAATTCGTTTAACTTTTTCCCATTAAATACTAGAATTATAGAAAAGTACTTTGCGAAAAGAATCGGCAGCAGGACGGAATCGTGTTGACCACCGATTAGTTTTTTGCTAATAACTCCTGCATCCTTTGATCGACTTCTTCGACTAAGAGCTCGATGGAAATCGTATCTGTTCCTCTTTCAGATGGCATAAATATATTTTACGAAAAGTCGTAAGAAATAAATTTTTTTTTATCAAAACTAAAATATCCTCGAAATCATTGAAGAAGAACTACCTTATCAGACGAAAATATGCCTTATCTAATAAGAGACATTTACATTTTTTTAATTGCATAAATGGGCGGCATTTTATTCAGCATTAATGGTTTTTAACCTGGACAAAAATTGGTTTAATTTTTTCTCATTAAATACTAGAATTATAGAAAAGTACTTTACGAAAAGAATCGGCAGTAGGACGGAAACGTGTTGACCACCGATTAGTTTTTTGCTAATAACTCTTGCATTCTTCGACCGACTTCTTCGACTAAGATCTCGATGGAAAGCATGTCTGTTCCTCTTTCAGATGGCATTAACATATTCTACGAAAAGTCGTAAGAAACAAACTTTTTTTGATCAAAACTAAAATATCCTCGAAATCATTGAAGAAGAACTACCTTATCAGACGAAAATATGCCTTATCTAATAAGAGACATATAAATTTTTTTAATTGCATAAATGGGCGACATTTTATTCAGTATTAATAGCTTTTACATGGACAAAAAATTCGTTTAATTTTTTCGAATTATATACTAGAATTATAGAAAAGTACTTTGCGAAAAGAATCGGCAGTAGGACGGAAACGTGTTGACCACCGATTAGTTATTTTCTAATTACTCTTGCATCCTTCGATCGACTTCTTCGACTAAATGCTCGATAGAAAGCTCATCTGTTCCTCCTTCAGATGGTATTAACATATTTTACGAAAAGTCGTAAGAAATAAAATTTTTTTGATCAAAATTAAAATATCCTCACAATCATTGAAGAAGAAGTACCTGATCAGACGAAAATATGCCTTATCTAATAAGAGACATTTAAATTTTTTGAATTGCATAAATGGGTGGCATTTTATTCAGATTAGTTTTTTGCTAATCACTCTTGCATTCTTCGACCGACTTCTTCGACTAAGAGCTCGATGGAAAGCTTATCTGCTCTTCTTTCAGATGGCATAAATATTTTTTACGAAAAGTCATTAGAAATAAAATTTGTTTTCATCAAATCTAAAATATCCTCGAAATCATTGAAAAAGAAGTACCTTATCAGACGAAAATATGCCTTATCTAATAAGAGACATTTAAATTTTTTTAATTGCATAAAAGGGTGGCATTTTATTCAGAATTAATAGTTTTTTACATGGACAAAAAATTCGTTTAATTTTTTCCCCTTAAGTACTAGAATCATAGAAAAGTACTTTGCGAAAAGAATCGGCAGTAGGACGGAAACGTGTTGACCACCGATTAGTTTTTTGCTAATAACTCTTGCATACTTCGACCGACTTCTTCGACTAAGAGCTCGATGGAAAGCTTATCTGTTCCTCTTTCAGATGCTATTAACATATTTTACGAAAAGTCGTAAAAAATAAAATTTTTTTGATCAAATCTAAAATATCCTCGAAATCATTGAAAAAGAAGTACCTTATCAGACGAAAATATGCCTTATCTAATAAGAGACATTTAAATTTTTTTAATTGCATAAAAGGGTGGCATTTTATTCAGAATTAATAGTTTTTTACATGGACAAAAAATTCGTTTTACTTTTTCCCATTAAATACTAGAATTATAGAAAAGTACTTTGCAAAAAGAATCGGCAGTAGGACGGAATCGTGTTGACCACCGATTAGTTTTTTGCTAATAACTCTTGCATTCTTCGACCGACTTCTTCGACTAAGAGCTCGATGGAAAGCTTATCTGCTCTTCTTTCAGATGGCATAAATATATTTTACGAAAAGTCATAAGAAATAAAATTTTTTTGATCAAATCTAAAATATCCTCGAAATCATTGAGAAAGAAGTACCTTATCAGACGAAAATATGCCTTATTTAATAAGAGACATTTAAATTTTTTTAATTGCATAAATGGGCGGTATTTTATTTAGAATTAATAGTTTTTTACATGGACAAAAAATTCGTTTAACTTTTTCCCATTAAATACTAGAATTATAGAAAAGTACTTTGCGAAAAGAATCGGCAGTCAGACGGAAACGTGTTGGCCACCGATAAGTTTTTTGCTAATAACTCTTGCATACTTCGACCGACTTCTTCGACTAAGAGCTCGATGGAAAGCTTATCTGTCCCTCTTTCAGATGCCATTAACATATTTTACGAAAAGTCGTAAGATATAAAATTTTTTTGATCAAAACTAAAATATCCTCGAAATCATTGAAGAAGAACTACCTTATTAGACGAAAATATGCCTTATCTGATAAGAGACATTTAAATTTTTTTAATTGCATAAATGGGCGGTTTTTTATTCAGAATTAATAGTTTTTTACATGGACAAAAAATTCGTTTAACTTTTTCCCATTAAATACTAGAATTATAGAAAAGTACTTTGCGAAAAGAATCGGCAGCAGGACGGAATCGTGTTGACCACCGATTAGTTTTTTGCTAATAACTCCTGCATCCTTTGATCGACTTCTTCGACTAAGAGCTCGATGGAAATCGTATCTGTTCCTCTTTCAGATGGCATAAATATATTTTACGAAAAGTCGTAAGAAATAAATTTTTTTTTATCAAAACTAAAATATCCTCGAAATCATTGAAGAAGAACTACCTTATCAGACGAAAATATGCCTTATCTAATAAGAGACATTTACATTTTTTTAATTTCATAAATGGGCGGCATTTTATTCAGCATTAATGGTTTTTAACCTGGACAAAAATTGGTTTAATTTTTTCTCATTAAATACTAGAATTATAGAAAAGTACTTTACGAAAAGAATCGGCAGTAGGACGGAAACGTGTTGACCACCGATTAGTTTTTTGCTAATAACTCTTGCATTCTTCGACCGACTTCTTCGACTAAGATCTCGATGGAAAGCATGTCTGTTCCTCTTTCAGATGGCATTAACATATTCTACGAAAAGTCGTAAGAAACAAACTTTTTTTGATCAAAACTAAAATATCCTCGAAATCATTGAAGAAGAACTACCTTATCAGACGAAAATATGCCTTATCTAATAATAGACATATAAATTTTTTTAATTGCATAAATGGGCGACATTTTATTCAGTATTAATAGCTTTTACATGGACAAAAAATTCGTTTAATTTTTTCGAATTATATACTAGAATTATAGAAAAGTACTTTGCGAAAAGAATCGGCAGTAGGACGGAAACTTGTTGACCACCGATTAGTTATTTTCTAATTACTCTTGCATCCTTCGATCGACTTCTTCGACTAAATGCTCGATAGAAAGCTCATCTGTTCCTCCTTCAGATGGTATTAACATATTTTACGAAAAGTCGTAAGAAATAAAATTTTTTTGATCAAAATTAAAATATCCTCACAATCATTGAAGAAGAAGTACCTGATCAGACGAAAATATGCCTTATCTAATAAGAGACATTTAAATTTTTTGAATTGCATAAATGGGTGGCATTTTATTCAGATTAGTTTTTTGCTAATCACTCTTGCATTCTTCGACCGACTTCTTCGACTAAGAGCTCGATGGAAAGCTTATCTGCTCTTCTTTCAGATGGCATAAATATTTTTTACGAAAAGTCATTAGAAATAAAATTTGTTTTCATCAAATCTAAAATATCCTCGAAATCATTGAAAAAGAAGTACCTTATCAGACGAAAATATGCCTTATCTAATAAGAGACATTTAAATTTTTTTAATTGCATAAAAGGGTGGCATTTTATTCAGAATTAATAGTTTTTTACATGGACAAAAAATTCGTTTAATTTTTTCCCCTTAAGTACTAGAATCATAGAAAAGTACTTTGCGAAAAGAATCGGCAGTAGGACGGAAACGTGTTGACCACCGATTAGTTTTTTGCTAATAACTCTTGCATACTTCGACCGACTTCTTCGACTAAGAGCTCGATGGAAAGCTTATCTGTTCCTCTTTCAGATGCCATTAACATATTTTACGAAAAGTCAAAAGAAATACAATTTTTTTGATCAAAATTAAATATTCTCCAAATCATTAAAGAAGATGTACCTTATCAGACGAAAATATGCCTGATCTAATAAGAGACATTTAAATTTTTTTAATTGCATAAATGGGCGGCATTTTATTCAGAATTAATAGTTTTTTACACGGACAAAAAATTTGTTTAATTTTTTCACATTAAATACTAGAATTATAGAAAAGTACTTTGCGAAAAGAATCGGCAGTAGGACGGAAACGTGTTGACCACCGATTAGTTCTTTGCTAATCACTCTTGCATCCTTCGACCGACTTCTTCGAATAAGAGCTCGATGGAAAGCTTATCTGTTTCTATTTCAGATGGCATTAACATATTTTACGAAAAGTCATAAGATATAAAATTTTTTTGATCAAAACTAAAATATCCTCGAAATCATTGAAGAAGAACTACCTTATTAGACGAAAATATGCCTTATCTAATAAGAGACATTTAAATTTTTTTAATTGCATAAATGGGCGGTTTTTTATTCAGAATTAATAGTTTTTTACATGGACAAAAAATTCGTTTAACTTTTTCCTTATCTGTTCAGAATTAATAGTTTTTTACATGGACAAAAAATTCGTTTAACTTTTTCCCATTAAATACTAGAATTATAGAAAAGTACTTTGCGAAAAGAATCGGCAGTCAGACGGAAACGTGTTGGCCACCGATAAGTTTTTTGCTAATAACTCTTGCATACTTCGACCGACTTCTTCGACTAAGAGCTCGATGGAAAGCTTATCTGTTCCTCTTTCAGATGCCATTAAAATATTTTACGAAAAGTCATAAGAAATACAATTTTTTTGATCAAAATTAAATATTCTCCAAATCATTAAAGAATATGTACCTTATCAGACGAAAATATGCCTGATCTAATAAGAGACATTTAAATTTTTTTAATTGCATAAATGGGCGGCATTTTATTCAGAATTAATAGTTGTTTACACGGACAAAAAATTTGCTTAATTTTTTCACATTAAATACTAGAATTATAGAAAAGAACTTTGCGAAAAGAATAGGCAGTAGGACGGAATCGTGTTGACCACCGATTAGTTTTTTGCTAATCACTCTTGCATCCTTCGACCGGCTTCTTCGAATAAGAGCTCGATGGAAAGCTTATCTGTTCCTTTTTCAGATGCCATTAACATATTTTACGAAAAGTCGTAAGATATAAAATTTTTTTGATCAAAACTAAAATATCCTCGAAATCTTTGAAGAAGAACTACCTTATTAGACGAAAATATGCCTTATCTGATAAGAGACATTTAAATTTTTTTAATTGCATAAATGGGCGGTTTTTTATTCAGAATTAATAGTTTTTTACATGGACAAAAAATTCGTTTAACTTTTTCCCATTAAATACTAGAATTATAGAAAAGTACTTTGCGAAAAGAATCGGCAGTCAGACGGAAACGTGTTCGCCACCGATAAATTTTTTGCTAATAACTCTTGCATACTTCGACCGATTTCTTCGACTAAGAGCTCGATGGAAAGCTTATCTGTTCCTCTTTCAGATGCCATTAACATATTTTACGAAAAGTCATAAGAAATACAATTTTTTTGATCAAAATTAAATATTCTCCAAATCATTAAAGAAGATGTACCTTATCAGACGAAAATATGCCTGATCTAATAAGAGACATTTAAATTTTTTTAATTGCATAAATGGGCGGCATTTTATTCAGAATTAATAGTTTTTTACACGGACAAAAAATTTGTTTAATTTTTTCACATTAAATACTAGAATTATAGAAAAGTACTTTGCGAAAAGTATCGGCAGTAGGACGGAAACGTGTTGACCACCGATTAGTTCATTGCTAATCACTCTTGCATCCTTCGACCGACTTCTTCGAATAAGAGCTCGATGGAAAGCTTATCTGTTCCTCTTTCAGATGGCATTAACATATTTTACGAAAAGTCGTAAGACATAACATTTTTTTGATCAAAACTAAAATATCCTCGAAATCATTGAAGAAGAACTACCTTATTAGACGAAAATATGCCTTATCTAATAAGAGACATTTAAATTTTTTTAACTGCATAAATGGTTGGCATTTTATTCAGAATTAATAGTTTTTTACATGGACAAAAAATTCGTTTAACTTTTTCCCATTAAATACTAGAATTATAGAAAAGTACTTTGCGAAAAGAATCGGCAGTAGGACGGAATCGTGATGACCACCGATTAGTTTTTTGCTAATCACTCTTGCATCCTTCGACCGACTTCTTCGAATAAGAGCTCGATGGAAAGCTTATCTGTTCCTCTTTCAGATGGCATTAACATATTTTACGAAAAGTCGTAACATATAACATTTTTTTGATCAAAACTAAAATATCCTCGAAATCATTGAAGAAGAACTACCTTATTAGACGAAAATATGCCTTATCTAATAAGAGACATTTAAATTTATTTAATTGGTTAAATGGGCTGTATTTTATTCATAATTAATAGTTTTTTACATGGACAAAAAGTTCGTTTAATTTTTTCCCATTAAATACTAGAATTATAGAAAAGTACTTTGCGAAAAGAATCGGCAGTCAGACGGAAACGTGTTGGCCACCGATAAGTTTTTTGCTAGTAATTCTTGCATCCTTCGATCGACTTCTTCGACTAAATGCTCGATAGAAAGCTCATCTGTTCCTCCTTCAGATGGTATTAACATATTTTACGAAAAGTCGTAAGAAATAAAATTTTTTTGATCAAAATTAAAATATCCTCACAATCATTGAAGAAGAAGTACCTGATCAGACGAAAATATGCCTTATCTAATAAGAGACATTTAAATTTTTTGAATTGCATAAATGGGTGGCATTTTATTCAGATTAGTTTTTTGCTAATCACTCTTGCATTCTTCGACCGACTTCTTCGACTAAGAGCTCGATGGAAAGCTTATCTGCTCTTCTTTCAGATGGCATAAATATTTTTTACGAAAAGTCATTAGAAATAAAATTTGTTTTCATCAAATCTAAAATATCCTCGAAATCATTGAAAAAGAAGTACCTTATCAGACGAAAATATGCCTTATCTAATAAGAGACATTTAAATTTTTTTTAATTGCATAAAAGGGTGGCATTTTATTCAGAATTAATAGTTTTTTACATGGACAAAAAATTCGTTTAATTTTTTCCCCTTAAGTACTAGAATCATAGAAAAGTACTTTGCGAAAAGAATCGGCAGTAGGACGGAAACGTGTTGACCACCGATTAGTTTTTTGCTAATAACTCTTGCATACTTCGACCGACTTCTTCGACTAAGAGCTCGATGGAAAGCTTATCTGTTCCTCTTTCATATGCTATTAACATATTTTACGAAAAGTCGTAAAAAATAAAATTTTTTTGATCAAATCTAAAATATCCTCGAAATCATTGAAAAAGAAGTACCTTATCAGACGAAAATATGCCTTATCTAATAAGAGACATTTAAATTTTTTTAATTGCATAAAAGGGTGGCATTTTATTCAGAATTAATAGTTTTTTACATGGACAAAAAATTCGTTTAACTTTTTCCCATTAAATACTAGAATTATAGAAAAGTACTTTGCAAAAAGAATCGGCAGTAGGACGGAATCGTGTTGACCACCGATTAGTTTTTTGCTAATAACTCTTGCATTCTTCGACCGACTTCTTCGACTAAGAGCTCGATGGAAAGCTTATCTGCTCTTCTTTCAGATGGCATAAATATATTTTACGAAAAGTCATAAGAAATAAAATTTTTTTGATCAAAATTAAATATTCTCCAAATCATTAAAGAAGATGTACCTTATCAGACGAAAATATGCCTGATCTAATAAGAGACATTTAAATTTTTTTAATTGCATAAATGGGCGGCATTTTATTCAGAATTAATAGTTTTTTACACGGACAAAAAATTTGTTTAATTTTTTCACATTAAATACTAGAATTATAGAAAAGTACTTTGCGAAAAGTATCGGCAGTAGGACGGAAACGTGTTGACCACCGATTAGTTCATTGCTAATCACTCTTGCATCCTTCGACCGACTTCTTCGAATAAGAGCTCGATGGAAAGCTTATCTGTTCCTCTTTCAGATGGCATTAACATATTTTACGAAAAGTCGTAAGACATAACATTTTTTTGATCAAAACTAAAATATCCTCGAAATCATTGAAGAAGAACTACCTTATTAGACGAAAATATGCCTTATCTAATAAGAGACATTTAAATTTTTTTAACTGCATAAATGGTTGGCATTTTATTCAGAATTAATAGTTTCTTACATGGACAAAAAATTCGTTTAACTTTTTCCCATTAAATACTAGAATTATAGAAAAGTACTTTGCGAAAAGAATCGGCAGTAGGACGGAATCGTGATGACCACCGATTAGTTTTTTGCTAATCACTCTTGCATCCTTCGACCGACTTCTTCGAATAAGAGCTCGATGGAAAGCTTATCTGTTCCTCTTTCAGATGGCATTAACATATTTTACGAAAAGTCGTAACATATAACATTTTTTTGATCAAAACTAAAATATCCTCGAAATCATTGAAGAAGAACTACCTTATTAGACGAAAATATGCCTTATCTAATAAGAGACATTTAAATTTATTTAATTGGTTAAATGGGCTGTATTTTATTCATAATTAATAGTTTTTTACATGGACAAAAAGTTCGTTTAATTTTTTCCCATTAAATACTAGAATTATAGAAAAGTACTTTGCGAAAAGAATCGGCAGTCAGACGGAAACGTGTTGGCCACCGATAAGTTTTTTGCTAGTAATTCTTGCATCCTTCGATCGACTTCTTCGACTAAATGCTCGATAGTAAGCTCATCTGTTCCTCCTTCAGATGGTATTAACATATTTTACGAAAAGTCGTAAGAAATAAAATTTTTTTGATCAAAATTAAAATATCCTCACAATCATTGAAGAAGAAGTACCTGATCAGACGAAAATATGCCTTATCTAATAAGAGACATTTAAATTTTTTGAATTGCATAAATGGGTGGCATTTTATTCAGATTAGTTTTTTGCTAATCACTCTTGCATTCTTCGACCGACTTCTTCGACTAAGAGCTCGATGGAAAGCTTATCTGCTCTTCTTTCAGATGGCATAAATATTTTTTACGAAAAGTCATTAGAAATAAAATTTGTTTTCATCAAATCTAAAATATCCTCGAAATCATTGAAAAAGAAGTACCTTATCAGACGAAAATATGCCTTATCTAATAAGAGACATTTAAATTTTTTTAATTGCATAAAAGGGTGGCATTTTATTCAGAATTAATAGTTTTTTACATGGACAAAAAATTCGTTTAATTTTTTCCCCTTAAGTACTAGAATCATAGAAAAGTACTTTGCGAAAAGAATCGGCAGTAGGACGGAAACGTGTTGACCACCGATTAGTTTTTTGCTAATAACTCTTGCATACTTCGACCGACTTCTTCGACTAAGAGCTCGATGGAAAGCTTATCTGTTCCTCTTTCATATGCTATTAACATATTTTACGAAAAGTCGTAAAAAATAAAATTTTTTTGATCAAATCTAAAATATCCTCGAAATCATTGAAAAAGAAGTACCTTATCAGACGAAAATATGCCTTATCTAATAAGAGACATTTAAATTTTTTTAATTGCATAAAAGGGTGGCATTTTATTCAGAATTAATAGTTTTTTACATGGACAAAAAATTCGTTTAACTTTTTCCCATTAAATACTAGAATTATAGAAAAGTACTTTGCAAAAAGAATCGGCAATAGGACGGAATCGTGTTGACCACCGATTAGTTTTTTGCTAATAACTCTTGCATTCTTCGACCGACTTCTTCGACTAAGAGCTCGATGGAAAGCTTATCTGCTCTTCTTTCAGATGGCATAAATATATTTTACGAAAAGTCATAAGAAATAAAATTTTTTTGATCAAATCTAAAATATCATCGAAATCATTGAGAAAGAAGTACCTTATCAGACGAAAATATGCCTTATTTAATAAGAGACATTTAAATTTTTTTAATTGCATAAATGGGCGGTATTTTATTTAGAATTAATAGTTTTTTACATGGACAAAAAATTCGTTTAACTTTTTCCCATTAAATACTAGAATTATAGAAAAGTACTTTGCGAAAAGAATCGGCAGTCAGACGGAAACGTGTTGGCCACCGATAAGTTTTTTGCTAATAACTCTTGCATACTTCGACCGACTTCTTCGACTAAGAGCTCGATGGAAAGCTTATCTGTCCCTCTTTCAGATGCCATTAACATATTTTACGAAAAGTCATAAGAAATACAATTTTTTTGATCTAAATTAAATATTCTCCAAATCATTAAAGAAGATGTACCTTATCAGACGAAAATATGCCTGATCTAATAAGAGACATTTAAATTTTTTTAATCGCATAAATGGGCGGCATTTTATTCAGAATTAATAGTTTTTTACACGGACAAAAAATTTGCTTAATTTTTTCACATTAAATACTAGAATTATAGAAAAGTACTTTGCGAAAAGAATCGGCAGTAGGACGGAATCGTGTTGACCACCGATTAGTTTTTTGCTAATCACTCTTGCATCCTTCGACCGACTTCTTCGAATAAGAGCTCGATGGAAAGCTTATCTGTTTCTATTTCAGATGGCATTAACATATTTTACGAAAAGTCATAAGATATAAAATTTTTTTGATCAAAACTAAAATATCCTCGAAATCATTGAAGAAGAACTACCTTATTAGACGAAAATATGCCTTATCTGATAAGAGACATTTAAATTTTTTTAATTGCATAAATGGGCGGTTTTTTATTCAGAATTAATAGTTTTTTACATGGACAAAAAATTCGTTTAACTTTTTCCCATTAAATACTAGAATTATAGAAAAGTACTTTGCGAAAAGAATCGGCAGTCAGACGGAAACGTGTTCGCCACCGATAAGTTTTTTGCTAATAACTCTTGCATACTTCGACCGACTTCTTCGACTAAGAGCTCGATGGAAAGCTTATCTGTTCCTCTTTCAGATGCCATTAACATATTTTACGAAAAGTCAAAAGAAATACAATTTTTTTGATTAAAATTAAATATTCTCCAAATCATTAAAGAAGATGTACCTTATCAGACGAAAATATGCCTGATCTAATAAGAGACATTTAAATTTTTTTAATTGCATAAATGGGCGGCATTTTATTCAGAATTAATAGTTTTTTACACGGACAAAAAATTTGTTTAATTTTTTCACATTAAATACTAGAATTATAGAAAAGTACTTTGCGAAAAGAATCGGCAGTAGGACGGAAACGTGTTGACCACCGATTAGTTCTTTGCTAATCACTCTTGCATCCTTCGACCGACTTCTTCGAATAAGAGCTCGATGGAAAGCTTATCTGTTTCTATTTCAGATGGCATTAACATATTTTACGAAAAGTCATAAGATATAAAATTTTTTTGATCAAAACTAAAATATCCTCGAAATCATTGAAGAAGAACTACCTTATTAGACGAAAATATGCCTTATCTAATAAGAGACATTTAAATTTTTTTAATTGCATAAATGGGCGGTTTTTTATTCATAATTAATAGTTTTTTACATGGACAAAAAATTCGTTTAAATTTTTCCTTATCTGTTCAGAATTAATAGTTTTTTACATGGACAAAAAATTCGTTTAACTTTTTCCTTATCTGTTCCTCTTTCAGATGGAATTAACATATTTTACGAAAAGTCGTAAGATATAACATTTTTTTGATCAAAACTAAAATATCCTCGAAATCATTGAAGAAGAACTACCTTATTAGACGAAAATATGCCTTATCTAATAAGAGACATTTAAATTTTTTTAATTGCATAAAAGGGCGGTATTTTATTCAGACTTAATAGTTTTTTACATGGACAAAAAATTCGTTTAACTTTTTCCCATTAAATACTAGAATTATAGAAAAGTACTTTGCGAAAAGAATCGGCAGTCAGACGGAAACGTGTTGGCCACCGATAAGTTTTTTGCTAATAACTCTTGCATACTTCGACCGACTTCTTCGACTAAGAGCTCGATGGAAAGCTTATCTGTTCCTCTTTCAGATGCCATTAAAATATTTTACGAAAAGTCATAAGAAATACAATTTTTTTGATCAAAATTAAATATTCTCCAAATCATTAAAGAATATGTACCTTATCAGACGAAAATATGCCTGATCTAATAAGAGACATTTAAATTTTTTTAATTGCATAAATGGGCGGCATTTTATTCAGAATTTATAGTTGTTTACACGGACAAAAAATTTGCTTCATTTTTTCACATTAAATACTAGAATTATAGAAAAGAACTTTGCGAAAAGAATAGGCAGTAGGACGGAATCGTGTTGACCACCGATTAGTTTTTTGCTAATCACTCTTGCATCCTTCGACCGGCTTCTTCGAATAAGAGCTCGATGGAAAGCTTATCTGTTCCTTTTTCAGATGCCATTAACATATTTTACGAAAAGTCGTAAGATATAAAATTTTTTTGATCAAAACTAAAATATCCTCGAAATCTTTGAAGAAGAACTACCATATTAGACGAAAATATGCCTTATCTGATAAGAGACATTTAAATTTTTTTAATTGCATAAATGGGCGGCATTTTATTCAGAATTTATAGTTGTTTACACGGACAAAAAATTTGTTTAATTTTTTCACATTAAATACTAGAATTATAGAAAAGTACTTTGCGAAAAGTATCGGCAGTAGGACGGAAACGTGTTGACCACCGATTAGTTCATTGCTAATCACTCTTGCATCCTTCGACCGACTTCTTCGAATAAGAGCTCGATGGAAAGCTTATCTGTTCCTCTTTCAGATGGCATTAACATATTTTACGAAAAGTCGTAAGACATAACATTTTTTTGATCAAAACTAAAATATCCTCGAAATCATTGAAGAAGAACTACCTTATTAGACGAAAATATGCCTTATCTAATAAGAGACATTTAAATTTTTTTAACTGCATAAATGGTTGGCATTTTATTCAGAATTAATAGTTTTTTACATGGACAAAAAATTCGTTTAACTTTTTCCCATTAAATACTAGAATTATAGAAAAGTACTTTGCGAAAAGAATCGGCAGTAGGACGGAATCGTGATGACCACCGATTAGTTTTTTGCTAATCACTCTTGCATCCTTCGACCGACTTCTTCGAATAAGAGCTCGATGGAAAGCTTATCTGTTCCTCTTTCAGATGGCATTAACATATTTTACGAAAAGTCCGTAACATATAACATTTTTTTGATCAAAACTAAAATATCCTCGAAATCATTGAAGAAGAACTACCTTATTAGACGAAAATATGCCTTATCTAATAAGAGACATTTAAATTTATTTAATTGGTTAAATGGGCTGTATTTTATTCATAATTAATAGATTTTTACATGGACAAAAAGTTCGTTTAATTTTTTCCCATTAAATACTAGAATTATAGAAAAGTACTTTGCGAAAAGAATCGGCAGTCAGACGGAAACGTGTTGGCCACCGATAAGTTTTTTGCTAGTAACTCTTGCATACTTCGACCGACTTCTTCGACTAAAGGCTCGATGGAAAGCTTATCTGTTCCTCTTTCAGATGGCATAAATATATTTTACGAAAAGTCATAAGAAATAAAATTTTTTTGATCAAAACTAAAATATCCTCGAAATCATTGAAAAAGAAGTACCTTATCAGACGAAAATATGCCTTATCTAATAAGAGACATTAAAATTTTTTTAATTGCATAAATGATTGGCATTTTATTCAGAACTAAAAGTTTTTTACATGGACAAAAAATTCGTTTAATTTTTTGACCATTAAATACTAGAATTATAGAAAAGTACTTTGCGAAAAGAATCGGCAGTAGGACGGAAACGTGTTGACCACCGATTAGTTTTTTGCTAATAACTCTTGCATACTTCGACCGACTTCTTCGACTAAGAGCTCGATGGAAAGCTTATCTGTTCCTCTTTCAGATGTCATTAACATATTTTACGAAAAGTCATAAGAAGTACAATTTTTTTGATCAAAATTAAATATTCTCTAAATCATTAAAGAAGAAGTACCTTATCAGACGAAAATATGCCTTATCTAATGAGAGACATTTAAATTTTTTTAATTGCATAAATGGGCGGCATTTTATTCAGAATTAATAGTTTTTTACATGGACAAAAAATTCGTTTATTTTTTTCCCATTAAATACTAGAATTATAGAAAAGTAGTTTGCGAAAAGAATCGGCAGTAGGACGGAAACGTGTTGACCACCGATTAGTTTTTTGCTAATAACTCTTGCATACTTCGACCGACTTCTTCGACTAAAGGCTCGATGGAAAGCTTATCTGTTCCTCTTTCAGATGGCATAAATATATTTTACGAAAAGTCATAAGAAATAAAATTTTTTTGATCAAAACTAAAATATCCTCGAAATCATTGAAAAAGAAGTACCTTATCAGACGAAAATATGCCTTATCTAATAAGAGACATTAAAATTTTTTTAATTGCATAAATGATTGGCATTTTATTCAGAACTAAAAGTTTTTTACATGGACAAAAAATTCGTTTAATTTTTTCCCATTAAATACTAGAATTATAGAAAAGTACTTTGCGAAAAGAATCGGCAGTAGGACGGAAACGTGTTGACCACCGATTAGTTTTTTGCTAATAACTCTTGCATACTTCGACCGACTTCTTCGACTAAGAGCTCGATGGAAAGCTTATCTGTTCCTCTTTCAGATGTCATTAACATATTTTACGAAAAGTCATAAGAAGTACAATTTTTTTGATCAAAATTAAATATTCTCTAAATCATTGAAAAAGAAGTACTTTATCAGACGAAAATATGCCTTATCTAATGAGAGACATTTAAATTATTTTAATTGCATAAATGGGCGGCATTTTATTCAGAATTAATAGTTTTTTACATGGACAAAAAATTCGTTTAATTTTTTCCCATTAAATACTAGAATTACAGAAAAGTACTTTGCGTAAAGCATCGGCAGTAGGACGGAAACGTGTTGACCACCGATTAGTTTTTTACTAATAACTCTTGCATCCTTCGATCGACTTCTTCGACTAAATGCTCGATGGAAATCTTATCTGTTCCTCTTTCAGATGGCATAAATATATTTAGCGAAAAGTCGTAAGAAATAAATTTTTTTTGATCAAAACTAAAATATCCTCGAAGTCATTGAAGAAGAACTACCTTATCAGACGAAAATACGCCTTATCTAATAAGAGACATTTAAATTTTTTTAAGAGCTCGATGGAAAGCTTATCTGTTCTTCTTTCAGATGCCATTAACATATTTTACGAAAAGTCATAAGAAATACAATTTTTTTGATCAAAATTAAATATTCTCTGAATTATTAAAGAAGAAGTACCTTATCAGACGAAAATATATCAAATGAGAGACATTTAAATTATTTTAGTTGCATAACTGGGCGGCATTTTATTCAGAATTAATAATTTTTTACATGGACAAAAAATTGGTTTAATTTTTTCCCATTAAATACTAGAATTACAGAAAAGTACTTTGCGTAAAGAATCGGCAGTAGGACGGAAAGGTATTGACCACCGATTAGTTTTTTACTAATAACTCTTGCATCCTTCGACCGATTTCTTCGACTAAGAGCTCGATAGAAAGCTCATCTGTTCCTCTTTCAGATGGTGTTAACATATTTTACGAAAAGTCGTAAGAAATAAAATTTTTTTGATCAAAATTAGATATTCTCTAAATCATTAAAGAAGAAGTACCTAATCAGACGAAAATATGCCTTATCTAATTAGAGACATTTCAATTTTTTTAATTGCATAAATGGATGGTTTTTTATTAAGAATTAATAGTTTTTTACATGGACAAAAAATTCGTTTAATTTTTTCCCATTAAATACTAGAATTATAGAAAAGAACTTTGCGAAAAGAATCGGCAGTAGGACGGAAACGTGTTGACCACCGATTAGTTTTTTACTAATAACTCTTGCATCCTTCGACCGATTTCTTCGACTAAATGCTAGATAGAAAGCTCATATGTTCCTCTTTCAGATGGTATTAACATATTTTACGAAAAGTCATAGGAAATAAAATTTTTTTGAACAAATCTAAAATATCCTCGACATCATTGAAAAAGAAGTACCTTATCAGACGAAAATATGCCTTATCTAATAAGAGACATTTAAATTTTTTTAATTGCATAAATGGGTGGCATTTTTTTCAGAATCAATAGTATATTACATAGACAAAAAATTCGTTTAATTTTTTCCCAATAAATACTAGAATTATAGAAAAGTACTTTGCGAAAAGAATCGGCAGTAGGTCGGAAACGTGTTGACCACCGATTAGTTTTTTGCTAATAACTCTTGCATACTTCGACCGACTTCTTCGACTAAGAGCTCGATGGAAAGCTTATCTGCTCTTCTTTTAGATTGCTTAAATATATTTTACGAAAAGTCATAAGAAATAAAAGTTTTTTGATCAAATCTGAAATATCCTCGAAATCATTGATAAAGAAGTACCTTATCAGACGAAAATATGACTTATCTAATAAGAGACATTTAAATTTTTTTAATTGCATAAATGAGCGGCATTTTATTCAGAATTAATAGTTTTTTACATGGACAAAAAATTTGTTTAATTTTTTACCATTAAATACTAGAATTACATAAAAGGACTTTGCGTAAAGAATCGGCAGTAGGACGGAATCGTGTTGACCACCGATTAGTTTTTTGCTAATCACTCTTGCATCCTTCGACCGACTTCTTCGACTAAGAGCTCGATGGAAAGCTTATCTGTTCCTCTTTCAGAAGCCATTAACATAGTTTACGAAAATTCATAAGAAATACAATTTTTTTGATCAACACTAAATTATCCTCGAAATTATTAAAGAAGAACTACCTTATCAGACGAAAATATGCCTTATCTAATAAGAGACATTTAAATTTCTTCAATTGCATAAATGGGCGGCATTTTATTCAGCATTAATGGTTTTTTACCTGGACAAAAAATTCGTTTAATTTTTTCCCATTAAATACTAGAATTATAGAAAAGTACTTTGCGAAAAGAATCGGCAGTAGGTCGGAAACGTGTTGACCACCGATTAGTTTTTTGCTAATAACTCTTGCATTCTTCGACCGACTTCTTCGACTAAGAGCTCGATGGAAAGCTTATCTGCTCTTCTTTTAGATTGCTTAAATATATTTTACGAAAAGTCATAAGAAATAAAAGTTTTTTGATCAAATCTGAAATATCCTCGAAATCATTGATAAAGAAGTACCTTATCAGACGAAAATATGACTTATCTAATAAGAGACATTTAAATTTTTTTAATTGCATAAACGAGCGGCATTTTATTCAGAATAAATAGTTTTTTACATGGACAAAAAATTTGTTTAATTTTTTACCATTAAATACTAGAATTACATAAAAGGACTTTGCGTAAAGAATCGGCAGTAGGACGGAATCGTGTTGACCACCGATTAGTTTTTTGCTAATCACTCTTGCATCCTTCGACCGACTTCTTCGACTAAGAGCTCGATGGAAAGCTTATCTGTTCCTCTTGCAGATTTGAATCGTTGTATGGAAAACTTTTTTGTTTTGTACAATAGAGTGCTAAAATTTTAAACATAGTAGTTTTACATGGTCCGACTACATGCCTGAAAGTTTCATTGAGATTGGACATCTGGAACTGGTAGCTCCCATACAAAATGAAGAAGAGGAAGAGAAGGAATATTCACGTCGTTGTATGGAAAACTTTTTTGTTTCTTAACCAATTGACTTGAAATTTTTAAGTTATGTTCTTAGGGAGGAATGAAATCTATTTTGACCAAAAATGGGCGTAGCCACGCGTAGCCACGCCCACTTCTAGCGAAAATTGACCCGTTGTATGAAAAACTTTTTTGTTTTTTAACCAATTGACTTGAAATTTTAAAGTTATGTTCTTAGGAAGGAATGAAAACTATTTTGACCAAAAGTGGGCGTAGCCACGCCCACTTATAGCGAAAAATGACCCATTGTATGGAAAACTTTTTTGTTTTTTAACCAATTGACTTGAAACTTTGCAGTTATGCTCTTAGGGAGGAATGAAAACTATTTTGATCAAAAGTGGGCGTGGCCACGCCCACTTATAGCTTAACTTGACCCTTTGTATGGAAAACTTTTTTGTTTTTTAACCAATTGACTTGAAACTTTACAGTTATGTTCTTAGGGAGGAATGAAAACTATTTTAACCAAAAGTGGGCGTAGCCACGCCTACTTATAGCGAAAATTGACCCGTTGTATGGAAAACTTTTTTGTTTTTTAACCAATTGACTTAAAACTTTACAGTTATGTTCCTAGAGAGGAATGAAAACTATTTTGACCAAAAGTGGGCGTAGCCACGCCTACTTATAGCAAAAATTGACCCGTTGTATGGAAAACTTTTTTGTTTTTTAACCAATTGACTTGAAACTTTGCAGTTATGCTCTTAGGGAGGAATGAAAACTATTTTGATCAAAAGTGGGCATGGCCACACCCACTTATAGCTTAACTTGACCCTTTGTATGGAAAACTTTTTGGTTTTTTAATCAATTGACTTGAAACTTTACAGTTATGTTCTTAGGGAGGAATGAAAACTATTTTGACGAAAAGTGGGCGTAGCCACGCCCTTTTATAGCGAAAACTGACCCTTTGTATGGAAAATTTTTTTGTTTTTTAACCAATTGACTTAAAACTTTACAGTTATGTTCCTAGAGAGGAATGAAAACTATTTTGACCAAAAGTGGGCGTAGCCACGCCTACTTATAGCTAAAATTGACCCGTTGTATGGAAAACTTTTTTTGTTTTTTAACCAATTGACTTGAAACTTTGCAGTTATGCTCTTAGGGAAGAATAAAAACTATTTTGATCAAAAGTGGGCGTGGCCACGCCCTTTTATAGCGAAAATTGACCCTTTGTATGGAAAACTTTTTTGTTTTTTAACCAATTGACTTGAAACTTTACTGTTATGTTCTTAGGGAGGAATAAAAACTATTTTGACCAAATGTGGGCATGGCTACGCCCACTTATCGCAAAACTTGAACCGTTGTATGGAAAAATTTTTTGTTTTTTAACGAATTGACTTGAAACATTACAGTTATGTTGTTAGGGAGGCATTTATTCATTTAGTTTTTTTTATAGTGACACAAAGTGAAAAGTATTATAGCTTCAGCCTTGCTGAAGATAGCGTCCTTACTGGTTTTAATTGCATAAATGGGCGGCATTTTATTCAGAATTAATAGTTATTTACATGGACAAAAAATTTGTTTAATTTTTTCCCATTAAGTACTAGAATTATAGAAAAGTGCTTTTCGAAAAGAATCGGCAGTAGGACGGAATCGTGTTGACCACCGATTAGATTTTTGCTAATCACTCTTGCATCCTTCGACCGACTTCTTCGACTAAGAGCTCGATGGAAAGCTTATCTGTTCCTCTTTCAGAAGCCATTAACATAGTTTACGAAAAGTCATAAGAAATACAATTTTTTTGATCAAAATTAAATATTCTCTAAATCATTAAAGAAGAAGTACCTAATCAGACGAAAATATGCCTTATCTAATTAGAGACATTTCAATTTTTTTAATTGCATAAATGGGCGGCATTTTATTCAGAATTAATAGTTTTTTACATGGACAAAAAATTCGTTTAATTTTTTCCCATTAAATACTAGAATTATAGAAAAGTACTTTGCGAAAAGAATCGGCAGTAGGACGGAAACGTGTTTACATCCGATTAGTTTTTTGCTTATAACTCTTGCATACTTCGACCGACTTCTTCGACTAAGAGCTCGATGGAAAGCTTATCTGTTCCTCTTTCAGAAGCCATTAACATAGTTTACAAAAAGTCATAAGAAATACAATTGTTTTGATCAAAATTAAATATTCTCTAAATCATTAAAGAAGAAGTACCTTATAAGACAAAAATATGCCTCATCTAATAAGAGACATTTAAATTTTTTTAATTGGATAAATGGGTGGCATTTTATTCAGATTAGTTTTTTGCTAATCACTCTTGCATCCTTCGACCGACTTCTTCGACTAAGAGCTCGATGGAAAGCTTATCTGTTCCTCTTTCAGATGCCATTAACATATTTTACGAAAAGTCATAAGAAATACAATTTTTTTGATCAAAATTAAATATTCTCTAAATCATTAAAGAAGAAGTACCTTATCAGACGAAAATATGCCTTATCAAATGAGAGACATTTAAATTTTTTTAATTGCATAAATGGGCGGCATTTTATTCAGAATTAATAGTTTTTTACATGGACAAAAAATTTGTTTAATTTTTTCCCATTAAGTACTAGAATTATAGAAAAGTTCTTTGCGAAAAGAATCGGCAGTAGGACGGAATCTTGTTGACCACCGATTAGATTTTTGCTAATCACTCTTGCATCCTTCGACCGACTTCTTCGACTAAGAGCTCGATGGAAAGCTTATCTGTTCCTCTTTCAGATGCCATTAACATATTTTACGAAAAGTCATAAGAAATACAATTTTTTTGATCAAAATTAAATATTCTCTAAATCATTAAAGAAGAAGTACCTTATCAGACGAAAATATGCCTTATCAAATGAGAGACATTTAAATTTTTTTAATTGCATAAATGGGCGGCATTTTATTCAGAATTAATAGTTTTTTACATGGACAAAAAATTCGTTTTATTTTTTCCTATTAAATACTAGAATTATAGAAAAGTACTTTGCGAAAAGAATCGGCAGTAGGACGGAATCGTGTTGACCACCGATTAGATTTTTGCTAATCACTATTGCATCCTTCGACCGACTTCTTCGACTAAGAGCTCGATGGAATGCTTATCTGTTCCTCTTTCAGAAGCCATTAACATAGTTTACGAAAAGTCATAAGAAATACAATTGTTTTGATCAAAATTAAATATTCTCTAAATCATTAAAGAAGAAGTACCTTATAAGACAAAAATATGCCTTATCTAATTAGAGACATTTCAATTTTTATACTTTTCACGTATGTGAAATAGTATAATAACTTTGTGCTGAAGTTTGTAACAGATCGAAATATTCATTTCCGACTATATAAAGTATATATATTCTTGATCAGGACGACAAGACGAGTTGATTTAGCCATGTCCGTCTGTCCGTCTGTCTGTATATATACAATCTCCTCCCACAGTTTTTAAGATATCGAGCTGAAATTTTGCACAGAGACTTCTTATTCGTGCAGTCAACTCATTTGTCGGATCCAGCCATATCGGACCACTGGAACTGGTAGCCCCCATACGAAAAGTAGAAGAAAAATGAACAAAACTTGAATCGTTGTATGGAAAACTTTTTTGTTTTGTATGATAGAGTGCTGAAATTTTAAACATAGTAGTTCTACATAGTCCGACTACATGCCTGAAAGTTTCAATGAGATTGGACATCTGGAACTGGTAGCTCCCATACAAAATGAAGAAGAGGAAGAGAAGCAATATTCACGTCGTTGTATGGACAACTTTTTTGTTTTTCAACCAATTGACTTGAAATTTTAAAGTTATGTTCTTGGGGAGGAATGAAAACTATTTTGACCAAAAGTGGGCGTAGCCACGCGTAGCCACGCCCACTTCTAGCGAAAATTGACCCGTTGTATGAAAAACTTTTTTGTTTTTTAACCAATTGACTTGAAATTTTAAAGTTATGTTCTTAGGAAGGAATGAAAACTATTTTGTCCAAAAGTGGGCGTAGCCACGCGTAGCCACGCCCACTTACAGCGAAAATTGACCCGTAGTATGGAAAACTTTTTTGTTTTTTAACCAATTGACTTGAAACTTTACAGTTATGTTCTTAGGGAGGAATGAAAACTATTTTGACCAAAAGTGGGCGTAGCCACGCCCACTTATAGCAAAAATTGACCCGTTGTATGGAAAACTTTTTTGTTTTTCAACGAATTGACTTGAAACTTTACAGTTATGTTCTTAGGGAGGAATGAAAACTATTTTGACCAAAAGTGGGCGTAGCCACGCCTACTTATAGCGAAAATTGACCCGTTGTATGGAAAACTTTTTTGTTTTTTAACCAATTGACTTGAAACTTTGCAGTTATGCTCTTAGGGAGGAATGAAAACTATTTTGATCGAAAGTGGGCATGGCCACGCCCACTTATAGCTTAACTTGACCCTTTGTATGGAAAACTTTTTGGTTTTTTAATCAATTGACTTGAAACTTTACAGTTATGTTCTTAGGGAGGAATGAAAACTATTTTGACGAAAAGTGGGCGTAGCCACGCCCTTTTATAGCGAAAATTGACCCTTTGTATGAAAAACTTTTTTGTTTTTTAACCAATTGACTTAAAACTTTACAGTTATGTTCCTAGAGAGGAATGAAAACTATTTTGACCAAAAGTGGGCGTAGCCACGCCTACTTATAGCAAAAATTGACCCGTTGTATGGAAAACTTTTTTATTTTTTAACCAATTGACTTGAAACTTTGCAGTTATGCTCTTAGGGAGGAATGAAAACTATTTTGTAGCGAAAATTGACCCTTTGTATGGAAAACTTTTTTGTTTTTTAACCAATTGACTTGAAACTTTACAGTTATGTTCTTAGGGAGGAACGAAAACTATTTTGACCAAATGTGGGCATGGCTACGCCCACTTATCGCAAAACTTGAACCGTTGTATGGAAAAATTTTTTGTTTTTTAACGAATTGACTTGAAACATTACAGTTATGTTCTTAAGGAGGAATGAAAACTATTTTGACCAAATGTGGGCATGGCTACGCCCACTTATCGCAAAACTTGAACCGTTGTATGGAAAAATTTTTTGTTTTTTAACGAATTGACTTGAAACATTACAGTTAGGTTGTTAGGGAGGCATGAAAAAAACTATTCATTTAGTTTTTTTTATAGTGACACAAAGTGAAAAGTATTATAGCTTCAGCCTTGCTGAATATAGCGTCCTTACTGGTTTTGATTTTTTTTGATCAACACTAAAATATCCTCGAAATTATTAAAGAAGAAGTACCTTATCAGACGAAAATATTCCTTATCTAATAAGAGACATTTAAATTTTTTTAATTGCATAAATGGGCGGCATTTTATTCAGAATTAATAGTTTTTTACATGGACAAAAAAATTTGTTTAATTTTTTCCCATTAAATACTGGATTATAGAAAAGTACTTTGCGAAAAGAATCGGCAGTCGGACGGAATCGTGTTGACCACCGATTAGATTTTTGCTTATTTCTCTTGCATCCTTCGACCGACTTCTTCGACTAAGAGCTCGATGGAAAGCTGATCTGTTCCTCTTTCAGATGCCATTAACATATTTTACGAAAAGTCATAAGAAATACAATTTTTTTGATCAAAATTAAATATGCTCTAATTCATTAAGGAAGAAGTACCTTATCAGACGAAAATATGCCTTATCTAATAAGAGACATTTAAATTTCTTCAATTGCATAAATGGGCGGCATTTTATTCGGAATTAATAGTTTTTTACATGGACAAAAAATTTGTTTAATTTTTTACCATTAAATACTAGAATTATAGAAAAGTTCTTTGCGAAAAGAATCGGCAGTAGGACAGAATCGTGTTGACTACCGATTAGATTTTTGCTAATGACTCTTGCATCCTTCGACCGACTTCTTCGACTAAGAGCTCGATGGAAAGCTTATCTGTTCCTCTTTCAGAAGCCATTAACATAGTTTACGAAAATTCATAAGAAATACAATTTTTTTTATCAAAATTAAATATTCTCTAAATCATTAAAGAAGAAGTACCTTATCAGACGAAAATATGCCTTATCAAATGAGAGACATTTAAATTATTTTAATTGCATAAATGGGCGGCATTTTATTCAGAATTAATAGTTTTTTACATGGACAAAAAATTCGTTTAATTTTTTCCCATTAAATACTAGAATTACAGAAAAGTACTTTGGGTAAAGAATCGGCAGTAGGACGGAAAGGTGTTGACCACCGATTAGTTTTTTACTAATAACTCTTGCATCCTTCGACCGATTTCTTCGACTAAGAGCTCGATAGAAAGCTCATCTGTTCCTCTTTCAGATGGTATTAACATATTTTACGAAAAGTCGTAAGAAATAAATTTTTTTTGATCAAAATTAGATATTCTCTAAATCATTAAAGAAGAAGTACCTAATCAGACGAAAATATGCCTTATCTAATTAGAGACATTTCAATTTTTTTAATTGCATAAATCGATGGTTTTTTATTCAGAATTAATAGTTTTTTCATGGACAAAAAATTCGTTTAATTTTTTCCCATTAAATACTAGAATTATAGAAAAGAACTTTGCGAAAAGAATCGGCAGTAGGACGGAAACGTGTTGACCACCGATTAGTTTTTTACTAATAACTCTTGCATCCTTCGACCGATTTCTTCGACTAAATGCTAGATAGAAAGCTCATCTGTTCCTCTTTCAGATGGTATTAACATATTTTACGAAAAGTCATAGGAAATAAAATTTTTTTGAACAAATCTAAAATATCCTCGACATCATTGAAAAAGAAGTACCTTATCAGACGAAAATATGCCTTATCTAATAAGAGACATTTAAATTTTTTTAATTGCATAAATGGGTGGCATTTTTTTCAGAATCAATAGTTTATTACATAGACAAAAAATTCGTTTAATTTTTTCCCAATAAATACTAGAATTATAGAAAAGTACTTTGCGAAAAGAATCGGCAGTAGGTCGGAAACGTGTTGACCACCGATTAGTTTTTTGCTAATAACTCTTGCATACTTCGACCGACTTCTTCGACTAAGAGCTCGATGGAAAGCTTATCTGCTCTTCTTTTAGATTGCTTAAATATATTTTACGAAAAGTCATAAGAAATAAAAGTTTTTTGATCAAATCTGAAATATCCTCGAAATCATTGATAAAGAAGTACCTTATCAGACGAAAATATGACTTATCTAATAAGAGACATTTAAATTTTTTTAATTGCATAAATGAGCGGCATTTTATTCAGAATTAATAGTTTTTTACATGGACAAAAAATTTGTTTAATTTTTTACCATTAAATACTAGAATTACATAAAAGGACTTTGCGTAAAGAATCGGCAGTAGGACGGAATCGTGTTGACCACCGATTAGTTTTTTGCTAATCACTCTTGCATCCTTCGACCGACTTCTTCGACTAAGAGCTCGATGGAAAGCTTATCTGTTCCTCTTTCAGAAGCCATTAACATAGTTTACGAAAATTCATAAGAAATACAATTTTTTTGATCAACACTAAAATATCCTCGAAATTATTAAAGAAGAACTACCTTATCAGACGAAAATATGCCTTATCTAATAAGAGACATTTAAATTTCTTCAATTGCATAAATGGGCGGCATTTTATTCAGCATTAATGGTTTTTTACCTGGACAAAAAATTCGTTTAATTTTTTCCCATTAAATACTAGAATTATAGAAAAGTACTTTGCGAAAAGAATCGGCAGTAGGTCGGAAACGTGTTGACCACCGATTAGTTTTTTGCTAATAACTCTTGCATTCTTCGACCGACTTCTTCGACTAAGAGCTCGATGGAAAGCTTATCTGCTCTTCTTTTAGATTGCTTAAATATATTTTACGAAAAGTCATAAGAAATAAAAGTTTTTTGATCAAATCTGAAATATCCTCGAAATCATTGATAAAGAAGTACCTTATCAGACGAAAATATGACTTATCTAATAAGAGACATTTAAATTTTTTTAATTGCATAAATGAGCGGCATTTTATTCAGAATTAATAGTTTTTTACATGGACAAAAAATTTGTTTAATTTTTTACCATTAAATACTAGAATTACATAAAAGGACTTTGCGTAAAGAATCGGCAGTAGGACGGAATCGTGTTGACCACCGATTAGTTTTTTGCTAATCACTCTTGCATCCTTCGACCGACTTCTTCGACTAAGAGCTCGATGGAAAGCTTATCTGTTCCTCTTTCAGATGCCATTAACATATTTTACGAAAAGTCATAAGAAATACAATTTTTTTGATCAAAATTAAATATGCTCTAATTCATTAAAGAAGAAGTACCTTATCAGACGAAAATATGCCTTATCTAATAAGAGACATTTAAATTTTTATACTTTTCACTTATGTGAAATAGTATATTAACTTTGTCACGGAGTTTGTAACAGATCGAAATATTAATTTCCGACTATATAAAGTATATATATTCTTGATCAGGACGACAAGACGAGTTGATTTAGCCATGTCCGTCTGTCCGTCTGTCTGTCTGTCTGTCGGTCTGTCTGTCTGTCTGTCTGTCTATATGTATGCAAACTAGTCCCTCAGTTTTGAAGCTATCGAGCTGAAACTTTGCACAGAGTCTTAGAATTTATTACGATGAATCATTCGTCGGAACCAGCATGATCGGATTATTGGAACAGGTAGCTCCCATACGAAAAGAAGAAGAAAAGTGAACAAAACTTGAATCGTTGTATGGAAAACTTTTTTGTTTTGTACAATAGAGTGCTAAAATTTTAAACATAGTAGTTTTACATGGTCCGACTACATGCCTGAAAGTTTCATTGAGATTGGACATCTGGAACTGGTAGCTCCCATACAGAATGAAGAAGAGGAAGAGAAGGAATATTCACGTCGTTGTATGGAAAACTTTTTTGTTTCTTAACCAATTGACTTGAAATTTTTAAGTTATGTTCTTAGGGAGGAATGAAATCTATTTTGACCAAAAATGGGCGTAGCCACGCGTAGCCACGCCCACTTCTAGCGAAAATTGACCCGTTGTATGAAAAACTTTTTTGTTTTTTAACCAATTGACTTGAAATTTTAAAGTTATGTTCTTAGGAAGGAATGAAAACTATTTTGACCAAAAGTGGGCGTAGCCACGCCCACTTATAGCGAAAATTGACCCATTGTATGGAAAACTTTTTTGTTTTTTAACCAATTGACTTGAAACTTTGCAGTTATGCTCTTAGGGAGGAATGAAAACTATTTTGATCAAAAGTGGGCGTGGCCACGCCCACTTATAGCTTAACTTGACCCTTTGTATGGAAAACTTTTTTGTTTTTTAACCAATTGACTTGAAACTTTACAGTTATGTTCTTAGGGAGGAATGAAAACTATTTTAACCAAAAGTGGGCGTAGCCACGCCTACTTATAGCGAAAATTGACCCGTTGTATGAAAAACTTTTTTGTTTTTTAACCAATTGACTTAAAACTTTACAGTTATGTTCCTAGAGAGGAATGAAAACTATTTTGACCAAAAGTGGGCGTAGCCACGCCTACTTATAGCGAAAATTGACCCGTTGTATGGAAAACTTTTTTGTTTTTTAACCAATTGACTTGAAACTTTGCAGTTATGCTCTTAGGGAGGAATGAAAACTATTTTGATCAAAAGTGGGCATGGCCACACCCACTGATAGCTTAACTTGACCCTTTGTATGGAAAACTTTTTGGTTTTTTAATCAATTGACTTGAAACTTTACAGTTATGTTCTTAGGGAGGAATGAAAACTATTTTGACGAAAAGTGGGCGTAGCCACGCCCTTTTATAGCGAAAACTGACCCTTTGTATGGAAAATTTTTTTGTTTTTTAACCAATTGACTTAAAACTTTACAGTTATGTTCCTAGAGAGGAATGAAAACTATTTTGACCAAAAGTGGGCGTAGCCACGCCTACTTATAGCTAAAATTGACCCGTTGTATGGAAAACTTTTTTGTTTTTTAACCAATTGACTTGAAACTTTGCAGTTATGCTCTTAGGGAAGAATGAAAACTATTTTGATCAAAAGTGGGCGTGGCCACGCCCTTTTATAGCGAAAATTGACCCTTTGTATGGAAAACTTTTTTGTTTTTTAACCAATTGACTTGAAACTTTACTGTTATGTTCTTAGGGAGGAATAAAAACTATTTTGACCAAATGTGGGCATGGCTACGCCCACTTATCGCAAAACTTGAACCGTTGTATGGAATAATTTTTTGTTTTTTAACGAATTGACTTGAAACATTACAGTTATGTTGTTAGGGAGGCATGAAAACTATTCATTTAGTTTTTTTTTATAGTGACACAAAGTGAAAAGTATTATAGCTTCAGCCTTGCTGAAGATAGCGTCCTTACTGGTTTTAATTGCATAAATGGGCGGCATTTTATTCAGAATTAATAGTTATTTACATGGACAAAAAATTTGTTTAATTTTTTCCCATTAAGTAGGTCGGCGAAAAACTCCTCTGACTGAACCCTCCCCGAGGGTGCCGGCTGGGCAATGGATACTGCATTGTCTCGGGCAACCGAGGGATGCTAGCATCTCTTGCCTGTCCGCAGGACCTTGCAGTGTCTAGCAAAGGTGACGGACCCAAGTCTCTCAGACCTAGTCTGAGAGGCTTGGGCCCGAAGCCATGGTCAGAGGTACTTGGCAGCAAGTATAAACTGCATCACCCTTATGATGGGACGGAAGAACAGTAGAGAAGCACGGGCTGGGATGTCAGCCCAAACGTCGGTGGGAGGTGTGACCGCTACCACCGGCGGGCACGGGGAGGAGCAATCCTCTCTGCGTGTCGCCAGTGGTCACAGTGACGGAACGCGCGCGAGTGCGCTCCGTCGCCAGGAGGGTACAGAGCTGGAACCAACTGCCACAGAGTCGGAGTTTGTGTTCACAGGCCCATCGATGCCGGCTGCCGAGCTAGCGCTTGCGCTAGCGGAGCCGCCGCTAGACGATGAGTCATCGAGCACAGATGAAGGTGAAGTGACGGGTGTCCAGGGACAACCCAAAAAGACCATAGCAGACGATGATCTCAAACGCAAACGGCTGTCTGGGTACAAGACCTCTCTAAAGTTCCTTAAGGGACTGGAGGGTCGCGACCCGGGTTCGCTGAGCGGCCGAGAAAAGAGACTGCGCAAAAAGCATGAGTACAACGTGCGACTGTATCTGAGACTTGCTGGCCCGCCTGGTAACACTCAGACCGCCGCACAAAGTACGAGTGCTCTGTGCCGAGGGAAACCTGCCGCAGCCACACCCCCCGTAAAGGAGGGAACGGCTAGCAAGAGTACCGCACCGGCCAATAAGAGACAAAGGTCTGATGACTCGGCGAAGGCTTCGGAGAGCAAGCGGAAACGTCCAGGGGAATTTCTGGCAAGCTTAAGCTCGAAACCGGAGCTGCAGGTGGCCATTATCGATAGGAGGGACCCGGAAGGGAAACTCACTACCGAGAACTGGCTCATCCTTGAAGGGTCAATCAACCGGGCGATAGCAGATGCCATCACTCGGCCAGAAAATCCCTTCGTGGCAGAGTTTGACGGTATCAACTGGTACAAGGGTGTCAAGGTTGTGGCATGTGCCAATGAGGAGTCCCTGCGGCTCCTCAAGGACACATTGCTGGAACTAGACGCCCCCTGGCCGGGTGCTAAGATTGATGTCGTCCCCGTGGACCAAATTCCGGCTCGAACGATTATTAAGGTCTGGATCCCACCTCCAATTATGGAGGATCGAACCACCCTCTTATTGATCAAGAGCCAGAACGCGGACTGCGACACCGGGGATTGGACAATCAAGAGAGGGCTGGCCCGCGACAAGGGAAACGGCAAGGACCTCTGGATCAGTATTGGTCCGGAGTCCAGACGCCAACTCCTGAGCAGACAGGGCCGTCTGAAGATGGGAATGGGTTGCCTTCGGGCAATCATTCCAGGAGGCGCCGGGCGCGAAGATGATAGGTCAACCGGAGAGACTTAAGGTGGTGCAGATTAATCTGCATCATTCAAGGGTCCCCTCGATCGACCTACTACGGTGGATGGACAGGGAGAGGGTAGACGTGGCTCTTATCCAGGAGCCCTGGATCGTGAGTGAAAGGGTTTGCGGTTTAGGTGCCCGCGGCTACAATCTCCTTGTCCCTACAACTGTAGGTAAGTCCAGAACCTGTATCGTGGTAAGAACCGGACTTAATGTTCTTTTCTCTTCCCGTTACAGCAACAACGACCTGACGGTAGTGTTATGCGAGCGAAGGAACGGTCCCAAACTATACCTGGCCTCGGCATATCTACCGTATGAAGAGAGGGATCCACCATCAGAGAGCGTCCGAGCCCTTATTCGGCATGCGCAGGAGGAGGGCACGGACTTAATCCTGGGGTGTGATGCCAATGCTCACCATACTATGTGGGGAAGCAAGGATATTAACGCGAGAGGAGAATCGCTGTGTGAATTCATGTCGTGCACAAATCTTAATGTGTGTAACCGGGGTGACCACCCCACATTCCGCAATAAGAACCGTGCTGAGGTTATTGACATAACCCTAGCGACCAACAGTGACTCTCTCTCTGTTGTAGACTGGCACGTATCCACGGAATGTTCCTTCTCGGACCATTACAGGATAGTGTTCGAAGTAGAATGGTTCAGAGAGGCCAAACGCCCCTTCAGGAACCCAAAACGAACTGACTGGGTCAAGTTCTCTCAACTTGTCAAGGAGTTACTCCCAAACCACCCAGTGGGTAGGCTGGACAACCCGGACAAACTGGAGAAATCGACCAGGACCGTCACGGAAGCTCTGTGTAAGGCCTTCATCAAATCCTGTCCTATCAGCCGTCCTCCAAAGTCAAACCGCAACAGGTGGTGGACACCGGAGCTCGGAAGGATACGGAAGGAAACGAGAAGACTCTACAACAGAGCGAAAGACAGAAACTGCCAGGTGGACTGGGACGCCTACCACCTCAGTTTCAAAGTCTTCAAGAAAGAATGTAGGAAGGCCAAAAGAGATTCTTGGGCCGCTTTCTGCGAGGATCTGACCAGCACCACAGAAGCGTCCAGACTTCGAAGGTTGCTAGCGAAAGATCCAGCCACACCAGGCTTGCTTTGCGATCTGGATGGCAAATTCGCTAAAGACAGCCAGGAGTCTCTACAACTCCTCATGAACACACACTTTCCGGGATGCTTGGAAGCTGACGATGAACCTGGGTTTAGCATCAGCGAAGAGCCGGAACAGGCAGTGGACCTGGGGGGTGAGGCCGTAGTAAGGGAAATCCTTACCAAAGAAAAGATAATCTGGGCTATCAAGTCGTTCCATCCCAACAAATCAGCTGGACCGGATGACATCAGACCGGCCATGATGCAAGCGGTGAGTGAGCACCTGTCGCAATGGCTACTGGAAATCTTCAGGGGATGTCTCCTCACAGGATACATCCCAAGGTACTGGAGAGAAGTGAGGGTGGCTTTCATTCCCAAAGCAGGAAAGATCAACCATTGCTCACCAAAAGATTATAGGCCCATTAGTCTTTCATCGTTTTTATTGAAAACATTGGAGAGACTCCTGGACCTGCATCTCAGAAGTAAGCTGACACCTCACACTTTCAGCGGATCTCAACACGCCTATCTTAAGGGTAGATCAGTTGAGACCGCTTTGCACGAGGTAGTTAGCACAATTGAAAAAACATTGCGGAGAAAGGAGTTTACGTTGGCGGCTTTTCTGGACATAGAAGGTGCCTTCAACAATGTCAGGATCGAGTCTATTACGACTGCACTTGTCAAAATTGGCTCACACCCGACAATCACTCGATGGCTTAGCAACATGCTCAGCCACAGAGTGATAAACGCCCAACTCTGCGCCTCGACAATTAGGAGAAAGGTGGTCAGGGGAACTCCGCAAGGGGGTGTCATATCTCCCTTGCTGTGGAACCTTGTCCTTAATGATCTTCTCCTAAAACTGGAAAATAGGGGATGTAGAGTGACGGCCTATGCAGACGACCTGGTGCTTATGGTAACAGGCAGATTCCTGCCTACAATCAGTGAGCTCCTAAACGGCGCATTGGGCCTAACTCTTCGATGGGCAGAGCAGAACGGTCTGGGGGCCAACCCACAAAAGACCGAGCTGGTTCTGTTCACCCGGAAATATAAGATCCCAAGCTTCAAACTCCCGACACTGGGCGGAACGGAGCTTGTGCTTTCAAAGGAGGCCAAGTACCTTGGAGTAATCCTCGACTCTAAACTCTCCTGGAGGAGGAACTCGGAGGAGAGGATGAAAAAGGCACTACAGGCCTTTTTTGTATGCAAAAAGACTTTCGGTAAAGGATGGGGACTGCAACCGTATATCATTCATTGGTTTTACACAGCAGTCGTCAGACCTATACTTACTTATGGAGCGCTGGTTTGGTGGGAGGCGGGTCACACCAACTCCCATCTAAACAACCTCCGCAAGGTACAAAGACTCGCTTGCCTGGGAGTAACAGGATGCATTCGTTCTACCCCCTAAGCAGCGCTTGACGTGATGTTGAATCTGGAACCAATTGGAGTCTCCCTCAAGCACGTGGCAGCAAGAAGTGCAGTCAGGCTGCTAGCCCAGGGCCTTCTTAAGCCTTGTGTTGCGGGCCACAGTACCATCCTACGCTCAGTAGGAACCTCTGTGGCAGATGAGAACGACTACTGGGTTTCAGATCTCAAATGGGAAGACAAATTTACTGTCGAATTTCCTAATAGAGCAGATTGGCAACTCGAAACTCCCGTGAGGCAGAACGAGTTGTCAATCTATACAGACGGCTCGAAGACGAAGGAAGGAACTGGATCGGGGGTCTACTCTGATGACCCTTCGGTTCAACTCTCCTTTCGTCTTCCTGACTATTGCAGCGTGTTCCAAGCGGAGATCTACGCCGTTTGGCAGGCGGCTAAATTGATACACACCTTGAGTGAGAGCCCGAGGAACGTATCGATCTACGTTGATAGCCAAGCAGCGCTTAAAGCTCTCTCGTCGAACACGGTAAAGAGTAAACTCATCCGGGACACGGTTTTGGCACTGAACCGGTGTCAACCGCACTCAATCAGACTGGTCTGGGTGCCGGGCCACATGGGTGTGCCTGGTAACGAGGCGGCTGACGAGTGCGCTAGATCCGGTTCAGCGTTAGAAACAAGTCTCGTGGTGAAAGACATTAAAAGGCCAATCCAGTACGTCCTATCGGAACTTGACAGTACCATGAGGACTGTGGCTGCCGAACACTGGATAGCAGTACTGGGCTGCGAGGTGTCCAAGGCATTATGGCCAAGATACAATTCGAAGCGCACTTCCGAGCTCCTACACTTAACAAAGAACAGGATAAGGATGTTGACAGGAGTCTTAACGGGACACTGCTACATTGGGCGTATGGCCCAACGGTACGGCGTATCCCAGCAAGACTACTGTCGTAGCTGCGAAAACGAAGAAGAGATTGAGAGTGTCCAACACCTTCTCTGCGACTGCCCTGCACTTCTGAGGAGGAGAACCCAATTTTTGGGAAGACCCTTCTTTGACGAACTGGGCAGTCTAGCGAACGCGCACCTGGAGGACCTGGCACTCTTCCTGGATTCCACTGGGTGGTTCCGTGGGCTGCCGAAGCCCAGTGGGACTGGCCATTAGAACCAGGAAAAACGGAATGACCCTTCTCCCATCCATTATCCCAGCAACCCTACCCGATCCCATCTATCCCTCCAGTATATAAATCAGGCAACACAATGGACCTAATGGTCACTGGGTGCTCTCGACTTCGGTTGAGCTGCCTGTTCAACCTAACCTAACCTAACCTTCCCATTAAGTACTAGAATTATAGAAAAGTTCTTTTCGAAAAGAATCGGCAGTAGGACGGAATCGTGTTGACCACCGATTAGATTTTTGCTAATCACTCTTGCATCCTTCGACCGACTTCTTCGACTAAGAGCTCGATGGAAAGCTTATCTGTTCCTCTTTCAGAAGCCATTAACATAGTTTACAAAAAGTCATAAGAAATACAATTTTTTTGATCAAAATTAAATATTCTCTAAATCATTAAAGAAGAAGTACCTAATCAGACGAAAATATGCCTTATCTAATTAGAGACATTTCAATTTTTTTAATTGCATAAATGGGCGGCATTTTATTCAGAATTAATAGTTTTTTACATGGTCAAAAAATTCGTTTAATTTTTTCCCATTAAATACTAGAATTATAGAAAAGTACTTTGCGAAAATAATCGGCAGTAGGACGGAAACGTGTTGACATCCGATTAGTTTTTTGCTTATAACTCTTGCATACTTCGACCGACTTCTTCGACTAAGAGCTCGATGGAAAGCTTATCTGTTCCTCTTTCAGAAGCCATTAACATAGTTTACGAAAAGTCATAAGAAATACAATTGTTTTGATCAAAATTAAATATTCTCTAAATCATTAAAGAAGAAGTACCTTATAAGACAAAAATATGCCTCATCTAATAAGAGACATTTAAATTTTTTTAATTGGATATATGGGTGGCATTTTATTCAGATTAGTTTTTTGCTAATCACTCTTGCATCCTTCGACCGACTTCTTCGACTAAGAGCTCGATGGAAAGCTTATCTGTTCCTCTTTCAGATGCCATTAACATATTTTACGAAAAGTCATAAGAAATACAATTTTTTTGATCAAAATTAAATATTCTCTAAATCATTAAAGAAGAAGTACCTTATCAGACGAAAATATGCCTTATCAAATGAGAGACATTTAAATTTTCTTAATTGCATAAATGGGCGGCATTTTATTCAGAATTAATAGTTTTTTACATGGACAAAAAATTTGTTTAATTTTTTCCCATTAAGTACTAGAATTATAGAAAAGTTCTTTGCGAAAAGAATCGGCAGTAGGACGGAATCTTGTTGACCACCGATTAGATTTTTGCTAATCACTCTTGCATCCTTCGACCGACTTTTTCGACTAAGAGCTCGATGGAAAGCTTATCTGTTCCTCTTTCAGAAGCCATTAACATAGTTTACGAAAAGTCATAAGAAATACAATTTTTTTGATCAAAATTAAATATTCTCTAAATCATTAAAGAAGAAGTACCTTATCAGACGAAAATATGCCTTATCAAATGAGAGACATTTAAATTTTTTTAATTGCATAAATGGGCGGCATTTTATTCAGAATTAATAGTTTTTTACATGGACAAAAAATTCGTTTCATTTTTTCCTATTAAATACTAGAATTATAGAAAAGTACTTTGCGAAAAGAATCGGCAGTAGGACGGAATCGTGTTGACCACCGATTAGATTTTTGCTAATCACTATTGCATCCTTCGACCGACTTCTTCGACTAAGAGCTCGATGGAATGCTTATCTGTTCCTCTTTCAGAAGCCATTAACATTGTTTACGAAAAGTCATAAGAAATACAATTGTTTTGATCAAAATTAAATATTCTCTAAATCATTAAAGAAGAAGTACCTTATAAGACAAAAATATGCCTTATCTAATTAGAGACATTTCAATTTTTATACTTTTCACGTATGTGAAATAGTATAATAACTTTGTGCTGAAGTTTGTAACAGATCGAAATATTCATTTCCGACTATATAAAGTATATATATTCTTGATCAGGACGACAAGACGAGTTGATTTAGCCATGTCCGTCTGTCCGTCTGTCTGTATATATACATGTATATATAAATTTTGCACAGAGACTTCTTATTCGTGCAGTCAACTCATTTGTCGGATCCAGCCATATCGGACCACTGGAACTGGTAGCCCCCATACGAAAAGTAGAAGAAAAATGAACAAAACTTGAATCGTTGTATGGAAAACTTTTTTGTTTTGTATGATAGAGTGCTGAAATTTTAAACATAGTAGTTCTACATAGTCCGACTACATGCCTGAAAGTTTCAATGAGATTGGACATCTGGAACTGGTAGCTCCCATACAAAATGAAGAAGAGGAAGAGAAGCAATATTCACGTCGTTGTATGGACAACTTTTTTGTTTTTCAACCAATTGACTTGAAATTTTAAAGTTATGTTCTTGGGGAGGAATGAAAACTATTTTGACCAAAAGTGGGCGTAGCCACGCGTAGCCACGCCCACTTCTAGCGAAAATTGACCCGTTGTATGAAAAACTTTTTTGTTTTTTAACAAATTGACTTGAAATTTTAAAGTTATGTTCTTAGGAAGGAATGAAAACTATTTTGTCCAAAAGTGGGCGTAGCCACGCGTAGCCACGCCCACTTACAGCGAAAATTGACCCGTAGTATGGAAAACTTTTTTGTTTTTTAACCAATTGACTTGAAACTTTACAGTTATGTTCTTAGGGAGGAATTAAAACTATTTTGACCAAAAGTGGGCGTAGCCACGCCCACTTATAGAAAAAATTGACCCGTTGTATGGAAAACTTTTTTGTTTTTCAACGAATTGACTTGAAACTTTACAGTTATGTTCTTAGGGAGGAATGAAAACTATTTTGACCAAAAGTGGGCATGGCCACGCCCTTTTATAGCGAAATTTGACCCGTTGTATGGAAAACTTTTGTGTTTTTTAACCAATTGACTTGAAACTTTACAGTTATGTTCTTAGGGAGGAATGAAAACAATTTTGACCAAACGTGGGCGCGGCCACGCCCTTTTATAGCGAAATTTGACCCGTTGTATGGAAAACTTTTTTGTTTTTTAACCAATTGACTTGAAACTTTACAGTTATGTTCTTAGGGAGGAATGAAAACAATGTTGACCAAAAGTGGGCGTGGCCACGCCCTTTTTTAGTGAAAATTGACCCGTTGTATGGAAAACTTTTTTGTTTTTTAACCAATTGACTTGAAACTTTACAGTTATGTTCCTAGAGAGGAATGAAAACTATTTTGACCCAAAGTGAGCGTAGCCACGCCCACTTCTAGCGAAATTTGACCCGTAGTATGGACAACATTTTTGTTTTTCAACCAATTGACTTGAAACTTTGCAGTTATGTTCTTAGGGAGGAATGAAAACTATTTTGACCAAAAGTGGGCGTGCCCACGCCTTTTTTTTAGCGAAAATTGACCAATTGACTTGAAACCTTACAGTTATCTTCTTAAGGAGGAATGAAAACTATTTTGACCAAAAGTGGGCATGGCTACGCCCACTTATCGCAAAACTTGAACCGCTGTATGGAAAACTTTTTTGTTTTTTAACCAATTGACTTGAAACCTTACAGTTATGTTGTTAGGGAGTGAAAAGTATTATAGCTTCAGGCTTGCTGAATATAGCGTCCTTACTGGTTTTAATTGCATAAATGGGCGGCATTTTATTCAGAATTAATAGTTTTTTACATGGACAAAAAATTCGTTTAATTTTTTCCCATTAAATACTAGAATTATAGAAAAGTACTTTGCGAAAAGAATCGGCAGTAGGACGGAAACGTGTTGACATCCGATTAGTTTTTTGCTTATAACTCTTGCATACTTCGACCGACTTCTTCGACTAAGAGCTCGATGGAAAGCTTATCTGTTCCTCTTTCAGAAGCCATTAACATAGTTTACGAAAAGTCATAAGAAATACAATTGTTTTGATCAAAATTAAATATTCTCTAAATCATTAAAGAAGAAGTACCTTATAAGACAAAAATATGCCTCATCTAATAAGAGACATTTAAATTTTTTTAATTGGATAAATGGGTGGCATTTTATTCAGATTAGTTTTTTGCTAATCACTCTTGCATCCTTCGACCGACTTCTTCGACTAAGAGCTCGATGGAAAGCTTATCTGTTCCTCTTTCAGATGCCATTAACATATTTTACGAAAAGTCATAAGAAATACAATTTTTTTGATCAAAATTAAATATTCTCTAAATCATTAAAGAAGAAGTACCTTATCAGACGAAAATATGCCTTATCAAATGAGAGACATTTAAATTTTTTTAATTGCATAAATGGGCGGCATTTTATTCAGAATTAATAGTTTTTTACATGGACAAAAAATTTGTTTAATTTTTTCCCATTAAGTACTAGAATTATAGAAAAGTTCTTTGCGAAAAGAATCGGCAGTAGGACGGAATCTTGTTGACCACCGATTAGATTTTTGCTAATCACTCTTGCATCCTTCGACCGACTTCTTCGACTAAGAGCTCGATGGAAAGCTTATCTGTTCCTCTTTCAGAAGCCATTAACATAGTTTACGAAAAGTCATAAGAAATACAATTGTTTTGATCAAAATTAAATATTCTCTAAATCATTAAAGAAGAAGTACCTTATAAGACAAAAATATGCCTTATCTAATTAGAGACATTTCAATTTTTATACTTTTCACGTATTTGAAATAGTATAATAACTTTGTGCTGAAGTTTGTAACAGATCGAAATATTCATTTCCGACTATATAAAGTATATATATTCTTGATCAGGACGACAAGACGAGTTGATTTAGCCATGTCCGTCTGTCCGTCTGTCTGTATATATACAATCTCCTCCCACAGTTTTTAAGATATCGAGCTGAAATTTTGCACAGAGACTTCTTATTCGTGCAGTCAGCTCATTTGTCGGATCCAGCCATATCGGACCACTGGAACTGGTAGCCCCCATACGAAAAGAAGAAGAAAAATGAACAAAACTTGAATCGTTGTATGGAAAACTTTTTTGTTTTGTATGATAGAGTGCTGAAATTTTAAACATAGTAGTTCTACATAGTCCGACTACATGCCTGAAAGTTTCAATGAGATTGGACATCTGGAACTGGTAGCTCCCATACAAAATGAAGAAGAGGAAGAGAAGCAATATTCACGTCGTTGTATGGACAACTTTTTTGTTTTTCAACCAATTGACTTGAAATTTTAAAGTTATGTTCTTGGGGAGGAACGAAAACTATTTTGACCAAAAATGGGCGTAGCCACGCCCACTTCTAGCGAAAATTGACCCGTTGTATGAAAAACTTTTTTGTTTTTTAACCAATTGACTTGAAATTTTAAAGTTATGTTCTTAGGAAGGAATGAAAACTATTTTGTCCAAAAGTGGGCGTAGCCACGCGTAGCCACGCCCACTTACAGCGAAAATTGACCCGTTGTATGGAAAACTTTTTTGTTTTTTAACCAATTGACTTGAAACTTTACAGTTATGTTCTTAGGGAGGAATGAAAACTATTTTGACCAAAAGTGGGCATGGCCACGCCCTTTTATAGCGAAATTTGACCCGTTGTATGGAAAACTTTTGTGTTTTTTAACCAATTGACTTGAAACTTTACAGTTATGTTCTTAGGGAGGAATGAAAACAATTTTGACCAAAAGTGGGCGAGGCCACGCCCTTTAATAGCGAAATTTGACCCGTTGTATGGAAAACTTTTTTGTTTTTTAACCAATTGACTTGAAACTTTACAGTTATGTTCTTAGGGAGGAATGAAAACAATGTTGACCAAAAGTGGGCGTGGCCACGCCCTTTTTTAGTGAAAATTGACCCGTTGTATGGAAAACTTTTTTGTTTTTTAACCAATTGACTTGAAACTTTACAGTTATGTTCTTAGGGAGGAATGAAAACTATTTTGACCAAAAGTGGGCGTAGCCACGCCCACTTATAACAAAAATTGACCCGTTGTATGGAAAACTTTTTTGTTTTTCAACGAATTGACTTGAAACTTTACAGTTATGTTCTTAGGGAGGAATGAAAACTATTTTGACCAAAAGTGGGCATGGCCACGCCCTTTTATAGCGAAATTTGACCCGTTGTATGGAAAACTTTTGTGTTTTTTAACCAATTGACTTGAAACTTTACAGTTATGTTCTTAGGGAGGAATGAAAACAATTTTGACCAAAAGTGGGCGCGGCCACGCCCTTTTATAGCGAAATTTGACCCGTTGTATGGAAAACTTTTTTGTTTTTTAACCAATTGACTTGAAACTTTACAGTTATGTTCTTAGGGAGGCATGAAAACTATTTTGACCCAAAGTGAGCGTAGCCACGCCCACTTCTAGCGAAATTTGACCCGTTGTATGGACAACTTTTTTGTTTTTCAACCAATTGACTTGAAACTTTGCAGTTATGTTCTTAGAGAGGAATGAAAACTATTTTGACCAAAAGTGGGCGTGCCCTAGCCTTTTTTTTAGCGAAAATTGACCAATTGACTTGAAACCTTACAGTTATCTTCTTAAGGAGGAATGAAAACTATTTTGACCAAAAGTGGGCATGGCTACGCCCACTTATCGCAAAACTTGAACCGCTGTATGGAAAACTTTTTTGTTTTTTAACCAATTGACTTGAAACCTTACAGTTATGTTGTTAGGGAGTGAAAAGTATTATAGCTTCAGCCTTGCTGAAGATAGCGTCCTTACTGGTTTTAATTGCATAAATGGGCGGCATTTTATTCAGAATTAATAGTTTTTTACATGGACAAAAAATTCGTTTAATTTTTTCCCATTAAATACTAGAATTATAGAAAAGTACTTTGCGAAAAGAATCGGCAGTAGGACGGAAACGTGTTGACATCCGATTAGTTTTTTGCTTATAACTCTTGCATACTTCGACCGACTTCTTCGACTAAGAGCTCGATGGAAAGCTTATCTGTTCCTCTTTCAGAAGCCATTAACATAGTTTACGAAAAGTCATAAGAAATACAATTGTTTTGTTAAAAATTAATATTCTCTAATTCATTAAAGAAGAAGTACCTTATAAGACAAAAATATGCCTCATCTAATAAGAGACATTTAAATTTTTTTAATTGGATAAATGGGTGGCATTTTATTCAGATTATTTTTTGCTAATCACTCTTGCGCCCTTCGACCGACTTCTTCGACTAAGAGCTCGATGGAAAGCTTATCTATTCCTCTTTCAGATGCCATTAACATATTTTACGAAAAGTCATAAGAAATACAATTTTTTTGATCAAAATTAAATATTCTCTAAATCATTAAAGAAGAAGTCCCTTATCAGACGAAAATATGCCTTATCAAATGAGAGACATTTAAATTATTTTAATTGCATAAATGGGCGGCATTTTATTCAGCATTAATGGTTTTTTACCTGGACAAAAAATTGGTTTAATTTTTTCCCATTAAATACTAGAATTATAGAAAAGTACTTTGCGAAAAGAATCGGCAGTAGGACGGAAACGTGTTGACCACCGATTAGTTTTTTGCTAATAACTCTTGCATTCTTCGACCGACTTCTTCGACTAAGAGCTCGATGGAAAGCTTATCTGCTCTTCTTTTAGATTGCTTAAATATATTTTACGAAAAGCCATAAGAAATAAAATTTTTTTGATCAAATCTGAAATATCCTCGAAATCATTGATAAAGAAGTACCTTATCAGACGAAAATATGCCTTATCTAATAAGAGACATTTAAATTTTTTTAATTGCATAAATGGGCGGCATTTTATTCAGAATTAATAGTTTTTTACATGGACAAAAAATTTGTTTAATTTTTACCATTAAATACTAGAATTACAGAAAAGGACTTTGCGTAAAGAATCGGCAGTAGGACGGAATCGTGTTGACCACCGATTAGTTTTTTGCTAATCACTCTTGCATCCTTCGACCGACTTCTTCGACTAAGAGCTCGATGGAAAGCTTATCTGTTCCTCTTTCAGATGCCATTAACATATTTTACGAAAAGTCATAAGAAATACAATTTTTTTGATCAAAATTAAAAATGCTCTAATTCATTAAAGAAGAAGTACCTTATCAGACGAAAATATGCCTTATCTAATAAGAGACATTTAAATTTTTTTAATTGCATAAATGGGCGGCATTTTATTCAGAATTAATAGTTTTTTACATGGACAAAAAATTTGTTTAATTTTTTCCCATTAAATACTAGAATTATAGAAAAGTTCTTTGCGAAAAGAATCGGCAGTAGGACGGAATCGTGTTGACCACCGATTAGATTTTTGCTAATCACTCTTGCATCCTTCGACCGACTTCTTCGACTAAGAGCTCGATGGAAAGCTTATCTGTTCCTCTTTCAGAAGCCATTAACATAGTTTACGAAAAGTCATAAGAAATACAATTTTTTTGATCAAAATTAAATATTCTCTAAGTCATTAAAGAAGAAGTACCTAATCAGACTAAAATATGCCTTATCTAATTAGAGACATTTCAATTTTTTTAATTGCATAAATGGGCGGCATTTTATTCAGAATTAATAGTTTTTTACATGGACAAAAAATTCGTTTAATTTTTTCCCACTATATACTAGAATTATAGAAAAGTACTTTGCGAAAAGAATCGGCAGTAGGACGGAATCTTGTTGACCACCAATTAGATTTTTGCTAATCACTCTTGCATCCTTCGACCGACTTCTTCGACTAAGAGCTCGATGGAAAGCTTATCTGTTCCTCTTTCAGAAGCCATTAACATAGTTTACGAAAAGTCATAAGAAATACAATTTTTTTGATCAAAATTAAATATTCTCTAAATCATTAAAGAAGAAGTACCTAATCAGACGAAAATATGCCTTATCTAATAAGAGACATTTAAATTTTTTTAATTGCATAAATGGGCGGCATTTTATTCAGAATTAATAGTTTTTTACATTGACAAAAAATTCGTTTAATTTTTTCCCATTAAATACTAGAATTATAGAAAAGTACTTTGCGAAAAGAATCGGCAGTAGGACGGAAACGTGTTGACATCCGATTAGTTTTTTGCTTATAACTCTTGCATACTTCGACCGACTTCTTCGACTAAGAGCTCGATGGAAAGCTTATCTGTTCCTCTTTCAGAAGCCATTAACATAGTTTACGAAAAGTCATAAGAAATACAATTGTTTTGATCAAAATTAAATATTCTCTAAATCATTAAAGAAGAAGTACCTTATAAGACAAAAATATGCCTCATCTAATAAGAGACATTTAAATTTTTTTAATTGGATAAATGGGTGGCATTTTATTCAGATTAGTTTTTTGCTAATCACTCTTGCATCCTTCGACCGACTTCTTCGACTAAGAGCTCGATGGAAAGCTTATCTGTTCCTCTTTCAGATGCCATTAACATATTTTACGAAAAGTCATAAGAAATACAATTTTTTTGATCAAAATTAAATATTCTCTAAATCATTAAAGAAGAAATACCTTATCAGACGAAAATATGCCTTATCAAATGAGAGACATTTAAATTTTTTTAATTGCATAAATGGGCGGCATTTTATTCAGAATTAATAGTTTTTTACATGGACAAAAAATTTGTTTAATTTTTTCCCATTAAGTACTAGAATTATAGAAAAGTTCTTTGCGAAAAGAATCGGCAGTAGGACGGAATCTTGTTGACCACCGATTAGATTTTTGCTAATCACTCTTGCATCCTTCGACCGACTTCTTCGACTAAGAGCTCGATGGAAAGCTTATCTGTTCCTCTTTCAGAAGCCATTAACATAGTTTACGAAAAGTCATAAGAAATACAATTTTTTTGATCAAAATTAAATATTCTCTAAATCATTAAAGAAGAAGTTCCTAATCAGACGAAAATATGCCTTATCTAATTAGAGACATTTCTATTTTTTTAATTGCATAAAGGGGCGGCATTTTATTCAGAATTAATAGTTTTTTACATGGACAAAAAATTCGTTTAGTTTTTTCCCATTAAATACTAGAATTATAGAAAAGTACTTTGCGAAAAGAATCGGCAGTAGGACGGAAACGTGTTGACATCCGATTAGTTTTTTGCTTATAACTCTTGCATACTTCGACCGACTTCTTCGACTAAGAGCTCGATGGAAAGCTTATCTGTTCCTCTTTCAGAAGCCATTAATATAGTTTACGAAAAGTCATAAGAAATACAATTGTTTTGATCAAAATTAAATATTCTCTAAATCATTAAAGAAGAAGTACCTTATAAGACAAAAATATGCCTCATCTAATAAGAGACATTTAAATTTTTTTAATTGGATAAATGGGTGGCATTTTATTCAGATTAGTTTTTTGCTAATCACTCATGCATCCTTCGACCGACTTCTTCGACTAAGAGCTCGATGGAAAGCTTATCTATTCCTCTTGCAGATGCCATTAACATATTTTACGAAAAATCATAAGAAATGCAATTTTTTTGATCAAAATTAAATATTCTCTAAATCATTAAAGAAGAAGTACCTTATCAGACGAAAATATGCCTTATCAAATGAGAGACATTTAAATTATTTTAATTGCATAAATGGGCGGCATTTTATTTAGAATTAATAGTTTTTTATATGGACAAAAAATTGGTTTAATTTTTTCCCGTTAAATACTAGAATTACAGAAAAGTACTTTGGGTAAAGAATCGGCAGTAGGACGGAAAGGTGTTGACCACCGATTAGTTTTTTACTAATAACTCTTGCATCCTTCGACCGATTTCTTCGACTAAGAGCTCGATGGAAAGCTTATCTGTTCCTCTTTCAGATGCCATTAACATATTTTACGAAAAGTCATAAGAAATACAATTTTTTTGATCAAAATTAAATATTCTCTAAGTCATTAAAGAAGAAGTACCTAATCAGACTAAAATATGCCTTATCTAATTAGAGACATTTCAATTTTTTTAATTGCATAAATGGGCGGCATTTTATTCAGAATTAATAGTTTTTTACATGGACAAAAAATTCGTTTAATTTTTTCCCATTATATACTAGAATTATAGAAAAGTACTTTGCGAAAAGAATCGGCAGTAGGACGGAATCTTGTTGACCACCGATTAGATTTTTGCTAGTCACTCTTGCATCCTTCGACCGACTTCTTCGACTAAGAGCTCGATGGAAAGCTTATCTGTTCCTCTTTCAGAAGCCATTAACATAGTTTACGAAAAGTCATAAGAAATACAATTTTTTTGATCAAAATTAAATATTCTCTAAATCATTAAAGAAGAAGTACCTAATCAGACGAAAATATGCCTTATCTAATAAGAGACATTTAAATTTTTTTAATTGCATAAATGGGCGGCATTTTATTCAGAATTAATAGTTTTTTACATTGACAAAAAATTCGTTTAATTTTTTCCCATTAAATACTAGAATTATAGAAAAGTACTTTGCGAAAAGAATCGGCAGTAGGACGGAAACGTGTTGACATCTGATTAGTTTTTTGCTTATAACTCTTGCATACTTCGACCGACTTCTTCGACTAAGAGCTCGATGGAAAGCTTATCTGTTCCTCTTTCAGAAGCCATTAACATAGTTTACGAAAAGTCATAAGAAATACAATTGTTTTGATCAAAATTAAATATTCTCTAAATCATTAAAGAAGAAGTACCTTATAAGACAAAAATATGCCTCATCTAATAAGAGACATTTAAATTTTTTTAATTGGATAAATGGGTGGCATTTTATTCAGATTAGTTTTTTGCTAATCACTCTTGCATCCTTCGACCGACTTCTTCGACTAAGAGCTCGATGGAAAGCTTATCTGTTCCTCTTTCAGATGCCATTAACATATTTTACGAAAAGTCATAAGAAATACAATTTTTTTGATCAAAATTAAATATTCTCTAAATCATTAAAGAAGAAATACCTTATCAGACGAAAATATGCCTTATCAAATGAGAGACATTTAAATTTTTTTAATTGCATAAATGGGCGGCATTTTATTCAGAATTAATAGTTTTTTACATGGACAAAAAATTTGTTTAATTTTTTCCCATTAAGTACTAGAATTATAGAAAAGTTCTTTGCGAAAAGAATCGGCAGTAGGACGGAATCTTGTTGACCACCGATTAGATTTTTGCTAATCACTCTTGCATCCTTCGACCGACTTCTTCGACTAAGAGCTCGATGGAAAGCTTATCTGTTCCTCTTTCAGAAGCCATTAACATAGTTTACGAAAAGTCATAAGAAATACAATTTTTTTGATCAAAATTAAATATTCTCTAAATCATTAAAGAAGAAGTTCCTAATCAGACGAAAATATGCCTTATCTAATTAGAGACATTTCAATTTTTTTAATTGCATAAATGGGCGGCATTTTATTCAGAATTAATAGTTTTTTACATGGACAAAAAATTCGTTTAGTTTTTTCCCATTAAATACTAGAATTATAGAAAAGTACTTTGCGAAAAGAATCGGCAGTAGGACGGAAACGTGTTGACATCCGATTAGTTTTTTGCTTATAACTCTTGCATACTTCGACCGACTTCTTCGACTAAGAGCTCGATGGAAAGCTTATCTGTTCCTCTTTCAGAAGCCATTAATATAGTTTACGAAAAGTCATAAGAAATACAATTGTTTTGATCAAAATTAAATATTCTCTAAATCATTAAAGAAGAAGTACCTTATAAGACAAAAATATGCCTCATCTAATAAGAGACATTTAAATTTTTTTAATTGGATAAATGGGTGGCATTTTATTCAGATTAGTTTTTTGCTAATCACTCATGCATCCTTCGACCGACTTCTTCGACTAAGAGCTCGATGGAAAGCTTATCTATTCCTCTTTCAGATGCCATTAATATATTTTACGAAAAATCATAAGAAATGCAATTTTTTTGATCAAAATTAAATATTCTCTAAATCATTAAAGAAGAAGTACCTTATCAGACGAAAATATGCCTTATCAAATGAAAGACATTTAAATTATTTTAATTGCATAAATGGGCGGCATTTTATTTAGAATTAATAGTTTTTTATATGGACAAAAAATTGGTTTAATTTTTTCCCGTTAAATACTAGAATTACAGAAAAGTACTTTGGGTAAAGAATCGGCAGTAGGACGGAAAGGTGTTGACCACCGATTAGTTTTTTACTAATAACTCTTGCATCCTTCGACCGATTTCTTCGACTAAGAGCTCGATGGAAAGCTTATCTGTTCCTCTTTCAGATGCCATTAACATATTTTACGAAAAGTCATAAGAAATACAATTTTTTTGATCAAAATTAAATATTCTCTAAATCATTAAAGAAGAAGTACCTTATCAGACGAAAATATGCCTTATCAAATGAGAGACATTTAAATTATTTTAATTGCATAAATGGGCGGCATTTTATTCAGAATTAATAGTTTTTTACATGGACAAAAAATTGGTTTAATTTTTTCCCATTAAATACTAGAATTACAGAAAAGTACTTTGGGTAAAGAATCGGCAGTAGGACGGAAAGGTGTTGACCACCGATTAGTTTTTTACTAATAACTCTTGCATCCTTCGACCGATTTCTTCGACTAAGAGCTCGATAGAAAGCTCATCTGTTCCTCTTTCAGATGGTATTAACATATTTTACGAAAAGTCGTAAGAAATAAATTTTTTTTTGATCAAAATTAAAATATCCTCGAAATCATTGAAGAAGAAGTACCTTATAAGACAAAAATATGCCTCATCTAATAAGAGACATTTAAATTTTTTTAATTGCATAAATGGGTGGCATTTTATTCAGATTAGTTTTTTGCTAATCACTCTTGCATCCTTCGACCGACTTCTTCGACTAAGAGCTCGATGGAAAGCTTATCTGTTCCTCTTTCAGATGCCATTAATATAGTTTACGAAAAGTCATAAGAAATACAATTGTTTTGATCAAAATTAAATATTCTCTAAATCATTAAAGAAGAAGTACCTTATAAGACAAAAATATGCCTCATCTAATAAGAGACATTTAAATTTTTTTAATTGGATAAATGGGTGGCATTTTATTCAGATTAGTTTTTTGCTAATCACTCATGCATCCTTCGACCGACTTCTTCGACTAAGAGCTCGATGGAAAGCTTATCTATTCCTCTTTCAGATGCCATTAACATATTTTACGAAAAGTCATAAGAAATACAATTTTTTTGATCAAAATTAAATATTCTCTAAATCATTAAAGAAGAAGTACCTTATCAGACGAAAATATGCCTTATCAAATGAGAGACATTTAAATTATTTTAATTGCATAAATGGGCGGCATTTTATTTAGAATTAATAGTTTTTTACATGGACAAAAAATTGGTTTAATTTTTTCCCGTTAAATACTAGAATTTCAGAAAAGTACTTTGGGTAAAGAATCGGCAGTAGGACGGAAAGGTGTTGACCACCGATTAGTTTTTTACTAATAACTCTTGCATCCTTCGACCGATTTCTTCGACTAAGAGCTCGATGGAAAGCTTATCTGTTCCTCTTTCAGATGCCATTAACATATTTCACGAAAAGTCATAAGAAATACAATTTTTTTGATCAAAATTAAATATTCTCTAAATCATTAAAGAAGAAGTACCTTATCAGACGAAAATATGCCTTATCAAATGAGAGACATTTAAATTATTTTAATTGCATAAATGGGCGGCATTTTATTCAGAATTAATAGTTTTTTACATGGACAAAAAATTGGTTTAATTTTTTCCCATTAAATACTAGAATTACAGAAAAGTACTTTGGGTAAAGAATCGGCAGTAGGACGGAAAGGTGTTGACCACCGATTAGTTTTTTACTAATAACTCTTGCATCCTTCGACCGATTTCTTCGACTAAGAGCTCGATAGAAAGCTCATCTGTTCCTCTTTCAGATGGTATTAACATATTTTACGAAAAGTCGTAAGAAATAAATTTTTTTTTGATCAAAATTAAAATATCCTCGAAATCATTGAAGAAGAAGTACCTTATAAGACAAAAATATGCCTCATCTAATAAGAGACATTTAAATTTTTTTAATTGCATAAATGGGTGGCATTTTATCCAGATTAGTTTTTTGCTAATCACTCTTGCATCCTTCGACCGACTTCTTCGACTAAGAGCTCGATGGAAAGCTTATCTATTCCACTTTCAGATGCCATTAACATGTTTTACGAAAAGTCATAAGAAATACAATTTTTTTTATCAAAATTGAATATTCTCTAAATCATTAATAGTCGGGGAGCCGACGATGCTAAAACGTGATTTACTCCTGCGTCGTTGGGAGTGGTTGCATTTTGAAGATTAAATATTTTAAAGTGGAAAAGATTCTATACAATTTTTTCATTTAGCGGTGGGTTCGACCGCCACAAGGTGTTTTATATTGTATACCGCAGAATAAAGAATGTTCCTTCATATAACTGTTAGGTTATGAAATAGACCGACTAGGAGATCATGCTGAGCCACCTGTAAGAAAAACTAACGCATAGAACTAACTAAATTTGACGGTTTTAGTTTGGAAGTTTAAAACCCTCCCATTCCCTTACGTCTTTCTCAAAATGGCTGATTACCGAAATGGGGACTTATAAGCATGTAATAAACCTACCATATCTTAATCTGCCACGCAGGAGTAAATCAGCCGTTTTTACAGGATCAATGGTCTGCCATACACGCGCGTCACCACTTATAAATCTTACACTTGGGGAATCTACTCAATAGAGTATAAGCTATCTCCCATATTCTAATCTGCCACGCAGGAGTAACTACGAAAATCCCCGCTTGGGCTCCCCTACTATAAAGAAGAAGTACCTTATCAGACGAAAATATGCCTTATCAAATGAGAGACATTTCAATTATTTTAATTGCATAAATGGGCGGCACTTTATTTAGAATTAATAGTTTTTTACATGGACAAAAAATTGGTTTAATTTTTTTCCGTTAAATACTAGAATTACAGAAAAGTACTTTGGGTAAAGAATCGGCAGTAGGACGGAAAGGTGTTGACCACCGATTAGTTTTTTACTAATAACTCTTGCATCCTTCGACCGATTTCTTCGACTAAGAGCTCGATGGAACGCTTATCTGTTCCTCTTTCATATGCCATTAACATATTTTACGAAAAGTCATAAGAAATACAATTTTTTTGATCAAAATTAAATATTCTCTAAATCATTAAAGAAGAAGTACCTTATCTGACGAAAATATGCCTTATCAAATGAGAGACATTTAAATTATTTTAATTGCATAAATGGGCGGCATTTTATTTAGAATTAATAGTTTTTTACATGGACAAAAAATTGGTTTAATTTTTTCCCGTTAAATACTAGAATTACAGAAAAGTACTTTGGGTAAAAATCGGCAGTAGGACGGAAAGGTGTTGACCACCGATTAGTTTTTTACTAATAACTCTTGCATCTTTCGACCGATTTCTTCGACTAAGAGCTCGATGGAAAGCTTATCTGTTCCTCTTTCAGATGCCATATTTTACGAAAAGTCATAAGAAATACAATTTTTTTGATCAAAATTAAATATTCTCTAAATCATTAAAGAAGAAGTACCTTATCAGACGAAAATATACCTTATCAAATGAGAGACATTTAAATTATTTTAATTGCATAAATGGGCGGCATTTTATTCAGAATTAATAGTTTTTTACATGGACAAAAAATTGGTTTAATTTTTTCCCATTAAATACTAGAATTACAGAAAAGTACTTTGGGTAAAGAATCGGCAGTAGGACGGAAAGGTGTTGACCACCGATTAGTTTTTTACTTATAACTCTTACATCCTTCGACCGACTTCTTCGACTAAGAGCTCGATGGAAAGCTTATCTGTTCCTCTTTCAGATGGCAATACCATATTTTACGAAAAGTCGTAAGATATAAAATTTTTTTGATCAAAACTAAAATATCCTCGATATCATTGAAGAAGAACTACCTTATTAGACAAAAATATGCCTTATCTAATTAGAGACATTTAAATTTTTTTAATTGCATAAATGGGCGGATTTTTATTCAGAATTAATAGTATTTTCCATGGACAAAAAATTTGTTTAATTTTTTCCCATCAAATACTTGAATCATAGAAAAGTACTTTGCGAAAAGAATCGGCAGTAGGACGGAAAAGTGTTGACCACCGATTAGTTTTTTACTAATAACTATTGCACCCTTCGACCGACTTCTTCGAATAAGAGCTCGATGGAAAGCTAATCTGTTCCTCTTTCAGATGGCATTAACATATTTGTATACTTTTCACTTATGTGAAATAGTATATTAACTTTGTCACGGAGTTTGTAACAGATCGAAATATTAATTTCCGACTATATAAAGTATATATATTCTTGATCAGGACGACAAGACGAGTTGATTTAGCCATGTCCGTCTGTCCGTCTGTCCGTCTGTCTGTCTGTCGGTCTGTCTGTCTGTCTGTCTGTCTGTCTGTATGTATGCAAACTAGTCCCTCAGTTTTGAAGCTATCGAGCTGAAACTTTGCACAGAGTCTTAGAATTTATTACGATGAATCATTCGTCGGAACCAGCATGATCGGATTATTGGAACAGGTAGCTCCCATACGAAAAGAAGAAAAAAAGTGAACAAAACTTGAATCGTTGTATGGAAAACTTTTTTGTTTTGTACAATAGAGTGCTGAAATTTTAAACATAGTTGTTTTACATGGTCCGACTACATGCCTGAAAGTTTCATTGAGATTGGACATCTGGAACTGGTAGCTCCCATACAAAATGAAGAAGAGGAAGAGAAGCCATATTCACGTCGTTGTATGGAAAACTTTTTTGTTTCTTAACCAATTGACTTGAAATTTTAAAGTTATGTTCTTAGGGAGGAATGAAAACTATTTTGACCAAAAGTGGGCGTAACCACGCGTAGCCACGCCCACTTATAGCGAAAATTTACCCGTTGTATGGAAAACTTTTTTGTTTTTTAACCAATTGACTTGAAACTTTGCAGTTATGCTCTTAGGGAGGAATGAAAACTATTTTGATCAAAAGTGGGCGTGGCCACGCCCACTTATAGCTTAACTTGACCCTTTGTATGGAAAACTTTCTTGTTTTTTAACCAATTGACTTGAAACTTTACAGTTATGTTCTTAGGGAGGAATGAAAACTATTTTGACCAAAAGTGGGCGTAACCACGCGTAGCCACGCCCACTTATAGCGAAAATTGACCCTTTGTATGGAAAACTTTTTTGTTTTTTAACCAATTGACTTGAAACTTTACAGTTATGTTCTTAGAGAGGAATGAAAACTATTTTGACCAAAAGTGGGCGTAGCCACGCCCACTTATAGCGAAAATTTACCCGTTGTATAGAAAACTTTTCTGTTTTTTAACCAATTGACTTGAAACTTTGCAGTTATGCTCTTAGGGAGGAATGAAAACTATTTTGATCAAAAGTGGGCGTGGCCACGCCCACTTATAGCTTAACTTGACCCTTTGTATGGAAAACTTTCTTGTTTTTTAACCAATTGACTTGAAACTTTACAGTTATGTTCTTAGGGAGGAATGAAAACTATTTTGACCACAAGTGGGCGTAGCCACGCCCACTTATAGCGAAAATTGACACTTTGTATGGAAAACTTTTTTGTTTTTTAACCAATTGACTTGAAACTTTACAGTTATGTTCTTAGAGAGGAATGAAAACTATTTTGACCAAAAGTGGGCGTAGCCACGCCCACTTATAGCGAAAATTTATCCGTTGTATGGAAAACTTTTTTGTTTTTTAACCAATTGACTTGAAACTTTGCAGTTGTGCTCTTAGGGAGGAATAAAAACTATTTTGACCAAATGTGGGCATGGCTACGCCCACTTATCGCAAAACTTGAACCGTTGTATGGAAAAATTTTTTGTTTTTTAACGAATTGACTTGAAACATTACAGTTATGTTGTTAGGGATGCATGAAAACTATTCATTTAGTTTTTTTTATAGTGACACAAAGTGAAAAGTATTATAGCTTCAGCCTTGCTGAAGATAGCGTCCTTACTGGTTTTGATTTTTTTTGATCAACACTAAAATATCCTCGAAATTATTAAAGAAGAAGTACCTGATCAGACGAAAATATGCCTTATCTAATAAGAGAGATTTACATTTTTTTAATTGCATAAATGGGAGGCATTTTATTCAGCATTAATGGTTTTTTACCTGGACAAAAAATTCGTTTAATTTTTTCCCATTAAATACTAGAATTATAGAAAAGTACTTTTCGAAAAGAATCGGCAGTAGGACGGAAACGTGTTTACCACCGATTAGTTTTTTGCTAATAACTCTTGCATTCTTCGACCGACTTCTTCGACTAAGAGCTCGATGGAAAGCTTATCTGCTCTTCTTTTAGATTGCTTAAATATATTTTACGAAAAGTCATAAGAAATAAAATTTTTTTGATCAAATCTGAAATATCCTCGAAATCATTGATAAAGAAGTACCTTATCAGACGAAAATATGCCTTATCTAATAAGAGACATTTAAATTTTTTTAATTGCATAAATGGGCGGCATTTTATTCAGAATTAATAGTTTTTTACATGGACAAAATATTTGTTTAATTTTTACCATTAAATACTAGAATTACAGAAAAGGACTTTGCGTAAAGAATCGGCAGTAGGACGGAATCGTGTTGACCACCGATTAGTTTTTTGCTAATCACTCTTGCATCCTTCGACCGACTTCTTCGACTAAGAGCTCGATGGAAAGCTTATCTGTTCCTCTTTCAGATGCCATTAACATATTTTACGAAAAGTCATAAGAAATACAATTTTTTTGATCAAAATTAAATATGCTTTAATTCATTAAAGAAGAAGTACCTTATCAGACGAAAATATGCCTTATCTAATAAGAGACATTTAAATTTTTTTAATTGCATAAATGGGCGGCATTTTATTCAGAATTAATAGTTTTTTACATGGACAAAAAATTTGCTTAATTTTTTCCCATTAAATACTAGAATTATAGAAAAGTTCTTTGCGAAAAGAATCGGCAGTAGGACGGAATCGTATTGACCACCGATTAGATTTTTGCTAATCACTCTTGCATACTTCGACCGACTTCTTCGACTAAGAGCTCGATGGAAAGTTATCTGTTCCTCTTTCAGAAGCCATTAACATAGTTTACGAAAAGTCATAAGAAATACAATTTTTTTGATCAAAATTAAATATTCTCTAAGTCATTAAAGAAGAAGTACTTAATCAGACGAAAATATGCCTTATCTAATTAGAGACATTTCAATTTTTTTAATTGCATAAATGGGCGGCATTTTATTCAGAATTAATAGTTTTTTACATGGACAAAAAATTCGTTTAATTTTTTCCCATTATATACTAGAATTATAGAAAAGTACTTTGCGAAAAGAATCGGCAGTAGGACGGAAACGTGTTGACATTCGATTAGTTTTTTGCTAATAACTCTTGCATACTTCGACCGACTTCTTCGACTAAGAGCTCGATAAAAAGCTTATCTGTTCCTCTTTCAGAAGCCATTAACATAGTTTACGAAAAGTCATAAGAAATACAATTTTTTTGATCAAAATTGAATATTCTCTAAATCATTAAAGAAGAAGTACCTTATCAGACGAAAATATGCCTTATCTAATTAGAGACATTTAAATTTTTATACTTTTCACGTATGTGAAACAGTATAATAACTTTGTGCTGAAGTTTGTAACAGATCGAAATATTAATTTCCGACTATATAAAGTATATATATTCTTGATCAGGACGACAAGACGAGTTGATTTAGCCATGTCCGTCTGTCCGTCTGACCGTCTGTCCGTCTGTCCGTCCGTCTGTCTGTATATATACAATCTCCTCCCACAGTTTTGAAGATATCGAGCTGAAATTTTGCACAGAGACTTCTTATTTGTGCGATCAACTCATTTGTCGGATCCAGCCATATCGGACCACTGGAACTGGTAGCCCCCATACGAAAAGAAGATGAAAAATGAACAAAACTTGAATCGTTGTATGGAAAACTTTTTTGTTTTGTATGATAGAGTGCTGAAATTTTAAACATAGTAGTTTTACATAGTCCGACTACATGCCTGAAAGTTTCATTGAGATTGGACATCTGGAACTGGTAGCTCCCATACAAAATGAAGAAGAGGAAGAGAAGCAATATTCACGTCGTTGTATGGAAAACTTTTTTGTTTTTTAACCAATTGACTTGAAATTTTAAAGTTATGTTCTTAGGGAGGAATGAAAACTATTTTGACCAAAAGTGGGCGTAGCCACGCGTAGCCACGCCCACTTATAGCGAAAATTGACCCGTTGTATGGAAAACTTTTTTGTTTTTTAACCAATTGACTTGAAACTTTACAGTTATGTTCTTAGGAAGGAATGAAAACAATTTTGACCAAAAGTGGGCGTAGCCAGGGGTAGCCACGCCCACTTATAGCGAAAATTGACCCGTTGTATGGAAAACTTTTTTGTTTTTTAACCAATTGACTTGAAACTTTACAGTTATGTTCTTACGAAGGAATAAAAACTATTTTGACCAAACTTATAGCGAAAATTGACCCGTTGTATGGAAAACTTTTTTTTTTAAACCAATTGACATGAAACTTTACAGGTTTGTTCTTACGAAGGAATAAAAACTATTTTGACCAAAAGTGGGCGTGGCCACGCCCTTTTATAGCGAAAATTGACCCGTTGTATGGAAAACTTTTTTGTTTTTGAACCAATTGACTTGAAACTTTACAGTTATGTTCTTAGGGAGGAATGAAAACAATTTTGACCAAAAGTGGGTGTGGCCACGCCCTTTTATAGCGAAAATTGACCCGTTGTATGGAAAACTTTTTTGTTTTTTAACCAATTGACTTGAAACTTTACAGTTATAATCTTAGGGAGGAAAGAAAACTATTTTGATCAAAAATGGGCATGGCTACGCCCAATTATCGCAAAACTTCAACCGTTGTATGGAAAACTTTTTTGTTTTTTAACCAATTGACTTGAAACCTTACAGTTATGTTGTTAGGGAGGCATGAAAACTATTCATTTAGTTTTTTAGTGACACAACGTGAAAAGTATTTTAGCTTCAGCCTTGCTGAAGATAGCGTCCTTACTGGTTTTAATTGCATAAATGGGCGGCATTTATTCAGAATTAATAGTTTTTTACATGGACAAAAAATTTGTTTAATTTTTTCCCATTAAATACTAGAATTACAGAAAAGTACTTTGCGTTAAGAATCGGCAGTAGGACGGAAACGTGTTGACCACCGATAAGTTTTTTACTAATAACTCTTGCATCCTTCGACCGATTTCTTCGACTAAGTGCTCGATAGAAAGCTCATCTGTTCCTCTTTCAGGTGGTTTTAACAAATTTTAAATTAATTAAATTAATTAACTATCCTCGAAATCATTGAAGAAGAAGTACCTGATCAGACGAAAATATGCCTTATCTAATAAGAGACATTTAAATTTTTTTAATTGCATAAATGGGTGGCATTTTGTTCAGATTAGTTTTTTGCTAATCACTTTTTCATCCTTCGACCGACTTCTTAGACTAAGGGCTCGATGGAAAGCTTATCTGTTCCTCTTTCAGATGGCATTAACATATTTTACGAAAAGTCGTAAGAAATAAAATTTTTTTGATCAAAATTAAATATTCTCTAAATCATTAAAGAAGAAGTACCTTATCAGACGAAAATATGCCTTATCAAATGAGAGACATTTAAATTTTTTTAATTGCATAAATGGGCGGCATTTTATTCAGAATTAATAGTTTTTTACATGGACAAAAAATTCGTTTAATTTTTTCCCATTAAATACTAGAATTACAGAAAAGGACTTTGCGTAAAGAATCGGCAGTAGGACGGAAACGTGTTGACCACCGATTAGTTTTTTGCTAATAACTCTTGCATACTTCGACCGACTTCTTCGACTAAGAGCTCGATGGAAAGCTTATCTGTTCCTCTTTCAGATGCCATTAACATATTTTACGAAAAGTCATAAGAAATACAATTTTTTTGATCAAAATTAAATATTCTCTAAATCATTAAAGAAGAAGTACCTTATCAGACGAAAATATGCCTTATAAAATGAGAGACATTTAAATTTTTTTAATTGCATAAATGGGCGGCATTTTATTCAGAATTAATAGTTTTTTACATGGACAAAAAATTGTTTAATTTTTTCCCATTAAATACTAGAATTACAGAAAAGTACTTTGCGTAAAGAATCGGCAGTAGGACGGAAATGTGTTGACCACCGATTAGTTTTTTACTAATAACTCTTGCATCCTTCGACCGATTTCTTCGACTAAGAGCTCGATAGAAAGCTCATCTGTTCCTCTTTCAGATGGTATTAACATATTTTATGAAAAGTCGTAAGAAATAAAATTTTTTTGATCAAAATTAAAATATCCTCGAAATCATTGAAGAAGAAGTATCTTATAAGACAAAAATATGCCTCATCTAATAAGAGACATTTAAATTTTTTTAATTGCATAAATGGGTGGCATTTTATTCAGATTAGTTTTTTGCTAATCACTCTTTCATCCTTCGACCGACTTCTTCGACTAAGAGCTCGATGGAAAGCTTATCTGTTCCTCTTTCAGATGGCATTAACATATTTTACGAAAAGTCGTAAGATATAAAATTTTTTTGATCAAAACTAAAATATCCTCGATATCATTGAAGAAGAACTACCTTATTAGACGAAAATATGCCTTATCTAATAAGAGACATTTAAATTTTTTCAATTGCATAAATGGGCGGATTTTTATTCAGAATTAATAGTTTTTTCCATGGACAAAAAATTCTTTTAATTTTTTCCCATTAAATACTTGAATTATAGAAAAGTACTTTGCGAAAAGAATCGGCAGTGTTGACCACCGATTAGTTTTTTACTAATAACTATTGAATCCTTCGACCGACTTCTTCGACAAAGAGCTCGATGGAAAGCTTATCTATTCCTCTTTCAGATGGCAGTAACATATTTTACGAAAAGTCGTAAGAAATAAAATTTTTTTGATCAAAATTAAAATGTCATCGAAATCATTGAAGAAGAAGTACCTGATCAGACGAAAATATGCCTTATCTAATAAGAGACATTTAAATTTTTTTAATTGCATAAACGGGTGGCTTTTATTCAGATTAGTTTTTTGCTAATCACTCTTGCATCCTTCGACCGACTTCTTCAACTAAGAGCTCAATGGAAAGTTTTCTGTTCCTCTTTCAGATGGCATTAACATATTTTACGAAAAGTCGTAAGAAATAAAATTTTTTTGATCAAAACTAAAATATCCTCGAAATCATTGAAGAAGAAGTAACTTATAAGACGAAAATATGCCTTATCTAATGAGAGACATATAAATTTTTTTAATTGCGTAAATGGGCGGCATTTTATTCAGAATTAATAGTTTTTTACATGGACAAAAAATTTATTTAATTTTTTCCCATTAAATACTAGAATTATAGAAAAGCACTTTGCGAAAAAAATCGGCAGTAGGACGGAATCGTGTTGACCACCGATTAGTTTTTTGCTAATCACTCTTGCATCCTTCGACCGACTTCTTCGACTAAGAGCTCGATGGAAAGCTTATCCGTTCCTCTTTCAGATGGCATTAACATATTTTACGAATAGTCGTAAGATATAAAATTTTTTTGATCAAAACTAAAATATCCTCGAAATCATTGAAGAAGAAGTACCTTATCAAACGAAAATATGCCTTATCTAATAAGAGACATTTAAATTTTTTTAATTGCATAAATGGGCGGCATTTTATTCAGAATTAATAGTTTTTTACATGGACAAAAAATTCGTTTAATTTTTTCCCATTAAATACTCGAATTACAGAAAAGTACTTTGCGTAAAGAATCGGCAGTAGGACGGAAACGTGTTGACCAACGATTAGTTTTTTACTAATAACTCTTGCATCCTTCGACCTATTTCTTCGACTAAGAGCTCGATAGAAAGCTCATCTGTTCCTCTTTCAGATGGTATTAACATATTTTACGAAAAGTCGTAAGAAATAAAATTTTTTTGATCAAAATTAAAATATCCTCGAAATCATTGAAAAAGAAGTACCTGATAAGACGAAAATATGCCTTATCTAATAAGAGACATTTAAATTTTTTTAATTGCATAAATGGGTGGCATTTTATTTAGATTAGTTTTTTGCTAATCACTCTTGCATCCTTCGATCGACTTCTTCGACTAAGAGCTCGATGGAAAGCTAATCTGTTCCTCTTTCAGATGGCATTAACATATTTTACGAAAAGTCGTAAGATATAAAATTTTTTTGATCAAAACTAAAATATCCTCGAAATCATTGAAGAGGAACTACCTTATTAGACGAAAATATGCCTTATCTAATAAGAGACATTTAAATTTTTTTAATTGCATAAGTGGGTGGCATTTTATTCAGAATTAATAGTTTTTTACATGGACAAAAAATTCGTTGAATTTTTTCCCATTAAATACTAGAATTATAGAAAAGTGCTTTGCGAAAAGAATCGGCAGTATGACGGAATCGTGTTGACCACCGATTAGTTTTTTGCTAATAACTCTTGCATCCTTTGACCGACTTCTTCGACTAAGAGCTCGATGAAAAGCTTATCTGTTCCTCTTTCAGATGGCATAAATATAATTTACGAAAAGTTGTAGGAAATATAATTTTTTTGATCAAGACTAAAATATCATCGAAATCATTGAAGAAGAAGTTCCTTATCAGACGAAAATATGCCTTATCTAATAAGAGATGTTTAAATTTTTTAATTGCATAAATGGGCGGCATTTTATTCAGAATAAATAGTTTTTTACATGGACAAAAAACTCGTTCAATTTTTTCCCATTAAATGCTAGAATTATAGAAAAGTACTTTGCGAAAAGAATCGGCAGTAGGACGGAATCGTGTTGACCACCGATTAGTTTTTTGCTAATAACTCTTGCAACCTTCGACCGACTTCTTCGACTAAGAGCTCGATGGAAAGCTTATCTGTTCTTCTTTCAGATGGCATTTACATATTTTACGAAAATTCGTAAGAACTAAAATTTTTTTGATCAAAATTAAAATATCCTCGAAATCATTGATGAAGAAGTACCTTATCAGACGAAAATATGCCTTATCTAATATGAGACATTTAAATATTTTTAATTGCATAAATGGGTGGCATTTTATTCAGAATTAATAGTTTTGTACATGGACAAAAAATTCGTTGAATTTTTTCCCATTAAATACTAGAATTATAGAAAAGTGCTTTTCGAAAAGAATCGGCAGTAGGACGGAATCGTGTTGACCACCGATTAGTTTTTTGCTAATAACTCTTGCATCCTTTGACCGACTTCTTCGACTAAGAGCTCGATGAAAAGCTTATCAGACGAAAATATGCCTTATCTAATATGAGACATTTAAATATTTTTAATTGCATAAATGGGCGGCATTTTATTCAGAATTAATAGTTTTGTACATGGACAAAAAATTCGTTTAATTTTTCCCCATTAAATACTTGAATTATAGAAAAATACTTTGCGAAAAGAATCGGCAGTAGGACGGAATCGTGTTGACCACCGATTAGTTTTTTGCTAATAACTCTTACATCCTTTGACCGACTTCTTCGACTAAGAGCTGGACGGAAAGCTTATCTGTTCCTCTTACAGATGGCATAAATATATTTTACGAAAAGTCGTAAGAAATAAAATTTTTTTGATCAAAACTAAAATATCCTCGAAATCATTGAAGAAGAAGTACCTTATCATACGAAAATATGCCTTATCTAATAACAGACATTTAAATTTTTTTAATTGCATAAATGGGTGGCATTTTATTCAGAATTAATAGTTTTTTACATGCACAAAAAATTCGTTTAATTTTCTCCCATAAAATACTAGAATTATAGAAAAGTACTTTGCGAAAAGAATCGGCAGTGGGACGGAATCATGTTGACCACCGATTAGTTTGTTGCTAATAACTCTTGCATCCTTTGACCAACTTCTTCGACTAAGAGCTCGATGGAAAGCTTATCTGTTCCTCTTTCAGATGGCATTAACATATTTTACGAAAAGTCGTAAGAAATAAAATTTTTTTGATCAAAACTTAAATATCCTCGAAATCATTGAAAAAGAAGTACCTTATAAGACAAAAATATGCCTCATCTAATAAGAGACATTTAAATTTTTTAATTGCATAAATGGGCGGCATTTTATTCACAATCAATAGTTTTTTACATGGACAAAAAATTCGTTTCATTTTTTCCCATTAATTACTAGAATTATAGAAAAGTACTTTGCGAAAAGAATCGGCAGTAGGACGGAATCGTGTTGACCACCGATTAGTTTTTTGCTAATAACTCTTGCATCCTTTGACCGACTTCTTCGACTAAGAGCTCGATGAAAAGCTTATCTGTTCCTCTTTCAGATGGCATAAATATAATTTACGAAAAGTTGTAGGAAATAAAATTTTTTTGATCAAAACTAAAATATCATCGAAATCATTGAAGAAGAAGTTCCTTATCAAACGAAAATATGCCTTATCTAATAAGAGATGTTTAAATTTTTTAATTGCATAAATGGGCGGCATTTTATTCAGAATAAATAGTTTTTTACATGGACAAAAAACTCGTTCAATTTTTTCCCATTAAATGCTAGAATTATAGAAAAGTACTTTGCGAAAAGAATCGGCAGTAGGACGGAATCGTGTTGACCACCGATTAGTTTTTTGCTAATAACTCTTGCAACCTTCGACCGACTTCTTCGACTAAGAGCTCGATGGAAAGCTTATCTGTTCTTCTTTCAGATGGCATTTACATATTTTACGAAAATTCGTAAGAACTAAAATTTTTTTGATCAAAATTAAAATATCCTCGAAATCATTGATGAAGAAGTACCTTATCAGACGAAAATATGCCTTATCTAATATGAGACATTTAAATATTTTTAATTGCATAAATGGGCGGCATTTTATTCAGAATTAATAGTTTTGTACATGGACAAAAAATTCGTTGAATTTTTTCCCATTAAATACTAGAATTATAGAAAAGTGCTTTTCGAAAAGAATCGGCAGTAGGACGGAATCGTGTTGACCACCGATTAGTTTTTTGCTAATAACTCTTGCATCCTTTGACCGACTTCTTCGACTAAGAGCTCGATGAAAAGCTTATCAGACGAAAATATGCCTTATCTAATATGAGACATTTAAATATTTTTAATTGCATAAATGGGCGGCATTTTATTCAGAATTAATAGTTTTGTACATGGACAAAAAATTCGTTTAATTTTTCCCCATTAAATACTTGAATTATAGAAAAATACTTTGCGAAAAGAATCGGCAGTAGGACGGAATCGTTTTGACCACCGATTAGTTTTTTGCTAATAACTCTTACATCCTTTGACCGACTTCTTCGACTAAGAGCTGGACGGAAAGCTTATCTGTTCCTCTTACAGATGGCATAAATATATTTTACGAAAAGTCGTAAGAAATAAAATTTTTTTGATCAAAACTAAAATATCCTCGAAATCATTGAAGAAGAAGTACCTTATCATACGAAAATATGCCTTATCTAATAACAGACATTTAAATTTTTTTAATTGCATAAATGGGTGGCATTTTATTCAGAATTAATAGTTTTTTACATGCACAAAAAATTCGTTTAATTTTCTCCCATAAAATACTAGAATTATAGAAAAGTACTTTGCGAAAAGAATCGGCAGTAGGACGGAATCATGTTGACCACCGATTAGTTTGTTGCTAATAACTCTTGCATCCTTTGACCAACTTCTTCGACTAAGAGCTCGATGGAAAGCTTATCTGTTCCTCTTTCAGATGGCATTAACATATTTTACGAAAAGTCGTAAGAAATAAAATTTTTTTGATCAAAACTTAAATATCCTCGAAATCATTGAAAAAGAAGTACCTTATAAGACAAAAATATGCCTCATCTAATAAGAGACATTTAAATTTTTTAATTGCATAAATGGGCGGCATTTTATTCACAATCAATAGTTTTTTACATGGACAAAAAATTCGTTTCATTTTTTCCCATTAATTACTAGAATTATAGAAAAGTACTTTGCGAAAAGAATCGGCAGTAGGACGGAATCGTGTTGACCACCGATTAGTTTTTTGCTAATAACTCTTGCATCCTTCGACCGACTTCTTCGACTAAGAGCTCGATGGAAAGCTTATCTGTTCCTCTTTCAGATGGCATTTACATATTTTACGAAAATTCATAAGAAATAAAATATTTTTGATCAAAACTAAAATATCTTTGAAATCATTGATGAAGAAGTACCTTATCACACGAAAATATGCCTTATCTAATATGAGACATTTAAATATTTTTAATTGCATAAATGGGCGGCATTTTATTCAGAATTAAAAGTTTTGTACATGGACAAAAAATTCGTTTAATTTTTTCCCATTAAATACTAGAATTATAGAAAAGTACTTTGCGAAAAGAATCGGCAGTAGGTCGGAAACGTGTTGACAACCAACTAGTTTTTTGCTAATAACTCTTGCATCCTTCGACCGACTTCCTCATGGAAAGCTTATCTGTTCCTCTTTCAGATGGCATAAATGTATTTTACGAAAAGTCGTAAGAAATAAATTTTTTTTGATCAAAACTAAAATATCCTCGAAATCATTGAAGAAGAACTACCTTATCAGACTAAAATATGCCTTATCTAATAAGAGACATTTAAATTTTTTTAATTGCATAAATGGGTGGCATTTTATTCAGAATTAATAGTTTTTTACATGGACAAAAAATTCGAATAAATTTTTCCCATTAAATACTAGAATTATAGAAAAGTACTTTGCGAAAAGAATCGGCAGTAGGACGGAAATGTGTTGAACACCGATAAGTTTTTTGCTAATAACTCTTGCATCCTTCGACCGATTTCTTCGACTAAGAGCTCGATGGAAAGCTTATCTGTTCTTCTTTCAGATGGCATTAACATATTTTACGAAAAGTCGTAAGAAATAAAATATTTTTGATCAAAACTAAAATATCTTTGAAATCATTGATGAAGAAGTACCTTATCACACGAAAATATGCCTTATCTAATATGAGACATTTAAATATTTTTAATTGCATAAATGGGCGGCATTTTATTCAGAATTAAAAGTTTTGTACATGGACAAAAAATTCGTTTAATTTTTTCCCATTAAATACTAGAATTATAGAAAAGTACTTTGCGAAAAGAATCGGCAGTAGGTCGGAAACGTGTTGACAACCAACTAGTTTTTTGCTAATAACTCTTGCATCCTTTGACCGACTTCTTCGACTAAGAGCTCGATGGAAAGCTTATCTGTACTCTTTCAGATGGCATAAATGTAATTTACGAAAAGTCGTAGGAAATAAAATTTTTTTGATCAAAACTAAAATATCATCGAAATCATTGAAGAAGAAGTACCTTATCAGACGAAAATATGCCTTATCTAATAAGAGACATTTAAATTTTTTAATTGCATAAATGGGCGGCATTTTATTCAGAATTAAAAGTTTTGTACATGGACAAAAAATTCGTTTAATTTTTCCCCATTAAATACTAGAATTATAGAAAAGTACTTTGCGAAAAGAATCGGCAGTAGGACGGAATCGTGTTGACCACCGATTAGTTTTTTGCTAATAACTCTTGCATCCTTTGACCGACTTCTTCGACTAAGAGCTCGATGGAAAGCTTATCTGTTCCTCTTTCAGATGACATTTACATATCTTACGAAAATTCGTAAGAACTAAAATTTTTTTGATCAAAACTAAAATATCCTCGAAATCATTGATGAAAAAGTACCTTATCAGACGAAAATATGCCTTATCTAATATGAGACATTTAAATATTTTTATTTGCATAAATGGGCGGCATTTTATTCAGAATTAAAAGTTTTGTACATGGACAAAAAATTCGTTTAATTTTTCCCCATTAAATACTAGAATTATAGAAAAGTACTTTGCGAAAAGAATCGGCAGTAGGACGGAATCGTGTTGACCACCGATTAGTTTTTTGCTTATAACTCTTACATCCTTTGACCGACTTCTTCGATTACGAGCTGGATGGAAAGCTTATCTGTTCCTCTTTCAGATGACATAAATATATTTTACGAAAAGTCGTAAGAAATAAAATTTTTTTGATCAAAACTAAAATATCCTCGAAATCATTGAAGAAGAAGTACCTTATCATACGAAAATATGCCTTATCTAATAACAGACATTTAAATTTTTTTAATTGCATAAATGGGTGGCATTTTATTCAGAATTAATAGTTTTTTACATGCACAAAAAAAACGTTTAATTTTCTCCCATTGAATACTAGAATTATAGAAAAGTACTTTGCGAAAAGAATCGGCAGTAGGACGGAATCGTGTTGACCACCGATTAGTTTGTTGCTAATAACTCTTGCATCCTTTGACCGACTTCTTCGACTAAGAGCTCGATGGAAAGCTTATCTGTTCCTCTTTCAGATGGCATTAACATATTTTACGAAAAGTCGTAAGAAATAAAATTTTTTTGATCAAAACTAAAATGTCCTCGAAATCATTGAAAAAGAAGTACCTTATAAGACAAAAATATGATTTATCTAATAAGAGACATTTAAATTTTTTTAATTGCGTAAATGGGCGGCATTTTATTCAGAATTAATAGTTTTTTTACATGGACAAAAAATTCGTTTAATTTTTTCCCATTAAATACTAGAATTATAGAAAAGTACTTTGCGAAAAGAATCGGCAGTAGAACGGAATCGTGTTGACAACCAACCAGTTTTTTGCTAATAACTCTTGCATCCTTCGACCGACTTCTTCGACTAAGAGCTCGATGGAAAGCTTATCTGTCTCTCTTTCAGTTGGCATTAATATATTTTACGAAAAGTTATAAGAAATAAAATTTTTTTGATCAAAACTAAAATATCGTCGAAATAATTGAAAAAGAAGTTCCTTATAAGACGAAAATATGCCTTATTTTATAAGAGACATTTAAATTTTTTTAATTGCGTAAATGGGCGGCATTTTATTCAGAATTAATAGTTTTTTACATGGACAAAAAATTTGTTTAATTTTTTCCCGTTAAATACTAGAATTATAGAAAGGTTAGGTTAGGTTAGGTTGAACAGGCAGCTCAACCGAAGTCGAGAGCACCCAGTGACCATTAGGTCCATTGTGTTGCCTGATTTATATACTGGAGGGATAGATGGGATCGGGTAGGGTTGCTGGGATAATGGATGGGATAAGGGTCATTCCGTTTTTCCTAGTTCTAATGGCCAGTCCCACTGGTGCGCGTTCGCTAGACTGCCCAGTTCGTCAAAGAAGGGTCTTCCCAAAAATTGGGTTCTCCTCCTCAGAAGTGCAGGGCAGTCGCAGAGAAGGTGTTGGACACTCTCAATCTCATCTTCGTTTTCACAGCTACGACAGTAGTCTTGTTGGGATACGCCGTACCGTTGGGCCATACGCCCAATGTAGCAGTGTCCCGTTAAGACTCCTGTCAACATCCTTATCCTGTTCTTTGTTAAGTGTAGGAGCTCGGAAGTGCGCTTCGAATTGTATCTTGGCCATAATGCCTTGGACACCTCGCAGCCCAGTACTGCTATCCAGTGTTCGGCAGCCACAGTCCTCATGGTACTGTCAAGTACTGCTAATAACTCTTGCATCCTTTGACCGACTTCTTCGAATAAGAGCTCGATGGAAAGCTTATCTGTACCTCTTTCAGATGGCATAAATGTAATTTACGAAAAGTCGTAGGAAATAAAATTTTTTTGATCAAAACTAAAATATCATCGAAATCATTGAAGAAGAAGTACCTTATCAGACGAAAATATGCCTTATCTAATAAGAGACATTTAAATTTTTTAATTGCATAAATGGGCGGCATTTTATTCAGAATTAAAAGTTTTGTACATGGACAAAAAATTCGTTTAATTTTTCCCCATTAAATACTAGAATTATAGAAAAGTACTTTGCGAAAAGAATCGGCAGTAGGACGGAATCGTGTTGACCACCGATTAGTTTTTTGCTAATAACTCTTGCATCCTTTGACCGACTTCTTCGACTAAGAGCTCGATGGAAAGCTTATCTGTTCCTCTTTCAGATGACATAAATATATTTTACGAAAAGTCGTAAGAAATAAAATTTTTTTGATCAAAACTAAAATATCCTCGAAATCATTGATGAAAAAGTACCTTATCAGACGAAAATATGCCTTATCTAATATGAGACATTTAAATATTTTTATTTGCATAAATGGGCGGCATTTTATTCAGAATTAAAAGTTTTGTACATGGACAAAAAATTCGTTTAATTTTTCCCCATTAAATACTAGAATTATAGAAAAGTACTTTGCGAAAAGAATCGGCAGTAGGACGGAATCGTGTTGACCACCGATTAGTTTTTTGCTTATAACTCTTACATCCTTTGACCGACTTCTTCGATTACGAGCTGGATGGAAAGCTTATCTGTTCCTCTTTCAGATGACATAAATATATTTTACGAAAAGTCGTAAGAAATAAAATTTTTTTGATCAAAACTAAAATATCCTCGAAATCATTGAAGAAGAAGTACCTTATCATACGAAAATATGCCTTATCTAATAACAGACATTTAAATTTTTTTAATTGCATAAATGGGTGGCATTTTATTCAGAATTAATAGTTTTTTACATGCACAAAAAAAACGTTTAATTTTCTCCCATTGAATACTAGAATTATAGAAAAGTACTTTGCGAAAAGAATCGGCAGTAGGACGGAATCGTGTTGACCACCGATTAGTTTGTTGCTAATAACTCTTGCATCCTTTGACCGACTTCTTCGACTAAGAGCTCGATGGAAAGCTTATCTGTTCCTCTTTCAGATGGCATTAACATATTTTACGAAAAGTCGTAAGAAATAAAATTTTTTTGATCAAAACTAAAATGTCCTCGAAATCATTGAAAAAGAAGTACCTTATAAGACAAAAATATGATTTATCTAATAAGAGACATTTAAATTTTTTTAATTGCGTAAATGGGCGGCATTTTATTCAGAATTAATAGTTTTTTTACATGGACAAAAAATTCGTTTAATTTTTTCCCATTAAATACTAGAATTATAGAAAAGTACTTTGCGAAAAGAATCGGCAGTAGAACGGAATCGTGTTGACAACCAACCAGTTTTTTGCTAATAACTCTTGCATCCTTCGACCGACTTCTTCGACTAAGAGCTCGATGGAAAGCTTATCTGTCTCTCTTTCAGTTGGCATTAATATATTTTACGAAAAGTTATAAGAAATAAAATTTTTTTGATCAAAACTAAAATATCGTCGAAATAATTGAAAAAGAAGTTCCTTATAAGACGAAAATATGCCTTATCTTATAAGAGACATTTAAATTTTTTTAATTGCGTAAATGGGCGGCATTTTATTCAGAATTAATAGTTTTTTACATGGACAAAAAATTTGTTTAATTTTTTCCCGTTAAATACTAGAATTATAGAAAGGTTAGGTTAGGTTAGGTTGAACAGGCAGCTCAACCGAAGTCGAGAGCACCCAGTGACCATTAGGTCCATTGTGTTGCCTGATTTATATACTGGAGGGATAGATGGGATCGGGTAGGGTTGCTGGGATAATGGATGGGAGAAGGGTCATTCCGTTTTTCCTAGTTCTAATGGCCAGTCCCACTGGGCTTCGGCAGCCCACGGAACCACCCAGTGGAATCCAGGAAGAGTGCCAGGTCCTCCAGGTGCGCGTTCGCTAGACTGCCCAGTTCGTCAAAGAAGGGTCTTCCCAAAAATTGGGTTCTCCTCCTCAGAAGTGCAGGGCAGTCGCAGAGAAGGTGTTGGACACTCTCAATCTCATCTTCGTTTTCACAGCTACGACAGTAGTCCTGTTGGGATACGCCGTACCGTTGGGCCATACGCCCAATGTAGCAGTGTCCCGTTAAGACTCCTGTCAACATCCTTATCCTGTTCTTTGTTAAGTGTAGGAGCTCGGAAGTGCGCTTCGAATTGTATCTTGGCCATAATGCCTTGGACACCTCGCAGCCCAGTACTGCTATCCAGTGTTCGGCAGCCACAGTCCTCATGGTACTGTCAAGTTCCGATAGGACGTACTGGATTGGCCTTTTAATGTCTTTCACCACGAGACTTATTTCTAACGCTAAACCGGATCTAGCGCACTCGTCAGCCGCCTCGTTACCAGGCACACCCATGTGGCCCGGCACCCAGACCAGTCTGATTGAGTGCGGTTGACACCGGTTCAGTGCCAAAACCGTGTCCCGGATGAGTTTACTCTTTACCGTGTTCGACGAGAGAGCTTTAAGCGCTGCTTGGCTATCAACGTAGATCGATACGTTCCTCGGGCTCTCACTCAAGGTGTGTATCAATTTAGCCGCCTGCCAAACGGCGTAGATCTCCGCTTGGAACACGCTACAATAGTCAGGAAGACGAAAGGAGAGTTGAACCGAAGGGTCATCAGAGTAGACCCCCGATCCAGTTCCTTCCTTCGTCTTCGAGCCGTCTGTATAGATTGACAGCTCGTTCTGCCTCACAGGAGTTTCGAGTTGCCAATCTGCTCTTTTAGGAAATTCGACAGTAAATTCGTCTTCCCATTTGAGATCTGAAACCCAGTAGTCGTTCTCATCTGCCACAGAGGTTCCTACTGAGCGTAGGATGGTACTGTGGCCCGCAACACAAGGCTTAAGAAGTCCCTGGGCTAGCAGCCTGACTGCACTTCTTGCTGCCACGTGCTTGAGGGAGACTCCAATTGGTTCCAGATTCAACATCACATCAAGCGCTGCCTAGGGGGTAGAACGAATGCATCCAGTTACTCCCAGGCAAGCGAGTCTTTGTACCTTACGAAGGTTGTTTAGATGGGAGTTGGTGTGACCCGCCTCCCACTAAACCAGCGCTCCATAAGTAAGTATAGGTCTGACGACTGCTGTGTAGAACCAATGAATGACATACGGTTGCAGTCCCCATCCTTTACCGAAAGTCTTTTTGCATACAAAAAAGGCCTGTAGTGCCTTTTTCATCCTCTCCTCCGAGTTCCTCCTCCAGGAGAGTTTAGAGTCGAGGATTACTCCAAGGTACTTGGCCTCCTTTGAAAGCACAAGCTCCGTTCCGCCCAGTGTCGGGAGTTTGAAGCTTGGGATCTTATATTTCCGGGTGAACAAAACCAGCTCGGTCTTTTGTGGGTTGGCCCCCAGACCGTTCTGCTCTGCCCATCGAAGAGTTAGGCCCAATGCGCCGTTTAGGAGCTCACTGATTGTAGGCAGGAACCTGCCTGTTACCATAAGCACCAGGTCGTCTGTATAGGCCGTCACTCTACATCCCCTATTTTCCAGTTTTAGGAGAAGATCATTAAGGACAAGGTTCCACAGCAAGGGAGATATGACACCCCCTTGCGGAGTTCCCCTGACCACCTTTCTCCTAATTGTCGAGGCGCAGAGTTGGGCGTTTATCACTCTGTGGCTGAGCATGTTGCTAAGCCATCGAGTGATTGTCGGGTGTGAGCCAATTTTGACAAGTGCAGTCGTAATAGACTCGATACTGACATTGTTGAAGGCACCTTCTATGTCCAGAAAAGCCGCCAACGTAAACTCCTTTCTCCGCAATGTTTTTTCAATTGTGCTAACTACCTCGTGCAAAGCGGTCTCAACTGATCTACCCTTAAGATAGGCGTGTTGAGATCCGCTGAAAGTGTGAGGTGTCAGCTTACTTCTGAGATGCAGGTCCAGGAGTCTCTCCAATGTTTTCAATAAAAACGATGAAAGACTAATGGGCCTATAATCTTTTGGTGAGCAATGGTTGATCTTTCCTGCTTTGAAAATGAAAGCCACCCTCACTTCTCTCCAGTACCTTGGGATGTCTCCTGTGAGGAGACATCCCCTGAAGATTTCCAGTAGCCATTGCGACAGGTGCTCACTCACCTCTTGCATCATGGCCGGTCTGATGTCATCCGGTCCAGCTGATTTGTTGGGATGGAACGACTTGATAGCCCAGATTATCTTTTCTTTGGTAAGGATTTCCCTTACTACGGCCTCACCCCCCAGGTCCACTGCCTGTTCCGGCTCTTCGCTGATGCTAAACCCAGGTTCATCGTCAGCTTCCAAGCATCCCGGAAAGTGTGTGTTCATGAGGAGTTGTAGAGACTCCTGGCTGTCTTTAGCGAATTTGCCATCCAGATCGCAAAGCAAGCCTGGTGTGGCTGGATCTTTCGCTAGCAACCTTCGAAGTCTGGACGCTTCTGTGGTGCTGGTCAGATCCTCGCAGAAAGCGGCCCAAGAATCTCTTTTGGCCTTCCTACATTCTTTCTTGAAGACTTTGAAACTGAGGTGGTAGGCGTCCCAGTCCACCTGGCAGTTTCTGTCTTTCGCTCTGTTGTAGAGTCTTCTCGTTTCCTTCCGTATCCTTCCGAGCTCCGGTGTCCACCACCTGTTGCGGTTTGACTTTGGAGGACGGGTGATAGGACAGGATTTGATGAAGGCCTTACACAGAGCTTCCGTGACGGTCCTGGTCGATTTCTCCAGTTTGTCCGGGTTGTCCAGCCTACCCACTGGGTGGTTTGGGAGTAACTCCTTGACAAGTTGAGAGAACTTGACCCAGTCAGTTCGTTTTGGGTTCCTGAAGGGGCGTTTGGCCTCTCTGAACCATTCTACTTCGAACACTATCCTGTAATGGTCCGAGAAGGAACATTCCGTGGATACGTGCCAGTCTACAACAGAGAGAGAGTCACTGTTGGTCGCTAGGGTTATGTCAATAACCTCAGCACGGTTCTTATTGCGGAATGTGGGGTGGTCACCCCGGTTACACACATTAAGATTTGTGCACGACATGAATTCACACAGCGATTCTCCTCTCACGTTAATATCCTTGCTTCCCCACATAGTATGGTGAGCATTGGCATCACACCCCAGGATTAAGTCCGTGCCCTCCTCCTGCGCATGCCGAATAAGGGCTCGGACGCTCTCTGATGGTGGATCCCTCTCTTCATACGGTAGATATGCCGAGGCCAAGTATAGTTTGGGGCCGTTCCTTCGCTCGCATAACACTACCGTCAGGTCGTTGTTGCTGTAACGGGAAGAGAAAAGAACATTAAGTCCGGTTCTTACCACGATACAGGTTCTGGACTTACCTACAGTTGTAGGGACAAGGAGATTGTAGCCGCGGGCACCTAAACCGCAAACCCTTTCACTCACGATCCAGGGCTCCTGGATAAGAGCCACGTCTACCCTCTCCCTGTCCATCCACCGTAGTAGGTCGATCGAGGGGACCCTTGAATGATGCAGATTAATCTGCACCACCTTAAGTCTCTCCGGTTGACCTATCATCTTCGCGCCCGGCGCCTCCAGGAATGATTGCCCGAAGGCAACCCATTCCCATCTTCAGACGGCCCTGTCTGCTCAGAAGTTGGCGTCTGGACTCCGGACCAATACTGATCCAGAGGTCCTTGCCGTTTCCCTTGTCGCGGGCCAGCCCTCTCTTGATTGTCCAATCCCCGGTGTCGCAGTCCGCGTTCTGGCTCTTGATCAATAAGAGGGTGGTTCGATCCTCCATAATTGGAGGTGGGATCCAGACCTTAATAATCGTTCGAGCCGGAATTTGGTCCACGGGGACGACATCAATCTTAGCACCCGGCCTGGTGGCGTCTAGTTCCAGCAATGTGTCCTTGAGGAGCCGCAGGGACTCCTCATTGGCACATGCCACAACCTTGACACCCTTGTACCAGTTGATACCGTCAAACTCTGCCACGAAGGGATTTTCTGGCCGAGTGATGGCATCTGCTATCGCCCGGTTGATTGACCCTTCAAGGATGAGCCAGTTCTCGGTAGTGAGTTTCCCTTCCGGGTCCCTCCTATCGATAATGGCCACCTGCAGCTCCGGTTTCGAGCTTAAGCTTGCCAGAAATTCCCCTGGACGTTTCCGCTTGCTCTCCGAAGCCTTCGCCGAGTCATCAGACCTTTGTCTCTTATTGGCCGGTGCGGTACTCTTGCTAGCCGTTCCCTCCTTTACGGGGGGTGTGGCTGCGGCAGGTTTCCCTCGGCACAGAGCACTCGTACTTTGTGCGGCGGTCTGAGTGATACCAGGCGGGCCAGCAAGTCTCAAATACAGTCGCACGTTGTACTCATGCTTTTTGCGCAGTCTCTTTTCTCGGCCGCTCAGCGAACCCGGGTCGCGACCCTCCAGTCCCTTAAGGAACTTTAGAGAGGTCTTGTACCCAGACAGCCGTTTGCGTTTGAGATCATCGTCTGCTATGGTCTTTTTGGGTTGTCCCTGGACAACCGTCACTTCACCTTCATCTGTGCTCGATGACTCATCGTCTAGCGGCGGCTCCGCTAGCGCAAGCGCTAGCTCGGCAGCCGGCATCGATGGGCCTGTGAACACAAACTCCGACTCTGTGGCAGTTGGTTCCAGCTCTGTACCCTCCTGGCGACGGAGCGCAATCGCGCGCGTTCCGTCACTGTGACCACTGGCGACACGCAGAGAGGATCGCTCCTCCCCGTGCCCGCCCGTGGTAGCGGTCACACCTCCCACCGACGTTTGGGCTGACATCCCAGCCCGTGCTTCTCTACTGTTCTTCCGTCCCATCATAAGGGTGATGCAGTTTATACTTGCTGCCAAGTACCTCTGACCATGGCTTCGGGCCCAAGCCTCTCAGACTAGGTCTGAGAGACTTGGGTCCGTCACCTTTGCTAGACACTGCAAGGTCCTGCGGACAGGCAAGAGATGCTAGCATCCCTCGGTTGCCCGAGACAATGCAGTATCCATTGGCCAGCCGGCACCCTCGGGGAGGGTTCAGTCAGAGGAGTTTTCGCCGACCAGAATTATAGAAAAGTACTTTGCGAAAACAATCGGCAGTAGAACGGAATCGTGTTGACAACCAACTAGTTTTTTTGCTAATAACTCTTGCATCCTTTGACCGACTTCTTCGACTAAGAGCTCGATGGAAAGCTTATCTGTTCCTCTTTCAGATGGCATTGACATATTTTACGAAAAGTCATTAGAAATAAAATTTTTTTGATCAAAACAAAAATATCCTCGAAATCATTGAAAAAAGAAGTACCTTATCAGACGAAAAAATGCCTTATCTAATAAGAGACATTTAAATTTTTTTAATTGCATAAATTGGCGGCATTTTATTCAGAATTTATAGTTTGTTACGTTGACAAAAAATTTGTTTCATTTTTTCCCATTAAATACTAGAATTATAGAAAAGTACTTTGCGAAAAGAATCGGCTGTAGGTCGGAAACGTGTTGACCACCGATTAGTTTTTTACTAATAACTCTTGCATCCTTTGACCGACTTCTTCGACTAAGAGCTCGATGGAAAGCTTATCTGTTTCTCTTTCAGTTGGCATTAATATATTTTACGAAAAGTTATAAGAAATAAAATTTTTTTGACCAAAACTAAAATTTCGTCGAAATAATTGAAAAAGAAGTTCCTTATTAGACGAAAATATGCCTTATCTAATAAGAGACATTTAAATTTTTTTAATTGCATAAATGGGCGGCATTTTATTCAGAATTAATAGTTTTTTACATGGACAAAAAAAAATTTGTTTCATTTTTTCCCATTAAATACTAGAATTATAGAAAAGTACTTTGCGAAAAGAATCGGCAGTAGGTCGGAAACGTGTTGACCACCGATTAGTTTTTTTACTCATAACTCTTGCATCCTTCGACCGACTTCTTCGACTAAGAGCTCGATGGAAAGCTTATCTGTTTCTCTTTCAGTTGGCATTAATATATTTTACGAAAAGTTATAAGAAATAAAATTTTTTTGATCAAAACTAAAATATCGTCGAACTAATTGAAAAAGAAGTTCCTTATCAGACGAAAATATGCCTTATCTAATAAGAGACATTTAAATTTTTTTAATTGCATAAATGGGCGGCATTTTATTCAGAATTAATAGTTTTTTACATGGACAAAAAATTTGTTTCATTTTTTCCCATTAAATACTAGAATTATAGAAAACTACTTTGCGAAACAATCGGCAGTAGAACGGAATCGCGTTGACAACCAACTAGTTTTTTGCTAATAACTCTTGCATCCTTCGACCGATTTCTTCGACTAAGAGCTCGATAGAAAGCTCATCTGTTCCTCTTTCAGATGGTATTAACATATTTTACGAAAAGTCGTAAGAAATAAAATTTTTTTGATCAAAACTAAAATATCGTCGAAATAATTGAAAAAGAAGTTCCTTATCAGACGAAAATATGCCTTATCTATAAGGGACATTTAAATTTTTTTAATTGCATAAATGGGCGGCATTTTATTCAGAATTAATAGTTTTTTATATGGACAAAAAATTTGTTTAATGTTTTCCCGTTAAATACTAGAATTATAGAAAACTACTTTGCGAAAACAATCGGCAGTAGAACGGAATCGTGTTGACAATTAACTAGTTTTTTGCTAATAACTCTTGCATCCTTTGACCGACTTCTTCGACTAAGAGCTCGATGGAAAGCTTATCTGTTTCTCTTTCAGTTGGCATTAATATATTTTACGAAAAATTATAACAAATAAAATTTTTTTGACCAAAACTAAAATATCGTCGAAATAATTGAAAAAGAAGTTCCTTATCAGACGATAATATGCCTTATCTAATAAGAGACATTTAAATTTTTTTAATTGCATAAATGGGCGGCATTTTATTCAGAATTAATAGTTTTTTATATGGACAAAAAATTTGTTTAATGTTTTCCCGTTAAATACTAGAATTATAGAAAAGTACTTTGCGAAAAGAATCGGCAGTAGAACGGAATCGTGTTGACAACCAACTAGTTATTTGCTAATAACTCTTGCATCCTTCGACCGACTTCTTCGACTAAGAGCTCGATGGAAAGCTTATCTGTTTCTCTTTCAGTTGGCATTAATATATTTTACGAAAAGTTATAAGAAATAAAATTTTTTTGATCAAAACTAAAATATCCTCGAAATCATTGATGAAGAAGTACCTTATCAGACGAAAATATGCCTTATCTAATATGAGACATTTAAATATTTTTAATTGCATAAATGGGCGGCATTTAATTCAGAATTAATAGTTTTGTACATGGACAAAAAATTCGTTTAATTTTTTCCCATTAAATACTACAATTATAGAAAAGTACTTTGCGAAAAGAATCGGCAGTAGGTTGGAAACGTGTTGACCACCGATTAGGTTTTTACTAATAACTTTTGCATCCTTCGACCGACTTCCTCATGGAAAGCTTATCTGTTCCTCTTTCAGATGGCATAAATATATTTTACGAAAAGTCGTAAGAAATAAAATTTTTTTGATCAAAACTAAAATATCCTCGAAATGATTGAAGGACAAGTACCTTATCAGACGAAAATATGCCTTATCTAATAAGAGATATTTAAATTTTTTTAATTGCATAAATGGGCGGCATTTTATTCAGAATTAATAGTTTTTTACATGGAGAAAAAATTCATTCAATTTTTTCCCATTAAATACGAGAATTATAGAAAAGTACTTTGCGAAAAGAATCGGCAGTAGAACGGAATCGTGTTGACAACCAACTAGTTTTTTGCTAATAACTCTTGCATCCTTCGACCGACTTCTTCGACTAAGAGCTCGATGGAAAGCTTATCTGTCTTTCTTTCAGTTGGCATTAATATATTTTACGAAAAGTTATAAGAAATAAAATTTTTTTGATCAAAACTAAAATATCGTCGAAATAATTGAAAAAGAAGTTCCTTATAAGACGAAAATATGCCTTATCTTATAAGAGACATTTAAATTTTTTTAATTGCGTAAATGGGCGGCATTTTATTCAGAATTAATAGTTTTTTACATGGACAAAAAATTTGTTTAATTTTTTCCCGTTAAATACTAGAATTATAGAAAAGTACTTTGCGAAAACAATCGGCAGTAGAACGGAATCGTGTTGACCACCGATTAGTTTTTTACTAATAACTCTTGCATCCTTTGACCGACTTCTTCGACTAAGAGCTCGATGGAAAGCTTATCTGTTTCTCTTTCAGTTGGCATTAATATATTTTACGAAAAGTTATAAGAAATAAAATTTTTTTGACCAAAACTAAAATATCGTCGAAATAATTGAAAAAGAAGTTCCTTATCAGACGAAAATATGCCTTATCTAATAAGAGACATTTAAATTTTTTTAATTGCATAAATGGGCGGCATTTTATTCAGAATTAATAGTTTTTTACATGGACAAAAAATTTGTTTCATTTTTTCCCATTAAATACTAGAATTATAGAAAAGTACTTTGCGAAAAGAATCGGCAGTAGGTCGGAAACGTGTTGACCACCGATTAGTTTTTTACTAATAACTCTTGCATCCTTCGACCGACTTCTTCGACTAAGAGCTCGATGGAAAGCTTATCTGTTTCTCTTTCAGTTGGCATTAATATATTTTACGAAAAGTTATAAGAAATACAATTTTTTTGATCAAAACTAAAATATCGTCGAACTAATTGAAAAAGAAGTTCCTTATCAGACGACAATATGCCTTATCTAATAAGAGACATTTAAATTTTTTTAATTGCATAAATGGGCGGCATTTTATTCAGAATTAATAGTTTTTTACATGGACAAAAAATTTGTTTCATTTTTTCCCATTAAATACTAGATTTATAGAAAACTACTTTGCGAAAACAATCGGCAGTAGAACGGAATCGTGTTGACAACCAACTAGTTTTTTGCTAATAACTCTTGCATCCTTCGACCGATTTCTTCGACAAAGAGCTCGATAGAAAGCTCATCTGTTCCTCTTTCAGATGGTATTAACATATTTTACGTAAAGTCGTAAGAAATAAAATTTTTTTGATCAAAACTAAAATATCGTCGAAATAATTGAAAAAGAAGTTCCTTATCAGACGAAAATATGCCTTATCTAATAAGGGACATTTAAATTTTTTTAATTGCATAAGTGGGCGGCATTTTATTCAGAATTAATAGTTTTTTATATGGACAAAAAATTTGTTTAATGTTTTCCCGTTAAATACTAGAATTATAGAAAACTACTTTGCGAAAACAATCGGCAGTAGAACGGAATCGTGTTGACATTTAACTAGTTTTTTGCTAATAACTCTTGCATCCTTCGACCGACTTCTTCGACTAAGAGCTCGATGGAAAGCTTATCTGTTTCTCTTTCAGTTGGCATTAATATATTTTACGAAAAGTTATAAGAAATAAAATTTTTTTTACCAAAACTAAAATATCGTCGAAATAATTGAAAAAGAAGTTCCTTATCAGACGAAAATATGCCTTATCTAATAAGAGACATTTAAATTTTTTTAATTGCATAAATGGGCGGCATTTTATTCAGAATTAATAGTTTTTTACATGGACAAAAAATTTGTTTAATGTTTTCCCGTTAAATACTAGAATTATAGAAAAGTACTTTGCGAAAAGAATCGGCAGTAGAACGGAATCGTGTTGACAACCAACTAGTTATTTGCTAATAACTCTTGCATCCTTCGACCGACTTCTTCGACTAAGAGCTCGATGGAAAGCTTATCTGTTTCTCTTTCAGTTGGCATTAATGTATTTTACGAAAAGTTATAAGAAATAAAATTTTTTTGATCAAAACTAAAATATCCTCGAACTCATTGATGAAGAAGTACCTTATCAGACGAAAATATGCCTTATCTAATATGAGACATTTAAATATTTTTAATTGCATAAATGGGCGGCATTTAATTCAGAATTAATAGTTTTGTACATGGACGAAAAATTCGTTTAATTTTTTCCCATTAAATACTACAATTATAGAAAAGTACTTTGCGAAAAGAATCGGCAGTAGGACGGAAACGTGTTGACCACCGATTAGTTTTTTGCTAATAACTCTTGCATCCTTCGACCGACTTCCTCATGGAAAGCATATCTGTTCCTCTTTCAGATGGCATAAATATAATTTACGAAAAGTCGTAAGAAATAAAATTTTTTTGATCAAAACTAAAATATCCTCGAAATCATTGAAGAAGAACTACCTGGTTAGACGAAAATATGCCTTATCTAATAAGAGACATTTAAATTTTTTTAATTGCATAAATGGGCGGCATTTTATTCAGAATTAATAGTTTTTAACTTGGACAAAAAATTCGTTTATTTTTTTTCCTTTAAATACTAGAATTATAGAAAAGTTCTTTGCGAAAAGAATCGGCAGTAGGACAGAAACGTGTTGACCACCGATTAGTTTTTTGCTAATAACTCTTGCATCCTTCGACCGACTTCTTCAACTAAGAGCTCGATGGAAAGCTTATCCGTTCCTTTTTCAGATGGCATTAATATATTTTACGAAAAGTCGTAAGAAATAAAATTTTTTTGATCAAAACTAAAATATCCTCGAATTCATTAAAGAAAAAGTACATTATCAAACGAAAATTTGCCTTATCTAATAAGAGACATTTAAATTTTTTTAATTGCATAAATGGGCGGCATTTTATTCAGAATTAATAGTTCTTTACATGGAAAAAAAATTCGTTTAGTTTTTTCCCATTAAATACTAGAATTATAGAAAAGTACTTTGCGAAAAAATCGGCAGTAGGATGGAAACGTGTTGACCACCGATTAGTTTTTTGCTTATCTGTTCCTCATTCAGATGGCATTAACATATTTTACGAAAAGTCGTAAGAAATAAAATTTTTTTGATCAAAACTAAAATATCCTCGAAATCATTGAAGAAGAAGTATCTTATAAGACGAAAATATGCCTTATCTAATAAGAGACATTTAAATTTTTTCAATTGCATAAATGGGCGGCATTTTATTCAGAATTAATAGTTTTTTACATGGACAAAAAATTCGTTCAATTTTTTCCCATTAAATACTAGAATTATAGAAAAATACTTTGCGAAAAGAATCGGCAGTAGGACGGAAACGTGTTGACCACCGATTAGTTTTTTGCTAATAACTCTTGCACCCTTCGACCGACTTCTTCGACTTAGAGCTCGATGGAAAGCTTATCTGTTCCTCTTTTAGATGGCATTAACATATTTTACGAAAAGTCGTAAGAAATAAAATTTTTTTGATCAAAAGTAAAATATCCTCGAAATCATTGAAGAAGAAGTACCTTATCAGACGAAAATATGCCTTATCTAATAAGAGATTTAAATTTTTTTAATTGCATAAATGGGCGGCATTTTATTCAGAATCAATAGTTTCTTACGTGGACAAAAAATTCGTTTAATTTTTTCCCATTAAATACTAGAATTATAGAAAAGTACTTTGCGAAAAGAATCGGCAGTAGGACGGAAACGTGTTGACCACCAATTAGTTTTTTGCTAATAACTCTTGCATCCTTCTACCGACTTCTTCGACTAAGAGCTCGATGAAAAGCTTATCTGTTCCTCTTTTAGATGGCATTAACATATTTTACGAAAAGTCGTAAGAAATAAAATTTTTTTGATCAAAACTAAATGTTGAAAAACGCAGAAGAATTTCATCGATCTGGCAACTCCTTTCTGACACATGTATGAGTACATGTGTGTTAAGATGATGAAATATTTAGAACTTCTGCGTAAGGTAAAAACAAACGCACCAAACACATCTACATACAACTACTCTACTATGTATGTAAGGTTTTAAGTATTTTAGAACACTAACTGTCTTCTAGATCACGCATTGAAGCGTGGCTTCACTTTTGTTTTAACTCTCGATGTGACAAGTCGTGTGCAACGAAAAGAATTAAATAAAATATGAAATAAATTGAATTACAATTAATATAAAAGCGTTTGTGTATTAACACACTTATTTATCTGGAATTAAGAAAGCTGATTTGGAGAAATGAAGAAGAGAGTATCAACCAAGAGTTCTACAAGTGTATCAACCAATTGTCTACAGGAGTCTCAACCAATTGTCCACGGGAGTCTCCATTCTTTACAGGAGTGTTGTTGATTGAAGTGCTTTGTGTGAGGGACAGCGTGCAGAATCATTGTGCTTTATTCAATAGGTTATGGGCCCAGTCTACTCCTCATTACTGCAGATAAGTATAAAGTTTTAATTTAAATATAATGGAAAAAGGAAATAGAAATATAAAACCATTTGATGGAGAAAAATACTCCATTTGGAAATTTAGAATAAGAGCAATGTTGACTGAATTAGATGCCATTAAGGTTATTGACCAAGAGTGTGAAGAAGAATGGAAGAAATAAGAAAGGAATGCGAAAAGTGTTATTATAGAGTATCTAGGTGACTCATTTCTTGGTTTTGCACCAACTGATTGTAGTGCTAAAACGATTTTTAAGAATTTAGACGCTATTTATGAAAGAAAAAGTCTGGCGTCGCAGTTGTCTGTCCGAAAGCAGTTATTGTCATTGAAACTAAAGGGCGACACTTTGTTGTTGCAACATTTTAACAAATTTGATGAGTTAATTGCAGAACTGTCTGCTGCTGGTGCGCAAATGGATGAATTAGACAAAGTATCGCATTTGCTGCTATCACTACCTTCATTGTATGACGGTGTAATAACAGCTATTGAAACATTATCCGAAGATAATCTGACCCTTGCTTTTGTGGAAAACAGATTGCTTGACCATGAAATAAAATTGAAGAATGCCAGTAAGGATACAACTTTAAAAGTACTACATACCGTAGGGCAAGAGAATAAATTTAAAAGCTTTCCAAATATAAGCTTTTACAAACCAAATAAAAACAAGTTCAAACCAAAGAATAAGTTTAATATTAATAAAAATTGTTTTCACTGTGGCAAAGCTGGCCATATGAAAAAAGACTGTTACATATATTTATTTATTTATTTCATAACAATGAACTGTTAGATAAGTTAAGTTTAGTTGATGATAGTTCTAATTTACAATAATATTAATTAAAAAATAAGTCTATGTACGTATATAAACACAAACAGAACAATTAATAACAAAATATAGCGTAATTAATATATGATAATTTAAATAAGGAGAAAAATATAAAACAAAAACTCATATTACATATAGATATGAACACGCAGTGTATTTTAGTCTCCGACCCGGTGGGGGAAATTTATTTGCACCATGCAAGCTATGCCCCTACTCACAGCCATGTGTGGTCAGAGACTTAGATTCCGAAGAGCACCATCAGTCCACCAAGAAACGATTTTCCATGCACCATCAGTCCACCAAGAAATGATTATCCTGGTCTATTATCCACTAAAGGCGTTCAGCTTCCCGTAGATACCGAAGAATCGTTGCTTTAAGTGTTGTGAGAGAGATTTCAGGTGAGAGGACGCGATAAAGATTATTATAAATCATACATAACACGCGAAACGGATCGTGAAGTGCATAGTTAGTTGTACATCTGTGCAATGTTATTGGGACAAAATATCTTGTATTGCGACGTGGGACGTTGAAATTAATCTGACTAAGTAGGTTTGAAGAATCAATAAAACCAACAACAAGCTAATGAAGAAAAGCAGCCCCTAGAACAATACTGCGTTGAGAAAGCGAAGGAAGGTCAATGAGAAGGAGCCTGTCTTGGTATGACGGTAACCTGGCGTTAGGGTTCCATTTGAGGCCACGAAGCGCAAAAACAAGAAATTGTTTCTGAACTGACTCGATGCGATCTTGATGTTTTTTGTACTGCGGAGACCACACGCAACAACAGTATTCGAGAATGGGACGTACAAGTGACGTGAAAAGTAGTTTGGTGATATAGGGGTCATTGAATTCTTTAGACCAGCGTTTAATGAATCCAAAAACACCTTTCGCCTTATTAACGACAGTTGAGACATGTTGGATGAAACTGAGCTTGGGATCGAATAGAACACCTAGGTCGTTAAAATTTGAGTCACGTTCTAATTGGACGTTATCAATCGAGTAAGTAAACAAGTGAGGTTTACTTCGATGATAAGTCATAAACTTACATTTAGAACAATTGAGTAAAAGCAAATTTCGTGAACACCAAGAATGCAGTGAGTTCAGATCAGCCTGTAATAGGCCATGAGAGTCAGGCTCCTTGTATGAAAGACACAACTTAACATCATCGGCATACATAAGTACCCGAGAATAAGATATCGACAATGGGAGATCATTAATGAAAAGATGAAACAAGAGAGGACCAATATGTCTGCCTTGGGGGACACCAGAAGAAACATGAACAAGATTAGAAGAAGCAGATTTAAACAACACACGTTGAGATCTGTTTATTAAATAGGATTTAATCCAATTCAGAAGATTCGGAGGGAAGCCCAAAAGATTCAATTTTAACAACAGCAAATCGTGGTTAACCGAGTCAAAAGCTTTACTGAAGTCAGTATATATGACATCGGTTTGAGATTGATTGGCAAAACCACGGTTTACCAAGCAAGTGAGTTCAAGAAGATTGGTACAAGCTGACCTACTTTTTAATAACCCATGCTGTGAAGTTGTCATCACCGATTTACAGCTATGTTGCAAGCTTGCAATAATAATTTTTTCAAAAAGTTTGGGAATCGCAGATAATTTGGATATGCCTCTGTAATTAGATACATCCGACTTATTACCCTTCTTATGAAGAGGAATAATAAACGATTCTTTCCAAATAGGGGGAAACGAAGCGTTATGAAGAGACAAATTGAAAAGTTTCAATAAAGGCTTGCACAACGATTTCGCACACCTATTTAGCACGCACCCTGGCACATTATCAGGGCCGGGGGAAAAAGAGCTTTTCACGGCCAATAAACTTTTTAAAACATTTTCATAATCCAAAACAGGGGAAACAAAAGCATTGATGGAAGTTATTGGGTATGAATATGAGGTTCCCGAAAAAGTTGATGACGAGTAAGTCGTTTGAAAGAACTCGGCAAACAAATTTGAGATACCAAGATCATCGGAGGCCAACTTGGCATCAAGGAAGAATGACGACGGATACATCGCAGTTCTACGCTTAGAATTTACAAAGTTATAAAATGTTTTAGGGTCGCGTGAGAATTGACTTTTACAACGACACAAATAATTTTTATAACAGATGCTATTAAACGAGAAAAACTGAGAACGAGCTACAGAATATCTAGAAAAGTCCGACAGCAAACCAGACTTTTAAATTTTTTATAAAGCCTGGATTTGACATTTTTTAGATTTGACAACTGGCGAGAAAACCATGGAGGTCGTAGAGACAGCCTTGGCAAAGAACTAATGGGGACACACGCATTAAAAACTCTGTAAAGAGAATTTAATAAATTGAAGTCAGTCTTTCGAAAACAGAAACGAAGCTGAAACGGTACATTTGTCGAAATGTAAGGAGATGTTAGACCCAGGGTTATTTCTAATGTTGGGTGAAATGAATCTTCCGGCCGAGACAATGGATCACATCTAGACACAACTATACCATTAGAGTCGTTAGTCAACAAAAGATCAAGAGAGAAAGAGAAAATGAAACCAATAGCGACAAGAACAAACATGTACAAGTAGCAACTGTTCAGCCTGAAGAGGTTCCAGAAGGTTTTGCATTCATGTTTAAACGAGAAAAGAATAAAGTTGAAGGAAATTTCGTTTGTTCTAGACTCTAAAGCATCCGACCATTTGGTCAATAATGAGAATCTGTTTGATGACATAAAAGTCTTGGAAAAACCAATTAAAATTGCAGTGGCAAAGTGTGGCCAATTTATTTATGCAACCAAGAAAGGAACAATGGAGTTGTGCAGTGATTCTCTGGCCAAAATAGTTTTGACTGATGTACTGTTCTGATCGGAAGTTCCTCAAAATCTATTATCGGTAAAAAAGATGCAGGATGCAGGTGTTACCGTGGTATTTCATCCAGGAGGTGTAGCTGTTAGTAAAAGTGGTGAGAAAATTATGGAAGGCAATTATATCGATAATGTTCCGGTGGTCCGCCTTTCTATGCTAAAAAGGGCATTTATGTATATCCAATGTTCATAATAAATTAAATAATTATAATTTATGGCATGAAAGGCTAGAGCATATAAGCAAAGGAAAATATTTAGAAAAAAAGGCTAATAATATGTTTGAGGATATCAATTTTTTAAGTAATATAAAACCAAATGAAGACTTATGCGAGGCTTGCATAAATGGAAAGCCAGCAAGACTTAAATTTGAAAAGTTTAAAAACAAAGATCATATTAACAGGCCTTTCTTTGCTATTCATTCTGATGTATGTGGTCCGATTACTCCTGCAACTATCGATAGAAAAAATTATTATGTTGCATTTGTTGACCAATATACACATTATTGCGTCACATACTTACTGACTTATAAATCGGAAGTGTTCAAGGATTTTATTGCTAAAAGTGAAGCGCACTTTAATTTAAAAGCAGTAAACCTATATATAGATAATGACAGAGAATATCTATCGAATGAGATGAAAGAATTTTGCAGTGAAAAAGGCATTAGTTACCACCTTACAGTGCCCCATACCCCACAGTTGAATGGTGTATCCGAAAGGATGATAAGGACTATAACAGAAAAAGCTCGTGCTTTGGTTATAGGGGCAAAAGTACAAAAATACTTTTGGAGAGAAGCCGTTTTGACGGCAACATATTTGACTGATAGAATCCCAAGTATTGCATTGAAAGGATGCAAGAAAACACCATATGAAATGTGGCATAACAAAAAGCCAAGTCTCAAATACTTGAGAGTTTTCAGTTCGACAGTGTATGTCCATAATAAGCTGAGAAAACGAAAGTTTGATGAGAAATCAAGGAAAGGAATACTTGTCGGATATGAACCGAATGGATACAAAGTATGGGATGGGGAGACTGGGAAGTTTTCAATTGCTAGAGATGTTGTTTTTGATGAAACTAACATGGTAAACACAAGAGGTGAGTTGGAAAAGAAGAACATTGCATTCCATAATGAGAATATGGAATATTTAAAAGAAGATTTCCTTGATACCAACATAATGTGTGATCAGGTGGAAACGGAGAATGTTCTGGACTTGAGTCCAAGTGAAAGCATTGAAAAAGAACCTGATAAGATATCAGATGATGATCCCAGTGGTGTGGTAACAGAAAATGAAAATGCCGATCCAGTTGTGACTGGTGATAGTGTATCAGATGATACAAAAGAAGAAAGAAAAATTGTCAGAAAAAGCGATCGATTAAAAGATAAGCCAAAGTTATAATATAGAGATATGTTGAAGTGTGTAATGAATGCTCAGACTTCTATGGAAAGTACACCGATTTATTTTGAGGAAATCAGTATGAGAAGTGATAAAGTAAAATGGGAAGAAGCAATAAGAGATGAGCTAGAATCACATTCAATCAATAATACTTGGTTTCTTGTTAAAGAACTGGCTAATAAGAACATTGTAGATTGTAAATGGATATTTACAATAAAACAAAATGAATTCGGTAAACCGATTAAGTATAAAGCTAGACTAGTGGCTCGGGGCTTTACACAGGAATATTTAATTGAATATGATGAAACTTTTGCTCCTGTTGCCAGAGTAACTAGTTTTAGATTTATTATGTCTTTTTCAATTCAGTATAACTCGAAAGTACATCATATGGATGTAAAGACTGCCTTTTTAAAAGGTGTTTTAAAAGAGGAAATATATATGAGACCTCCTTAAGGTTTAGTTGTTGGCAGTAATCAAGTTAGCAAATTGAACATGGCTATTTATGGTCTCAAGCAAGCGGCAAGATGCTGGTTTGATGTATTTGAGAAATCATTAAAAAGCATCGGAGATGTAAACTCTCCAGTAGATCGTTGTATCTACATACTTGATAAAGGAGAGATTTCAAGAAATATATATGTTTTGTTGTATGTATATGATTTAGTTATATCTACAGAAAGTATCCAAACAATAAATAAGTTTAAATCCTATTTGATGGGAAAATTCAGAATGACTGATTTATCAGACATTAAATATTTAATAGGAATAAAAATTGACAGAGAAGATGGTCAATTACACTTAAGTCAATCTGCCTACATAAAAACCATTCTATGTAAATTTAAAATGGATGAGTGTAATCCGGTAAACTTGCCTCTTCCTTCTAAACTTAATTTTGATGGCTTAAATTCTGATCAAAATTGTGAAGCACCCTGCCGTAATTTGATAGGATGTTTAATGTTCATAATGTTATGTACAAGACCAGATCTAAGTATATCTGTTAATATATTAAGTAGATATACTCAATATAATAATAGTGAATTATGGCAATGCTTGAAGAGAGTTTTAAGATACTTAAAGGGAACTATTGACTTAAAATTAACTTTTCCAAAAGTTTCAAAATATGATGAAATCTTTAGTGGTTATGTTGATTCTGACTGGGGCGGAAATATTATAGACAGAAAGAGTACTACAGGATATTTGTTTAAAATGTATGAATCCAACTTAATTTGTTGGTGTACTCGAAAACAGAACTCTGTAGCAGCTTCTTCAACAGAAGCTGAGTATATGCCATTGTTTGAAAGTGTCAGAGAAGCATTATGGCTTAAATCATAATTAGAAAGTATTAAAATCAAATTAAATACACCTATTAAAATATATGAGGATAATCAGGGGTGTATTAGTATAGAAAATAATCCTTCTTGTCACAAAAGAACTAAGCACATAGATATTAAATATCATTTTTCCAGAGATCAAGTGGAAAACAAACTAATTAAAATTGAATATATCTCCACAGAAAAACAGCTCGCAGATATGCTGACCAAGGCATTACCAGCTCCACGTTTTAAGGATCTTCGAGATCAAATCGGATTGACTGAATAATTCAGATGGAAGAGATTAATGTTTATTTTAATTATAATTTTAATTTGTATTTAAGATCTCATTTTGAAATGTTTGAATTTTTAAGTTTAAAGGTGGTCTGGTTGGGGTTTTACTGGGTTTTCCCCAATCCCAGCAATAAATGTTGGACCACTATTGTAAATCTCCCAGAGCCAGACTTGTCACATAATTTTTTTTGAATGTATATAATTTTTTTTAGTGTATATAACTTGAAATGTTCATTTTAAAGATTGTGATTTGGCACGTTATGTTTTTGAGGAGGTGTGTTGAAAAACGCAGAAGAAGTTCATCAATCTGGCAACTCCTTTCTGACACATGTATGAGTACATGTGTGTTAAGATGATGAAATATGTAGAACTTCTGCGTAAGGCAAAAACAAACGCACCAAACACATCTACATACAACCACTCTACTATGTATGTAAGGTTCTAAGTATTTTAGAACACTCACTGTCTTCTAGATCACGCATTGAAGCGTGGCTTCACTTTTGTTTTAACTCTCGATGTGACAAGTCGTGTGCAACGAAAAGAATTAAATAAAATATAAAATAAATTGAATTACAATTAATATAAAAGCATTTGTGTATTAACACACTTATTTATCTGGAACTTAGAAAGCTGATTTGGAGAAATGAAGAAGAGAGTATCAACCAAGAGTTCTAAAAGAGTATCAACAAATTGTCTACAGAAGTCTCAACCAATTGTCCGCGTGAGTCTTCATTCTTTACAGGAGTGTTGTTGATTGAAGTGCTTTATGTGAGGGACAGCGTGCCGAATCATTGTGCTTTATTCAATACTAAAATATCCTCGAAATCATTGAAAAAGAAGTACCTTATCAGACGAAAATATGCCTTATCTAATAAAAGACATTTAAATTATTTTAATTGCATAAATGTGCGGCATTTTATTCAGAATTAATAGTTTTTATATGGACAAAAAATTCGTTTAATTTTTTCCCATTATATACTAGAACTATAGAAAAGTTCTTTGCGAAAAGAAACGGCAGTAGAACGGAATCGTGTTGACCACCGATTAGTTTTTTGCTAATAGCTCTTGCATCCTTCGACCGACTTCCTCATGGAAAGCATATCTGTTCCTCTTTCAGATGGCATAAATATAATTTACGAAAAGTCGGAAGAAATAAAATTTTTTTGATCAAAACTAAAATATCATCGAAATCATTGAAGAAGAAGTACCTTATCAGACGGAAATATGCCTTATCTAATAAAAGACATTTAAATTATTTTAATTGCATAAATGTGCGGCATTTTATTCAGAATTAATAGTTTTTTACATGGACAAAAAATTCGTTTAATTTTTTCCCATTAAATACTAGAATTATAGAAAAGTTCTTTGCGAAAAGAAACGGCAGTAGAACGGAATCGTGTTGACCACCGATTAGTTTTTTGCTAATAGCTCTTGCATCCTTCGACCGACTTCCTCATGGAAAGCTTATCTGTTCCTCTTTCAGATGGCATAAATATAATTTACGAAAAGTCGTAAGAAATAAAATTTTTTTGATCAAAACTAAAATATCATCGAAATCATTGAAGAAGAAGTACCTTATCAGACGAAAATATGCCTTATCTAATAAGAGACATTTAAATTTTTTTAATTGCATAAATGGGCGGCATTTTATTCAGAATTAATAGTTAACTAGTTAAGAGTAACTAGTTTTAGATTTATTATGTCTTTTTGAATTCAGTATAATTTGAAAGTACATCATATGGATGTAAAGACTGCCTTTTTAAAAGGTGTTTTAAAAGAGGAAATATATATGAGACCTCCTTAAGGTTTAGTTGTTGGCAGTAATCAAGTTAGCAAATTGAACATGGCTATTTATGGTCTCAAGCAAGCGGCAAGATGCTGGTTTGATGTGTTTGAGAAATCATTTAAAAGCATCGGAGATGTTAACTCTCCAGTAGATCGTTGTATCTACATACTTGATAAAGGAGAGATTTCAAGAAATATATATGTTTTGTTGTATGTAGATGATTTAGTTATATCTACAGAAAGTATCCAAACAATAAATAAGTTTAAATCCTATTTGATGGGAAAATTCAGAATGACTGATTTATCAGACATTAAATATTTAATAGGAATAAAAATTGACAGAGAAGATGGTCAATTACACTTAAGTCAATCTGCCTACATAAAAACCATTCTATGTAAATTTAAAATGGATGAGTGTAATCCGGTAAACTTGCCTCTTCCTTCTAAACTTAATTTTGATGGCTTAAATTCTGATCAAAATTGTGAAGCACCCTGCCGTAATTTGATAGGATGTTTAATGTTCATAATGTTATGTACAAGACCAGATCTAAGTATATCTGTTAATATATTAAGTAGATATACTCAATATAATAATAGTGAATTATGGCAATGCTTGAAGAGAGTTTTAAGATACTTAAAGGGAACTATTGACTTAAAATTAACTTTTCCAAAAGTTTCAAAATATGATGAAATCTTTAGTGGTTATGTTGATTCTGACTGGGGCGGAAATATTATAGACAGAAAGAGTACTACAGGATATTTGTTTAAAATGTATGAATCCAACTTAATTTGTTGGTGTACTCGAAAACAGAACTCTGTAGCAGCTTCTTCAACAGAAGCTGAGTATATGCCATTGTTTGAAAGTGTCAGAGAAGCATTATGGCTTAAATCATAATTAGAAAGTATTAAAATCAAATTAAATACACCTATTAAAATATATGAGGATAATCAGGGGTGTATTAGTATAGAAAATAATCCTTCTTGCCACAAAAGAACTAAGCACATAGATATTAAATATCATTTTTCCAGAGATCAAGTGGAAAACAAACTAATTAAAATTGAATATATCTCCACAGAAAAACAGCTCGCAGATATGCTGACCAAGGCATTACCAGCTCCACGTTTTAAGGATCTTCGAGATCAAATCGGATTGACTGAATAATTCAGATGGAAGAGATTAATGTTTATTTTAATTATAATTTTAATTTGTATTTAAGATCTCATTTTGAAATGTTTGAATTTTTAAGTTTAAAGGTGGTCTGGTTGGGGTTTTACTGGGTTTTCCCCAATCCCAGCAATAAATGTTGGACCACTATTGTAAATCTCCCAGAGCCAGACTTGTCACATAATTTTTTTTGAATGTATATAATTTTTTTTAGTGTATATAACTTGAAATGTTCATTTTAAAGATTGTGATTTGGCACGTTATGTTTTTGAGGAGGTGTGTTGAAAAACGCAGAAGAAGTTCATCAATCTGGCAACTCCTTTCTGACACATGTATGAGTACATGTGTGTTAAGATGATGAAATATGTAGAACTTCTGCGTAAGGCAAAAACAAACGCACCAAACACATCTACATACAACCACTCTACTATGTATGTAAGGTTCTAAGTATTTTAGAACACTCACTGTCTTCTAGATCACGCATTGAAGCGTGGCTTCACTTTTGTTTTAACTCTCGATGTGACAAGTCGTGTGCAACGAAAAGAATTAAATAAAATATAAAATAAATTGAATTACAATTAATATAAAAGCATTTGTGTATTAACACACTTATTTATCTGGAACTTAGAAAGCTGATTTGGAGAAATGAAGAAGAGAGTATCAACCAAGAGTTCTAAAAGAGTATCAACAAATTGTCTACAGAAGTCTCAACCAATTGTCCGCGTGAGTCTTCATTCTTTACAGGAGTGTTGTTGATTGAAGTGCTTTATGTGAGGGACAGCGTGCCGAATCATTGTGCTTTATTCAATACTAAAATATCCTCGAAATCATTGAAAAAGAAGTACCTTATCAGACGAAAATATGCCTTATCTAATAAAAGACATTTAAATTATTTTAATTGCATAAATGTGCGGCATTTTATTCAGAATTAATAGTTTTTATATGGACAAAAAATTCGTTTAATTTTTTCCCATTATATACTAGAACTATAGAAAAGTTCTTTGCGAAAAGAAACGGCAGTAGAACGGAATCGTGTTGACCACCGATTAGTTTTTTGCTAATAGCTCTTGCATCCTTCGACCGACTTCCTCATGGAAAGCATATCTGTTCCTCTTTCAGATGGCATAAATATAATTTACGAAAAGTCGGAAGAAATAAAATTTTTTTGATCAAAACTAAAATATCATCGAAATCATTGAAGAAGAAGTACCTTATCAGACGGAAATATGCCTTATCTAATAAAAGACATTTAAATTATTTTAATTGCATAAATGTGCGGCATTTTATTCAGAATTAATAGTTTTTTACATGGACAAAAAATTCGTTTAATTTTTTCCCATTAAATACTAGAATTATAGAAAAGTTCTTTGCGAAAAGAAACGGCAGTAGAACGGAATCGTGTTGACCACCGATTAGTTTTTTGCTAATAGCTCTTGCATCCTTCGACCGACTTCCTCATGGAAAGCTTATCTGTTCCTCTTTCAGATGGCATAAATATAATTTACGAAAAGTCGTAAGAAATAAAATTTTTTTGATCAAAACTAAAATATCATCGAAATCATTGAAGAAGAAGTACCTTATCAGACGAAAATATGCCTTATCTAATAAGAGACATTTAAATTTTTTTAATTGCATAAATGGGCGGCATTTTATTCAGAATTAATAGTTAACTAGTTAAGAGTAACTAGTTTTAGATTTATTATGTCTTTTTCAATTCAGTATAACTCGAAAGTACATCATATGGATGTAAAGACTGCCTTTTTAAAAGGTGTTTTAAAAGAGGAAATATATATGAGACCTCCTTAAGGTTTAGTTGTTGGCAGTAATCAAGTTAGCAAATTGAACATGGCTATTTATGGTCTCAAGCAAGCGGCAAGATGCTGGTTTGATGTGTTTGAGAAATCATTTAAAAGCATCGGAGATGTTAACTCTCCAGTAGATCGTTGTATCTACATACTTGATAAAGGAGAGATTTCAAGAAATATATATGTTTTGTTGTATGTAGATGATTTAGTTATATCTACAGAAAGTATCCAAACAATAAATAAGTTTAAATCCTATTTGATGGGAAAATTCAGAATGACTGATTTATCAGACATTAAATATTTAATAGGAATAAAAATTGACAGAGAAGATGGTCAATTACACTTAAGTCAATCTGCCTACATAAAAACCATTCTATGTAAATTTAAAATGGATGAGTGTAATCCGGTAAACTTGCCTCTTCCTTCTAAACTTAATTTTGATGGCTTAAATTCTGATCAAAATTGTGAAGCACCCTGCCGTAATTTGATAGGATGTTTAATGTTCATAATGTTATGTACAAGACCAGATCTAAGTATATCTGTTAATATATTAAGTAGATATACTCAATATAATAATAGTGAATTATGGCAATGCTTGAAGAGAGTTTTAAGGTACTTAAAGGGAACTATTGATTTAAAATTAACTTTTCCAAAAGTTTCAAAATATGATGAAATCTTTAGTGGTTATGTTGATTCTGACTGGGGCGGAAATATTATAGACAGAAAGAGTACTACAGGATATTTGTTTAAAATGTATGAATCCAACTTAATTTGTTGGTGTACTCGAAAACAGAACTCTGTAGCAGCTTCTTCAACAGAAGCTGAGTATATGCCATTGTTTGAAAGTGTCAGAGAAGCATTATGGCTTAAATCATAATTAGAAAGTATTAAAATCAAATTAAATACACCTATTAAAATATATGAGGATAATCAGGGGTGTATTAGTATAGAAAATAATCCTTCTTGCCACAAAAGAACTAAGCACATAGATATTAAATATCATTTTTCCAGAGATCAAGTGGAAAACAAACCAATTAAAATTGAATATATCTCCACAGAAAAACAGCTCGCAGATATGCTGACCAAGGCATTACCAGCTCCACGTTTTAAGGATCTTCGAGATCAAATCGGATTGACTGAATAATTCAGATGGGAGAGATTAATGTTTATTTTAATTATAATTTTAATTTTTATTTAAGATCTCATTTTGAAATGTTTGAATTTTTAAGTTTAAAGGTGGTCTGGTTGGGGTTTTACTGGGTTTTCCCCAATCCCAGCAATAAATGTTGGACCACTATTGTAAATCTCCCAGAGCCAGACTTGTCACATAATTTTTTTTGAATGTATATAATTTTTTTTAGTGTATATAACTTGAAATGTTCATTTTAAAGATTGTGATTTGGCACGTTATGTTTTTGAGGAGGTGTGTTGAAAAACGCAGAAGAAGTTCATCAATCTGGCAACTCCTTTCTGACACATGTATGAGTACAAGTGTGTTAAGATGATGAAATATGTAGAACTTCTGCGTAAGGCAAAAACAAACGCACCAAACACATCTACATACAACCACTCTACTATGTATGTAAGGTTCTAAGTATTTTAGAACACTCACTGTCTTCTAGATCACGCATTGAAGCGTGGCTTCACTTTTGTTTTAACTCTCGATGTGACAAGTCGTGTGCAACGAAAAGAATTAAATAAAATATAAAATAAATTGAATTACAATTAATATAAAAGCATTTGTGTATTAACACACTTATTTATCTGGAACTTAGAAAGCTGATTTGGAGAAATGAAGAAGAGAGTATCAACCAAGAGTTCTAAAAGAGTATCAACAAATTGTCTACAGAAGTCTCAACCAATTGTCCACGTGAGTCTTTATTCTTTACAGGAGTGTTGTTGATTGAAGTGCTTTGTATTAGGGACAGCGTGCCGAATCATTGTGATTTATTCAATACTAAAATATCCTCGAAATCATTGAAAAAGAAGTACCTTATCAGACGAAAATATGCCTTATCTAATAAAAGACATTTAAATTATTTTAATTGCATAAATGTGCGGCATTTTATTCAGAATTAATAGTTTTTATATGGACAAAAAATTCGTTTAATTTTTTCCCATTATATACTAGAACTATAGAAAAGTTCTTTGCGAAAAGAAACGGCAGTAGAACGGAATCGTGTTGACCACCGATTAGTTTTTTGCTAATAGCTCTTGCATCCTTCGACCGACTTCCTCATGGAAAGCTTATCTGTTCCTCTTTCAGATGGCATTAACATATTTTACGAAAAGTCGTAAGAAATAAAATTTTTTTGATCAAAACTAAAATATCCTCGAAATCGTTGAAGAAGAAGTGCCTTATCAGACGAAAATATGCCTTATCTAATAAGAGACATTTAAATTATTTTAATTGCATAAATGGCGGCATTTTATTCAGAATTTATAGTTTTTTACATGGACAAAAAATTCGTATAATTTTTTCCCATTAAATACTAGAATTATAGAAAAGAACTTTGCGAAAAAAATCAGCAGTAGGACGGAAACGTGTTGACCACCGATTAGTTTTTTGCTAATAACTTTTGCATCCTTCGACCGACTTCTTCGACTAACAGCTCGATGGAAAGCTTATCTGTTCCTCTTTCAGATCGCATTAACATATTTTACGAAAAGTCGTAAGAAATAAAACTTTTTTGATCAAAACTAAAATATCCTCGAAATCATTGAAGAAGAAGTGGCTTATCAGACGAAAATATGCCTTATCTAATAAGAGACATTTAAATTATTTTAAATGCATAAATGGCGGCATTTTATTCAGAATTAACAGTTTTTTACATAGACAAAAAATTCGTTTAATTTTTTCCCATTAAATACTAGAATTATAGAAAAGTACTTTGCGAAAAAAATCAGCAGTAGGACGGAAACGTATTGACCACCGATTAGTTTTTAGCTAATTACTCTTGCATTCTTCGACAGACTTCTTAAAAGAGCTCGATGGAAAGTCTATATGTTCCTCTTTCAGATGGCATAAATATACTGTCCGAAAAGTCGTAAGAAATAAAACATTTTTGATCAAAACTAAAATATCCTCGAAATCATTGAAGAAGAAGTACCTTATCATACGAAAATATGCCTTATCTAATAAGAGACAGTTAAATTTTTTTAATTGCATAAATGGGCGGCATTTTATTCAGAATGAATAGTTTGTTACATGGACAAAAAATTCGTTTAATTTTTTCCCATTAAATACTAGAATTATAGAAAAGAACTTTGCGAAAAAAATCAGCAGTAGGACGGAAACGTGTTGACCACCGATTAGTTATTTGCTAATAACTTTTGCATTCTTCGACCGACTTCTTCGACTAAGAGCTCGATGGAAAGATTATCTGTTCTTCTTTCAGATGGCATTTACATATTTTACGAAAATTCGTAAGAACTAAAATTTTTTTGATCAAAACTAAAATATCCTCGAAATCATTGATGAAGAAGTACCTTATCAGACGAAAATATGCCTTATCTAATATGAGACATTTAAATATTTGTAATTGCATAAATGGGCGGCATTTTATTCAGAATTAATAGTTTTGTACATGGACAAAAAATTCGTTTAATTTTTCCCCATTAAATACTTGAATTATAGAAAATTACTTAGCGAAAAGAATCGGCAGTAGGACGGAATCGTGTTGACCACCGATTAGTTTTTTGCTAATAACTCTTACATCCTTTGACCGACTTCTTCGACTAAGAGCTGGACGGAAAGCTTATCTGTTCCTCTTTCAAATGGCATAAATATATTTTACGAAAAGTCGTAAGAAATAAAATTTTTTTGATCAAAACTAAAATATCCTCGAAATCATTGAAGAAGAAGTACCTTATCATACGAAAATATGCCTTATCTAATAACAGACATTTAAATTTTTTTAATTGCATAAATGGGTGGCATTTTATTCAGAATTAATAGTTTTTTACATGCACAAAAAATTCGTTTAATTTTCTCCCATAAAATACTAGAATTATAGAAAAGTACTTTGCGAAAAGAATCGGCAGTAGGACGGAATCATGTTGACCACCGATTAGTTTGTTGCTAATAACTCTTGCATCCTTTGACCAACTTCTTCGACTAAGAGCTCGATGGAAAGCTTATCTGTTCCTCTTTCAGATGGCATTAACATATTTTACAAAAAGTCGTAAGAAAAAAAATTTTTTTGATCAAAACTAAAATATCCTCGAAATCATTGGTGAAGAAGTACCTTATCACACGAAAATATGCCTTATCTAATATGAGACATTTAAATATTTTTAATTGCATAAATGGGCGGCATTTTATTCAGAATTAAAAGTTTTGTACATGGACAAAAAATTCGTTTAATTTTTTCCAATTAAATACTAGAATTATAGAAAAGTACTTTGCGAAAAGAGTCGGCAGTAGGTCGGAAACGTGTTGACAACCAACTAGTTTTTTGCTAATAACTCTTGCATCCTTTGACCGACTTCCTCATGGAAAGCTTATATGTTCCTCTTTCAGATGGCATAAATATAATTTACGAAAAGTCGTAAGAAATAAAATTTGTTTGATCAAAACTAAAATATCCTCGAAATCATTGAAGAAGAAGTACCTTATCAAACTAAAATATGCCTTATCTAATAAGAGACATTTAAATTTTTTTAATTGCGTAAATGGGCGGCATTTTATTCAGAATTAATAGTTTTTTACATGGACAAAAAATTTGTTTAATTTTTTCCCGTTAAATACTAGAATTATAGAAAAGTACTTTGCGAAAGGAATCGGCAGTAGGTCGGAAACGTGTTGACCAGCGATTAGTTTTTTACTAATAACTTTTGCATCCTTCGACCGACTTCTTCGACTAAGAGCTCGATAGAAAGCTTATCTGTTCCTCTTTCAGATGGTATTAACTTATTTTACGAAAAGTCGTAAGAAATAAAATTTTTTTGATCAAAATTAAAATATCATCGAAATCATTGAAGAAGAAGTACCTGATCAGACGAAAATATGCCTTATCTAGTAAGAGACATTTAAATTTTTTTAATTGCATAAATGGGTGGCATTTTATTCAGATTAGTTTTTTGCTAATCACTCTTGCATCCTTCGACCGATTTCTTCGACAAAGAGCTCGATAGAAAGCTCATCTGTTCCTCTTTCAGATGGTATTAACATATTTTACGAAAAGTCGTAAGAAATAAAATTTTTTTGATCAAAACTAAAATATCCTCGAAATCATTGAAGAAGAAGTACCTTATCATACGAAAATATGCCTTATCTAATAACAGACATTTAAATTTTTTTAATTGCATAAATGGGTGGCATTTTATTCAGAATTAATAGTTTTTTACATGCACAAAAAATTCGTTTAATTTTCTCCCATAAAATACTAGAATTATAGAAAAGTACTTTGCGAAAAGAATCGGCAGTAGGACGGAATCATGTTGACCACCGATTAGTTTGTTGCTAATAACTCTTGCATCCTTTGACCAACTTCTTCGACTAAGAGCTCGATGGAAAGCTTATCTGTTCCTCTTTCAGATGGCATTAACATATTTTACAAAAAGTCGTAAGAAAAAAAATTTTTTTGATCAAAACTAAAATATCCTCGAAATCATTGGTGAAGAAGTACCTTATCACACGAAAATATGCCTTATCTAATATGAGACATTTAAATATTTTTAATTACATAAATGGGCGGCATTTTATTCAGAATTAAAAGTTTTGTACATGGACAAAAAATTCGTTTAATTTTTTCCAATTAAATACTAGAATTATAGAAAAGTACTTTGCGAAAAGAGTCGGCAGTAGGTCGGAAACGTGTTGACAACCAACTAGTTTTTTGCTAATAACTCTTGCATCCTTTGACCGACTTCCTCATGGAAAGCTTATATGTTCCTCTTTCAGATGGCATAAATATAATTTACGAAAAGTCGTAAGAAATAAAATTTGTTTGATCAAAACTAAAATATCCTCGAAATCATTGAAGAAGAAGTACCTTATCAAACTAAAATATGCCTTATCTAATAAGAGACATTTAAATTTTTTTAATTGCGTAAATGGGCGGCATTTTATTCAGAATTAATAGTTTTTTACATGGACAAAAAATTTGTTTAATTTTTTCCCGTTAAATACTAGAATTATAGAAAAGTACTTTGCGAAAGGAATCGGCAGTAGGTCGGAAACGTGTTGACCAGCGATTAGTTTTTTACTAATAACTTTTGCATCCTTCGACCGACTTCTTCGACTAAGAGCTCGATAGAAAGCTTATCTGTTCCTCTTTCAGATGGTATTAACTTATTTTACGAAAAGTCGTAAGAAATAAAATTTTTTTGATCAAAATTAAAATATCATCGAAATCATTGAAGAAGAAGTACCTGATCAGACGAAAATATGCCTTATCTAGTAAGAGACATTTAAATTTTTTTAATTGCATAAATGGGTGGCATTTTATTCAGATTAGTTTTTTGCTAATCACTCTTGCATCCTTCGACCGATTTCTTCGACAAAGAGCTCGATAGAAAGCTCATCTGTTCCTCTTTCAGATGGTATTAACATATTTTACGAAAAGTCGTAAGAAATAAAATTTTTTTGATCAAAACTAAAATATCGTCGAAATAATTGAAAAAGAAGTTCCTTATCAGACGAAAATATGCCTTATCTAATAAGGGACATTTAAATTTTTTTAATTGCATAAATGGGCGGCATTTTATTCAGAATTAATAGTTTTTTACATGGACAAAAAATTTGTTTAATGTTTTCCCGTTAAATACTAGAATTATAGAAAAGTACTTTGCGAAAAGAATCGGCAGTAGAACGGAATCGTGTTGACAACCAACTAGTTATTTGCTAATAACTCTTGCATCCTTCGACCGACTTCTTCGACTAAGAGCTCGATGGAAAGCTTATCTGTTTCTCTTTCAGTTGGCATTAATATATTTTACGAAAAGTTATAAGAAATAAAATTTTTTTGATCAAAAATAAAAGATCCTCGAAATCATTGATGAAGAAGTACCTTATCAGACGAAAATATGCCTTATCTAATATGAGACATTTAAATATTTTTAATTGCATAAATGGGCGGCATTTAATTCAGAATTAATAGTTTTGTACATGCACAAAAAATTCGTTTAATTTTTTCCCATTAAATACTACAATTATAGAAAAGTACTTTGCGAAAAGAATCGGCAGTAGGTCGGAAACGTGTTGACCACCGATTAGGTTTTTACTAATAACTTTTGCATCCTTCGACCGACTTCCTCATGGAAAGCTTATCTGTTCCTCTTTCAGATGGCATAAATATATTTTACGAAAAGTCGTAAGAAATAAAATTTTTTTGATCAAAACTAAAATATCCTCGAAATGATTGAAGGACAAGTACCTTATCAGACGAAAATATGCCTTATCTAATAAGAGATATTTAAATTTTTTTAATTGCATAAATGGGCGGCATTTTAGTCAGAATTAATAATTTTTTACATGGAGAAAAAATTCATTCAATTTTTTCCCATTAAATACGAGAATTATAGAAAAGTACTATGCGGAAAGAATCGGCAGTAGGACGAAAACGTGTTTACCACCGATTAGTTTTTTGCTAATAACTCTTGCATCCTTCGACCGACTTCTTCGACAAAGAGCTCGATGGAAAGCTTATCTGTTCCTCTTTCAGATGGCATTAACATATTTTACGAAAAGTCATAAGATATTAAATTTTTTTGATCAAACCTAAAATATCCTCGAAATCATTGAAGAAGAAGTACCTTATCAGACGAAAATATGCCTTATCTAATAAGAGACATTTAAATTTTTTTTAATTGCGTAAATGGGCGGCATTTTATTCAGAATTAATAGTTTTTTACATGGACAAAAAATTCGTCTAATTATTTCCCATTAAATACTACAATTATAGAAAAGTACTTTGCGAAAAGAATCGGCAGTAGGACGGAAACGTGTTGACCACCGATTAGTTTTTTGCTAATAACTCTTGCATCCTTCGACCGACTTCCTCATGGAAAGCATATCTGTTCCTCTTTCAGATGGCATAAATATAATTTACGAAAAGTCGTAAGAAATAAAATTTTTTTGATCAAAACTAAAATATCCTCGAAATCATTGAAGAAGAACTACCTAGTTAGACGAAAATATGCCTTATCTAATAAGAGACATTTAAATTTTTTTAATTGCATAAATGGGCGGCATTTTATTCAGAATTAATAGTTTTGTACATGGACAAAAAATTCGTTTAATTTTTTCCCTTTAATTACTAGAATTATAGAAAAGTTCTTTGCGAAAAGAATCGGCAGTAGGACAGAAACGTGTTGACCACCGATTAGTTTTTTGCTAATAACTCTTGCATCCTTCGACCGACTTCTTCAACTAAGAGCTCGATGGAAAGCTTATCCGTTCCTTTTTCAGATGGCATTAATATATTTTACGAAAAGTCGTAAGAAATAAAATTTTTTTGATCAAAACTAAAATATCCTCGAATTCATTAAAGAAAAAGTACATAATCAAACGAAAATATGCCTTATCTAATAAGAGACATTTAAATTTTTTTAATTGCATAAATGGGCGGCATTTTATTCAGAATTAATAGTTCTTTACATGGAAAAAAAATTCGTTTAGTTTTTTCCCATTAAATACTAGAATTATAGAAAAGTACTTTGCGAAAAAATCGGCAGTAGGACGGAAACGTGTTGACCACCGATTAGTTTTTTGCTTATCTGTTCCTCATTCAGATGGCATTAACATATTTTACGAAAAGTCGTAAGAAATAAAATTTTTTTGATCAAAACTAAAATATCCTCGAAATCATTGAAGAAGAAGTATCTTATAAGACGAAAATATGCCTTATCTAATAAGAGACATTTAAATTTTTTTAATTGCATAAATGGGCGGCATTTTATTCAGAATTAATAGTTTTTTACATGGACAAAAAATTCGTTCAATTTTTTCCCATTAAATACTAGAATTATAGAAAAATACTTTGCGAAAAGAATCGGCAGTAGGACGGAAACGTGTTGACCACCGATTAGTTTTTTGCTAATAACTCTTGCACCCTTCGACCGACTTCTTCGACTTAGAGCTCGATGGAAAGCTTATCTGTTCCTCTTTTAGATGGCATTAACATATTTTACGAAAAGTCGTAAGAAATAAAATTTTTTTGATCAAAAGTAAAATATCCTCGAAATCATTGAAGAAGAAGTACCTTATCCGACGAAAATATGCCTTATCTAATTAGAGACATTTAAATTTTTTTAATTGCATAAATGGGCGGCATTTTATTCAGAATCAATAGTTTCTTACGTGGACAAAAAATTCGTTTAATTTTTTCCCATTAAATACTAGAATTATAGAAAAGTACTTTGCGAAAAGAATCGGCAGTAGGACGGAAACGTGTTGACCACCAATTAGTTTTTTGCTATTAACTCTTGCATCCTTCTACCGACTTCTTCGACTGAGAGCTCGATGAAAAGCTTATCTGTTCCTCTTTTAGATGGCATTAACATATTTTACGAAAAGTCGTAAGAAATAAAATTTTTTTGATCAAAACTAAATGTTGAAAAACGCAGAAGAATTTCATCGATCTGGCAACTCCTTTCTGACACATGTATGAGTACATGTGTGTTAAGATGATGAAATATTTAGAACTTCTGCGTAAGGTAAAAACAACCGCACCAAACACATCTACATACAACTACTCTACTATGTATGTAAGGTTCTAAGTATTTTAGAACACTAACTGTCTTCTAGATCACGCATTGAAGCGTGGCTTCACTTTTGTTTTAACTCTCGATGTGACAAGTCGTGTGCAACGAAAAGAATTAAATAAAATATAAAATAAATTGAATTACAATTAATATAAAAGCATTTGTGTATTAACACACTTATTTATCTGGAATTAAGAAAGCTGATTTGGAGAAATGAAGAAGAGAGTATCAACCAAGAGTTCTACAAGTGTATCAACCAATTGTCTACAGGAGTCTCAACCAATTGTCCACGGGAGTCTCCATTCTTTACAGGAGTGTTGTTGATTGAAGTGCTTTGTGTGAGGGACAGCGTGCAGAATCATTGTGCTTTATTCAATAGGTTATGGGCCCAGTCTACTCCTCATTACTGCAGATAAGTATAAAGTTTTAATTTAAATATAATGGAAAAAGGAAAGAGAAATATAAAACCATTTGATGGAGAAAAATACTCCATTTGGAAATTTAGAATAAGAGCAATGTTGACTGAATTAGATGCCATTAAGGTTATTGACCAAGAGTGTGAAGAAGAATGGAAGAAATAAGAAAGGAATGCGAAAAGTGTTATTATAGAGTATCTAGGTGACTCATTTCTTGGTTTTGCACCAACTGATTGTAGTGCTAAAACGATTTTTAAGAATTTAGACGCTATTTATGAAAGAAAAAGTCTGGCGTCGCAGTTGTCTGTCCGAAAGCAGTTATTGTCATTGAAACTAAAGGGCGACACTTTGTTGTTGCAACATTTTAACAAATTTGATGAGTTAATTGCAGAACTGTCTGCTGCTGGTGCGCAAATGGATGAATTAGACAAAGTATCGCATTTGCTGCTATCACTACCTTCATTGTATGACGGTGTAATAACAGCTATTGAAACATTATCCGAAGATAATCTGACCCTTGCTTTTGTGGAAAACAGATTGCTTGACCATGAAATAAAATTGAAGAATGCCAGTAAGGATACAACTTTAAAAGTACTACATACCGTAGGGAAAGAGAATAAATTTAAAAGCTTTCCAAATATAAGCTTTTACAAACCAAATAAAAACAAGTTCAAACCAAAGAATAAGTTTAATATTAATAAAAATTGTTTTCACTGTGGCAAAGCTGGCCATATGAAAAAAGACTGTTACATATATTTATTTATTTATTTCATAACAATGAACTGTTAGATAAGTTAAGTTTAGTTGATGATAGTTCTAATTTACAATAATATTAATTAAAAAATAAGTCTATGTACGTATATAAACACAAACAGAACAATTAATAACAAAATATAGCGTAATTAATATATGATAATTTAAATAAGGAGAAAAATATAAAACAAAAACTCATATTACATATAGATATGAACACGCAGTGTATTTTAGTCTCCGACCCGGTGGGGGAAATTTATTTGCACCATGCAAGCTATGCCCCTACTCACAGCCATGTGTGGTCAGAGACTTAGATTCCGAAGAGCACCATCAGTCCACCAAGAAACGATTTTCCATGCACCATCAGTCCACCAAGAAATGATTATCCTGGTCTATTATCCACTAAAGGCGTTCAGCTTCCCGTAGATACCGAAGAATCGTTGCTTTAAGTGTTGTGAGAGAGATTTCAGGTGAGAGGACGCGATAAAGATTATTATAAATCATACATAACACGCGAAACGGATCGTGAAGTGCATAGTTAGTTGTACATCTGTGCAATGTTATTGGGACAAAATATCTTGTATTGCGACGTGGGACGTTGAAATTAATCTGACTAAGTAGGTTTGAAGAATCAATAAAACCAACAACAAGCTAATGAAGAAAAGCAGCCCCTAGAACAATACTGCGTTGAGAAAGCGAAGGAAGGTCAATGAGAAGGAGCCTGTCTTGGTATGACGGTAACCTGGCGTTAGGGTTCCATTTGAGGCCACGAAGCGCAAAAACAAGAAATTGTTTCTGAACTGACTCGATGCGATCTTGATGTTTTTTGTACTGCGGAGACCACACGCAACAACAGTATTCGAGAATGGGACGTACAAGTGACGTGAAAAGTAGTTTGGTGATATAGGGGTCATTGAATTCTTTAGACCAGCGTTTAATGAATCCAAAAACACCTTTCGCCTTATTAACGACAGTTGAGACATGTTGGATGAAACTGAGCTTGGGATCGAATAGAACACCTAGGTCGTTAAAATTTGAGTCACGTTCTAATTGGACGTTATCAATCGAGTAAGTAAACAAGTGAGGTTTACTTCGATGATAAGTCATAAACTTACATTTAGAACAATTGAGTAAAAGCAAATTTCGTGAACACCAAGAATGCAGTGAGTTCAGATCAGCCTGTAATAGGCCATGAGAGTCAGGCTCCTTGTATGAAAGACACAACTTAACATCATCGGCATACATAAGTACCCGAGAATAAGATATCGACAATGGGAGATCATTAATGAAAAGATTAAACAAGAGAGGACCAATATGACTGCCTTGGGGGACACCAGAAGAAACATGAACAAGATTAGAAGAAGCAGATTTAAACAACACACGTTGAGATCTGTTTATTAAAAGGATTTAATCCAATTCAGAAGATTCGGAGGGAAGCCCAAAAGATGCAATTTTAACAACAGCAAATCGTGGTTAACCGAGTCAAAAGCTTTACTGAAGTCAGTATATATGACATCGGTTTGAGATTGATTGGCAAAACCACGGTTTACCAAGCAAGTGAGTTCAAGAAGATTGGTACAAGCTGACCTACTTTTTAATAACCCATGCTGTGAAGTTGTCATCACCGATTTACAGCTATGTTGCAAGCTTGCAATAATAATTTTTTCAAAAAGTTTGGGAATCGCAGATAACTTGGATATGCCTCTGTAATTAGATACATCCGACTTATTACCCTTCTTATGAAGAGGAATAATAAACGATTCTTTCCAAATAGGGGGAAACGAAGCGTTATGAAGAGACAAATTGAAAAGTTTCAATAAAGGCCTGCACAACGATTTCGCACACCTATTTAGCACGCACCCTGGCACATTATCAGGGCCGGGGGAAAAAGAGCTTTTCACGGCCAATAAACTTTTTAAAACATTATCATAATCCAAAACAGGGGAAACAAAAGCATTGATGGAAGTTATTGGGTATGAATATGAGGTTCCCGAAAAAGTTGATGACGAGTAAGTCGTTTGAAAGAACTCGGCAAACAAATTTGAGATACCAAGATCATCGGAGGCCAACTTGGCATCAAGGAAGAATGACGACGGATACATCGCAGTTCTACGCTTAGAATTTACAAAGTTATAAAATGTTTTAGGGTCGCGTGAGAATTGACTTTTACAACGACACAAATAATTTTTATAACAGATGCTATTAAACGAGAAAAACTGAGAACGAGCTACAGAATATCTAGAAAAGTCCGACAGCAAACCAGACTTTTAAATTTTTTATAAAGCCTGGATTTGACATTTTTTAGATTTGACAACTGGCGAGAAAACCATGGAGGTCGTAGAGACAGCCTTGGCAAAGAACTAATGGGGACACACGCATTAAAAACTCTGTAAAGAGAATTTAATAAATTGAAGTCAGTCTTTCGAAAACAGAAACGAAGCTGAAACGGTACATTTGTCGAAATGTAAGGAGATGTTAGACCCAGGGTTATTTCTAATGTTGGGTGAAATGAATCTTCCGGCCGAGACAATGGATCACATCTAGACACAACTATACCATTAGAGTCGTTAGTCAACAAAAGATCAAGAGAGAAAGAGAAAATGAAACCAATAGCGACAAGAACAAACATGTACAAGTAGCAACTGTTCAGCCTGAAGAGGTTCCAGAAGGTTTTGCATTCATGTTTAAACGAGAAAAGAATAAAGTTGAAGGAAATTTCGTTTGTTCTAGACTCTAAAGCATCCGACCATTTGGTCAATAATGAGAATCTGTTTGATGACATAAAAGTCTTGGAAAAACCAATTAAAATTGCAGTGGCAAAGTGTGGCCAATTTATTTATGCAACCAAGAAAGGAACAATGGAGTTGTGCAGTGATTCTCTGGCCAAAATAGTTTTGACTGATGTACTGTTCTGATCGGAAGTTCCTCAAAATCTATTATCGGTAAAAAAGATGCAGGATGCAGGAGTTACCGTGGTATTTCATCCAGGAGGTGTAGCTGTTAGTAAAAGTGGTGAGAAAATTATGGAAGGCAATTATATCGATAATGTTCCGGTGGTCCGCCTTTCTATGCTAAAAAGGGCATTTATGTATATCCAATGTTCATAATAAATTAAATAATTATAATTTATGGCATGAAAGGCTAGAGCATATAAGCAAAGGAAAATATTTAGAAAAAAAGGCTAATAATATGTTTGAGGATATCAATTTTTTAAGTAATATAAAACCAAATGAAGACTTATGCGAGGCTTGCATAAATGGAAAGCAAGCAAGACTTAAATTTGAAAAGTTTAAAAACAAAGATCATATTAACAGGCCTTTCTTTGCTATTCATTCTGATGTATGTGGTCCGATTACTCCTGCAACTATCGATAGAAAAAATTATTATGTTGCATTTATTGACCAATATACACATTATTGCGTCACATACTTACTGACTTATAAATCGGAAGTGTTGCATATATTCAAGGATTTTATTGCTAAAAGTGAAACGCACTTTAATTTAAAAGCAGTAAACCTATATATAGATAATGACAGAGAATATCTATCGAATGAGATGAAAGAATTTTGCAGTGAAAAAGGCATTAGTTACCACCTTACAGTGCCCCATACCCCACAGTTGAATGGTGTATCCGAAAGGATGATAAGGACTATAACAGAAAAAGCTCGTGCTTTGGTTATAGGGGCAAAAGTACAAAAATACTTTTGGAGAGAAGCCGTTTTGACGGCAACATATTTGACTGATAGAATCCCAAGTATTGCATTGAAAGGATGCAAGAAAACACCATATGAAATGTGGCATAACAAAAAGCCAAGTCTCAAATACTTGAGAGTTTTCAGTTCGACAGTGTATGTCCATAATAAGCTGAGAAAACGAAAGTTTGATGAGAAATCAAGGAAAGGAATACTTGTCGGATATGAACCGAATGGATACAAAGTATGGGATGGGGAGACTGGGAAGTTTTCAATTGCTAGAGATGTTGTTTTTGATGAAACTAACATGGTAAACGCAAGAGGTGAGTTGGAAAAGAAGAACATTGCATTCCATAATGAGAATATGGAATATTTAAAAGAAGATTTCCTTGATACCAACATAATGTGTGATCAGGTGGAAACGGAGAATGTTCTGGACTTGAGTCCAAGTGAAAGCATTGAAAAAGAACCTGATAAGATATCAGATGATGATCCCAGTGGTGTGGTAACAGAAAATGAAAATGCCGATCCAGTTGTGACTGGTGATAGTGTATCAGATGATACAAAAGAAGAAAGAAAAATTGTCAGAAAAAGCGATCGATTAAAAGATAAGCCAAAGTTATAATATAGAGATATGTTGAAGTGTGTAATGAATGCTCAGACTTCTATGGAAAGTACACCGATTTATTTTGAGGAAATCAGTATGAGAAGTGATAAAGTAAAATGGGAAGAAGCAATAAGAGATGAGCTAGAATCACATTCAATCAATAATACTTGGTTTCTTGTTAAAGAACTGGCTAATAAGAACATTGTAGATTGTAAATGGATATTTACAATAAAACAAAATGAATTCGGTAAACCGATTAAGTATAAAGTAGTGGCTCGGGGCTTTACACAGGAATATTTAATTGAATATGATGAAACTTTTGCTCCTGTTGCCAGAGTAACTAGTTTTAGATTTATTATGTCTTTTTCAATTCAGTATAACTCGAAAGTACATCATATGGATGTAAAGACTGCCTTTTTAAAAGGTGTTTTAAAAGAGGAAATATATATGAGACCTCCTTAAGGTTTAGTTGTTGGCAGTAATCAAGTTAGCAAATTGAACATGGCTATTTATGGTCTCAAGCAAGCGGCAAGATGCTGGTTTGATGTATTTGAGAAATCATTAAAAAGCATCGGAGATGTAAACTCTCCAGTAGATCGTTGTATCTACATACTTGATAAAGGAGAGATTTCAAGAAATATATATGTTTTGTTGTATGTATATGATTTAGTTATATCTACAGAAAGTATCCAAACAATAAATAAGTTTAAATCCTATTTGATGGGAAAATTCAGAATGACTGATTTATCAGACATTAAATATTTAATAGGAATAAAAATTGACAGAGAAGATGGTCAATTACACTTAAGTCAATCTGCCTACATAAAAACCATTCTATGTAAATTTAAAATGGATGAGTGTAATCCGGTAAACTTGCCTCTTCCTTCTAAACTTAATTTTGATGGCTTAAATTCTGATCAAAATTGTGAAGCACCCTGCCGTAATTTGATAGGATGTTTAATGTTCATAATGTTATGTACAAGACCAGATCTAAGTATATCTGTTAATATATTAAGTAGATATACTCAATATAATAATAGTGAATTATGGCAATGCTTGAAGAGAGTTTTAAGATACTTAAAGGGAACTATTGACTTAAAATTAACTTTTCCAAAAGTTTCAAAATATGATGAAATCTTTAGTGGTTATGTTGATTCTGACTGGGGCGGAAATATTATAGACAGAAAGAGTACTACAGGATATTTGTTTAAAATGTATGAATCCAACTTAATTTGTTGGTGTACTCGAAAACAGAACTCTGTAGCAGCTTCTTCAACAGAAGCTGAGTATATGCCATTGTTTGAAAGTGTCAGAGAAGCATTATGGCTTAAATCATAATTAGAAAGTATTAAAATCAAATTAAATACACCTATTAAAATATATGAGGATAATCAGGGGTGTATTAGTATAGAAAATAATCCTTCTTGCCACAAAAGAACTAAGCACATAGATATTAAATATCATTTTTCCAGAGATCAAGTGGAAAACAAACTAACTAAAATTGAATATATCTCCACAGAAAAACAGCTCGCAGATATGCTGACCAAGGCATTACCAGCTCCACGTTTTAAGGATCTTCGAGATCAAATCGGATTGACTGAATAATTCAGATGGAAGAGATTAATGTTTATTTTAATTATAATTTTAATTTGTATTTAAGATCTCATTTTGAAATGTTCGAATTTTTAAGTTTAAAGGTGGTCTGGTTGGGGTTTTACTGGGTTTTCCCCAATCCCAGCAATAAATGTTGGACCACTATTGTAAATCTCCCAGAGCCAGACTTGTCACATAATTTTTTTTTGAATGTATATAATTTTTTTTAGTGTATATAACTTGAAATGTTCATTTTAAAGATTGTGATTTGGCACGTTATGTTTTTGAGGAGGTGTGTTGAAAAACGCAGAAGAAGTTCATCAATCTGGCAACTCCTTTCTGACACATGTATGAGTACATGTGTGTTAAGATGATGAAATATGTAGAACTTCTGCGTAAGGCAAAAACAAACGCACCAAACACATCTACATACAACCACTCTACTATGTATGTAAGGTTCTAAGTATTTTAGAACACTCACTGTCTTCTAGATCACGCATTGAAGCGTGGCTTCACTTTTGTTTTAACTCTCGATGTGACAAGTCGTGTGCAACGAAAAGAATTAAATAAAATATAAAATAAATTGAATTACAATTAATATAAAAGCATTTGTGTATTAACGCACTTATTTATCTGGAACTTAGAAAGCTGATTTGGAGAAATGAAGAAGAGAGTATCAACCAAGAGTTCTAAAAGAGTATCAACAAATTGTCTACAGAAGTCTCAACCAATTGTCCACGTGAGTCTTCATTCTTTACAGGAGTGTTGTTGATTGAAGTGCTTTGTATTAGGGACAGCGTGCCGAATCATTGTGATTTATTCAATACTAAAATATCCTCGAAATCATTGAAAAAGAAGTACCTTATCAGACGAAAATATGCCTTATCTAATAAAAGACATTTAAATTATTTTAATTGCATAAATGTGCGGCATTTTATTCAGAATTAATAGTTTTTATATGGACAAAAAATTCGTTTAATTTTTTCCCATTATATACTAGAACTATAGAAAAGTTCTTTGCGAAAAGAAACGGCAGTAGAACGGAATCGTGTTGACCACCGATTAGTTTTTTGCTAATAGCTCTTGCATCCTTCGACCGACTTCCTCATGGAAAGCATATCTGTTCCTCTTTCAGATGGCATAAATATAATTTACGAAAAGTCGGAAAAAATTAAATTTTTTTTGATCAAAACTAAAATATCATCGAAATCATTGAAGAAGAAGTACCTTATCAGACGGAAATATGCCTTATCTAATAAAAGACATTTAAATTATTTTAATTGCATAAATGTGCGGCATTTTATTCAGAATTAATAGTTTTTTACATGGACAAAAAATTCGTTTAATTTTTTCCCATTAAATACTAGAATTATAGAAAAGTTCTTTGCGAAAAGAAACGGCAGTAGAACGGAATCGTGTTGACCACCGATTAGTTTTTTGCTAATAGCTCTTGCATCCTTCGACCGACTTCCTCATGGAAAGCTTATCTGTTCCTCTTTCAGATGGCATAAATATAATTTACGAAAAGTCGTAAGAAATAAAATTTTTTTGATCAAAACTAAAATATCATCGAAATCATTGAAGAAGAAGTACCTTACCAGACGAAAATATGCCTTATCTAATAAGAGACATTTAAATTTTTTTAATTGCATAAATGGGCGGCATTTTATTCAGAATTAATAGTTAACTAGTTAAGAGTAACTAGTTTTAGATTTATTATGTCTTTTTCAATTCAGTATAATTTGAAAGTACATCATATGGATGTAAAAACTGCCTTTTTAAAAGGTGTTTTAAAAGAGGAAATATATATGAGACCTCCTTAAGGTTTAGTTGTTGGCAGTAATCAAGTTAGCAAATTGAACATGGCTATTTATGGTCTCAAGCAAGCGGCAAGATGCTGGTTTGATGTGTTTGAGAAATCATTTAAAAGCATCGGAGATGTTAACTCTCCAGTAGATCGTTGTATCTACATACTTGATAAAGGAGAGATTTCAAGAAATATATATGTTTTGTTGTATGTAGATGATTTAGTTATATCTACAGAAAGTATCCAAACAATAAATAAGTTTAAATCCTATTTGATGGGAAAATTCAGAATGACTGATTTATCAGACATTAAATATTTAATAGGAATAAAAATTGACAGAGAAGATGGTCAATTACACTTAAGTCATTAAAATTAACTTTTCCAAAAGTTTCAAAATATGATGAAATCTTTAGTGGTTATGTTGATTCTGACTGGGGCGGAAATATTATAGACAGAAAGAGTACTACAGGATATTTGTTTAAAATGTATGAATCCAACTTAATTTGTTGGTGTACTCGAAAACAGAACTCTGTAGCAGCTTCTTCAACAGAAGCTGAGTATATGCCATTGTTTGAAAGTGTCAGAGAAGCATTATGGCTTAAATCATAATTAGAAAGTATTAAAATCAAATTAAATACACCTATTAAAATATATGAGGATAATCAGGGGTGTATTAGTATAGAAAATAATCCTTCTTGCCACAAAAGAACTAAGCACATAGATATTAAATATCATTTTTCCAGAGATCAAGTGGAAAACAAACTAATTAAAATTGAATATATCTCCACAGAAAAACAGCTCGCAGATATGCTGACCAAGGCATTACCAGCTCCACGTTTTAAGGATCTTCGAGATCAAATCGGATTGACTGAATAATTCAGATGGGAGAGATTAATGTTTATTTTAATTATAATTTTAATTTTTATTTAAGATCTCATTTTGAAATGTTTGAATTTTTAAGTTTAAAGGTGGTCTGGTTGGGGTTTTACTGGGTTTTCCCCAATCCCAGCAATAAATGTTGGACCACTATTGTAAATCTCCCAGAGCCAGACTTTTCACATAATTTTTTTTTGAATGTATATAATTTTTTTTAGTGTATATAACTTGAAATGTTCATTTTAAAGATTGTGATTTGGCACGTTATGTTTTTGAGGAGGTGTGTTGAAAAACGCAGAAGAAGTTCATCAATCTGGCAACTCCTTTCTGACACATGTATGAGTACATGTGTGTTAAGATGATGAAATATGTAGAACTTCTGCGTAAGGCAAAAACAAACGCACCAAACACATCTACATACAACCACTCTACTATGTATGTAAGGTTCTAAGTATTTTAGAACACTCACTGTCTTCTAGATCACGCATTGAAGCGTGGCTTCACTTTTGTTTTAACTCTCGATGTGACAAGTCGTGTGCAACGAAAAGAATTAAATAAAATATAAAATAAATTGAATTACAATTAATATAAAAGCATTTGTGTATTAACGCACTTATTTATCTGGAACTTAGAAAGCTGATTTGGAGAAATGAAGAAGAGAGTATCAACCAAGAGTTCTAAAAGAGTATCAACAAATTGTCTACAGAAGTCTCAACCAATTGTCCACGTGAGTCTTCATTCTTTACAGGAGTGTTGTTGATTGAAGTGCTTTGTATTAGGGACAGCGTGCCGAATCATTGTGATTTATTCAATACTAAAATATCCTCGAAATCATTGAAAAAGAAGTACCTTATCAGACGAAAATATGCCTTATCTAATAAAAGACATTTAAATTATTTTAATTGCATAAATGTGCGGCATTTTATTCAGAATTAATAGTTTTTATATGGACAAAAAATTCGTTTAATTTTTTCCCATTATATACTAGAACTATAGAAAAGTTCTTTGCGAAAAGAAACGGCAGTAGAACGGAATCGTGTTGACCACCGATTAGTTTTTTGCTAATAGCTCTTGCATCCTTCGACCGACTTCCTCATGGAAAGCTTATCTGTTCCTCTTTCAGATGGCATAAATATAATTTACGAAAAGTCGTAAGAAATAAAATTTTTTTGATCAAAACTAAAATATCCTCGAAATCGTTGAAGAAGAAGTGCCTTATCAGACGAAAATATGCCTTATCTAATAAGAGACATTTAAATTATTTTAATTGCATAAATGGCGGCATTTTATTCAGAATTTATAGTTTTTTACATGGACAAAAAATTCGTATAATTTTTTCCCATTAAATACTAGAATTATAGAAAAGAACTTTGCGAAAAAAATCAGCAGTAGGACGGAAACGTGTTGACCACCGATTAGTTTTTTGCTAATAACTTTTGCATCCTTCGACCGACTTCTTCGACTAAGAGCTCGATGGAAAGCTTATCTGTTCCTCTTTCAGATCGCATTAACATATTTTACGAAAAGTCGTAAGAAATAAAATTTTTTTGATCAAAACTAAAATATCCTCGAAATCATTGAAGAAGAAGTGGCTTATCAGACGAAAATATGCCTTATCTAATAAGAGACATTTAAATTATTTTAATTGCATAAATGGCGGCATTTTATTCAGAATTAACAGTTTTTTACATGGACAAAAAATTCGTTTAATTTTTTCCCATTGAATACTAGAATTATAGAAAAGTACTTTGCGAAAAAAATCAGCAGTAGGACGGAAACGTATTGACCACCGATTAGTTTTTTGCTAATTACTCTTGCATTCTTCGACAGACTTCTTAAAAGAGCTCGATGGAAAGTCTATATGTTCCTCTTTCAGATGGCATAAATATATTGTCCGAAAAGTCGTAAGAAATAAAACATTTTTGATCAAAACTAAAATATCCTCGAAATCATTGAAGAAGAAGTACCTTATCATACGAAAATATGCCTTATCTAATAAGAGACAGTTAAATTTTTTTAATTGCATAAATGGGCGGCATTTTATTCAGAATGAATAGTTTGTTACATGGACAAAAAATTCGTTTAATTTTTTCCCATTAAATACTAGAATTATAGAAAAGTACTTTGCGAAAAGAATCGGCAGTAGGACGGAAACGTGTTGGCCACCGATTAGTTTTTTGCTAATAACTCTTGCATCCTTCGACCGACTTCTTCAACTAAGAGCTCGATGGAAAGTTTATCTGTTCCTCTTTCAGATGTCATGAACATATTTTACGAAAAGTCGTAAGAAATAAAATTTTTTAGATCAAAACAAAAATATCCTCGAAATCGTTGAAGAAGAAGTGCCTTATCAGACGAAAATATGCCTTATCTAATAAGAGACATTTAAATTATTTTAATTGCATAAGTGGCGGCATTTTATTCAGAATTAATAGTTTTTTACATGGACAAAAAATTCGTTTAATTTTTTCCCATTAAATACTAGAATTATAGAAAAGAACTTTGCGAAAAAAATCAGCAGTAGGACGGAAACGTGTTGACCACCGATTAGTTTTTTGCTAATAACTTTTGCATTCTTCGACCGACTTCTTCGACTAAGAGCTCGATGGAAAGATTATCTGTTTTTCTTTCAGATGGCATTTACATATTTTACGAAAATTCGTAAGAACTAAAATTTTTTTGATCAAAACTAAAATATCCTCGAAATCATTGAAGAAGAAGTACCTTATCATACGAAAATATGCCTTATCTAATAACAGACATTTAAATTTTTTTAATTGCATAAATGGGTGGCATTTTATTCAGAATTAATAGTTTTTTACATGCACAAAAAATTCGTTTAATTTTCTCCCATAAAATACTAGAATTATAGAAAAGTACTTTGCGAAAAGAATCGGCAGTAGGACGGAATCATGTTGACCACCGATTAGTTTGTTGCTAATAACTCTTGCATCCTTTGACCAACTTCTTCGACTAAGAGCTCGATGGAAAGCTTATCTGTTCCTCTTTCAGATGGCATTAACATATTTTACAAAAAGTCGTAAGAAAAAAAAATTTTTTGATCAAAACTAAAATATCCTCGAAATCATTGGTGAAGAAGTACCTTATCACACGAAAATATGCCTTATCTAATATGAGACATTTAAATATTTTTAATTGCATAAATGGGCGGCATTTTATTCAGAATTAAAAGTTTTGTACATGGACAAAAAATTCGTTTAATTTTTTCCCATTAAATACTAGAATTATAGAAAAGTACTTTGCGAAAAGAGTCGGCAGTAGGTCGGAAACGTGTTGACAACCAACTAGTTTTTTGCTAATAACTCTTGCATCCTTTGACCGACTTCCTCATGGAAAGCTTATATGTTCCTCTTTCAGATGGCATAAATATAATTTACGAAAAGTCGTAAGAAATAAAATTTGTTTGATCAAAACTAAAATATCCTCGAAATCATTGAAGAAGAAGTACCTTATCAAACTAAAATATGCCTTATCTAATAAGAGACATTTAAATTTTTTTAATTGCGTAAATGGGCGGCATTTTATTCAGAATTAATAGTTTTTTACATGGACAAAAAATTTGTTTAATTTTTTCCCGTTAAATACTAGAATTATAGAAAAGTACTTTGCGAAAAGAATCGGCAGTAGGTCGGAAACGTGTTGAGCAGCGATTAGTTTTTTACTAATAACTTTTGCATCCTTCGACCGACTTCTTCGACTAAGAGCTCGATAGAAAGCTTATCTGTTCCTCTTTCAGATGGTATTAACTTATTTTACGAAAAGTCGTAAGAAATAAAATTTTTTTGATCAAAATTAAAATATCATCGAAATCATTGAAGAAGAAGTACCTGATCAGACGAAAATATGCCTTATCTAGTAAGAGACATTTAAATTTTTTTAATTGCATAAATGGGTGGCATTTTATTCAGATTAGTTTTTTGCTAATCACTCTTGCATCCTTCGACCGACTTCTTCGACTATGAGCTCGATGGAAAGCTTATCTGTTCCTCTTTCAGATGGCATTAACATATTTTACGAAAAATCATAAGAAATCAAATTTATTTGATCAAAACTAAAATATCCTCGAAATCATTGAAAAAGAGGTACCTTATAAGACAAAAATATGCCTCATCTAATAAGAGACATTTAAATTTTTTTAATTGCGTAAATGGGCGGCATTTTATTCAGAATTAATAGTTTTTTACATGGACAAAAAATTTGTTTAATTTTTTCCCGTTAAATACTAGAATTATAGAAAAGTACTTTGCGAAAAGAATCGGCAGTAGAACGGAATCGTGTTGACAACCAACTAGTTTTTTGCTAATAACTCTTGCATCCTTCGACCGACTTCTTCGACTAAGAGCTCGATGAAAAGCTTATCTGTTTCTCTTTCAGTTGGCATTAACATATTTTACGAAAATTTATAAGAAATAAAATTTTTTTGATCAAAACTAAAATATCGTCGAAATAATTGAAAAAGAAGTTCCTTATCAGACGAAAATATGCCTTATCTAATAAGGGACATTTAAATTTTTTTAATTGCATAAATGGGCGGCATTCTATTCAGAATTAATAGTTTTTTACATGGACAAAAAATTTGTTTCATTTTTTCCCATTAAATACTAGAATTAAAGAAAAGTACTTTGCGAAAAGAATCGGCAGTAGGACGGAATCGTGTTGACCACCGATTAGTTTTTTGCTAATAACTCTTGCATCCTTCGAACGACTTCCTCATGGAAAGCTTATATGTTCCTCTTTCAGATGGCATAAATATAATTTACGAAAAGTCGTAAGAAATAAAATTTTTTTAATCAAAACTAAAATATCCTCGAAATCATTGAAGAAGAAGTACCTTATCAAACGAAAATATGCCTTATCTAATAAGAGACATTTAAATTTTTATACCCTGTACACACACTGTGTATCAGGGTATATTAAGTTTGTTTGAGACGGTTTGTATGTAACGCATAGAAGGAGGGGAGGGGGACCGTATAAAGTAGATATATTCTTGATCAGGATGACAAGACGAATTGATATAGCCCTGTCTGTCCGTCCGTCCGTCCGTCCGTCCGTCCTCACCAATGGTTCTCGAAAACTATAAGAGCTAGAGACTTGAAATTTGGTGGATAGACTCGTGAGGTCAAACGCTAGATCAAGTTTGAAGGATTTTTTGCCACGCCCACTCCTTCCCGCCCATCGAGTACCACCCATTTTTTCAAAAGGCTGTAGCTCGAAAACCTGATGAATTAGAAACATGAAAATGAGTATGTAGACTCAGTATGTATAGCTCTACAAAACTGCATACCACATTTTTTCCCCCTCCCCTTCGTTTCCCCTCAAAAAGTTGTTTTCTTAAAATTGCTGTATGTCCTAAACTATAATAGATACAATGCTAAAATTTTGTATGCAAACTCAGTAAACATACCTTTTTAAAACTGCATACCACAAACTTTCATTTTTAACGCTGTCTGACAACGCAAAGACAAACAAGTTGAAATTTGGCATAAATTGCGCTTTGAACACTGCTTTATCCTATTTGTAACAAAAACCGTACTTAACACTGCGAAAACTATTAAAGCTAGAGACTTTTAATTTGAAAGATAGACTCGTGTGGTCGAACACTAGATGAAGTTTGAAGGAATTTTTGCCACGCCCATTCCTTTCCGCCCATCGAGCACAACAAAAGGTACTTTTTTTCTTAAAATGGCTGTATCTCCTAAAGTATAAAGAATACAATGCTGAAATTTGGTATGCAAACTCAGGTAACATACCTTTTTAAAACTGCATACAATAAACTACCACTTTCCCCGCAAAGACCAACACACTAAAATTTTGCAGCAATGCTTTGTAACAAAATCCGTACTAAAGCGCCATCTAATGGCAACATTGCACTGTGAGCCCTGCCTCACTATTAGCAACTACACAAACCATATCGTGGTACACTGCTTTTGCTGTCAGCGAATGTTTAACGTGTTATCAACATAGGTGTGTGTACAGGGTAATATATAGTTGAGAATACTCAACTATACCGCCCTTACTGGTTTTAATTGCAAAAATGGGCGGCATTTTATTCAGAAATAATAGTTTTTTACATGGACAAAAAATTTGTTTCATTTTTTCCCATTAAATACTAGAATTATAGAAAAGTACTTTGCGAAATGAATCGGCAGTAGGACGGAATCGTGTTGACCACCGATTAGTTTTTTGCTAATAACTCTTGCATCCTTCGAACGACTTCTTCGACTTAGAGCTCGATGGAAAGCTTATCTGTTCCTCTTTCAGATGGCATTAACATATTTTCCGAAAAGTCATAAGAAATAAAATTTTTTTGATCAAAACTGAAATTTTTTTTTTTTTTTTTTTTTTTTTTTTTTTACTTTGCTTTATTTATTGGATCTTCTCTTTCATATGAGACTAACAATAAGTTTGCAGATCTTAAGACTAAACGTTAATTAACAGTTCTTTTGAACTGTAGTTTGCTCGTGGGGCCCTAGGGTCTATCGCTGGGTTGGAAGGTCATTTCGACGAAGACGGGATTGGCTGCACAACCTTGTTAATCTTCTGGCGAGATGGTTAGGGTGCGTAGAAAGCTTGCTGTAGTATTGTTCCTTGAGTTCTGCTATTACATCTCTGACTGGTTGAATATTTAAATCTTTTTGTATGTTTTCGTTTCGAACATACCACGGTGCCCCGGTGATGGTTCTCAATATCTTTGACTGGGTTCTCTGGATGATGTCAATGTTGCTACTGCTAGCGTTTCCCCATAACTGGGAGCCGTAGGTCCAGATAGGTTTGAGAACAGAATTGTAGAGCAGGACTTTGTAGTCAAGACTAAGGGAAGAGCGAGCGTTGATAAGCCAATGGAGGCTATTTGCTTTTAGTTTTAAATGCGTTCTCTTGGCCTCGATGTGCCTGCGCCATGTGAGTCTTCTATCGAGGTGTACTCCGAGGTATGTCACTTCGTTTGTTTGCGGAAGCGTAGTGTTGTTTAACATCAGCGGTGGGCAATCTTGCCTGTTTAGAGTGAACGTAACGTGTTTGCATTTTTGTTCGTTGACTTTTATTCGCCAGTCAGCTAGCCATTTTTCTATGTCGACCAGGTGAAGAGCTAACTGCGCTGTTGCTTGCGTAGGGCATCTGGAACGGCTGAGAATAGCTGTATCATCAGCAAAGGTGGATGTTGTTAGTCGTCTGCTTATTGGGATGTCTGATGTGTAGAGGACATATAGCGTTGGACCAAGTACGCTACCTTGAGGAACTCCAGCTCTAATGATGTGGTCGTCGGACATATCACTGTTACATCTCACTGTAAATTTCCTGTCGTAGAGGTATGACTTTAGTAGCTTGTGCGTGTTATTGGAAGCATTGTTTTAATTTTATGCATTAAGCCGTCCAACCAAACTCTGTCGAATGCTTGTGAGACATCCAAAAATATTGCTGTGCAGTATTCTCGGTTTTCAAACGCGCTTCGTATTTCTGATGTTATGCGATTAACCTGCTCAATAGTTCCGTGTTTTTCACGAAAGCCGAACTGGTGTGAGGGGATTTTGTTGTGTGTTCTCAGGAATGAGTTGATCCGAGTAAGCACGCATTTTTCGAAGAGTTTTGATAGACACGATAATAAACTTATAGGTCTGTAAGACGAGGGAATCGTGTGATCTTTTCCTGGCTTTGGTATCATTATGATGATAGACTTTTTCCATCTTTCTGGAAAATAGCCAAGTTTAGTGATGGCATTGAAGAGCTTCGCGATAGTGCAAACAGCACAATATGGGAGCTCAATAATCATTTTTGGGGTTATTAAATCGCAGCCCGGTGACTTTTTTGGGTTCAGTTCCTTTTTGATAATACTAGCGATTTCGTTTGGTCGAAACTCGATTGGGTCACGTTGAAGCTCGGCGTCGCTTGTTAATGCTGGTAGTGTAGTCGCATTTGTGCAAGGATTTGGTTGAAACACATTTTCAAGGTGGGCTGCAAATGTTCTCGCTCTATCTTCGTCGCTGCGGGCCCAGCCGCCTGCAGGGTTTCGTATAGGCATCACGGTTTCTGTCGGTGAGCTTAGGGATGGGTGAGCTCTCCACAGTGAGTTTCTTGTACTGGATGTTTATAGTTGTTCTATGTACCGGCGTTGGGTATATGCTTCTTCTTGCTTTAACGCTTTAGAGAGGTTGCGTGTGGCGCTCTTAAGCCTATGTCGTGCAGATGGCGATCTGGTTGATTGCCATTCTCGACGTAAGCGTCGCTTTTCGATAACAAGCTGCTCGATTTGTAGGTTAGTCTTCTTTTGGTTACGTGGAGCTTGTGCCGTTTGGGGTGTTGAGATACGAGCTGCGGTAACGAAGACTGATTCTAGATTGTTTACGAAGCTGTCGATCTCAGCTTCAACGGTTAGGGGAGGATCAAGCTCAATGTGTGAGCTAAAATATTTTTTGTAACTGACCCAGTTGGTTTTGTGCGAGGTCAATCTACTTGGTTGATCTACGGTTTTTGGATGTCGGAGTAGGTTAATTAATACAGGCGAGTGATCAGATGAGAGATCTGAAAGACTTTCGGCGCTTAGCAAGGTTCGGGGAATGTTTTTTGTTATTGCAAAGTCAATTAGGTCGGGTAGTTTATTGGGGTCAGCCGGCCAGTATGTTGGTCTGCCGGGAGAGAGATGGTCGAGCTTATTGCTGGCTTTTATAATTGCATTGTATAATTGTTTTCCTTTTGGGGTCACTAGACGAGATCCCCAGTGAGTGTGCTTAGCATTGTAATCACCTGCTGCTATGAAGTGTTCTCCGAGTGTGTTAAAGAACTGCATGAACTCAGCTTCAGATATATTGAAGCGAGGGGGGCAGTATACGGCGGCTAGTGTTAGATGGTTACCACTATCTAATTGTATGTTTATAGATGTGGCCTGTAGATAGTTTTCAGCAAATCTTCTATGGCAGTGGTGTTTGAGACGGTTTCTAATCAGAATACCAGTCCCCCCGTGTGCTTTGCCATCAGGATGGTTTGTTCCGTAAAACACGTAGCCTCGTATGTTAAAATTATATTTGTTTGTAAGGTGTGTTTCTGAGAGTAGCATTACGTCAATGTGTTTGTCAAATAGAAATTGAGCTAGCTCAAGTTTGTGTTGTGAGACGCCATTAGCATTCCACGTAGATATGCGTAGGGAAGCCATTGATTATTTAGACTGCTGAGATACCAGCATTTGAATTAGCAGATTTTGGTTTCGCATTAGATCCTGCATTGTTGTCCGCATAAATGACATAAACTCCATAAGGCTTTGCTGCATAGTTGATAGCATTACTTCAAAGCTGCTTTGTTGCTGCTCCGATGGTTGGTACTGTTGGGCCGCATTTAGGTCTACATGTGTTGGTTGTGAGTGAAGCGTATTTGAGGTAGAGGGAACCAATCCGGATTTAAGAGCGCTCGCAAATGATACGCTTTTGGGTGAGATTTCAGGGCCAAGTGAAGATCTGGCTGCAGTCGAGAAGTACACGTCTGGGTTGGATTTGGTTGGAGTGGTATTAGTCGGTACGTTCCGGGAGCGTGCAGTGGTCACTCGCTGCTGGAGTCGACTCTTCAGTTCCTTGTATATTGGGCAACCTTTGTAGTTAGCAGTGTGATTACCGCCACAGTTGGCGCACTTTTTTATGTTGGCGTCTTGTTTGCTCGCTGGGCAGTTTGTGGTATTATGGAGCTCTCCACAAGCTACACATACCGGGCGTAGGGTGCAGTACGACCTTGTATGGCCATATTCTTGGCAATTCGTACATTGTACGGGACCATTGCGTTTGTGCGGTTCTTCTACAGTGATTCTGCGGTGCAGTAGAAATTGAAGTTTGTATATCGGGTGCAGTTCGTTTTTCTTGAGCGGCATGATTTCTGGATTAAGTTCAACCTTGAAGAGTGGTTGCGGCTTTCTATCCTTATTTAGTATATTGAAAGCAGTTTTTACACTAAGTCCTTTCTCTTTTAGCGCATTGATAACTTCTGCAGGAGTTACTTCAGGCTCTATGCCCTTTAGTACGACTTGCAGGCCTTTGCTGCTTTTTAGCTGGTACGTATAGAAGTTCTTTTTGTTGTCGCTCAGGTACTTCGACAGTACTCTGTAGTTGTCTTCGGACTTAGTTTGTACCTTCGTTTCATGGATATTTCCCTTTACAAGCGGAATTATGTGGAAACTGTCCTTCCCAATGAGCTCGACAAATTTGCTAACGAGAGCATTAGAGCTTTTTTCTCGAATGTATATTGGTGGAGGCTTTGGCTTCCTTCTCACACCTTCTGCTTCGGGAGCCAGATCATCAGATTTGTCTTCTAGAATTTTAAACCTGTTGCTATTATCAGGCATTTCATTTTTTTCTGGGCTGGAGTTGCCACGGACAATTTTTGGCTTCGAGTTTAGGGGGCTCGACTTTCGCTTTATTTGAATGTAGCGATCCATTCCAGTCTGCACGGCCGGCCTAATATTTTCCTTCGCATTCTGTTTTGCTGAGAGCGCGCCGTTCGTAGTGTTTTGTTGCGCCTTACTTGATGGCTCTTGCATAGCGGGTGTTATGATCGAGCAGGCAGTTGATACAGTTGAAGTTGTTGTTGTATTTACCGTTGCGGTAGTTAAAGAGATTGTTGTGCTGGTCGCAGTTGATAAGCACAGGTCTCTCTGGCCAGTACATACCTGCATAGAAGCGCTTACGGCGCTCTGCTGCTTTTGATGCGCGGACGGTAGCGACGGAGAGCAAGATCGCGCTCTTTCGTTCGCTGTGTGCAAGAGCTCGATCGTTGCAGGTCTCGCTCGTTGTGTGGCTGTGGTGTTTTCGGTAGGCGCGGCGACGAATGTGAAGTATGCGTTGTTCCGTTGCAGAGAGAGCCGGCGCTCGTCTTGCTCGCGCTGCAGTTGTTTGCGAAGTTCGTTTTGATTGTTTTTACCACTCATTGTCACGTTGGTTTAATTGTTTTTTTTTTTTTTTTTTTTCAGTGTTATTAATACTAATTAACTAATTAATTATTGATTAATTAGTTAATGAGTTGTGCGGTTTTATCGCACTAAGCGTCTTTTCGCGATTTTCACTATTTATTAGTAAGTTTTTTTCACTGCACTGATGAGTTTTAGAATTTATTTTTCGGAGCACAAAAAAATAAACACGTCTGCATGCGACGGAAGTTGCTTTAAATTTAAAACTGAAATATCCTCGAAATCATTGAAGAAGAAGTACCTTATCAAACGAAAATATGCCTTACCTAATAAGAGACATTTAAATTTTTTTAATTGCATAAATGGGCGGCATTTTATACAGAATTAATAGTTTTTTACATGGACAAAAAATTCGTCTAATTTTTGCCCATTAAATACTAGAATTATAGAAACGTACTTTGCGAAAAGAATCGGCAGTAGGACGGAATCGTGTTGACAACCAACTAGTTTTTTGCTAATAACTCTTCCATCCTTTGACCGACTTCTTCGACTAAGAGCTCGATGGAAAGCTTATCTGTTCCTATTTCAGATGGCATTAACATATTTTACGAAAAGTCGTAAGAAATAAAATTTTTTTGATCAAAACTAAAATATCCTCGAAATCACTGAAAAAGAAGTACCTTATAAGACAAAAATATGCCTCATCTAATAAGAGACATTTAAATTTTTTTAATTGCGTAAATGGGCGGCATTTTATTCAGAATTAATAGTTTTTTACATGGACAAAAAATTCGTCTAATTTTTGCCCATTAAATACTAGAATTATAGAAACGTACTTTGCGAAAAGAATCGGCAGTAGAACGGAATCGTGTTGACAACCAACTAGTTTTTTGCTAATAACTCTTGCATCCTTCGACCGACTTCCTCATGGAAAGCTTATATGTTCCTCTTTCAGATGGCATAAATATAATTTACGAAAAGTCGTAAGAAATAAAATTTTTTTGATCAAAACTAAAATATCCTCGAAATCATTGAAGAAGAAGTACCTTATCAAACGAAAATATGCCTTATCTAATAAGAGACATTTAAATTTTTTTAATTGCGTAAATGGGCGGCATTTTATTCAGAATTAATAGTTTTTTACATGGACAAAAAATTTGTTTAATTTTTTCCCGTTAAATACTAGAATTATAGAAAAGTACTTTGCGAAAGGAATCGGCAGTAGGTCGGAAACGTGTTGACCACCGATTAGTTTTTTACTAATCACTCTTGCATCCTTCGACCGACTTCTTCGACTAAGAGCTCGATGGAAAGCTTATCTGTTCCTCTTTCAGATGGCATTAACATATTTTACAAAAAATCATAAGAAATAAAATTTATTTGACCAAAACTAAAATATCCTCGAAATCATTGAAGAATAAGTAACTTATCAGACGAAAAAATGCCTTATCTAATGAGAGACATTAAAATTTTTAAAATTGCATAAATGGGCGGCATTTTATTCAGAATTAATAGTTTTTTACATGGACAAAAAATTTATTTAATTTTTTCCCATTAAATACTAGAATTATAGAAAAGTACTTTGCGAAAAAAATCGGCAGTAGGACGGAATCGTGTTGACTACCGATTAGTTTTTTGCTAATCACTCTTGCATCCTTCGACCGACTTCTTCGACTAAAAGCTCGATGGAAAGCTTATCTGTTCCTCTTTCAGATGGCATTAACATATTTTACGAAAAGTCGTAAGATATAAAATTTTTTTGATCAAAACTAAAATATCCTCGAAATCATTGAAGAAGAAGTACCTTATCAAACGAAAATATGCCTTATCTAATAAGAGACATTTAAATTTTTTTAATTGCATAAATGGGCGGCATTTTATTCAGAATTAATAGTTTTTTACATGGACAAAAAATTCGTTTAATTTTTTCCCATTAAATACTAGAATTACAGAAAAGTACTTTGCGTAAAGAATCGGCAGTAGGACGGAAACGTGTTGACACCGATTAGTTTTTTACTAATAACTCTTGCATCCTTGGACCGATTTCTTCGACTAAGAGCTCGATAGAAAGCTCATCTGTTCCTCTTTCAGATGGTATTAACATATTTTACGAAAAGTCGTAAGAAAAAAAATTTTTTTCATCAAAATTAAAATATCCTCGAAATCATTGGAGAAGAAGTACCTGATCGACGAAAATATGCCTTATCTACTAAGAGACATTTAAATTTTTTTAATTGCATAAATGGGTGGCATTTTATTTAGATTAGTTTTTTGCTAATCACTCTTGCATCCTTCGAAAGACTTCTTCGACTAAGAGCTCGATGGAAAGCTTATCTGTTCCTTTTTCAGATGGCATTAACATATTTTACGAAAAGTCGTAAGATATAAAATTTTTTTGATCAAAACTAAAATATCCTCGAAATCATTGAAGAGGAACTACCTTATTAGACGAAAATATGCCTTATCTAATAAGAGACATTTAAATTTTTTTAATTGCATAAGTGGGTGGCATTTTATTAAGAATTAATAGTTTTTTACATGGACAAAAAATTCGTTGAATTTTTTCCCATTAAATACTAGAATTATAGAAAAGTACTTTGCGAAAAGAATCGGCAGTAGGACGGAATCGTGTTGACCACCGATTAGTTTTTTGCTAATAACTCTTGTATCCTTTGACCGACTTCTTCGACTAAGAGCTCGATAGAAAGCTTATCTGCACCTCTTTCAGATGGCATAAATGTAATTTACGAAAAGTCGTAGGAAATAAAATTTTTTTGATCAAAACTAAAATATCCTCGAAATCATTGATGAAAAAGTACCTTATCAGACGAAAATATGGCTTATCTAATATGAGACATTTAAATATTTTTAATTGCATAAATGGGCGGCATTTTATTCAGAATTAATAGTTTTTTACATGGACAAAAAATTTGTTTCATTTTTTCCCATTAAATACTAGAATTATAGAAAACTACTTTGCGAAAACAATCGGCAGTAGAACGGAATCGTGTTGACAACCAACTAGTTTTTTGCTAATAACTCTTGCATCTTTCGACCGATTTCTTCGACTAAGAGCTCGATAGAAAGCTCATCTGTTCCTCTTTCAGATGGCATTAATATATTTTACGAAAAGTTATAAGAAATAAAATTTTTTTGATCAAAACTAACTGGGCGTCATTTTTTTCAGAATTATTAGTTTAATTTTTTCCCATTAAATACTACAATTATAGAAAAGTACTTTGCGAAAAGAATCGGCAGTAGGTCGGAAACGTGTTGACCACCGATTAGGTTTTTACTAATAACTTTTGCATCCTTCGACCGACTTCCTCATGGAAAGCTTATCTGTTCCTCTTTCAGATGGCATAAATATATTTTACGAAAAGTCATGAGAAATAAAATTTATTTTGATCAAAACTAAAATATCCTCGAAATCATTGAAAAAGAAGTACCTTATCAGACGAAAATATGCCTTATCTAATAAGAGATATTTAAATTTTTTTAATTGCATAAATGGGTGGCATTTTAGTCAGAATTAATAGTTTTTTACATGGAGAAAAAATTCATTCAATTTTTTCCCATTAAATACTAGAATTATAGAAAAGTACTATGCGAAAAGAATCGGCAGTAGGACGAAAACGTGTTTACCACCGATTAGTTTTTTGCTAATAACTCTTGCATCCTTCGACCGACTTCTTCGACTAAGAGCTCGATGGAAAGCTTATCTGTTCCTCTTTCAGATGGCATTAACATATTTTACGAAAAGTCATAAGATATAAAATTTTTTTGATCAAACCTAAAATATCCTCGAAATCATTGAAAAAGAAGTACCTTATAAGACAAAAATATGCCTCATCTAATAAGAGACATTAAAATTTAAAATATCCTCGAAATCATTGAAAAAGAAGTACCTTATCAGACGAAAATATGCCTTATCTAAAAAGAGACATTTAAATTTTTTTTCATTGCGTAAATGGGCGGCATTTTATTCAGAATTAATAGTTTTTTACATGGACAAAAAATTCGTCTAATTATTTCCCATTAAATACTACAATTATAGAAAAGTACTTTGCGAAAAGAATCGGCAGTAGGACGGAATCGTGTTGACCACCGATTAGTTTTTTGCTAATAACTCTTGCATCCTTCGACCGACTTCCTCATGGAAAGCATATCTGTTCCTCTTTCAGATGGCATAAATATAATTTACGAAAAGTCGTAAGAAATAAAATTTTTTTGATCAAAACTAAAATATCCTCGAAATCATTGAAGAAGAACTACCTAATTAGACGAAAATATGCCTTATCTAATAAGAGACATTTAAATTTTTTTAATTGTAAAAATGGGCGGCATTTTATACAGAATTAATAGTTTTTTACATGGACAAAAAATTCGTCTAATTTTTTCCCATTAAATACTAGAATTATAGAAACGAACTTTGCGAAAAGAATCGGCAGTAGGACGGAATCGTGTTATCCACCGATTAGTTTTTTGCTAACAACTCTTGAATCGTTTGACCGACTTCTTCGACTAAGAGCTCGATGGAAAGCTTAGCTGTTCCTATTTCAGATGGCATTAACATATTTTACGAAAAGTCGTAAGAAATAAAATTTTTTTGATCATAACTAAAATATCCTCGAAATCATTGAAAAAGAAGTACCTTATAAGACAAAAATATGCCTCATCTAATAAGAGACATTTAAATTTTCTTAATTGCGTAAATGGGCGGCATTTTATTCAGAATTAATAGTTTTTTACATGGACAAAAAATTTGTTTAATTTTTTCCCGTTAAATACTAGAATTATAGAAAAGTACTTTGCGAAAAGAATCGGCAGTAGAACGGAATCGTGTTGACAACCAACTAGTTTTTTGCTAATAACTGTTGCATCCTTTGACCGACTTCTTCAACTAAGAGCTCGATGGAAAGTTTATCTGTTCCTATTTCAGATGGCATTAACATATTTTACGAAAAGTCGTAAGATATAAAATTTTTTTGGATCAAAACTAAAATATCCTCGAAATCATTGAAAAAGAGGTACCTTATAAGACAAAAATATGCCTCATCTAATAAGAGACATTTAAATTTTTTTAATTGCGTAAATGGGCGGCATTTTATTCAGAATTAATAGTTTTTTACATGGACAAAAAATTTGTTTAATTTTTTCCCGTTAAATACTAGAATTATAGAAAAGTACTTTGCGAAAAGAATCGGCAGTAGAACGGAATCGTGTTGACAACCAACTAGTTTTTTGCTAATAACTCTTGCATCCTTCGACCGACTTCTTCGACTAAGAGCTCGATGGAAAGCTTATCTGTTTCTCTTTCAGTTGGCATTAATATATTTTACGAAAATTTATAAGATATAAAATTTTTTTGATCAAAACTAAAATATCGTCGAAATAATTGAAAAAGAAGTTCCTTATCAGACGAAAATATGCCTTATCTAATAAGGGACATTTAAATTTTTTTAATTGCATAAATGGGCGGCATTTTATTCAGAATTAATAGTTTTTTACATGGACAAAAAATTTGTTTCATTTTTTCCCATTAAATACTAGAATTATAGAAAAGTACCTTGCGAAAAGAATCGGCAGTAGGACGGAATCGTGTTGACCACCGATTAGTTTTTTGCTAATAACTCTTGCATCCTTCGAACGACTTCTTCGACTAAGAGCTCGATGGAAAGCTTATCTGTTCCTCTTTCAGATGGCATAAATATAATTTACGAAAAGTCGTAAGAAATAAAATTTTTTTGATCAAAACTAAAATATCGTCGAAATCATTGAAGAAGAAGTATCTTATAAGACGAAAATATGCCTTATCTAATAAGAGACATTAAAATTTTTTAATTGCATAAATGGGTGGCATTGTATTTAGAAATAAAAATTTGTTACATGGAAATCAAAAATCGTGTAATTTTTTCCCATTAAAACTAGAATTAAAGAAAAGTTCTTTGCGAATAGAATCGGCACTAGAACGAATTCGTTTTGATCACCGATTTGTGCTAATAACGCTTGCATGCTTCCACCAATTTCTTCAAAAAAGAGCTCGATGGAAAGCTCATCTGATCCTCTTTTAGATGGCATTAACATATTTTCCGAAAAGTCATAAGAAATAAAATTTTTTTGATCAAAACTGAAATATCCTCGAAATCATTGAAGAAGAAGTACCTTATCAAACGAAAATATGCCTTATCTAATAAGAGACATTTAAATTTTTTTAATTGCATAAGTGGGCGGCATTTTATACAGAATTAATAGTTTTTTACATGGACAAAAAATTTGTTTCATTTTTTCCCATTAAATACTAGAATTATAGAAAAGTACTTTGCGAAAAGAATCGGCAGTAGGACGGAATCGTGTTGACCACCGATTAGTTTTTTGCTAATAACTCTTGCATCCTTCGAACGACTTCCTCATGGAAAGCTTATCTGTTCCTCTTTCAGAAGGCATAAATATAATTTACGAAAAGTCGTAAGAAATAAAATTTTTTTGATCAAAACTAAAATATCCTCGAAATCATTGAAGAAGAAGTACCTTATCAAACGAAAATATGCCTTATCTAATAAGAGACATTTAAATTTTTTTAATTGCAAAAATGGGCGCCATTTTATTCAGAAATAATAGTTTTTTACATGGACAAAAAATTTGTTTCATTTTTTCCCATTAAATACTAGAATTATGGAAAAGTACTTTGCGAAAAGAATCGGCAGTAGGACGGAATCGTGTTGACCACCGATTAGTTTTTTGCTAATAACTCTTGCATCCTTCGAACGACTTCTTCGACTAAGAGCTCGATGGAAAGCTTATCTGTTCCTCTTTCAGATGGCATAAATATAATTTACGAAAAGTCGTAAGAAATAAAATTTTTTTGATCAAAACTAAAATATCCTCGAAATCATTGAAGAAGAAGTATCTTATAAGACGAAAATATGCCTTATCTAATAAGAGACATTAAAATTTTTTAATTGCATAAATGGGTGGCATTGTATTTAGAAATAAAAATTTGTTACATGGAAATCAAAAATCGTGTAATTTTTTCCCATTAAAACTAGAATTAAAGAAAAGTTCTTTGCGAATAGAATCGGCAGTAGAACGAATTCGTTTTGATCACCGATTTGTGCTAATAACGCTTGCATGCTTCCACCAATTTCTTCAAAAAAGAGCTCGATGGAAAGCTTATCTGATCCTCTTTTAGATGGCATTAACATATTTTCCGAAAAGTCATAAGAAATAAAATTTTTTTGATCAAAACTGAAATATCCTCGAAATCATTGAAGAAGAAGTACCTTATCAAACGAAAATATGCCTTATCTAATAGGAGACATTTAAATTTTTTTAATTGCATAAGTGGGCGGCATTTTATACAGAATTAATAGTTTTTTACATGGACAAAAAATTCGTCTAATTTTTTCCCATTAAATACTAGAATTATAGAAACGTACTTTGCGAAAAGAATCGGCAGTAGGACGGAATCGTGTTATCCACCGATTAGTTTTTTGCTAATAACTCTTGAATCGTTTGACCGACTTCTTCGACTAGGAGCTCGATGGAAAGCTTATCTGTTCCTATTTCAGATGGCATTAACATATTTTACGAAAAGTCGTAAGAAATAAAATTTTTTTGATCAAAACTAAAATATCCTTGAAATCATTGAAAAAGAAGTACCTTATAAGACAAAAATATGCCTCATCTAATAAGAGACATTTAAATTTTTTTAATTGCGTAAATGGGCGGCATTTTGTTCAGAATTAATAGTTTTTTACATGGACAAAAAATTTGTTTAATTTTTTCCCGTTAAATACTAGAATTATAGAAAAGTACTTTGCGAAAAGAATCGGCAGTAGAACGGAATCGTGTTGACAACCAACTAGTTTTTTGCTAATAACTCTTGCATCCTTTGACCGGGTTCTTCGACTAAGAGCTCGATGGAAAGCTTATCTGTTCCTATTTCAGATGGCATTAACATATTTTACGAAAAGTCGTAAGAAATAAAATTTTTTTGATCAAAACTAAAATATCCTCGAAATCATTGAAAAAGAGGTACCTTATAAGACAAAAATATGCCTCATCGAATAAGAGACATTTAAATTTTTTTAATTGCGTAAATGGGCGGCATTTTATTCAGAATTAATAGTTTTTAACATGGACAAAAAATTTGTTTAATTTTTTTCCGTTAAATACTAGAATTATAGAAAAGTACTTTGCGAAAAGAATCGGCAGTAGAACGGAATCGTGTTGACAACCAACTAGATTTTTGCTAATAACTCTTGCATCCTTCGACCGACTTCTTCGACTAAGAGCTCGATGGAAAGCTTGTCTGTTTCTCTTTCAGTTGGCATTAATATATTTTACGAAAAGTCGTAAGAAATAAAATTTTTTTGATCAAAACTAAAATATCGTCGAAATAATTGAAAAAGAAGTTCCTTATCAGACGAAAATATGCCTTATCTAATAAGGGACATTTAAATTTTTTTAATTGCATAAATGGGCGGCATTTTATTCAGAATTAATAGTTTTTTACATGGACAAAAAATTTGTTTCATTTTTTCCCATTAAATACTAGAATTATAGAAAAGTACTTTGCGAAAAGAATCGGCAGTAGGACGGAAACGTGTTGACCACCGATTAGTTTTTTGCTAATAACTCTTGCATCCTTCGACCGACTTCCTCATGAAAAGCTTATATGTTCCTCTTTCAGATGGCATAAATATAATTTACGAAAAGTCGTAAGAAATAAAATTTTTTTGATCAAAACTAAAATATCCTCGAAATCATTGAAGAAGAAGTACCTTCTCAAACGAAAATATGCCTTATCTAATAAGAGACATTTAAATTTTTTTAATTGCAAAAATGGGTGGCATTCTATTCAGAAATAATAGTTTTTTACATGGACAAAAAATTTGTTTCATTTTTTCCCATTAAATACTAGAATTATAGAAAAGTACTTTGCGAAAAGAATCGGCAGTAGGACGGAATCGTGTTGACCACCGATTAGTTTTTTGCTAATAACTCTTGCATCCTTCGAACGACTTCTTCGACTAAGAGCTCGATGGAAAGCTTATCTGTTCCTCTTTCAGATGGCATAAATATAATTTACGAAAAGTCGTAAGAAATAAAATTTTTTTGATCAAAACTAAAATATCCTCGAAATCATTGAAGAAGAAGTATCTTATAAGACGAAAATATGCCTTATCTAATAAGAGACATTAAAATGTTTTAATTGCATAAATGGGTGGCATTGTATTTAGAAATAAAAATTTGTTACATGGAAATCAAAAATCGTGTAATTTTTTCCCATTAAAACTAGAATTAAAGAAAAGTTGTTTGCGAATAGCATCGGCAGTAGAACGAATTCGTTTTGATCACCGATTTGTGCTAATAACGCTTGCATGCTTCCACCAATTTCTTCAAAAAAGAGCTCGATGGAAAGCTTATCTGATCTTTCTTTAGATGGCATTAACATATTTTCCGAAAAGTCATAAGAAATAAAATTTTTTTGATCAAAACTGAAATATCCTCGAAATCATTGAAGAAGAAGTACCTTTTCAAACGAAAACATGCCTTATCTAATAAGAGACATTTAAATTTTTTTAAGTGCAAAAATTGGCGGCATTTTATTCAGAATTAATAGTTTTTTACATGGACAAAAAATTCGTCTAATTTTTTTCCCATGAAATACTAGAATTATAGAAAAGTACTTTGCGAAAAGAATTGGCAGTAGAACGGAATCGTGTTGACAACCAACTAGTTTTTTGCTAATAACTCTTGCATCCTTTGACCGGGTTCTTCGACTAAGAGCTCGATGGAAAGCTTATCTGTTCCTATTTCAGATGGCATTAACATATTTTACGAAAAGTCGTAAGAAATAAAATTTTTTTGATCAAAACTAAAATATCCTCGAAATCATTGAAAAAGAGGTACCTTATAAGACAAAAATATGCCTCATCGAATAAGAGACATTTAAATTTTTTTAATTGCGTAAATGGGCGGCATTTTATTCAGAATTAATAGTTTTTAACATGGACAAAAAATTTGTTTAATTTTTTTCCGTTAAATACTAGAATTATAAAAAAGTACTTTGCGAAAAGAATCGGCAGTAGAACGGAATCGTGTTGACAACCAACTAGTTTTTTGCTAATAACTCTTGCATCCTTCGACCGACTTCTTCGACTAAGAGCTCGATGGAAAGCTTGTCTGTTTCTCTTTCAGTTGGCATTAATATATTTTACGAAAATTTATAAAAAATAAAATTTTTTTGATCAAATATCGTCGAAATAATTGAAAAAGAAGTTCCTTATCAGACGAAAATATGCCTTATCTAATAAGGGACATTTAAATTTTTTTAATTGCATAAATGGGCGGCATTTTATTCAGAATTAATAGTTTTTTACATGGACAAAAAATTTGTTTCATTTTTTCCCATTAAATACTAGAATTATAGAAAAGTACTTTGCGAAAAGAATCGGCAGTAGGACGGAAACGTGTTGACCACCGATTAGTTTTTTGCTAATAACTCTTGCATCCTTCGACCGACTTCCTCATGGAAAGCTTATATGTTCCTCTTTCAGATGGCATAAATATAATTTACGAAAAGTCGTAAGAAATAAAATTTTTTTGATCAAAACTAAAAAATCCTCGAGATCATTGAAGAAGAAGTACCTTCTCAAACGAAAATATGCCTTATCTAATAAGAGACATTTAAATTTTTTTAATTGCAAAAATGGGCGGCATTCTATTCAGAAATAATAGTTTTTTACATGGACAAAAAATTTGTTTCATTTTTTCCCATTAAATACTAGAATTATAGAAAAGTACTTTGCGAAAAGAATCGGCAGTAGGACGGAATCGTGTTGACCACCGATTAGTTTTTTGCTAATAACTCTTGCATCCTTCGAACGACTTCTTCGACTAAGAGCTCGATGGAAAGCTTATCTGTTCCTCTTTCAGATGGCATAAATATAATTTACGAAAAGTCGTAAGAAATAAAATTTTTTTGATCAAAACTAAAATATCCTCGAAATCATTGAAGAAGAAGTATCTTATAAGACGAAAATATGCCTTATCTAATAAGAGACATTTAAATTTTTTAATTGCATAAATGGGTGGCTTTGTATTTAGAAATAAAAATTGGTTACATGGAAATCAAAAATCGTGTAATTTTTTCCCATTAAAACTAGAATTAAAGAAAAGTTGTTTGCGAATAGCATCGGCAGTAGAACGAATTCGTTTTGATCACCGATTTGTGCTAATAACGCTTGCATGCTTCCACCAATTTCTTCAAAAAAGAGCTCGATGGAAAGCTTATCTGATCTTTTTTTAGATGGCATTAACATATTTTCCGAAAAGTCATAAGAAATAGAATTTTTTTGATCAAAACTGAAATATCCTCGAAATCATTGAAGAAGAAGTACCTTTTCAAACGAAAATATGCCTTATCTAATAAGAGACATTTAAATTTTTTTAAGTGCAAAACTGGGCGGCATTTTATTCAGAATTAATAGTTTTTTACATGGACAAAAAATTCGTCTAATTTTTTTCCCATGAAATACTAGAATTATAGAAAAGTACTTTGCGAAAAGAATTGGCAGTAGGACGGAAACGTGTTGACCACCGATTAGTTTTTTGCTATTAACTCTGGCATCCTTCAACCGAATTCCTCATGGAAAGATTATCTGTTCCTCTTTCAGATGACATAAATATAATTTACGAAAAGTCGTAAGAAATAACATTTTTTTGATAAAAACTAAAATATCATCGAAATCATTGAAGAAGAAGTACCTTATCAGACGAAAATATGCCTTATCTAATAAGAGACATTTAAATTTTTTTAATTGCATTAATGGGCGGCATTTTATTCAGAATTAATAGTTTTTTACATGGACAAAAAATTCGTTTAATTTTTTCCCATTAAATACTAGAATTATAGAAAAGTTCTTTGCGAAAAGAATCGGCATTAGGACGGAAACGTGTTGACCACCGATTAGTTTCTTGCTAATAACTCTTCCATGCTTCGACCGACTTCTTCAACTAAGAGCTCTTTCAGATGGCATTAACATATTTTACGAAAAGTCGTAAGAAATAAAATTTTTTTGATCAAAACTAAAATATCCTCGAAATCATTAAAGAAGAAGTACCTTATCAAACGAAAATATGCCTTGTCTAATAAGAGACGTATACATTTTTTTAATTGCATAAATGGGCGGCATTTTATTCAGAATTAATAGTTTTGTACATGGACAAAAAATTCGTTTAGTTTTTTCCCATTAAATACTAGAATTATAGAAAAGTACTTTGCGAAAAAATCGGCAGTAGGACGGAATCGCGTTGACCACCGATTAGTTTTTTGCTTATCTAATCCTCTTTCAGATGGCTTAAATATATTTTACTAAAAGTCGTAAGAAATAAAATTTTTTTTATCAAAACTAAAATATCCTCGAAATCATTGAAGAAGAAGTACCTTATCAGTCGAAAATATGCCTTATCTAATAAGAGACATTTAAATTTTTTTAATTGCATAAATGGGCGGCATTTTATTCAGAATAAATAGTTTTTTACTTGGACAAAAAATTCGTTTAATTTTTTCCCATTAAATACTAGAATTATAGAAAAGTTCTTTGCGAAAAGAATGGGCAGTAGGACAGAAACGTGTTGACCACCGATTAGTTTTTTGCTAATAACTCTTGCATCCTTCGACCGACTTCTTCGACTAAGAGCTCGATGGAAAGCTTATCTGTTCCTCTTTTAGATGGCATTAACATATTTTATGAAAAGTCGTAAGATATTAAATTTTTTTGATCAAAACTAAAATATCATCGAAATCATTGAAGAAGAAGTACCTTATCAGACGAAAATATGCCTTATCTAATAAGAGACATTTAAATTTTTTTAATTGCATAAATGGACGGCATTTTATTCAGAATTAATAGTTTTTTACTTGGACAAAAAATTCGTTTAATTTTTTCCCATTAAATACTAGAATTATAGAAAGTTCTTTGCGAAAAAATCGGCAGTAGGACGGAATCGTGTTGACCACCGATTAGTTTTTTGCTTATCTAATCCTCTTTCAGATGGCTTAAATATATTTTACTAAAAGTCGTAAGAAATAAAATTTTTTTTATCAAAACTAAAATATCCTCGAAATCATTGAAGAAGAAGTACCTTATCAGTCGAAAATATGCCTTATCTAATAAGAGACATTTAAATTTTTTTAATTGCATAAATGGGCGGTATTTTATTCAGAATTAATAGTTTTTTACTTGGACAAAAAATTTGTTTAATTTTTTCCCATTAAATACTAGAATTATAGAAAAGTTCTTTGCGAAAAGAATCGGCATTAGGACAGAAACGTGTTGACCACCGATTAGTTTTTTGCTAATAACTCTTGCATCCTTCGACCGACTTTTTCGACTAAGATCTCGATGGAAAGCTTATCTGTTCCTCTTTTAGATGGCATTAACATATTTTATGAAAAGTCGTAAGATATTAAATTTTTTTGATCAAAACTAAAATATCCTCGAAATCATTGAAGAAGTAGTACCTTATCAGACGAAAATAATCTAAAATAATCTAATCTTATCTAATAAGAGACATTTAAATTTTTTTAATTGCATAAATGGGCGGCATTTTATTCAGAATTAATAGTTTTTTACTTGGACAAAAAATTCGTTTAATTTTTTCCCATTAAATACTAGAATTATAGAAAGTTCTTTGCGAAAAGAATCGGCAGTAGGACAGAAACGTGTTGACCACCGATTAGTTTTTTGCTAATAACTCTTGCATCCTTCGACCAACTTCTTCGACCAACTTCTTCGACTAAGAGCTCGATGGAAAGCTTATCTGTTCCTCTTTTAGATGGCATTAATATATTTTACGAAAAGTCGTAAGAAATAAAATTTTTTTGATCAAAACTAAAATATCCTCGAAATCATTGAAGAAGAAGTACCTTATCAGACGAAAATAATCTAATCTTATCTAATAAGAGACATTTAAATTTTTTTAATTTCATAAATGGGCGGCATTTTATTCAGAGTTAATAGTTTTTTACATGGAAAAAAAAAATTCGTTTAGTTTTTTCCCATTAAATACTAGAATTATAGAAAAGTACTTTGCGAATAGAATCGGCAGTAGGACGAAAACGTGTTGACCACCGATTAGTTTTTGCTTATCTGTTCCTCTTTCAGATGGCATTAATATATTTTCCGAAACGTCATAAGAAATAAAATATTTTTGATCAAAACTAAAATATCCTCGAAATCATTGAAGAAGAAGTACCTTATCAAACGAAAATATGCCTTATCTAATAAGAGACATTTAAATCTTTTTAATTGCAAAAATGGGCGGCATTTTATTCAGAATTAATAGTTTTTTACATGGACAAAAAATTCGTCTGATTTTTTTCCCATGAAATACTCGAATTATAGAAAAATACTTTGCGAAAAGAATTGGCAGTAGGACGGAAACGTGTTGACCACCGATTAGTTTTTTGCTTATCTGTTCCTCCTTCAGATGGCATAAATACATTTTACTAAAAGTCGTAAGAAATAAAATTTTTTTGATCAAAACTAAAATATCCTCGAAATCATTGAAAAAGAAGTATCATATAAGACGAAAATATGCCTTATCTAATAAGAGACATTTAAATTTTTTTAATTGCATAAATGGGCGGCATTTTATTCAGAATTAATAGTTTTTTACATGGACAAAAAATTCGTTCAATTTTTTCCCATTAAATACTAGAATTATAGAAAAGTACTTTGCGAAAAGAATCGGCAGTAGGACGTAAACGTGTTGACCACCGATTAGTTTTTTGCTAATAACTCTTGCATCCTTCGACCGACTTCTTCGACTAAGAGCTCGATGGAAAGCTTATCTGTTCCTCTTTTAGATGGCATTAACATATTTTACGAAAAGTCGTAAGAAATAAAATTTTTTTTGATCAAAACTAAAATATCCTCGAAATCATTGAAGAAGAAGTACCTTATCAGACGAAAATAACCTAAAATAATCTAATCTTTTCTAATAAGAGACATTTAATTTTTTTTAATTGCATAAATGGGCGGCATTTTATTCAGAATTAATAGTTTTTTACTTGGACAAAAAATTCGTTTAATTTTTTCCCATTAAATACTAGAATTATAGAAAAGTTCTTTGCGAAAAGAATCGGCAGTAGGACAGAAACGTGTTGACCACCGATTAGTTTTTTGCTAATAACTGTTGCATTCTTCGACCGACTTCTTCAACTAAGAGCTCGATGGAAAGCTTATCCGTTCCTTTTTCAGATGGCATTAATATATTTTACGAAAAGTCGTAAGAAATAAAATTTTTTTGATCAAAACTAAAATATCCTCAAAATCATTGAAGAAGAAGTACCTTATCAGACGAAAATAATCTAAAATAATCTAATCTTATCTAATAAGAGACATTTAAATTTTTTTAATTGCATAAATGGGCGGCATTTTATTCAGAGTTAATAGTTTTTTACATGGAAAAAAAGATTCGTTTAGTTTTTTCGCATTAAATACTAGAATTATAGAAAAGTACTTTGCGAAAAAATCGGCAGTAGGACGAAAACGTGTTGACCACCGATTAGTTTTTTGCTTATCTGTTCCTCTTTCAGATGGCATTAATATATTTTATGAAAAGTCGTAAGAAATAAAATTTTTTTGATCAAAACTAAAATATCCTCGAAATCATTGAAGAAGAAGTACCTTATAAGACGAAAATATGCCTTATCTAATAAGAGACATTTAAATTTTTTAATTGCATAAATGGGTGGCATTGTATTTAGAAATAAAAATTTGTTACATGGAAATCAAAAATTCCCATTAAAACTAGAATTAAAAAAAAGTTCTTTGCGAATAGAATCGGCAGTAGAACGAACTCGTTTTGATCACCGATTTGTGCTAATAACGCTTGCATGCTTCCACCAATTTCTTCAAAAAAGAGCTCGATAGAAAGCTCATCTGATCCTCTTTTAGATGGCATTAACATATTTTCGAAAAGTCATAAGAAATAAAATTTTTTTGATCAAAACTAAAATATCGTCGAAATCATTGAAGAAGAAGTACCTTATCAAACGAAAATATGCCTTATCTAATAAGAGACATTTAAATTTTTTTAATTGCATAAATGGGCGGCATTTTATTCAGAATTAATAGTTTTTTACATGGACAAAAAATTCGTCTAATTTTTTTCCCATGAAATACTAGAATTATAGAAAAGTACTTTGCGAAAAGAATTGGCAGTAGGACGGAAACGTGTTGACCACCGATTAGTTTTTTGCTATTAACTCTTGCATCCTTCAACCGAATTTCTCATGGAAAGCTTATCTGTTCCTCTTTCAGATGGCTTAAATATAATTTACGAAAAGTCGTAAGAAATAAAATTTTTTTGATCAAAACTAAAATATCATCGAAATCATTGAAGAAGAAGTACCTTATCAGACGAAAATATGCCTTATCTAATAAGAGACATTTAAATTTTTTTAATTGCATAAATGGGCGGCATTTTATTCAGAATTAATAGTTTTTTACATGGACAAAAAATTCGTTTAATTTTTTCCCATTAAATACTAGAATTATAGAAAAGTTCTTTGCGAAAAGAATCGGCAGTAGGACGGAAACGTGTTGACCACCGATTAGTTTTTTGCTAATAACTCTTGCACCCTTCGACCGACTTCTTCAACTAAGAGCTCGATGGAAAGCTTATCCGTTCCTTTTTCAGATGGCATTAATATATTTTACGAAAAGTCGTAAGAAATAAAATTTTTTTGATCAAAACTAAAATATCCTCAAAATCATTGAAGAAGAAGTACCTTATCAGACGAAAATAATCTAAAATAATCTAATCTTATCTAATAAGAGACATTTAAATTTTTTTAATTGCATAAATGGGCGGCATTTTATTCAGAGTTAATAATTTTTTACATGAAAAAAAAAATTCGTTTAGTTTTTTGCCATTAAATACTAGAATTATAGAAAAGTACTTTGCGAAAAAATCAGCAGTAGGACGAAAACGTGTTGTTCCTCTTTGAGATGGCATTAATATATTTTATGAAAAGTCGTAAGAAATAAAATTTTTTTGATCAAAACTAAAATATCCTCGAAATCATTGAAGAAGAAGTATCTTATAAGACGAAAATATGCCTTATCTAATAAGAGACATTTAAATTTTTTAATTGCATAAATGGGTGGCATTGTATTTAGAAATAAAAATTTGTTACATGGAAATCAAAAATCGTGTAATTTTTTCCCATTAAAACTAGAATTAAAAAAAAGTTCTTTGCGAATAGAATCGGCAGTAGAACGAATTCGTTTTGATCACCGATTTGTGCTAATAACGCTTGCATGCTTCCACCAATTTCTTCAAAAAAGAGCTCGATGGAAAGCTCATCTGATCCTCTTTTAGATGGCATTAACATATTTTCCGAAAAGTCATAAGAAATAAAATTTTTTTGATCAAATCTAAAATATCGTCGAAATCATTGAAGAAGAAGTACCTTATCAAACGAAAATATGCCTTATCTAATAAGAGACATTTAAATTTTTTTAATTGCATAAATGGGCGGCATCTTATTCATAATTAATAGTTTTTTACATGGACAAAAAATTCGTCTAATTTTTTTCCCATGAAATACTAGAAGTACTTTTCGAAAAGAATTGGCAGTAGGACGGAAACGTGTTGACCACCGATTAGTTTTTTGCTATTAACTCTTGCATCCTTCAACCGAATTCCTCATGGAAAGCTTATCTGTTCCTCTTTCAGATTGCATAAATATAATTTACGAAAAGTCGTAAGAAATAAAATTTTTTTGATCAAAACTAAAATATCATCGAAATCATTGAAGAAGAAGTACCTTATCAGACAAAAATAATCTAAAATAATCTAATCTTATCTAATAAGAGACATTTAAATTTTTTTAATTGCATAAATGGGCGGCATTTTATTCAGAATTAATAGTTTTGTACATGGACAAAAAATTCGTTTAGTTTTTTCCCATTAAATACTAGAATTATAGAAAAGTACTTTGCGAAAAAATCGGCAGTAGGACGGAAACGTGTTGACCACCGATTAGTTTTTTGCTTATCTGTTCCTCTTTCAGATGGCATTAACATATTTTACGAAAAGTCGTAAGAAATAAATTTTTTTTGATCAAAACTAAAATATCCTCGAAATCATTGAAGAAGAAGTATCTTATAAGACGAAAATATGCCTTATCTAATAAGAGACATTTAAATTTTTTAATTGCATAAATGGGTGGCATTGTATTTAGAAATAAAAATTTGTTACATGGAAATCAAAAATCGTGTAATTTTTTCCCATTAAAACTAGAATTAAAAAAAAGTTCTTTGCGAATAGAATCGGCAGTAGAACGAATTCGTTTTGATCACCGATTTGTGCTAATAACGCTTGCATGCTTCCACCAATTTCTTCAAAAAAGAGCTCGATGGAAGGCTCATCTGATCCTCTTTTAGATGGGATTAACATATTTTCCGAAAAGTCATAAGAAATAAAATTTTTTTGATCAAAACTAAAATATCGTCGAAATCATTGAAGAAGAAGTACCTTATAAGACGAAAATATGCCTTATCTAATAAGAGACATTTAAATTTTTTTAATTGCATAAATGGGCGGCATTTTATTCAGAATTAATAGTTTTTTACGTGGACAAAAAATTCGTCTAATTTTTTTCCCATGAAATACTAGAATTATAGAAAAGTACTTTGCGAAAAGAATTGGCAGTAGGACGGAAACGTGTTGACCACCGATTAGTTTTTTGCTAATAATTCTTGCATGCTTCGACCGACTTCTTCAACTAAGAGCTCTTTCAGATGGCATTAACATATTTTACGAAAAGTCGTAAGAAATAAAATTTTTTTGATCAAAACTTAAATATCCTCGAAATCATTAAAGAAGAAGTACCTTATCAAACGAAAATATGCCTTATCTAATAAGAGACATATAAATTTTTTTAATTTCATAAATGGGCGGCATTTTATTCAGAATTAATAGTTTTGTACATGGACAAAAAATTCGTTTAGTTTTTTCCCATTAAATACTACAATTATAGAAAAGTACTTTGCGAAAAGAATCGGCAGTAGGACAGAAACGTGTTGACCACCGATTAGTTTTTTGCTAATAACTCTTGCATCCTTCGACCGACTTCTTCAACTAAGAGCTCGATGGAAAGCTTATCCGTTCCTTTTTCAGATGGCATTAATATATTTTACGAAAAGTCGTAAGAAATAATATTTTTTTGATCAAAACTAAAATATCCTCGAAATCATTGAAGAAGAAGTACCTTATCAGACGAAAATAATCTAAAATAATCTAATCTTATCTAATAAGAGACATTTAAATTTTTTTAATTGCATAAATGGGCGGCATTTTATTCAGAGTTAATAGTTTTTTACATGGAAAAAAAAATTCGTTTAGTTTTTTCCCATTGAATACTAGAATTATAGAAAAGTACTTTGCGAAAAAATCGGCTGTGGGACGAAAACGTATTGACCACCGATTAGTTTTTTGCTTATCTGTTCCTCTTTCAGATGGCATTCACATATTTTCCGAAAAGTCATAAGAAATAAAATTTTTTTCATCAAAACTAAAATATCCTCGAAATCATTGAAGAAGCAGTACCTTATCAAACGAAAATATGCCTTATCTAATAAGAGACATTTAAATTTTTTTAATTGCAAAAATGGGCGGCATTTTATTCAGAATTAATAGTTTTTTACATGGACAAAAAATTCGTCTAATTTTTTTCCCATGAGATACTAGAATTATAGAAAAGTACTTTGCGAAAAGAATCGGCATTAGGACGGTATCGTGTTGACCACCGATTAGTTTTTTGCTAGTAACTCTTGCATCCTTCGACCGACTTCTTCGACTAAGAGCTCGATGGAAAGCTTATCTGTTCCTCTTTCAGATGACATAAACATATTTTACGAAAAGTCGTAAGAAATAAAATTTTCTCGAAATCATTGAGAAAGAAGTACCTTATCAGACGAAAATATGCCTTATCTAATAAGAGACATATAAATTTTTTTAATTTCATAAATGGGCGGCATTTTATTCAGAATTAATAGTTTTGTACATGGACAAAAAATTCGTTTAGTTTTTTCCCATTAAATACTACAATTATAGAAAAGTACTTTGCGAAAAGAATCGGCAGTAGGACAGAAACGTGTTGACCACCGATTAGTTTTTTGCTAATAACTCTTGCATCCTTCGACCGACTTCTTCAACTAAGAGCTCGATGAAAAGCTTATCCGTTCCTTTTTCAGATGGCATTAATATATTTTACGAAAAGTCGTAAGAAATAAAATTTTTTTGATCAAAACTAAAATATCCTCGAAATCATTGAAGAAGAAGTACCTTATCAGACGAAAATAATCTAAAATAATCTAATCTTATCTAATAAGAGACATTTAAATTTTTTTAATTGCATAAATGGGCGGCATTTTATTCAGAGTTCATAGTTTTTTACATGGAAAAAAAAAATTCGTTTAGTTTTTTCCCATTGAATACTAGAATTATAGAAAAGTACTTTGCCAAAAAATCGGCTGTGGGACGAAAACGTGTTGACCACCGATTAGTTTTTTGCTTATCTGTTCCTCTTTCAGATGGCATTAACATATTTTACGAAAAGTCGTAAGAAATAAATTTTTTTGGATCAAAACTAAAATATCCTCGAAATCATTAAACAAGAAGTACTTTATCAAACGAAATTATGCCTTATCTAATAAGAGACTTATAAATTTTTTTAATTGCATAAATGGGCGGCATTTTATTCAGAATTAATAGTTTTGTACATGGACAAAAAATTCGTTTAGTTTTTTCCCATTAAATACTAGAATTATAGAAAAGTACTTTGCGAAAAAATCGGCAGTAGGACGGAAACGTGTTGACCACCGATTAGTTTTTTGATTATCTGTTCCTCTTTCAGATGGCATAAATATATTTTACTAAAAGTCGTTAGAAATAAAATTTTTTTTGATCAAAACTAAAATATCCTCGAAATCATTGAATAAGAAGTATCTTATAAGACGAAAATATGCCTTATCTAATAAGAGACATTTAAATTTTTTTAATTGCATAAATGGGCGGCATTTTATTAAGAATTAATAGTTTTTTACATGGACAAAAAATTCGTTCAATTTTTTCCCATTAAATACTAGAATTATAGAAAAGTACTTTGCGAAAAGAATCGGCAGTAGGACATAAACGTGTTGACCACCGATTAGTTTTTTGCTAATAACTCTTGCATCCTTCGACCGACTTCTTCGACTAAGAGCTCGATGGAAAGCTTATCTGTTCCTCTTTTAGATGGCATTAACATATTTTACGAAAAGTCGTAAGAAATAAAATTTTTTTGATCAAAACTAAAATATCCTCGAAATCATTGAAGAAGAAGTACCTTATCAGACGAAAATAATCTAAAATAATCTTATCTTATCTAATTAGAGACATTTAAATTTTTTTAATTGCATTAATGGGTGGCATTTTATTCAGAATTAATAGTTTTTTACTTGGACAAAAAATTCGTTTAATTTTTTCCCATTAAATACTAGAATTATAGAAAAGTTCTGTGCGAAAAGAATCGGCAGTAGGACAGAAACGTGTTGACCACCGATTAGTTTTTTGCTAATAACTCTTGCATCCTTCGACCGACTTCTTCAACTAAGAGCTCGATGGAAAGCTTATCCGTTCCTTTTTCAGATGGCATTAATATATTTTACGAAAAGTCGTAAGAAATAAAATTTTTTTGATCAAAACTAAAATATCCTCGAATTCATTAAAGAAGAAGTACCTTATCAAACGAAAATATGCCTTATCTAATAAGAGACATTTAAATTTTTTTAATTGCATAAATGGGCGGCATTTTATTCAGAATTAATAGTTCTTTACATGGAAAAAAAATTCGTTTAGTTTTTTCCCATTAAATACTAGAATTATAGAAAAGTACTTTGCGAAAAAATCGGCAGTAGGACGGAAACGTGTTGACCACCAATTAGTTTTTTGCTAATAACTCTTGCATCCTTCTACCGACTTCTTCGACTAAGAGCTCGATGAAAAGCTTATCTGTTCCTCTTTTAGATGGCATTAACATATTTTACGAAAAGTCGTAAGAAATAAAATTTTTTTGATCAAAACTAAATGTTGAAAAACGCAGAAGAATTTCATCGATCTGGCAACTCCTTTCTGACACATGTATGAGTACATGTGTGTTAAGATGATGAAATATTTAGAACTTCTGCGTAAGGTAAAAACAAACGCACCAAACACGCATTGAAGCGTGGCTTCACTTTTGTTTTATCTCTCGATGTCACAAGTCGTGTGCAACGAAAAGAATTAAATAAAATATAAAATATATTGAATTACAATTAATATAAAAGCGTTTGTGTATTAACACACTTATTTATCTGGAATTAAGAAAGCTGATTTGGAGAAATGAAGAAGAGAGTATCAACCAAGAGTTCTACAAGTGTATCAACCAATTGTCTACAGGAGTCTCAACCAATTGTCCACGGGAGTCTCCATTCTTTACAGGAGTGTTGTTGATTGAAGTGCTTTGTGTGAGGGACTGCGTGCAGAATCATTGTGCTTTTTTCAATAGGTTATGGGCCCAGTCTACTCCTCATTACTGCAGATAAGTATAAAGTTTTAATTTAAATATAATGGAAAAAGGAAAGAGAAATATAAAACCATTTGATGGAGAAAAATACTCCATTTGGAAATTTAGAATAAGAGCATTGTTGACTGAAATAGATGCCATTAAGGTTATTGACCAAGAGTGTGAAGAAGAATGGAAGAAATAAGAAAGGAATGCGAAAAGTGTTATTATAGAGTATCTAGGTGACTCATTTCTTGGTTTTGCACCAACTGATTGTAGTGCTAAAACGATTTTTAAGAATTTAGACGCTATTTATGAAAGAAAAAGTCTGGCGTCGCAGTTGTCTGTCCGAAAGCAGTTATTGTCATTGAAACTAAAGGGCGACACTTTGTTGTTGCAACATTTTAACAAATTTGATGAGTTAATTGCAGAACTGTCTGCTGCTGGTGCGCAAATGGATGAATTAGACAAAGTATCGCATTTGCTGCTATCACTACCTTCATTGTATGACGGTGTAATAACAGCTATTGAAACATTATCCGAAGATAATCTGACCCTTGCTTTTGTGGAAAACAGATTGCTTGACCATGAAATAAAATTGAAGAATGCCAGTAAGGATACAACTTTAAAAGTACTACATACCGTAGGGCAAGAGAATAAATTTAAAAGCTTTCCAAATATAAGCTTTTACAAACCAAATAAAAACAAGTTCAAACCAAAGAATAAGTTTAATATTAATAAAAATTGTTTTCACTGTGGCAAAGCTGGCCATATGAAAAAAGACTGTTACATATATTTATTTATTTATTTATTTCATAACAATGAACTGTTAGATAAGTTAAGTTTAGTTGATGATAGTTCTAATTTACAATAATATTAATTAAAAAATAAGTCTATGTACGTATATAAACACAAACAGAACAATTAATAACAAAATATAGCGTAATTAATATATGATAATTTAAATAAGGAGAAAAATATAAAACAAAAACTCATATTACATATAGATATGAACACGCAGTGTATTTTAGTCTCCGACCCGGTGGGGGAAATTTATTTGCACCATGCAAGCTATGCCCCTACTCACAGCCATGTGTGGTCAGAGACTTAGATTCCGAAGAGCACCATCAGTCCACCAAGAAACGATTTTCCATGCACCATCAGTCCACCAAGAAATGATTATCCTGGTCTATTATCCACTAAAGGCGTTCAGCTTCCCGTAGATACCGAAGAATCGTTGCTTTAAGTGTTGTGAGAGAGATTTCAGGTGAGAGGACGCGATAAAGATTATTATAAACCATACATAACACGCGAAACGGATCGTGAAGTGCATAGTTAGTTGTACATCTGTGCAATGTTATTGGGACAAAATATCTTGTATTGCGACGTGGGACGTTGAAATTAATCTGACTAAGTAGGTTTGAAGAATCAATAAAACCAACAACAAGCTAATGAAGAAAAGCAGCCCCTAGAACAATACTGCGTTGAGAAAGCGAAGGAAGGTCAATGAGAAGGAGCCTGTCTTGGTATGACGGTAACCTGGCGTTAGGGTTCCATTTGAGGCCACGAAGCGCAAAAACAAGAAATTGTTTCTGAACTGACTCGATGCGATCTTGATGTTTTTTGTACTGCGGAGACCACACGCAACAACAGTATTCGAGAATGGGACGTACAAGTGACGTGAAAAGTAGTTTGGTGATATAGGGGTCATTGAATTCTTTAGACCAGCGTTTAATGAATCCAGAAACACCTTTCGCCTTATTAACGACAGTTGAGACATGTTGGATGAAACTGAGCTTGGGATCGAATAGAACACCTAGGTCGTTAAAATTTGAGTCACGTTCTAATTGGACGTTATCAATCGAGTAAGTAAACAAGTGAGGTTTACTTCGATGATAAGTCATAAACTTACATTTAGAACAATTGAGTAAAAGCAAATTTCGTGAACACCAAGAATGCAGTGAGTTCAGATCAGCCTGTAATAGGCCATGAGAGTCAGGCTCCTTGTATGAAAGACACAACTTAACATCATCGGCATACATAAGTACCCGAGAATAAGATATCGACAATGGGAGATCATTAATGAAAAGATTAAACAAGAGAGGACCAATATGACTGCCTTGGGGGACACCAGAAGAAACATGAACAAGATTAGAAGAAGCAGATTTAAACAACACACGTTGAGATCTGTTTATTAAATAGGATTTAATCCAATTCAGAAGATTCGGAGGGAAGCCCAAAAGATGCAATTTTAACAACAGCAAATCGTGGTTAACCGAGTCAAAAGCTTTACTGAAGTCAGTATATATGACATCGGTTTGAGATTGATTGGCAAAACCACGGTTTACCAAGCAAGTGAGTTCAAGAAGATTGGTACAAGCTGACCTACTTTTTAATAACCCATGCTGTGAAGTTGTCATCACCGATTTACAGCTATGTTGCAAGCTTGCAATAATAATTTTTTCAAAAAGTTTGGGAATCGCAGATAATTTGGATATGCCTCTGTAATTAGATACATCCGACTTATTACCCTTCTTATGAAGAGGAATAATAAACGATTCTTTCCAAATAGGGGGAAACGAAGCGTTATGAAGAGACAAATTGAAAAGTTTCAATAAAGGCTTGCACAACGATTTCGCACACCTATTTAGCACGCACCCTGGCACATTATCAGGGCCGGGGGAAAAAGAGCTTTTCACGGCCAATAAACTTTTTAAAACATTATCATAATCCAAAACAGGGGAAACAAAAGCATTGATGGAAGTTATTGGGTATGAATATGAGGTTCCCGACAAAGTTGATGACGAGTAAGTCGTTTGAAAGAACTCGGCAAACAAATTTGAGATACCAAGATCATCGGAGGCCAACTTGGCATCAAGGAAGAATGACGACGGATACATCGCAGTTCTACGCTTAGAATTTACAAAGTTATAAAATGTTTTAGGGTCGCGTGAGAATTGACTTTTACATCGACACAAATAATTTTTATAACAGATGCTATTAAACGAGAAAAACTGAGAACGAGCTACAGAATATCTAGAAAAGTCCGACAGCAAACCAGACTTTTAAATTTTTTATAAAGCCTGGATTTGACATTTTTTAGATTTGACAACTGGCGAGAAAACCATGGAGGTCGTAGAGACAGCCTTGGCAAAGAACTAATGGGGACACACGCATTAAAAACTCTGTAAAGAGAATTTAATAAATTGAAGTCAGTCTTTCGAAAACAGAAACGAAGCTGAAACGGTACATTTGTCGAAATGTAAGGAGATGTTAGACCCAGGGTTATTTCTAATGTTGGGTGAAATTAATCTTCCGGCCGAGACAATGGATCACATCTAGACACAACTATACCATTAGAGTCGTTAGTCAACAAAAGATCAAGAGAGAAAGAGAAAATGAAACCAATAGCGACAAGAACAAACATGTACAAGTAGCAACTGTTCAGCCTGAAGAGGTTCCAGAAGGTTTTGCATTCATGTTTAAACGAGAAAAGAATAAAGTTGAAGGAAATTTCGTTTGTTCTAGACTCTAAAGCATCCGACCATTTGGTCAATAATGAGAATCTGTTTGATGACATAAAAGTCTTGGAAAAACCAATTAAAATTGCAGTGGCAAAGTGTGGCCAATTTATTTATGCAACCAAGAAAGGAACAATGGAGTTGTGCAGTGATTCTCTGGCCAAAATAGTTTCGACTGATGTACTGTTCTGATCGGAAGTTCCTCAAAATCTATTATCGGTAAAAAAGATGCAGGATGCAGGAGTTACCGTGGTATTTCATCCAGGAGGTGTAGCTGTTAGTAAAAGTGGTGAGAAAATTATGGAAGGCAATTATATCGATAATGTTCCGGTGGTCCGCCTTTCTATGCTAAAAAGGGCATTTATGTATATCCAATGTTCATAATAAATTAAATAATTATAATTTATGGCATGAAAGGCTAGAGCATATAAGCAAAGGAAAATATTTAGAAAAAAAGGCTAATAATATGTTTGAGGATATCAATTTTTTAAGTAATATAAAACCAAATGAAGACTTATGCGAGGCTTGCATAAATGGAAAGCAAGCAAGACTTAAATTTGAAAAGCTTAAAAACAAAGATCATATTAACAGGCCTTTCTTTGCTATTCATTCTGATGTATGTGGTCCGATTACTCCTGCAACTATCGATAGAAAAAATTATTATGTTGCATTTATTGACCAATATACACATTATTGCGTCACATACTTACTGATTTATAAATCGGAAGTGTTGCATATATTCAAGGATTTTATTGCTAAAAGTGAAGCGCACTTTAATTTAAAAGCAGTAAACCTATATATAGATAATGACAGAGAATATCTATCGAATGAGATGAAAGAATTTTGCAGTGAAAAAGGCATTAGTTACCACCTTACAGTGCCCCATACCCCACAGTTGAATGGTGTATCCGAAAGGATGATAAGGACTATAACAGAAAAAGCTCGTGCTTTGGTTATAGGGGCAAAAGTACAAAAATACTTTTGGAGAGAAGCCGTTTTGACGGCAACATATTTGACTGATAGAATCCCAAGTATTGCATTGAAAGGATGCAAGAAAACACCATATGAAATGTGGCATAACAAAAAGCCAAGTCTCAAATACTTGAGAGTTTTCAGTTCGACAGTGTATGTCCATAATAAGCTGAGAAAACGAAAGTTTGATGAGAAATCAAGGAAAGGAATACTTGTCGGATATGAACCGAATGGATACAAAGTATGGGATGGGGAGACTGGGAAGTTTTCAATTGATAGAGATGTTGTTTTTGATGAAACTAACATGGTAAACTCAAGAGGTGAGTTGGAAAAGAAGAACATTGCATTCCATAATGAGAATATGGAATATTTAAAAGAAGATTTCCTTGATACCAACATAATGTGTGATCAGGTGGAAACGGAGAATGTTCTGGACTTGAGTCCAAGTGAAAGCATTGAAAAAGAACCTGATAAGATATCAGATGATGATCCCAGTGGTGTGGTAACAGAAAATGAAAATGCCGATCCAGTTGTGACTGGTGATAGTGTATCAGATGATACAAAAGAAGAAAGCAAAATTGTCAGAAAAAGCGATCGATTAAAAGATAAGCCAAAGTTATAATATAGAGATATGTTGAAGTGTGTAATGAATGCTCAGACTTCTATGGAAAGTACACCGATTTCTTTTGAGGAAATCAGTATGAGAAGTGATAAAGTAAAATGGGAAGAAGCAATAAGAGATGAGCTAGAATCACATTCAATCAATAATACTTGGTTTCTTGTTAAAGAACTGGCTAATAAGAACATTGTAGATTGTAAATGGATATTTACAATAAAACAAAATGAATTCGGTAAACCGATTAAGTATAAAGCTAGACTAGTGGCTCGGGGCTTTACACAGGAATATTTAATTGACTATGATGAAACTTTTGCTCCTGTTGCCAGAGTAACTAGTTTTAGATTTATTATGTCTTTTTCAATTCAGTATAACTTGAAAGTACATCATATGGATGTAAAGACTGCCTTTTTAAAAGGTGTTTTAAAAGAGGAAATATATATGAGACCTCCTTAAGGTTTAGTTGTTGGCAGTAATCAAGTTAGCAAATTGAACATGGCTATTTATGGTCTCAAGCAAGCGGCAAGATGCTGGTTTGATGTGTTTGAGAAATCATTAAAAAGCATCGGAGATGTAAACTCTCCAGTAGATCGTTGTATCTACATACTTGATAAAGGAGAGATTTCAAGAAATATATATGTTTTGTTGTATGTAGATGATTTAGTTTTATCTACAGAAAGTATCCAAACAATAAATAAGTTTAAATCCTATTTGATGGGAAAATTCAGAATGACTGATTTATCAGACATTAAATATTTAATAGGAATAAAAATTGACAGAGAAGATGGTCAATTACACTTAAGTCAATCTGCCTACATAGAAACCATTCTATGTAAATTTAAAATGGATGAGTGTAATCCGGTAAACTTGCCTCTTCCTTCTAAACTTAATTTTGATGGCTTAAATTCTGATCAAAATTGTGAAGCACCCTGCCGTAATTTGATAGGATGTTTAATGTTCATAATGTTATGTACAAGACCAGATCTAAGTATATCTGTTAATATATTAAGTAGATATACTCAATATAATAATAGTGAATTATGGCAATGCTTGAAGAGAGTTTTAAGATACTTAAAGGGAACTATTGACTTAAAATTAACTTTTCCAAAAGTTTCAAAATATGATGAAATCTTTAGTGGTTATGTTGACTCTGACTGGGGCGGAAATATTATAGACAGAAAGAGTACTACAGGATATTTGTTTAAAATGTATGAATCCAACTTAATTTGTTGGTGTACTCGAAAACAGAACTCTGTAGCAGCTTCTTCAACAGAAGCTGAGTATATGCCATTGTTTGAAAGTGTCAGAGAAGCATTATGGCTTAAATCATAATTAGAAAGTATTAAAATCAAATTAAATACACCTATTAAAATATATGAGGATAATCAGGGGTGTATAAGTATAGAAAATAATCCTTCTTGCCACAAAAGAACTAAGCACATAGATATTAAATATCATTTTTCCAGAGATCAAGTGGAAAACAAACTAATTCAAATTGAATACATCTCCACAGAAAAACAGCTCGCAGATATGCTAACCAAGGCATTACCAGCTCCACGTTTTAAGGATCTTCGAGATCAAATCGGATTGACTGAATAATTCAGATGGAAGAGATTAATGTTTATTTTAATTATAATTTTAATTTTTATTTAAGATCTCATTTTGAAATGTTTGAATTTTTAAGTTTAAAGGTGGTCTGGTTGGGGTTTTACTGGGTTTTCCCCAATCCCAGCAATAAATGTTGGACCACTATTGTAAATCTCCCAGAGCCAGACTTGTCACATAATTTTTTTTGAATGTATATAATTTTTTTTAGTGTATATAACTTGAAATGTTCATTTTAAAGATTGTGATTTGGCACGTTATGTTTTTGAGGAGGTGTGTTGAAAAACGCAGAAGAAGTTCATCGATCTGGCAACTCCTTTCTGACACATGTATGAGTACATGTGTGTTAAGATGATGAAATATGGAGAACTTCTGCGTAAGGCAAAAACTAACGCACCAAACACATCTACATACAACCACTCTACTATGTATGTAAGGTTCTAAGTATTTTAGAACACTCACTGTCTTCTAGATCAGAGCGTGGCTTCACTTTTGTTTTAACTCTCGATATGACAAGTCGTGTGCAACGAAAAGAATTAAATAAAATATAAAATAAATTGAATTACAATTAATATAAAAGCATTTGTGTATTAACACACTTATTTATCTGGAACTTAGAAAGCTGATTTGGAGAAATGAAGAAGAGAGTATCAACCAAGAGTTCTAAAAGAGTATCAACAAATTGTCTACAGAAGTCTCAACCAATTGTCCACGTGAGTCTTCATTCTTTACAGGAGTGTTGTTGATTGAAGTGCTTTGTATTAGGGACAGCGTGCCGAATCATTGTGCTTTATTCAATACTAAAATATCCTCGAAATCATTGAAAAAGAAGTACCTTATCAGACGAAAATATGCCTTATCTAATAAAAGACATTTAAATTATTTTAATTGCATAAATGTGCGGCATTTTATTCAGAATTAATAGTTTTTACATGGACAAAAAATTCGTTTAATTTTTTCCCATTATATACTAGAACTATAGAAAAGTTCTTTGAGAAAAGAAACGGCAGTAGAACGGAATCGTGTTGACCACCGATTAGTTTTTTGCTAATAGCTCTTGCATCCTTCGACCGACTTCCTCATCGAAAGCATATCTGTTGCTCTTTCAGATGGCATAAATATAATTTACGAAAAGTCGTAAGAAATAAAATTTTTTTGATCAAAACTAAAATATCATCGAAATCATTGAAGAAGAAGTACCTTATCAGACGAAAATATTCCTTATCTAATAAGAGACATTTAAATTTTTTTAATTGCATAAATGGGCGGCATTTTATTCAGAATTAATAGTTTTTTACATGGACAAAAAATTCGTTTAATTTTTTCCCATTATATACTAGAATTATAGAAAAGTACTTTGCGAAAAAAATCAGCAGTAGGACGGAAACGTGTTGACCACCGATTAGTTTTTTGCTAATTATTCTTGCATTCTTCGACAGACTTCTTATAAGAGCTCGATGGAAAGTTTATATGTTCCTCTTTCAGATGGCATAAATATATTGTCCGAAAAATCGTAAGAAATAAAACATTTTTGATCAAAACTAAAATATCCTCGAAATCATTGAAGAAGAAGTACCTTATCATACGAAAATATGCCTTATCTTATAAGAGACAGTTAAATTTTTTTACTTGCATAAATGGGCGGCATTTTATTTAGAGTGAATAGTTTTTTACATGGACAAAAAATTCGTTTAATTTTTTCCCATTAAATACAAGAATTATAGAAAAGTACTTTGCGAAAATAATCGGCAGTAGGACGGAAACGTGTTGACCACCGATTAGTTTTTTGCTAATAACTCTTGCATCCTTCGACCGACTTCTTCAACTAAGAGCTCGATGGAAAGAAAAGTCGTAAGGAATAAAATTTTTTTCATCAAAACGAAAATGTCCTCGAAATCTTTGAAGAAGAAGTACCTTATCAGACGAAAATATGCCTTATCCAATAAGAGACAGTTAAATTTTTTTAATTGCATAAATGGGCGGCATTTTATTCAGAATTAATAGTTTTTTACATGGACAAAAAATTTGTTTAATTTTGTCCCATTAAATACTAGAATTATGGAAAAGTACTTTGCGAAAAGAATCGGCAGCAGGACAGAAACGTGTTGACAACCGATTAGGTTTTTTGTTAATAACTTTTGCATCCTTCGACCGACTTCTTCGACTAAGAGATCGATGGAAAGCTTATCTGTTCCTCTTTCAGATGGCATTAACATATTTTACGAAAAGTCGTAAGAAATAAAATTTTTTTGATCAAAACTAAAATATCCTTGAAATCATTGAAGAAGAAGTGGCTTATCAGACGAAAATATGCCTTATCTAATAAGAGACATTTAAATTATTTTAATTGCATAAATGGCGGCATTTTATTCAGAATTAATAGTTTTTTACATGGACAAAAAATTCGTTTAATTTTTTCCCATTATATACTAGAATTATAGAAAAGTACTTTGCGAAAAAAATCAGCAGTAGGACGGAAACGTGTTGACCACCGATTAGTTTTTTGCTAATTATTCTTGCATTCTTCGACAGACTTCTTATAAGAGCTCGATGGAAAGTTTATATGTTCCTCTTTCAGATGGCATAAATATATTGTCCGAAAAATCGTAAGAAATAAAACATTTTTGATCAAAACTAAAATATCCTCGAAATCATTGAAGAAGAAGTACCTAATCATACGAAAATATGCCTTATCTAATAAGAGACAGTTAAATTTTTTTACTTGCATAAATGGGCGGCATTTTATTTAGAGTGAATAGTTTTTTACATGGACAAAAAATTCGTTTAATTTTTCCCATTAAATACTAGAATTATAGAAAAGTACTTTGCGAAAAGAATCGGCATTAGGACGGATACGTGTTGGCCACCGATTAGTTTTTTGCTTATAACTCTTGCATCCTTCGACCGACTTCTTCAACTAAGAGCTCGATGGAAAGTTTATCTGTTCCTCTTTCAGTTGTCATGAACATATTTTACGAAAAGTCGTAAGAAATAAAATTTTTTAGATCAAAACAAAAATATCCTCGAAATCGTTGAAGAAGAAGTGCCTTATCAGACGAAAATATGCCTTATCTAATAAGAGACATTTAAATTATTTTGACTGCATAAATGGCGGCATTTTATTCAGAATTAATAGTTTTTTACATGGACAAAAAATTCGTTTAATTTTTTCACATTAAATACTAGAATTATAGAAAAGAACTTTGCGAAAAAAAACAGCAGTAGGACGGAAACGTGTTGACCACCGATTAGTTTTTTGCTAATAACTTTTGCATTCTTCGACCGACTTCTTCGACTAAGAGCTCGATGGAAAGCTTATCTGTTCTTCTTTCAGATGGCATTTACATATTTTACGAAAATTTGTAAGAACTAAAATTTTTTTGATCAAAACTAAAATATCCTCGAAATCATTGATGAAGAAGTACCTTATCAGACGAAAATATGCCTTATCTAATATGAGACATTTAAATATTTTTAATTGCATAAATGGGCGGCATTTTATTCAGAATTAATAGTTTTGTACATGGACAAAAAATTCGTTTAATTTTTCCCCATTAAATACTTGAATTATAGAAAAATACTTTGCGAAAAGAATCGGCAGTAGGACGGAATCGTGTTGACCACCGATTAGTTTGTTGCTAATAACTCTTGCATCCTTCGACCGACTTCTTCGACTAAGAGCTCGATGGAAAGCTTATCTGTTCCTCTTTCAGATGGCATTAACATATTTTACGAAAAATAATAAGAAATAAAATTTATTTGATCAAAACTAAAATATCCTCGAAATCATTGAAAAAGAGGTACCTTATAAGACAAAAATATGCCTCATCTAATAAGAGACATTTAAATTTTTTTAATTGCGTGAATGGGCGGCATTTTATTTAGAATTAATAGTTGTTTACATGGACAAAAAATTTGTTTAATTTTTTCACGTTAAATACTAGAATTATAGAAAAGTACTTTGCGAAAAGAATCGGCAGTAGAACGGAATCGTGTTGACAACCAACTAGTTTTTTGCTAATAACTCTTGCATCCTTCGACCGACTTCTTCGACTAAGAGCTCGATGGAAAGCTTATTTGTTTCTCTTTCAGTTGGCATTAATATATTTTACGAAAATTTATAAGAAATAAAATTTTTTTGATCAAAACTAAAATATCGTCGAAATAATTGAAAAAGAAGTTCCTTATCAGACGAAAATATGCCTTATCTAATAAGGGACATTTAAATTTTTTTTATTGCATAAATGGGCGGCATTTTATTCAGAATTAATAGTTTTTTACATGGACAAAAAATTTGTTTAATTTTTTCCTATTAAATACTAGAATTATAGAAAAGTACTTTGCGAAAAGAATCGGCAGTAGGACGGAATCGTGTTGACCACCGATTAGTTTTTTGCTAATAACTCTTGCATCCTTTGAACGACTTCCTCATGGAAAGCTCATATGTTCCTCTTTCAGATGGCATAAATATAATTTACGAAAAGTCGTAAGAAATAAAATTTTTTTGATCAAAACTAAAATATCCTCGAAATCATTGAAGAAGAAGTACCTTATCAAACGAAAATATGCCTTATCTAATAAGAGACATTTAAATTTTTTTAATTGCAAAAATGGGCGGCATTTTATTCAGAAATAATAGTTTTTTACATGGACAAAAAATTTGTTTAATTTTTTCCCATTAAATACTAGAATTATAGAAAAGTACTTTGCGAAAAGAATCGGCAGTAGGACGGAATCGTGTTGACCACCGATTAGTTTTTTGCTAATAACTCTTGCATCCTTCGAACGACTCCTTCGACTTAGAGCTCGATGGAAAGCTTATCTGTTCCTCTTTCAGATGGCATTAACATATTTTCCGAAAAGTCATAAGAAATAAAATTTTTTTGACCAAAACTGAAATATCCTCGAAATCATTGAAGAAGAAGTACCTTATCAAACGAAAATATGCCTTATCTAATAAGAGACATTTAAATTTTTTTAATTGCATAAATGGGCGCCATTTTATACAGAATTAATAGTTTTTTACATGGACAAAAAATTTCTTCTTTCAGATGGCATTTACATATTTTACGAAAATTTGTAAGAACTAAAATTTTTTTGATCAAAACTAAAATATCCTCGAAATCATTGATGAAGAAGTACCTTATCAGACGAAAATATGCCTTATCTAATATGAGACATTTAAATATTTTTAATTGCATAAATGGGCGGCATTTTATTCAGAATTAATAGTTTTGTACATGGACAAAAAATTCGTTTAATTTTTCCCCATTAAATACTTGAATTATAGAAAAATACTTTGCGAAAAGAATCGGCAGTAGGACGGAATCGTGTTGACCACCGATTAGTTTGTTGCTAATAACTCTTGCATCCTTCGACCGACTTCTTCGACTAAGAGCTCGATGGAAAGCTTATCTGTTCCTCTTTCAGATGGCATTAACATATTTTACGAAAAATAATAAGAAATAAAATTTATTTGATCAAAACTAAAATATCCTCGAAATCATTGAAAAAGAGGTACCTTATAAGACAAAAATATGCCTCATCTAATAAGAGACATTTAAATTTTTTTAATTGCGTGAATGGGCGGCATTTTATTTAGAATTAATAGTTGTTTACATGGACAAAAAATTTGTTTAATTTTTTCCCGTTAAATACTAGAATTATAGAAAAGTACTTTGCGAAAAGAATCGGCAGTAGAACGGAATCGTGTTGACAACCAACTAGTTTTTTGCTAATAACTCTTGCATCCTTCGACCGACTTCTTCGACTAAGAGCTCGATGGAAAGCTTATTTGTTTCTCTTTCAGTTGGCATTAATATATTTTACGAAAATTTATAAGAAATAAAATTTTTTTGATCAAAACTAAAATATCGTCGAAATAATTGAAAAAGAAGTTCCTTATCAGACGAAAATATGCCTTATCTAATAAGGGACATTTAAATTTTTTTTATTGCATAAATGGGCGGCATTTTATTCAGAATTAATAGTTTTTTACATGGACAAAAAATTTGTTTAATTTTTTCCTATTAAATACTAGAATTATAGAAAAGTACTTTGCGAAAAGAATCGGCAGTAGGACGGAATCGTGTTGACCACCGATTAGTTTTTTGCTAATAACTCTTGCATCCTTTGAACGACTTCCTCATGGAAAGCTCATATGTTCCTCTTTCAGATGGCATAAATATAATTTACGAAAAGTCGTAAGAAATAAAATTTTTTTGATCAAAACTAAAATATCCTCGAAATCATTGAAGAAGAAGTACCTTATCAAACGAAAATATGCCTTATCTAATAAGAGACATTTAAATTTTTTTAATTGCAAAAATGGGCGGCATTTTATTCAGAAATAATAGTTTTTTACATGGACAAAAAATTTGTTTAATTTTTTCCCATTAAATACTAGAATTATAGAAAAGTACTTTGCGAAAAGAATCGGCAGTAGGACGGAATCGTGTTGACCACCGATTAGTTTTTTGCTAATAACTCTTGCATCCTTCGAACGACTCCTTCGACTTAGAGCTCGATGGAAAGCTTATCTGTTCCTCTTTCAGATGGCATTAACATATTTTCCGAAAAGTCATAAGAAATAAAATTTTTTTGACCAAAACTGAAATATCCTCGAAATCATTGAAGAAGAAGTACCTTATCAAACGAAAATATGCCTTATCTAATAAGAGACATTTAAATTTTTTTAATTGCATAAATGGGCGCCATTTTATACAGAATTAATAGTTTTTTACATGGACAAAAAATTCGTCTAATTTTATCCCATTAAATACTAGAATTATAGAAACGTACTTTGCGAAAAGAATCGGCAGTAGGACGGAATCGTGTTGACAACCAACTAGTTTTTTGCTAATAACTCTTGCATACTTCGACCGACTTTTTCGACTAAGAGCTCGATGGAAAGCTTATCTGTTCCTATTTCAGATGGCATAAACATATTTTACGAAAAGTCGTAAGAAATAAAATTTTTTTGATCAAAACTAAAATATCCTCGAAATCATTGAAAAAGAATTACCTTATAAGACAAAAATATGCCTCATCTAATAAGAGACATTTAAATTTTTTTAATTGCGTAAATGGGCGGCATTTTATTCAGAATTAATAGTTTTTTACATGGACAAAAAATTTGTTTAATTTTTTCCCGTTAAATACTAGAATTATAGAAAAGTACTTTGCGAAAAGAATCGGCAGTAGAACGGAATCGTGTTGACAACCAACTAGTTTTTTGCTAATAACTCTTGCATTCTTCGACCGACTTCCTCATGGAAAGCTTATATGTTCCTCTTTCAGATGGCATAAATATAATTTACGAAAAGTCGTAAGAAATAAAATTTTTTTGATCAAAACTAAAATATCCTCGAAATCATTGAAGAAGAAGTACCTTATCAAACGAAAATATGCCTTATCTAATAAGAGACATTTAAATATTTTTAATTGCGTAAATGGGCGGCATTTTATTCAGAATTAATAGTTTTTTACATGGTCAAAAAATTTGTTTAATTTTTTCCCGTTAAATACTAGAATTATAGAAAAATACTTTGCGAAAGGAATCGGCAGTAGGTCGCAAACGTGTTGACCACCGATTAGTTTTTTACTAATAAATTTTGCATCCTTCGACCGACTTCTTCGACTAAGAGCTCGATAGAAAGCTTATCTGTTCCTCTTTCAGATGGCATTAACTTATTTTACGAAAAGTCGTAAGAAATAAAATTTTTTTCATCAAAATTAAAATATCATCGAAATCATTGAAGAAGAAGTACCTGATCAGACGAAAATATGCCTTATCTAATAAGAGACATTAAAATTTTTTTAATTGCATAAATGGGTGGCATTTTATTCAGATTAGTTTTTTGCTAATCACTCTTGCATCCTTCGACCGACTTCTTCGACTAAGAGCTCGATGGAAAGCTTATCTGTTCCTCTTTCAGATGGCATTAACATATTTTACGAAAAATCATAAGAAATAAAATTTATTTGACCAAAACTAAAATATCCTCGAAATCATTGAAGAAGAAGTAACTTATCAGACGAAAAAATGCCTTATCTAATGAGAGACATTAAAATTTTTAAAATTGCATAAATGGGCGGCATTTTATTCAGAATTAATAGTTTTTTACATGGACAAAAAATTTATTTAATTTTTTCCCATTAAATACTAGAATTATAGAAAAGTACATTGCGAAAAAAATCGGCAGTAGGACGGAATCGTGTTGACCACCGATTAGTTTTTTGCTAATCACTCTTGCATCCTTCGACCGACTTCTTCGACTAAGAGCTCGATGGAAAGCTTATCTGTTCCTCTTTCAGATGGCATTAACATATTTTACGAAAAGTCGTAAGATATAAAATTTTTTTGATCAAAACTAAAATATGCTCGAAATCATTGAAGAGGAACTACCTTATTAGACGAAAATATGCCTTATCTAATAAGAGACATTTAAATTTTTTTAATTGCATAAGTGGGTGGCATTTTATTCACAATTAATAGTTTTTTACATGGACAAAAAATTTGTTTAATTTTTTCCCGTTAAATACTAGAATTATAGAAAAGTACTTTGCGAAAAGAATCGGCAGTAGAACGGAATCGTGTTGACAACCAACTAGTTTTTTGCTAATAACTCTTGCATTCTTCGACCGACTTCCTCATGGAAAGCTTATATGTTCCTCTTTCAGATGGCATAAATATAATTTACGAAAAGTCGTAAGAAATAAAATTTTTTTGATCAAAACTAAAATATCCTCGAAATCATTGAAGAAGAAGTACCTTATCAAACGAAAATATGCCTTATCTAATAAGAGACATTTAAATATTTTTAATTGCGTAAATGGGCGGCATTTTATTCAGAATTAATAGTTTTTTACATGGACAAAAAATTTGTTTAATTTTTTCCCGTTAAATACTAGAATTATAGAAAAGTACTTTGCGAAAGGAATCGGCAGTAGGTCGGAAACGTGTTGATCACCGATTAGTTTTTTACTAATAACTTTTGCATCCTTCGACCGACTTCTTCGACTAAGAGCTCGATGGAAAGCTTATCTGTTCCTCTTTCAGATGGCATTAACATATTTTACGAAAAGTCGTAAGATATAAAATTTTTTTGATCAAAACTAAAATATCCTCGAAATCATTGAAGAAGAAGTACCTTATCAAACGAAAATATGCCTTATCTAATAAGAGACATTTAAATTTTTTTAATTGCATAAATAGGCGGCATTTTATTCAGAATTAATAGTTTTTTACATGGACAAAAAATTCGTTTAATTTTTTCCCATTAAATACTAGAATTACAGAAAAGTACTTTGCGTAAAGAATCGGCAGTAGGACGGAAACGTGTTGACTCCGATTAGATTTTTACTAATAACTCTTGCATCCTTGGACCGATTTCTTCGACTAAGAGCTCGATAGAAAGCTCATCTGTTCCTCTTTCAGATGGTATTAACATATTTTACGAAAAGTCGTAAGAAATAAAATTTTTTTGATCAAAATTAAAATATCCTCGAAATCATTGGAGAAGAAGTACCTGATCGACGAAAATATGCCTTATCTAATAAGAGACATTAAAATTTTTTTAATTGCATAAATGGGTGGCATTTTATTCAGATTAGTTTTTTGCTAATCACTCTTGCATCCTTCGACCGACTTCTTCGACTAACAGCTCGATGGAAAGCTTATCTGTTCCTCTTTCAGATGGCATTAACATATTTTACGAAAAATCATAACAAATAAAATTTATTTGACCAAAACTAAAATATCCTCGAAATCATTGAAGAAGAAGTAACTTATCAGACGAAAAAATGCCTTATCTAATGAGAGACATTAAAATTTTTAAAATTGCATAAATGTTCGGCATTTTATTCAGAATTAATAGTTTTTTACATGGACAAAAAATTTATTTAATTTTTTCCCATTAAATACTAGAATTATAGAAAAGTACATTGCGAAAAAAATCGGCAGTAGGACGGAATCGTGTTGACCACCGATTAGTTTTTTGCTAATCACTCTTGCATCCTTCGACCGACTTCTTCGACTAAGAGCTCGATGGAAAGCTTATCTGTTCCTCTTTCAGATGGCATTAACATATTTTACGAAAAGTCGTAAGATATAAAATTTTTTTGATCAAAACTAAAATATCCTCGAAATCATTGAAGAAGAAGTACCTTATCAAACGAAAATATGCCTTATCTAATAAGAGACATTTAAATTTTTTTAATTGCATAAATGGGCGGCATTTTATTCAGAATTAATAGTTTTTTACATGGACAAAAAATTCGTTTAATTTTTTCCCATTAAATACTAGAATTACAGAAAAGTACTTTGCGTAAAGAATCGGCAGTAGGACGGAAACGTGTTGACTCCGATTAGATTTTTACTAATAACTCTTGCATCCTTGGACCGATTTCTTCGACTAAGAGCTCGATAGAAAGCTCATCTGTTCCTCTTTCAGATGGTATTAACATATTTTACGAAAAGTCGTAAGAAATAAAATTTTTTTGATCAAAATTAAAATATCCTCGAAATCATTGGAGAAGAAGTACCTGATCGACGAAAATATGCCTTATCTACTAAGAGACATTTAAATTTTTTTAATTGCATAAATGGGTGGCATTTTATTTAGATTAGTTTTTTGCTAATCACTCTTGCATCCTTCGACCGACTTCTTCGACTAACAGCTCGATGGAAAGCTTATCTGTTCCTCTTTCAGATGGCATTAACATATTTTACGAAAAATCATAACAAATAAAATTTATTTGACCAAAACTAAAATATCCTCGAAATCATTGAAGAAGAAGTAACTTATCAGACGAAAAAATGCCTTATCTAATGAGAGACATTAAAATTTTTAAAATTGCATAAATGGGCGGCATTTTATTCAGAATTAATAGTTTTTTACATGGACAAAAAATTTGTTTAATTTTGTCCCATTAAATACTAGAATTATAGAAAAGTACATTGCGAAAAAAATCGGCAGTAGGACGGAATCGTGTTGACCACCGATTAGTTTTTTGCTAATCACTCTTGCATCCTTCGACCGACTTCTTCGACTAAGAGCTCGATGGAAAGCTTATCTGTTCCTCTTTCAGATGGCATTAACATATTTTACGAAAAGTCGTAAGATATAAAATTTTTTTGATCAAAACTAAAATATGCTCGAAATCATTGAAGAGGAACTACCTTATTAGACGAAAATATGCCTTATCTAATAAGAGACATTTAAATTTTTTTAATTGCATAAGTGGGTGGCATTTTATTCACAATTAATAGTTTTTTACATGGACAAAAAATTCGTTGAATTTTTTCCCATTAAATACTAGAATTATAGAAAAGTACTTTGCGAAAAGAATCGGCAGTAGGACGGAATCGTGTTGACCACCGATTAGTTTTTTGCTAATAACTCTTGCATCCTTTGACCGACTTCTTCGACTAAGAGCTGGATGGAAAGCTTATCTGTTCCTCTTTCAGATGACATAAATATATTTTACGAAAAGTCGTAAGAAATAAAATTTTTTTGATAAAAACTAAAATATCCTCGAAATCATTGATGAAAAAGTACCTTATCAGACGAAAATATGCCTTATCTAATATGAGACATTTAAATATTTTTAATTGCATAAATGGGCGGCATTTTATTTAGATTAGTTTTTTGCTAATCACTCTTGCATCCTTCGACCGACTTCTTCGACTAACAGCTCGATGGAAAGCTTATCTGTTCCTCTTTCAGATGGCATTAACATATTTTACGAAAAATCATAACAAATAAAATTTATTTGACCAAAACTAAAATATCCTCGAAATCATTGAAGAAGAAGTAACTTATCAGACGAAAAAATGCCTTATCTAATGAGAGACATTAAAATTTTTAAAATTGCATAAATGGGCGGCATTTTATTCAGAATTAATAGTTTTTTACATGGACAAAAAATTTATTTAATTTTTTCCCATTAAATACTAGAATTATAGAAAAGTACATTGCGAAAAAAATCGGCAGTAGGACGGAATCGTGTTGACCACCGATTAGTTTTTTGCTAATCACTCTTGCATCCTTCGACCGACTTCTTCGACTAAGAGCTCGATGGAAAGCTTATCTGTTCCTCTTTCAGATGGCATTAACATATTTTACGAAAAGTCGTAAGATATAAAATTTTTTTGATCAAAACTAAAATATCCTCGAAATCATTGAAGAAGAAGTACCTTATCAAACGAAAATATGCCTTATCTAATAAGAGACATTTAAATTTTTTTAATTGCATAAATGGGCGGCATTTTATTTAGAGTGAATAGTTTTTTACATGGACAAAAAATTCGTTTAATTTTTTCCCATTAAATACAAGAATTATAGAAAAGTACTTTGCGAAAATAATCGGCAGTAGGACGGAAACGTGTTGACCACCGATTAGTTTTTTGCTAATAACTCTTGCATCCTTCGACCGACTTCTTCAACTAAGAGCTCGATGGAAAGAAAAGTCGTAAGGAATAAAATTTTTTTCATCAAAACGAAAATGTCCTCGAAATCTTTGAAGAAGAAGTACCTTATCAGACGAAAATATGCCTTATCCAATAAGAGACAGTTAAATTTTTTTAATTGCATAAATGGGCGGCATTTTATTCAGAATTAATAGTTTTTTACATGGACAAAAAATTTGTTTAATTTTGTCCCATTAAATACTAGAATTATAGAAAAGTACATTGCGAAAAAAATCGGCAGTAGGACGGAATCGTGTTGACCACCGATTAGTTTTTTGCTAATCACTCTTGCATCCTTCGACCGACTTCTTCGACTAAGAGCTCGATGGAAAGCTTATCTGTTCCTCTTTCAGATGGCATTAACATATTTTACGAAAAGTCGTAAGATATAAAATTTTTTTGATCAAAACTAAAATATGCTCGAAATCATTGAAGAGGAACTACCTTATTAGACGAAAATATGCCTTATCTAATAAGAGACATTTAAATTTTTTTAATTGCATAAGTGGGTGGCATTTTATTCACAATTAATAGTTTTTTACATGGACAAAAAATTCGTTGAATTTTTTCCCATTAAATACTAGAATTATAGAAAAGTACTTTGCGAAAAGAATCGGCAGTAGGACGGAATCGTGTTGACCACCGATTAGTTTTTTGCTAATAACTCTTGCATCCTTTGACCGACTTCTTCGACTAAGAGCTGGATGGAAAGCTTATCTGTTCCTCTTTCAGATGACATAAATATATTTTACGAAAAGTCGTAAGAAATAAAATTTTTTTGATAAAAACTAAAATATCCTCGAAATCATTGATGAAAAAGTACCTAATCAGACGAAAATATGCCTTATCTAATATGAGACATTTAAATATTTTTAATTGCATAAATGGGCGGCATTTTATTCAGAATTAAAAGTTTTGTACATGGACAAAAAATTCGTTTAATTTTTCCCCATTAAATACTAGAATTATAGAAAAGTACTTTGCGAAAAGAATCGGCAGTAGGACGGAATCGTGTTGACCACCGATTAGTTTTTTGCTTATAACTCTTACATCCTTTGACCGACTTCTTCGACTAAGAGCTGGATAGAAAGCTTATCTGTTCCTCTTTCAGATGACATAAATATATTTTACGAAAAGTCGTAAGAAATAAAATTTTTTTGATAAAAACTAAAATATCCTCGAAATCATTGAAGAAGAAGTACCTTATCATACGAAAATATGCCTTATCTAATAACAGACATTTAAATTTTTTTAATTGCATAAATGGGTGGCATTTTATTCAGAATTAATAGTTTTTTACATGCACAAAAAATTCGTTTAATTTTCTCCCATTAAATACTAGAATTATAGAAAAGTACTTTGCGAAAAGAATCGGCAGTAGGACGGAATCGTGTTGACCACCGATTAGTTTGTTGCTAATAACTCTTGCATTCTTTGACCGACTTCTTCGACTAAGAGCTCGATGGAAAGCTTATCTGTTCCTCTTTCAGATGGCATTAACATATGTTACGAAAAGTCGTAAGAAATAAAATTGTTTTGATCAAAACTAAAATATCCTCGAAATCATTGAAAAAGAAGTACCTTATAAGACAAAAATATGGTTTATCTAATAAGAGACATTTAAATTTTTTTAATTGCGTAAATGGGCGGCATTTTATTCAGAATTAATAGTTTTTTACATGGACAAAAAATTCGTTTAATTTTTTCCCATTAAATACTAGAATTATAGAAAAGTACTTTGCAAAAAGAATCGGCAGTAGAACGGAATCGTGTTGACAACCAACTAGTTTTTTGCTAATAACTCTTGCATCCTTCGACCGATTTCTTCGACTAAGAGCTCGATGGAAAGCTTATCTGTCTCTCTTTCAGTTGGCATTAATGTATTTTACGAAAAGTTATAAGAAATAAAATTTTTTTGATCAAAACTAATATATCGTCGAAATAATTGAAAAAGAAGTACCTTATCAGACGAAAATATGCCTTATCTAATAAGAGACATTTAAATTTTTTTAATTGCGTAAATGGGCGGCATTTTATTCAGAATTAATAGTTTTTTACATGGACAAAAAATTTGTTTAATTTTTTCCCGTTAAATACTAGAATTATAGAAAAGTAATTTGCGAAAACAATCGGCAGTAGAACGGAATCGTGTTGACAACCAACTAGTTTTTTGCTAATAACTCTTGCATCCTTTGACCGACTTCTTCGACTAAGAGCTCGATGGAAAGCTTATCTGTTCCTCTTTCAGATGGCATTGACATATTTTACGAAAAGTCATTAGAAATAAAATTTTTTTGATCAAAACAAAAATATCCTCGAAATCATTGAAAAAGAGGTACCTTATCAGACGAAAAAATGCCTTATCTAATAAGAGACATTTAAATTTTTTTAATTGCATAAATGGGCGGCATTTTATTCAGAATTAATAGTTTGTTACATTGACAATAAATTTGTTTCATTTTTTCCCATTAAATACTAGAATTATAGAAAAGTACTTTGCGAAAAGAATCGGCAGTAGGTCGGAAACGTGTTGACCACCGATTAGTTTTTTACTAATAACTCTTGCATCCTTCGACCGACTTCTTCGACTAAGAGCTCGATGGAAAGCTTATCTGTTTCTCTTTCAGTTGGCATTAATATATTTTACGAAAAGTTATAAGAAATAAAATTTTTTTGATCAAAACTAAAATATCGTCGAAATAATTGAAGAAGAACTACCTAATTAGACGAAAATATGCCTTATCTAATAAGAGACATTTAAATTTTTTAAATTGCATAAATGGGCGGCATTTTATTCAGAATTAATAGTTTTTTACATGGACAAAAAATTTGTTTCATTTTTTCCCATTAAATACTAGAATTATAGAAAAGTACTTTGCGAAAAGAATCGGCAGTAGGTCGGAAACGTGTTGACCACCGATTAGTTTTTTACTAATAACTCTTGCATCCTTCGACCGACTTCTTCGACTAAGAGCTCGATGGAAAGCTTATCTGTTTCTCTTTCAGTTGGCTTTAATATATTTTACGAAAAGTTATAAGAAATAAAATTTTTTTGATCAAAACTAAAATATCGTCGAAATAATTGAAAAAGAAGTTCCTTATAAAACGAAAATATGCCTTATCTAATAAGAGACATTTAAATTTTTTTAATTGCATAAATGGGCGGAATTTTATTCAAAATTAATAGTTTTTTACATGGACAAAAAATTTGTTTCATTTTTTCCCATTAAATACTAGAATTATAGAAAACTACTTTGCGAAAAGAATCGGCAGTAGAACGGAATCGTGTTGACAACCAACTAGTTTTTTGCTAATAACTCTTGCATCCTTCGACCGATTTCTTCGACTAAGAGCTCGATAGAAAGCTCATCTGTTCCTCTTTCAGATGGTATTAACATATTTTACGAAAAGTCGTAAGAAATAAAATTTTTTTGATCAAAACTAAAATATCGTTGAAATAATTGAAAAAGAAGTTCCTTATCAGACGAAAATATGCCTTATCTAATAAGGGACATTTAAATTTTTTTAATTGCATAAATGGGCGGCATTTTATTCAGAATTAATAGTTTTTTACATGGACAAAAAATTTGTTTAATGTTTTCCCGTTAAATACTAGAATTATAGAAAAGTACTTTGCGAAAAGAATCGGCAGTAGAACGGAATCGTGTTGACAACCAACTAGTTTTTTGCTAATAACTCTTGCATCCTTCGACCGACTTATTCGACTAAGAGCTCGATGGAAAGCTTATCTGTTTCTCTTTCAGTTGGCATTAATATATTTTACGAAAAGTTATAAGAAATAAAATTTTTTTGATCAAAACTAAAATATCGTCGAAATAATTGAAAAAGAAGTTCCTTATCAGACGAAAATATGCCTCATCTAATAAGAGACATTTAAATTTTTTTAATTGCATAAATGGGCGGCATTTTATTCAGAATTAATAGTTTTTTACATGGACAAAAAATATGTTTCATTTTTTCCCATTAAATACTAGAATTAAAGAAAAGTACTTTGCGAAAAGAATCGGCAGTAGGTCGGAAACGTGTTGACCACCGATTAGTTTTTTACTAATAAATTTTGCATCCTTCGACCGACTTCTTCGACTAAGAGCTCGATGGAAAGCTTATCTGTTCCTCTTTCAGATGGCATTTACATATTTTACAAAAATTCGTAAGAAATAAAATTTTTTTGATCAAAACTAAAATATCCTCGAAATCATTGATGAAGAAGTACCTTATCAGACGAAAATATGCCTTATCTAATATGAGACATTTAAATATTTTTAATTGCATAAATGGGCGGCATTTTATTCAGAATTAATAGTTTTGTACATGGACAAAAAATTCGTTTAATTTTTTCCCATTAAATACTACAATTATAGAAAAGTACTTTGCGAAAAGAATCGGCAGTAGGTCGGAAACGTGTTGACCACCGATTAGGTTTTTACTAATAACTTTTGCATCCTTCGACCGACTTCCTCATGGAAAGCTTATCTGTTGCTCTTTCAGATGGCATAAATATATTTTACGAAAAGTCGTAAGAAATAAAATTTTTTTGATCAAAACTAAAATATCCTCGAAATGATTGAAGGACAAGTACCTTATCAGACGAAAATATGCCTTATCTAATAAGAGATATTTAAATTTTTTTAATTGCATAAATGGGTGGCATTTTAGTCAGAATTAATAGTTTTTTACATGGAGAAAAAATTCATTCAATTTTTTCCCATTAAATACTAGAATTATAGAAAAGTACTATGCGAAAAGAATCGGCAGTAGGACGAAAACGTGTTTACCACCGATTGGTTTTTTGCTAATAACTCTTGCATCCTTCGACCGACTTCTTCGACTAAGAGCTCGATGGAAAGCTTATCTGTTCCTCTTTCAGATGGCATTAACATATTTTACGAAAATTCATAAGATATAAAATTGTTTTGATCAAACCTAAAATATCCTCGAAATCATTGAAGAAGAAGTACCTTATCAGACGAAAATATGCCTTATCTAATAAGAGACATTTAAATTTTTTTCCATTGCGTAACTGGGCGGCATTTTATTCAGAATTAATAGTTTTTTAAATGGACAAAAAATTCGTCTAATGATTTCCCATTAAATACTACAATTATAGAAAAGTACTTTGCGAAAAGAATCGGCAGTAGGACGGAAACGTGTTGACCACCGATTAGTTTTTTGCTAATAACTCTTGCATCCTTCGACCGACTTCCTCATGGAAAGCATATCTGTTCCTCTTTCAGATGGCATAAATATAATTTACGAAAAGTCGTAAGAAATAAAATTTTTTTGATCAAAACTAAAATACCCTCGAAATCATTGAAGAAGAACTACCTAATTAGACGAAAATATGCCTTATCTAATAAGAGACATTTAAATTTTTTTAATTGCAAAAATGGGCGGCATTTTATACAGAATTAATAGTTTTTTACATGGACAAAAAATTCGTCTAATTTTTTCCCATTAAATACTAGAATTATAGAAACGTACTTTGCGAAAAGAATCGGCAGTAGGACGGAAACGTGTTGACCACCGATGAGTTTTTTGCTAATAACTCTTGCATCCTTCGACCGACTTCCTCATGGAAAGCATATCTGTTCCTCTTTCAGATGGCATAAATATAATTTACGAAAAGTCGTAAGAAATAAAATTTTTTTGATCAAAACTAAAATATCCTCGAAATCATTGAAGAAGAACTACCTAATTAGACGAAAATATGCCTTATCTAATAAGAGACATTTAAATTTTTTTAATTGCAAAAATGGGCGGTATTTTATACAGAATTAATAGTTTTTTACATGGACAAAAAATTCGTCTAATTTTTTCCCATTAAATACTAGAATTATAAAAACGTACTTTGCGAAAAGAATCGGCAGTAGGACGGAATCGTGTTATCCACCGATTAGTTTTTTGCTAATAACTCTTGAATCGTTTGACCGACTTCTTCGACTAAGAGCTCGATGGAAAGCTTATCTGTTCCTATTTCAGATGGCATTAACATATTTTACGAAAAGTCGTAAGAAATAAAATTTTTTTGATCATAACTAAAATATCCTCGAAATCATTGAAAAAGAAGTTCCTTATCAGACGAAAATATGCTTTATCTAATAAGGGACATTTAAATTTTTTTAATTGCATAAATGGGCGGCATTTTATTCAGAATTAATAGTTTTTTACATGGACAAAAAATTTGTTTAATGTTTTCCCGTTAAATACTAGAATTATAGAAAAGTACTTTGCGAAAAGAATCGGCAGTAGAACGGAATCGTGTTGACAACAAACTAGTTTTTTGCTAATAACTCTTGCATCCTTCGACCGACTTATTCGACTAAGAGCTCGATGGAAAGCTTATCTGTTTCTCTTTCAGTTGGCATTAATATATTTTACGAAAAGTTATAAGAAATAAAATTTTTTTGATCAAAACTAAAATATTGTCGAAATAATTGAAAAAGAAGTTCCTTATCAGACGAAAATATGCCTTATCTAATAAGAGACATTTAAATTTTTTTAATTGCATAAATGGGCGGCATTTTATTCAAAATAAATAGTTTTTTACATGGACAAAAAATTTGTTTCATTTTTTCCCATTAAATACTAGAATTATAGAAAACTACTTTGCGAAAAGAATCGGCAGTAGAACGGTATCGTGTTGACAACCAACTAGTTTTTTGCTAATAACTCTTGCATCCTTCGACCGATTTCTTCGACTAAGAGCTCGATAGAAAGCTCATCTGTTCCTCTTTCAGATGGTATTAACATATTTTACGAAAAGTCGTAAGAAATAGAATTTTTTTGATCAAAACTAAAATATCGTCGAAATAATTGAAAAAGAAGTTCCTTATCAGACGAAAATATGCCTCATCTAATAAGAGACATTTAAATTTTTTTAATTGCATAAATGGGCGGCATTTTATTCAGAATTAATAGTTTTTTACATGGACAAAAAATTTGTTTCATTTTTTCCCATTAAATACTAGAATTATAGAAAAGTACTTTGCGAAAAGAATCGGCAGTAGGTCGGAATCGTGTTGACAACCAACTAGTTTTTTGCTAATAACTCTTGCATCCTTCGACCGACTTATTCGACTAAGAGCTCGATGGAAAGCTTATCTGTTTCTCTTTCAGTTGGCATTAATATATTTTACGAAAAGTTATAAGAAATAAAATTTTTTTGATCAAAACTAAAATATCGTCGAAATAATTGAAAAAGAAGTTCCTTATCAGACGAAAATATGCCTCATCTAATAAGAGACATTTAAATTTTTTTAATTGCATAAATGGGCGGAATTTTATTCAAAATTAATAGTTTTTTACATGGACAAAAAATTTGTTTCATTTTTTCCCATTAAATACTAGAATTATAGAAAAGTACTTTGCGAAAAGAATCGGCAGTAGGTCGGAATCGTGTTGACAACCAACTAGTTTTTTGCTAATAACTCTTGCATCCTTCGACCGACTTATTCGACTAAGAGCTCGATGGAAAGCTTATCTGTTTCTCTTTCAGTTGGCATTAATATATTTTACGAAAAGTTATAAGAAATAAAATTTTTTTGATCAAAACTAAAATATCGTCGAAATAATTGAAAAAGAAGTTCCTTATCAGACGAAAATATGCCTCATCTAATAAGAGACATTTAAATTTTTTTAATTGCATAAATGGGCGGAATTTTATTCAAAATTAATAGTTTTTTACATGGACAAAAAATTTGTTTCATTTTTTCCCATTAAATACTAGAATTATAGAAAAGTACTTTGCGAAAAGAATCGGCAGTAGGTCGGAAACGTGTTGACCACCGATTAGTTTTTTACTAATAACTCTTGCATCCTTCGACCGACTTCTTCGACTAAGAGCTCGATGGAAAGCTTATCTGTTTCTCTTTCAGTTGGCTTTAATATATTTTACGAAAAGTTATAAGAAATAAAATTTTTTTGATCAAAACTAAAATATCGTCGAAATAATTGAAAAAGAAGTTCCTTATAAAACGAAAATATGCCTTATCTAATAAGAGACATTTAAATTTTTTTAATTGCATAAATGGGCGGAATTTTATTCAAAATTAATAGTTTTTTACATGGACAAAAAATTTGTTTCATTTTTTCCCATTAAATACTAGAATTATAGAAAACTACTTTGCGAAAAGAATCGGCAGTAGAACGGAATCGTGTTGACAACCAACTAGTTTTTTGCTAATAACTCTTGCATCCTTCGACCGATTTCTTCGACTAAGAGCTCGATAGAAAGCTCATCTGTTCCTCTTTCAGATGGTATTAACATATTTTACGAAAAGTCGTAAGAAATAAAATTTTTTTGATCAAAACTAAAATATCGTCGAAATAATTGAAAAAGAAGTTCCTTATCAGACGAAAATATGCCTTATCTAATAAGGGACATTTAAATTTTTTTAATTGCATAAATGGGCGGCATTTTATTCAGAATTAATAGTTTTTTACATGGACAAAAAATTTGTTTAATGTTTTCCCGTTAAATACTAGAATTATAGAAAAGTACTTTGCGAAAAGAATCGGCAGTAGAACGGAATCGTGTTGACAACCAACTAGTTTTTTGCTAATAACTCTTGCATCCTTCGACCGACTTATTCGACTAAGAGCTCGATGGAAAGCTTATCTGTTTCTCTTTCAGTTGGCATTAATATATTTTACGAAAAGTTATAAGAAATAAAATTTTTTTGATCAAAACTAAAATATCGTCGAAATAATTGAAAAAGAAGTTCCTTATCAGACGAAAATATGCCTCATCTAATAAGAGACATTTAAATTTTTTTAATTGCATAAATGGGCGGCATTTTATTCAGAATTAATAGTTTTTTACATGGACAAAAAATATGTTTCATTTTTTCCCATTAAATACTAGAATTATAGAAAAGTACTTTGCGAAAAGAATCGGCAGTAGGTCGGAAACGTGTTGACCACCGATTAGTTTTTTACTAATAAATTTTGCATCCTTCGACCGACTTCTTCGACTAAGAGCTCGATGGAAAGCTTATCTGTTCCTCTTTCAGATGGCATTTACATATTTTACAAAAATTCGTAAGAAATAAAATTTTTTTGATCAAAACTAAAATATCCTCGAAATCATTGATGAAGAAGTACCTTATCAGACGAAAATATGCCTTATCTAATATGAGACATTTAAATATTTTTAATTGCATAAATGGGCGGCATTTTATTCAGAATTAATAGTTTTGTACATGGACAAAAAATTCGTTTAATTTTTTCCCATTAAATACTACAATTATAGAAAAGTACTTTGCGAAAAGAATCGGCAGTAGGTCGGAAACGTGTTGACCACCGATTAGGTTTTTACTAATAACTTTTGCATCCTTCGACCGACTTCCTCATGGAAAGCTTATCTGTTGCTCTTTCAGATGGCATAAATATATTTTACGAAAAGTCGTAAGAAATAAAATTTTTTTGATCAAAACTAAAATATCCTCGAAATGATTGAAGGACAAGTACCTTATCAGACGAAAATATGCCTTATCTAATAAGAGATATTTAAATTTTTTTAATTGCATAAATGGGTGGCATTTTAGTCAGAATTAATAGTTTTTTACATGGAGAAAAAATTCATTCAATTTTTTCCCATTAAATACTAGAATTATAGAAAAGTACTATGCGAAAAGAATCGGCAGTAGGACGAAAACGTGTTTACCACCGATTAGTTTTTTGCTAATAACTCTTGCATCCTTCGACCGACTTCTTCGACTAAGAGCTCGATGGAAAGCTTATCTGTTCCTCTTTCAGATGGCATTAACATATTTTACGAAAATTCATAAGATATAAAATTGTTTTGATCAAACCTAAAATATCCTCGAAATCATTGAAGAAGAAGTACCTTATCAGACGAAAATATGCCTTATCTAATAAGAGACATTTAAATTTTTTTCCATTGCGTAACTGGGCGGCATTTTATTCAGAATTAATAGTTTTTTAAATGGACAAAAAATTCGTCTAATGATTTCCCATTAAATACTACAATTATAGAAAAGTACTTTGCGAAAAGAATCGGCAGTAGGACGGAAACGTGTTGACCACCGATTAGTTTTTTGCTAATAACTCTTGCATCCTTCGACCGACTTCCTCATGGAAAGCATATCTGTTCCTCTTTCAGATGGCATAAATATAATTTACGAAAAGTCGTAAGAAATAAAATTTTTTTGATCAAAACTAAAATACCCTCGAAATCATTGAAGAAGAACTACCTAATTAGACGAAAATATGCCTTATCTAATAAGAGACATTTAAATTTTTTTAATTGCAAAAATGGGCGGCATTTTATACAGAATTAATAGTTTTTTACATGGACAAAAAATTCGTCTAATTTTTTCCCATTAAATACTAGAATTATAGAAACGTACTTTGCGAAAAGAATCGGCAGTAGGACGGAAACGTGTTGACCACCGATTAGTTTTTTGCTAATAACTCTTGCATCCTTCGACCGACTTCCTCATGGAAAGCATATCTGTTCCTCTTTCAGATGGCATAAATATAATTTACGAAAAGTCGTAAGAAATAAAATTTTTTTGATCAAAACTAAAATATCCTCGAAATCATTGAAGAAGAACTACCTAATTAGACGAAAATATGCCTTATCTAATAAGAGACATTTAAATTTTTTTAATTGCAAAAATGGGCGGTATTTTATACAGAATTAATAGTTTTTTACATGGACAAAAAATTCGTCTAATTTTTTCCCATTAAATACTAGAATTATAAAAACGTACTTTGCGAAAAGAATCGGCAGTAGGACGGAATCGTGTTATCCACCGATTAGTTTTTTGCTAATAACTCTTGAATCGTTTGACCGACTTCTTCGACTAAGAGCTCGATGGAAAGCTTATCTGTTCCTATTTCAGATGGCATTAACATATTTTACGAAAAGTCGTAAGAAATAAAATTTTTTTGATCATAACTAAAATATCCTCGAAATCATTGAAAAAGAAGTTCCTTATCAGACGAAAATATGCTTTATCTAATAAGGGACATTTAAATTTTTTTAATTGCATAAATGGGCGGCATTTTATTCAGAATTAATAGTTTTTTACATGGACAAAAAATTTGTTTAATGTTTTCCCGTTAAATACTAGAATTATAGAAAAGTACTTTGCGAAAAGAATCGGCAGTAGAACGGAATCGTGTTGACAACAAACTAGTTTTTTGCTAATAACTCTTGCATCCTTCGACCGACTTATTCGACTAAGAGCTCGATGGAAAGCTTATCTGTTTCTCTTTCAGTTGGCATTAATATATTTTACGAAAAGTTATAAGAAATAAAATTTTTTTGATCAAAACTAAAATATTGTCGAAATAATTGAAAAAGAAGTTCCTTATCAGACGAAAATATGCCTTATCTAATAAGAGACATTTAAATTTTTTTAATTGCATAAATGGGCGGCATTTTATTCAAAATAAATAGTTTTTTACATGGACAAAAAATTTGTTTCATTTTTTCCCATTAAATACTAGAATTATAGAAAACTACTTTGCGAAAAGAATCGGCAGTAGAACGGTATCGTGTTGACAACCAACTAGTTTTTTGCTAATAACTCTTGCATCCTTCGACCGATTTCTTCGACTAAGAGCTCGATAGAAAGCTCATCTGTTCCTCTTTCAGATGGTATTAACATATTTTACGAAAAGTCGTAAGAAATAGAATTTTTTTGATCAAAACTAAAATATCGTCGAAATAATTGAAAAAGAAGTTCCTTATCAGACGAAAATATGCCTCATCTAATAAGAGACATTTAAATTTTTTTAATTGCATAAATGGGCGGCATTTTATTCAGAATTAATAGTTTTTTACATGGACAAAAAATTTGTTTCATTTTTTCCCATTAAATACTAGAATTATAGAAAAGTACTTTGCGAAAAGAATCGGCAGTAGGTCGGAATCGTGTTGACAACCAACTAGTTTTTTGCTAATAACTCTTGCATCCTTCGACCGACTTATTCGACTAAGAGCTCGATGGAAAGCTTATCTGTTTCTCTTTCAGTTGGCATTAATATATTTTACGAAAAGTTATAAGAAATAAAATTTTTTTGATCAAAACTAAAATATCGTCGAAATAATTGAAAAAGAAGTTCCTTATCAGACGAAAATATGCCTCATCTAATAAGAGACATTTAAATTTTTTTAATTGCATAAATGGGCGGCATTTTATTCAGAATTAATAGTTTTTTACATGGACAAAAAATTTGTTTCATTTTTTCCCATTAAATACTAGAATTATAGAAAAGTACTTTGCGAAAAGAATCGGCAGTAGGTCGGAAACGTGTTGACCACCGATTAGTTTTTTACTAATAAATTTTGCATCCTTCGACCGACTTCTTCGACTAAGAGCTCGATGGAAAGCTTATCTGTTCCTCTTTCAGATGGCATTTACATATTTTACAAAAATTCGTAAGAAATAAAATTTTTTTGATCAAAACTAAAATATCCTCGAAATCATTGATGAAGAAGTACCTTATCAGACGAAAATATGCCTTATCTAATATGAGACATTTAAATATTTTTAATTGCATAAATGGGCGGCATTTTATTCAGATTTAATAGTTTTGTACATGGACAAAAAATTCGTTTAATTTTTTCCCATTAAATACTACAATTATAGAAAAGTACTTTGCGAAAAGAATCGGCAGTAGGTCGGAAACGTGTTGACCACCGATTAGGTTTTTACTAATAACTTTTGCATCCTTCGACCGACTTCCTCATGGAAAGCTTATCTGTTGCTCTTTCAGATGGCATAAATATATTTTACGAAAAGTCGTAAGAAATAAAATTTTTTTGATCAAAACTAAAATATCCTCGAAATGATTGAAGGACAAGTACCTTATCAGACGAAAATATGCCTTATCTAATAAGAGATATTTAAATTTTTTTAATTGCATAAATGGGTGGCATTTTAGTCAGAATTAATAGTTTTTTACATGGAGAAAAAATTCATTCAATTTTTTCCCATTAAATACTAGAATTATAGAAAAGTACTATGCGAAAAGAATCGGCAGTAGGACGAAAACGTGTTTACCACCGATTAGTTTTTTGCTAATAACTCTTGCATCCTTCGACCGACTTCTTCGACTAAGAGCTCGATGGAAAGCTTATCTGTTCCTCTTTCAGATGGCATTAACATATTTTACGAAAATTCATAAGATATAAAATTTTTTTGATCAAACTCAAAATATCCTCGAAATGATTGAAGGACAAGTACCTAATTAGACGAAAATATGCCTTATCTAATAAGAGACATTTAAATTTTTTTAATTGCAAAAATGGGCGGCATTTTATACTGAATTAATAGTTTTTTACATGGACAAAAAATTCGTCTAATTTTTTCCCATTAAATACTAGAATTATAAAAACGTACTTTGCGAAAAGAATCGGCAGTAGGACGGAATCGTGTTATCCACCGATTAGTTTTTTGCTAATAACTCTTGAATCGTTTGACCGACTTCTTCGACTAAGAGCTCGATGGAAAGCTTATCTGTTCCTATTTCAGATGGCATTAACATATTTTACGAAAAGTCGTAAGAAATAAAATTTTTTTGATCATAACTAAAATATCCTCGAAATCATTGAAAAAGAAGTTCCTTATCAGACGAAAATATGCCTTATCTAATAAGGGACATTTAAATTTTTTTAATTGCATAAATGGGCGGCATTTTATTCAGAATTAATAGTTTTTTACATGGACAAAAAATTTGTTTAATGTTTTCCCGTTAAATACTAGAATTATAGAAAAGTACTTTGCGAAAAGAATCGGCAGTAGAACGGAATCGTGTTGACAACCAACTAGTTTTTTGCTAATAACTCTTGCATCCTTCGACCGACTTATTCGACTAAGAGCTCGATGGAAAGCTTATCTGTTTCTCTTTCAGTTGGCATTAATATATTTTACGAAAAGTTATAAGAAATAAAATTTTTTTGATCAAAACTAAAATATCGTCGAAATAATTGAAAAAGAAGTTCCTTATCAGACGAAAATATGCCTTATCTAATAAGAGACATTTAAATTTTTTTAATTGCATAAATGGGCGGCATTTTATTCAAAATTAACAGTTTTTTACATGGACAAAAAATTTGTTTCATTTTTTCCCATTAAATACTAGAATTATAGAAAACTACTTTGCGAAAAGAATCGGCAGTAGAACGGAATCGTGTTGACAACCAACTAGTTTTTTGCTAATAACTCTTGCATCCTTCGACCGATTTCTTCGACTAAGAGCTCGATAGAAAGCTCATCTGTTCCTCTTTCAGATGGTATTAACATATTTTACGAAAAGTCGTAAGAAATAAAATTTTTTTGATCAAAACTAAAATATCGTCGAAATAATTGAAAAAGAAGTTCCTTATCAGACGAAAATATGCCTTATCTAATAAGGGACATTTAAATTTTTTTAATTGCATAAATGGGCGGCATTTTATTCAGAATTAATAGTTTTTTATATGGACAAAAAATTTGTTTAATGTTTTCCCGTTAAATACTAGAATTATAGAAAAGTACTTTGCGAAAAGAATCGGCAGTAGAATGGAATCGTGTTGACAACCAACTAGTTTTTTGCTAATAACTCTTGCATCCTTCGACCGACTTATTCGACTAAGAGCTCGATGGAAAGCTTATCTGTTTCTCTTTCAGTTGGCATTAATATATTTTACGAAAAGTTATAAGAAATAAAATTTTTTTGATCAAAACTAAAATATCGTCGAAATAATTGAAAAAGAAGTTCCTTATCAGACGAAAATATGCCTCATCTAATAAGAGACATTTAAATTTTTTTAATTGCATAAATGGGCGGCATTTTATTCAGAATTAATAGTTTTTTACATGGACAAAAAATTTGTTTCATTTTTTCCCATTAAATACTAGAATTATAGAAAAGTACTTTGCGAAAAGAATCGGCAGTAGGTCGGAAACATGTTGACCACCGATTAGTTTTTTACTAATAAATTTTGCATCCTTCGACCGACTTCTTCGACTAAGAGCTCGATGGAAAGCTTATCTGTTCCTGTTTCAGATGGCATTTACATATTTTACAAAAATTCGTAAGAAATAAAATTTTTTTGATCAAAACTAAAATATCCTCGAAATCATTGATGAAGAAGTACCTTATCAGACGAAAATATGCCTTATCTAATATGAGACATTTAAATATTTTTAATTGCATAAATGGGCGGCATTTTATTCAGAATTAATAGTTTTGTACATGGACAAAAAATTCGTTTAATTTTTTCCCATTAAATACTACAATTATAGAAAAGTACTTTGCGAAAAGAATCGGCAGTAGGTCGGAAACGTGTTGACCACCGATTAGGTTTTTACTAATAACTTTTGCATCCTTCGACCGACTTCCTCATGGAAAGCTTATCTGTTGCTCTTTTAGATGGCATAAATATATTTTACGAAAAGTCGTAAGAAATAAAATTTTTTTGATCAAAACTAAAATATCCTCGAAATGATTGAAGGACAAGTACCTTATCAGACGAAAATATGCCTTATCTAATAAGAGATATTTAAATTTTTTTAATTGCATAAATGGGTGGCATTTTAGTCAGAATTAATAGTTTTTTACATGGAGAAAAAATTCATTCAATTTTTTCCCATTAAATACTAGACTTCCTCATGGAAAGCATATCTGTTCCTCTTTCAGATGGCATAAATATAATTTACGAAAAGTCGTAAGAAATAAAATTTTTTTGATCAAAACTAAAATATCCTCGAAATCATTGAAGAAGAACTACCTAATTAGACGAAAATATGCCTTATCTAATAAGAGACATTTAAATTTTTTTAATTGCAAAAATGGGCGGCATTTTATACAGAAGTAATAGTTTTTTACATGGACAAAAAATTCGTCTAATTTTTTCCCATTAAATACTCGAATTATAGAAACGTACTTTGCGAAAAGAATCGGCAGTAGGACGGAAACGTGTTGACCACCGATTAGTTTTTTGCTAATAACTCTTGCATCCTTCGACCGACTTCCTCATGGAAAGCATATCTTTTCCTCTTTCAGATGGCATAAATATAATTTACGAAAAGTCGTAAGAAATAAAATTTTTTTGATCAAAACTAAAATATCCTCGAAATCATTGAAGAAGAACTACCTAATTAGACGAAAATATGCCTTATCTAATAAGAGACATTTAAATTTTTTTAATTGCAAAAATGGGCGGCATTTTATACAGAATTAATAGTTTTTTACATGGACAAAAAATTCGTCTAATTTTTTCCCATTAAATACTAGAATTATAAAAACGTACTTTGCGAAAAGAATCGGCAGTAGGACGGAATCGTGTTATCCACCGATTAGTTTTTTGCTAATAACTCTTGAATCGTTTGACCGACTTCTTCGACTAAGAGCTCGATGGAAAGCTTATCTGTTCCTATTTCAGATGGCATTAACATATTTTACGAAAAGTCGTAAGAAATAAAATTTTTTTGATCATAACTAAAATATCCTCGAAATCATTGAAAAAGAAGTACCTTATAAGACAAAAATATGCCTCATCTAATAAGAGACATTTAAATTTTTTTAATTGCGTAAATGGTCGGCATTTTATTCAGAATTAATAGTTTTTTACATGGACAAAAAATTTGTTTAATTTTTTCCCGTTAAATACTAGAATTATAGAAAAGTACTTTGCGAAAAGAATCGGCAGTAGAACGGAATCGTGTTGACAACCAACTAGTTTTTTGCTAATAACTGTTGCATCCTTTGACCGACTTCTTCAACTAAGAGCTCGATGGAAAGCTTATCTGTTCCTATTTCAGATGGCATTAACATATTTTACGAAAAGTCGTAAGAAATAACATTTTTTTGATCAAAACTAAAATATCCTCGAAATCATTGAAAAAGAGGTACCTTATAAGACAAAAATATGCCTCATCTAATAAGACACATTTAAATCTTTTTAATTGCGTAAATGGGCGGCATTTTATTCAGAATTAATAGTTTTTTACATGGACAAAAAATTTCTTTAATTTTTTCCCGTTAAATACTAGAATTATAGAAAAGTACTTTGCGAAAAGAATCGGCAGTAGAACGGAATCGTGTTGACAACCAACTAGTTTTTTGCTAATAACTCTTGCATCCTTCGACCGACTTCTTCGACTAAGAGCTCGATGGAAAGCTTATCTGTTTCTCTTTCAGTTGGCATTAATATATTTTACGAAAATTTATAAGAAATAAAATTTTTTTGATCAAAACTAAAATATCGTCGAAATAATTGAAAAAGAAGTTCCTTTTCAGACGAAAATATGCCTTATCTAATAAGGGACATTTAAATTTTTTTAATTGCATAAATGGGCGGCATTTTATTCAGAATTAATAGTTTTTTACATGGACAAAAAATTCGTCTAATTTTTTCCCATTAAATACTAGAATTATAGAAACGTACTTTGCGAAAAGAATCGGCAGTAGGACGGAAACGTGTTGACCACCGATTAGTTTTTTGCTAATAACTCTTGCATCCTTCGACCGACTTCCTCATGGAAAGCATATCTGTTCCTCTTTCAGATGGCATAAATATAATTTACGAAAAGTCGTAAGAAATAAAATTTTTTTGATCAAAACTAAAATATCCTCGAAATCATTGAAGAAGAACTACCTAATTAGACGAAAATATGCCTTATCTAATAAGAGACATTTAAATTTTTTTAATTGCAAAAATGGGCGGCATTTTATACAGAATTAATAGTTTTTTACATGGACAAAAAATTCGTCTAATTTTTTCCCATTAAATACTAGAATTATAAAAACGTACTTTGTGAAAAGAATCGGCAGTAGGACGGAATCGTGTTATCCACCGATTAGTTTTTTGCTAATAACTCTTGAATCGTTTGACCGACTTCTTCGACTAAGAGCTCGATGGAAAGCTTATCTGTTCCTATTTCAGATGGCATTAACATATTTTACGAAAAGTCGTAAGAAATAAAATTTTTTTGATCATAACTAAAATATCCTCGAAATCATTGAAAAAGAAGTACCTTATAAGACAAAAATATGCCTCATCTAATAAGAGACATTTAAATTTTTTTAATTGCGTAAATGGGCGGCATTTTATTCAGAATTAATAGTTTTTTACATGGACAAAAAATTTGTTTAATTTTTTCCCGTTAAATACTAGAATTATAGAAAAGTACTTTGCGAAAAGAATCGGCAGTAGAACGGAATCGTGTTGACAACCAACTAGTTTTTTGCTAATAACTGTTGCATCCTTTGACCGACTTCTTCAACTAAGAGCTCGATGGAAAGCTTATCTGTTCCTATTTCAGATGGCATTAACATATTTTACGAAAAGTCGTAAGAAATAACATTTTTTTGATCAAAACTAAAATATCCTCGAAATCATTGAAAAAGAGGTACCTTATAAGACAAAAATATGCCTCATCTAATAAGAGACATTTAAATTTTTTTAATTGCGTAAATGGGCGGCATTTTATTCAGAATTAATAGTTTTTTACATGGACAAAAAATTTGTTTAATTTTTTCCCGTTAAATACTAGAATTATAGAAAAGTACTTTGCGAAAAGAATCGGCAGTAGAACGGAATCGTGTTGACAACCAACTAGTCTTTTGCTAATAACTCTTGCATCCTTTTCAGACGAAAATATGCCTTATCTAATAAGGGACATTTAAATTTTTTTAATTGCATAAATGGGCGGCATTTTATTCAGAATTAATAGTTTTTTACATGGACAAAAAATTTGTTTCATTTTTTCCCATTAAATACTAGAATTATAGAAAAGTACTTTGCGAAAAGAATCGGCAGTAGGACGGAATCGTGTTGACTACCGATTAGTTTTTTGCTTATAACTCTTGCATCCTTCGAACGACTTCCTCATGGAAAGCTTATCTGTTCCTCTTTCAGAAGGCATAAATATAATTTACGAAAAGTCGTAAGAAATAAAATTTTTTTGATCAAAACTAAAATATCCTCGAAATCATTGAAGAAGAAGTACCTTATCAAACGAAAATATGCCTTATCTAATAAGAGACATTTAAATTTTTTTAATTGCAAAAATGGGCGGCATTTTATTCAGAAATAATAGATTTTTACATGGACAAAAAATTTGTTTCATTTTTTTCCATTAAATACTAGAATTATAGAAAAGTACTTTGCGAAAAGAATCGGCAGTAGGACGGAATCGTGTTGACCACCGATTAGTTTTTTGCTAATAACTCTTGCATCCTTCGAACGACTTCTTCGACTAAGAGCTCGATGGAAAGCTTATCTGTTCCTCTTTCAGATGGCATAAATATAATTTGCGAAAAGTCGTAAGAAATAAAATTTTTTTGATCAAAACTAAAATATCCTCGAAATCATTGAAGAAGAAGTATCTTATAAGACGAAAATATGCCTTATCTAATAAGAGACATTAAAATTTTTTAATTGCATAAATGGGTGGCATTGTATTTAGAAATAAAAATTTGTTACATGGAAATCAAAAATCGTGTAATTTTTTCCCATTAAAACTAGAATTAAAGAAAAGTTCTTTGCGAATAGAATCGGCAGTAGAACGAATTCGTTTTGATCACCGATTTGTGCTAATAACGCTTGCATGCTTCCACCAATTTCTTCAAAAAAGAGCTCGATGGAAAGCTTATCTGATCCTCTTTTAGATGGCATTAACATATTTTCCGAAAAGTCATAAGAAATAAAATTTTTTTGATCAAAACTGAAATATCCTCGAAATCATTGAAGAAGAAGTTCGTTATCAAACGAAAATATGCCTTATCTAATAAGATACATTTAAATTTTTTTAATTGCATAAGTGGGTGGCATTTTATTCAGAATTAATAGATTTTTACATGGACAAAAAATTCGTTGAATTTTTGCCCATTAAATACTAGAATTATAGAAAAGTACTTTGCGAAAAGAATCGGCAGTAGGACGGAGTCGTGTTGACCACCGATTAGTTTTTTGCTAATAACTCTTGCATCCTTTGACCGACTTCTTCGACTAAGAGCTCGATAGAAAGCTTATCTGTACCTCTTTCAGATGGAATTAATGTAATTTACGAAAAGTCGTAGGAAATAAAATTTTTTTGATCAAAACTAAAATATCATCGAAATCATTGAAGAAGAAGTACCTTATCAGACGAAAATATGCCTTATCTAATAACAGACATTTAAATTTTTTTAATTGCATAAATGGGTGGCATTTTATTCAGAATTAATAGTTTTTTACATGCACAAAAAATTCGTTTAATTTTCTCCCATTAAATACTAGAATTATAGAAAAGTACTTTGCGAAAAGAATCGGCAGTAGGACGGAATCGTGTTGACCACCGATTAGTTTGTTGCTTATAACTCTTGCATCCTTTGACCGACTTCTTCGACTAAGAGCTCGATGGAAAGCTTATCTGTTCCTCTTTCAGATGGCATTAACATATTTTACGAAAAGTCGTAAGAAATAAAATTTTTTTGATCAAAACTAAAATATCCTCGAAATCATTGAAAAAGAAGTACCTTATAAGACAAAAATATGATTTACCTAATAAGAGACATTTAAATTTTTTTAATTGCATAAATGGGCGGCATTTTATTCAGAATTAATAGTTTTTTACATGGACAAAAAATTCGTTTAATTTTTTCCCATTAAATACTAGAATTATAGAAAAGTACTTTGCGAAAAGAATCGGCAGTAGGTCGGAAACGTGTTGACCACCGATTAGTTTTTTACTAATAACTCTTGCATCCTTCGACCGACTTCTTCGACTAAGAGCTCGATGGAAAGCTTATCTGTTTCTCTTTCAGTTGGCATTAATATATTTTACGAAAAGTTATAAGAAATAAATTTTTTTTGATCAAAACTAAAATAACGTCGAAATAATTGAAAAAGAAGTTCCTTATCAGACGAAAATATGCCTTATCTAATAAGAGACATTTAAATTTTTTTAATTGCATAAATGGGCGGCATTTTATTCAGAATTAATAGTTTTTTACATGGACAAAAAATTTGTTTCATTTTTTTCCATCAAATACTAGAATTATAGAAAACTACTTTGTGAAAACAATCGGCAGTAGAACGGAATCGTGTTGACAACCAACTAGTTTTTTGCTAATAACTCTTGCATCCTTCGACCGATTTCTTCGACTAAGAGCTCGATAGAAAGCTCATCTGTTCCTCTTTCAGATGGTATTAACATATTTTACGAAAAGTCGTAAGAAATAAAATTTTTTTGATCAAAACTAAAATATCGTCGAAATAATTGAAAAATAAGTTCCTTATCAGACGAAAATATGCCTTATCTAATAAGGGACATTTAAATTTTTTTAATTGCATAAATGGGCGGCATTTTATTCAGAATTAATAGTTTTTTACATGGACAAAAAATTTGTTTAATGTTTTCCCGTTAAATACTAGAATTATAGAAAAGTACTTTGCGAAAAGAATCGGCAGTAGAACGGAATCGTGTTGAAAACCAACTAGTTTTTTGCTAATAACTCTTGCATCCTTCGACCGACTTCTTCGACTAAGAGCTCGATGGAAAGCTTATCTGTTTCTCTTTCAGTTGGCATTAATATATTTTACGAAAAGTTATAAGAAATAAAATTTTTTTGATCAAAACTAAAATATCGTCGAAATAATTGAAAAAGAAGTTCCTTATCAGACGAAAATATGCCTCATCTAATAAGAGACATTTAAATTTTTTTAATTGCATAAATGGGCGGCATTTTATTCACAATTAATAGATTTTTACATGGACAAAAAATTTGTTTCATTTTTTCCCATTAAATACTAGAATTATAGAAAAGTACTTTGCGAAAAGAATCGGCAGTAGGTCGGAAACGTGTTGACCACCGATTAGTTTTTTACTAATAACTTTTGCATCCTTCGACCGACTTCTTCGACTAAGAGCTCGATGGAAAGCTTATCTGTTCCTCTTTCAGATGGCATTTACATATTTTACAAAAATTCGTAAGAAATAAAATTTTTTTGATCAAAACTAAAATATCCTCGAAATCATTGATGAAGAAGTACCTTATCAGACGAAAATATGCCTTATCTAATATGAGACATTTAAATATTTTTAATTGCATAAATGGGCGGCATTTTATTCAGAATTAATAGTTTTGTACATGGACAAAAAATTCGTCTAATTATTTCCCATTAAATACTACAATTATAGAAAAGTACTTTGCGAAAAGAATCGGCAGTAGGACGGAATCGTGTTGACCACCGATTAGTTTTTTGCTAATAACTCTTGCATCCTTCGAACGACTTCCTCATGGAAAGCTTATCTGTTCCTCTTTCAGAAGGCATAAATATAATTTACGAAAAGTCGTAAGAAATAAAATTTTTTTGATCAAAACTAAAATATCCTCGAAATCATTGAAGAAGAAGTACCTTATCAAAGGAAAATATGCCTTATCTAATAAGAGACATTTAAATTTTTTTAATTGCAAAAATTGGCGGCATTTTATACAGAATTAATAGTTTTTTACATGGACAAAAAATTCGTCTAATTTTTTCCCATTAAATACTAGAATTATAGAAACGTACTTTGCGAAAAGAATCGGCAGTAGAACGGAATCGTGTTGACAACCAACTAGTTTTTTGCTAATAACTCCTGCATCCTTTGACCGACTTCTTCGACTAAAAGCTCGATGGAAAGCTTATCTGTTCCTATTTCAGATGGCATTAACATATTTTACGAAAAGTCGTAAGAAATAAAATTTTTTTGATCAAAACTAAAATATCCTCGAAATCATTGAAAAAGAGGTACCTTATAAGACAAAAATATGCCTCATCTAATAAGAGACATTTTAATTTTTTTAATTGCGTAAATGGGCGGCATTTTATTCAGAATTAATAGTTTTTTACATGGACAAAAAATTTGTTTCATTTTTTCCCATTAAATACTAGAATTATAGAAAAGTACTTTGCGAAAAGAATCGGCAGTAGGACGGAATCGTGTTGACCACCGATTAGTTTTTTGCTAATAACTCTTGCATCCTTCGAACGACTTCCTCATGGAAAGCTTATCTGTTCCTCTTTCAGAAGGCATAAATATAATTTACGAAAAGTCGTAAGAAATAAAATTTTTTTGATCAAAACTAAAATATCCTCGAAATCATTGAAGAAGAAGTACCTTATCAAAGGAAAATATGCCTTATCTAATAAGAGACATTTAAATTTTTTTAATTGAAAAAATGGGCGGCATTTTATTCAGAAATAATAGTTTTTTACATGGACAAAAAATTTGTTTCATTTTTTCCCATTAAATACTAGAATTATAGAAAAGTACTTTGCGAAAAGAATCGGCAGTAGGACGGAATCGTGTTGACCACCGATTAGTTTTTTGCTAATAACTCTTGCATCCTTCGAACGACTTCCTCATGGAAAGCTTATCTGTTCCTCTTTCAGAAAGCATAAATATAATTTACGAAAAGTCGTAAGAAATAAAATTTTTTTGATCAAAACTAAAATATCCTCGAAATCATTGAAGAAGAAGTACCTTATCAAAGGAAAATATGCCTTATCTAATAAGAGACATTTAAATTTTTTTAATTGAAAAAATGGGCGGCATTTTATTCAGAAATAATAGTTTTTTACATGGACAAAAAATTTGTTTCATTTTTTCCCATTAAATACTAGAATTATAGAAAAGTACTTTGCGAAAAGAATCGGCAGTAGGTCGGAAACGTGTTGACCACCGATTAGTTTTTTACTAATAACTTTTGCATCCTTCGACCGACTTCTTCGACTAAGAGCTCGATGGAAAGCTTATCTGTTCCACTTTCAGATGGCATTTACATATTTTACAAAAATTCGTAAGAAATAAAATTTTTTTGATCAAAACTAAAATATCCTCGAAATCATTGATGAAGAAGTACCTTATCAGACGAAAATATGCCTTATCTAATATGAGACATTTAAATATTTTTAATTGCATAAATGGGCGGCATTTTATTCAGAATTAATAGTTTTGTACATGGACAAAAAATTCGTCTAATTATTTCCCATTAAATACTACAATTATAGAAAAGTACTTTGCGAAAAGAATCGGCAGTAGGACGGAATCGTGTTGACCACCGATTAGTTTTTTGCTAATAACTCTTGCATCCTTCGAACGACTTCCTCATGGAAAGCTTATCTGTTCCTCTTTCAGAAGGCATAAATATAATTTACGAAAAGTCGTAAGAAATAAAATTTTTTTGATCAAAACTAAAATATCCTCGAAATCATTGAAGAAGAAGTACCTTATCAAAGGAAAATATGCCTTATCTAATAAGAGACATTTAAATTTTTTTAATTGCAAAAATTGGCGGCATTTTATACAGAATTAATAGTTTTTTACATGGACAAAAAATTCGTCTAATTTTTTCCCATTAAATACTAGAATTATAGAAACGTACTTTGCGAAAAGAATCGGCAGTAGAACGGAATCGTGTTGACAACCAACTAGTTTTTTGCTAATAACTCCTGCATCCTTTGACCGACTTCTTCGACTAAAAGCTCGATGGAAAGCTTATCTGTTCCTATTTCAGATGGCATTAACATATTTTACGAAAAGTCGTAAGAAATAAAATTTTTTTGATCAAAACTAAAATATCCTCGAAATCATTGAAAAAGAGGTACCTTATAAGACAAAAATATGCCTCATCTAATAAGAGACATTTTAATTTTTTTAATTGCGTAAATGGGCGGCATTTTATTCAGAATTAATAGTTTTTTACATGGACAAAAAATTTGTTTAATTTTTTCCCGTTAAATACTAGAATTATAGAAAAGTACTTTGCGAAAAGAATCGGCAGTAGGACGGAATCGTGTTGACAACCAACTAGTTTTTTGCTAATAACTCTTGCATCCTTTGACCGACTTCTTCGACAAAGAGCTCGATGGAAAGCTTATCTGTTTCTCTTTCAGTTGGCATTAATATATTTTACGAAAATTTATAAGAAATAAAATTTTTTTGATCAAAACTAAAATATCGTCGAAATAATTGAAAAAGAAGTTCCTTATCAGACGAAAATATGCCTTATCTAATAAGGGACATTTAAATTTTTTTAATTGCATAAATGGGCGGCATTTTATTCAGAATTAATAGTTTTTTACATGGACAAAAAATTTGTTTCATTTCTTCCCATTAAATACTAGAATTATAGAAAAGTACTTTGCGAAAAGAATCGGCAGTAGGACGGAATCGTGTTGACCACCGATTAGTTTTTTGCTAATAACTCTTGCATCCTTCGAACGACTTCCTCATGGAAAGCTTATCTGTTCCTCTTTCAGAAGGCATAAATATAATTTACGAAAAGTCGTAAGAAATAAAATTTTTTTGATCAAAACTAAAATATCCTCGAAATCATTGAAGAAGAAGTACCTTATCAAAGGAAAATATGCCTTATCTAATAAGAGACATTTAAATTTTTTTAATTGAAAAAATGGGCGGCATTTTATTCAGAAATAATAGTTTTTTACATGGACAAAAAATTTGTTTCATTTTTTCCCATTAAATACTAGAATTATAGAAAAGTACTTTGCGAAAAGAATCGGCAGTAGGACGGAATCGTGTTGACCACCGATTAGTTTTTTGCTAATAACTCTTGCATCCTTCGAACGACTTCTTCGACTAAGAGCTCGATGGAAAGCTTATCTGTTCCTCTTTCAGATGGCATAAATATAATTTACGAAAATTCGTAAGAAATCAAATTTTTTTGATCAAAACTAAAATATCCTCGAAATCATTGAAGAAGAAGTATCTTATAAGACGAAAATATGCCTTATCTAATAAGAGACATTAAAATTTTTTAATTGCATAAATGGGTGGCATTGTATTTAGAAATAAAAATTTGTTACATGGAAATCAAAAATCGTGTAATTTTTTCCCATTACAACTAGAATTAAAGAAAAGTTCTTTGCGAATAGAATCGGCAGTAGAACGAATTCGTTTTGATCACCGATTTGTGCTAATAACGCTTGCATGCTTCCACCAATTTCTTCAAAAAAGAGCTCGATGGAAAGCTTATCTGATCTTTTTTTAGATGGCAATAACATATTTTCCGAAAAGTCATAAGAAATAAAATTTTTTTGATCAAAACTGAAATATCCTCGAAATCATTGAAGAAGAAGTACCTTATCAAACGAAAATATGCCTTATCTAATAAGAGACATTTAAATTTTTTTATTGCATAAGTGGGCGGCATTTTATACAGAATTGATAGTTTTTTACATGTACAAAAAATTCGTCTAATTTTTTCCCATTAAATACTAGAATTATAGAAACGTACTTTGCGAAAAGAATCGGCAGTAGGACGGAATCGTGTTATCCACCGATTAGTTTTTTGCTAATAACTCTTGAATCGTTAGACCGACTTCTTCGACTATGAGCTCGATGGAAAGCTTATCTGTTCCTCTTTCAGATGGCATTAACATATTTTACGAAAAGTCATAAGAAATAAAATTTTTTTGATCAAAACTAAAATATCCTCGAAATCATTGAAAAAGAGGTACCTTATAAGACAAAAATATGCCTCATCGAATAAGAGACATTTAAATTTTTTTAATTGCGTAAATGGGCGGCATTTTATTCAGAATTAATAGTTTTTTACATGGACAAAAAATTTGTTTAATTTTTTTCCGTTAAATACTAGAATTATAGAAAAGTACTTTGCGAAAAGAATCGGCAGTAGAACGGAATCGTGTTGACAACCAACTAGTTTTTTGCTAATAACTCTTGCATCCTTTGAACGACTTCTTCGACTAAGAGCTCGATGGAAAGCTTGTCTGTTTCTCTTTCAGTTGGCATTAATATATTTTACGAAAATTTATAAGAAATAAAATTTTTTTGATCAAAACTAAAATATCGTCGAAATAATTGAAAAAGAAGTTCCTTATCAGACGAAAATATGCCTTATCTAATAAGGGACATTTAAATTTTTTTAATTGCATAAATGGGCGGCATTTTATTCAGAATTAATAGTTTTTTACATGGACAAAAAATTTGTTTCATTTTTTCCCATTAAATACTAGAATTATAGAAAAGTACTTTGCGAAAAGAATCGGCAGTAGGACGGAATCGTGTTGACCACCGATTAGTTTTTTGCTAATAACTCTTGCATCCTTCGAACGACTTCCTCATGGAAAGCTTATCTGTTCCTCTTTCAGAAGGCATAAATATAATTTACGAAATGTCGTAAGAAATAAAATTTTTTTGATCAAAACTTAAATATCATCGAAATCATTGAAGAAGAACTAACTTATCAGACGAAAATATGCCTTATCTAATAAGAGACATTTACATTTTTTTAATTGCATAAATGGGCGGCATTTTATACAGAGTTAATAGTTTTTTATATGGAAAAAAAAATTCGTTTCATTTTTTCCCATTAAATACTAGAATTATAGAAAAGTACTTTGCGAAAAGAATCGGCAGTAGGACGGAAACGTGTTGACCACCGATTAGTTTTTTGCTAATAACTCTTGCATCCTTCGACCGACTTCCTCATGGAAATCTTATATGTTCCTCTTTCAGATGGCATAAATATAATTTACGAAAAGTCGTAAGAAATAAAATTTTTTTGATCAAAACTAAAATATCCTCGAAATCATTGAAGAAGAAGTACCTTATCAAACGAAAATATGCCTTATCTAATAAGAGACATTTAAATTTTTTTAATTGCAAAAATGGGCGGCATTCTATTCAGAATTAATAGTTGTTTACATGGAAAAAAATTTGTTTCATTTTTTCCCATTAAATACTAGAATTATAGAAAAGTACTTTGCGAAAAGAATCGGCAGTAGGACGGAATCGTGTTGACCACCGATTACTTTTTTGCTAATAACTCTTGCATCCTTCGAACGACTTCTTCGACTAAGAGCTCGATGGAAAGCTTATCTGTTCCTCTTTCAGATGGCATAAATATAATTAACGAAAAGTCGTAAGAAATAAAATTATTTTGATCAAAACTAAAATATCCTCGAAATCATTGAAGAAGAAGTATCTTATAAGACGAAAATATGCCTTATCTAATAAGAGACATTAAAATTTTTTAATTGCATAAATGGGTGGCATTGTATTAAGAAATAAAAATTTGTTACATGGAAATCAAAAATCGTGTAATTTTTTCCCATTACAACTAGAATTAAAGAAAAGTTCTTTGCGAATAGAATCGGCAGTAGAACGAATTCGTTTTGATCACCGATTTGTGCTAATAACGCTTGCATGCTTCCACCAATTTCTTCAAAAAAGAGCTCGATGGAAAGCTTATCTGATCTTTTTTTAGATGGCATTAACATATTTTCCGAAAAGTCATAAGAAATAAAATTTTTTTGATCAAAACTGAAATATCCTCGAAATCATTGAAGAAGAAGTACCTTATCAAACGAAAATATGCCTTATCTAATAAGAGACATTTAAATTTTTTTAAGTGCAAAAATGGGCGGCATTTTATTCAGAATTAATAGTTTTTTATATGGACAAAAAATTCGTCTAATTTTTTTCCCATGAAATACTAGAATTATAGAAAAGTACTTTGCGAAAAGAATTGGCAGTAGGACGGAAACGTGTTGACCACCGATTAGTTTTTTGCTAATAACTCTTGCATCCTTCAACCGACTTCCTCATGGAAAGCTTATCTGTTCCTCTTTCAGATGACATAAATATAATTTACGAAAAGTCGTAAGAAATAAAATTTTTTTGATCAAAACTAAAATATCATCGAAATCATTGAAGAAGAAGTACCTTATCAGACGAAAATATGCCTTATCTAATAAGAGACATTTAAATTTTTTTAATTGCATTAATGGGCGGCATTTTATTCAGAATTAATAGTTTTTTACATGGACAAAAAATTCGTTTAATTTTTTCCCATTAAATACTAGAATTATAGAAAAGTTCTCTGCGAAAAGAATCGGCAGTAGGACGGAAACGTGTTGACCACCGATTAGTTTTTTGCTAATAACTCTTGCATGCTTCCACCGACTTCTTCAACTAAGAGCTCTTTCAGATGGCATTAACATATTTTACGAAAAGTCGTAAGAAATAAAATTTTTTTGATCAAAACTAAAATATCCTTGAAATCATTAAAGAAGAAGTACCTTATCAAACGAAAATATGCCTTGTCTAATAAGAGACATATAAATTTTTTTAATTGCATAAATGGGCGGCATTTTATTCAGAATTAATAGTTTTGTACATGGACAAAAAATTCGTTTAGTTTTTTCCCATTAAATACTAGAATTATAGAAAAGTACTTTGCGAAAAAATCGGCAGTAGGACGGAATCGTGTTGACCACCGATTAGTTTTTTGCTTATCTAATCCTCTTTCAGATGGCTTAAATATATTTTACAAAAAGTCGTAAGAAATAAAATTTTTTTGATCAAAACTAAAATATCCTCGAAATCATTGAAGAAGAAGTACCTTATCAGACGAAAATAATCTAAAATAATCTAATCTTATCTAATAAGAGACATTTAAATTTTTTTAATTGCATAAATGGGCGGTATTTTATTCAGAATTAATAGTTTTTTACTTGGACAAAAAATTCGTTTAATTTTTTCCCATTAAATACTAGAATTATAGAAAAGTTCTTTGCGAAAAGAATCGGCAGTAGGACAGAAACGTGTTGACCACCGATTAGTTTTTTGCTAATAACTCTTGCATCCTTCGACCGACTTCTTCGACTAAGAGCTCGATGGAAAGCTTATCTGTTCCTCTTTTAGATGGCATTAACATATTTTATGAAAAGTCGTAAGAAATAAAATTTTTTTGATCAAAACTAAAATATCCTCGAAATCATTGAAGAAGTAGTACCTTATCAGACGAAAATAATCTAAAATAATCTAATCTTATCTAATAAGAGACTTTTAAATTTTTTTAATTGCATAAATGGGCGGCATTTTATTCAGAATTAATAGTTTTTTACTTGGACAAAAAATTCGTTTAATTTTTTCCCATTAAATACTAGAATTATAGAAAGTTCTTTGCGAAAAGAATCGGCAGTAGGACAGAAACGTGTTGACCACCGATTAGTTTTTTGCTAATAACTCTTGCATCCTTCGACCGACTTCTTCGACTAAGAGCTCGATGGAAAGCTTATCCGTTCCTTTTTCAGATGGCATTAATATATTTTACGAAAAGTCGTAAGAAATAAAATTTTTTTGATCAAAACTAAAATATCCTCGAAATCATTGAAGAAGAAGTACCTTATCAGAAGAAAATAATCTAAAATAATCTAATCTTATCTAATAAGAGACATTTAAATTTTTTTAATTGCATAAATGGGCGGCATTTTATTCAGAGTTAATAGTTTTTTACATGGAAAAAAAAATTCGTTTAGTTTTTTCCCATTAAATACTAGAATTATAGAAAAGTACTTTGCGAAAAGAATCGGCAGTAGGACGAAAACGTGTTGACCACCGATTAGTTTTTGCTTATCTGTTCCTCTTTCAGATGGCATTAATATATTTTCCGAAAAGTCATAAGAAATAAAATATTTTTGATCAAAACTAAAATATCCTCGAAATCTTTGAAGAAGAAGTACCTTATCAAACGAAAATATGCCTTATCTAATAAGAGACATTTAAATCTTTTTAATTGCAAAAATTGGCGGCATTTTATTCAGAATTAATAGTTTTTTACATGGACAAAACATTCGTCTAATTTTTTTCCCATGAAATACTCGAATTATAGAAAAGTACCTTGCGAAAAGAATTGGCAGTAGGACGGAAACGTGTTGACCACCGATTAGTTTTTTGCTAATAACTCTTGCATCCTTCAACCGACTTCCTCATGGAAAGCTTATCTGTTCCTTTTTCAGATGGCATAAATATAATTTACTAAAAGTCGTAAGAAATTAAATTTTTTTGATCAAAACTAAAATATCCTCGAAATCATTGAAGAAGAAGAACCTTATCAGAAGAAAATAATCTAAAATAATCTAATCTTATCTAATAAGAGACATTTAAATTTTTTTAATTGCATAAATGGGCGGCATTTTATTCAGAGTTAATAGTTTTTTACATGGACAAAAAAATCGTTTAATTTTTTCTCATTAAATACTAGAATTATAGAAAAGTACTTTGCGAAAAGAACCGGCAAAAGGACGGAAACGTGTTGACCACCGATTAGTTTTTTGCTAATAACTCTTGCATCCTTCGACCGACTTCTTCGACTAAGAGCTCGATGGAAAGCTTATCTGTTCCTCTTTTAGGTGTCATTAACCTATTTTACGAAAAGTCATAAGAAATAAAATTTTTTGGATCAAAACTAAAATATCCTCGAAATCATTAAAAAAGAAGTACCTTATAAGACGAAAATATGCCTTATCTAAAAAGAGACATTTAAATTTTTTTAATTGCATAAATGGGCGCCATTTTATTCAGAATTAATAGTTTTTACATGGACAAAAAATTCGTTTATTTTTTTTCCATTAAATACTAGAATTATAGAAAAGTACTTTGCGAAAACAATAGCAGTAGGACGGAAACGTGTCGACCACCAATTAGTTTTTTGCTAATAACTCTTGCATCTTTCGACCGACTTCTTCAACTAAGAGCTCGATGGAAAGCTTATCTGTTCTTCTTTCAGATGGCATTAACATATATTATGAAAAGTCATAAGAAATAAAATTTTTTTGACTAAAACTAAAATATCCTCGAAATCATTGAAAAAGAAGTACCTTTTAAGACGAAAATATGCCTTATTTAATAAGAGACATTCAAATTTTTTTAATTGCATAAATGGGCGGCATTTTATTCAAAATTAATAGTTTTTTACATGGACAAAAAAATCGTTTAATTTTTTCTCATTAAATACTAGAATTATAGAAAAGTACTTTGCGAAAAGAACCGGCAAAAGGACGGAAACGTGTTGACCACCGATTAGTTTTTTGCTAATAACTCTTGCATCCTTCGACCGACTTCTTCGACTAAGATCTCGATGGAAAGCTTATCTCTTCCTCTTTTAGGTGGCATTAACATATTTTACGAAAAGTCATAAGAAATAAAATTTTTTGGATCAAAACTAAAATATCCTCGAAATCATTAAAAAAGAATTACCTTATAAAACGAAAATATGCCTTATCTAAACAGAGACAGTTAAATTTTTTTAATTGCATAAATGGGCGCCATTTTATTCAGAATTAATAGTTTTTACATGGACAAAAAATTCGTTTAATTTTTTCCCATTAAATACTAGAATTATAGAAAAGTACTTTGCGAAAACAATAGCAGTAGGACGGAAACGTGGCGACCACCAATTAGTTTTTTGTTAATAACTCTTGCATCTTTCGACCGACTTCTTCAACTAAGAGCTCGATGGAAAGCTTATCTGTTCCTCTTTCAGATGGAATTAACATATTTTATGAAAAGTCATAAGAAATAAAATTTTTTTGACTAAAACTAAAATATCCTCGAAATCATTGAAAAATAATTACCTTTTAAGACGAAAATATGCCTTATCTAAAAAGAGACATTTAAATTTTTTTAATTGCATAAATGGCGCCATTTTATTTAGAATTAATAGTTTTTTACATGGACAAAAAATTCGTTTAATTTTTTCCCATTAAATACAAGAATTAAAGAAAAGTACTTTGCGAAAAGAATCAGCAGTAGGACGGAAACGTGTTGACCACCGATTAGTTTTTTGCTAATAACTCTTGCATCCTTCGACCGCCTTCTTCGACTAAGAGCTCGATGGAAAGCTTGTTTGTTCCTCTTTCAGATGGCATTAACATATTTTACGAAAAGTCGTAAGAAATAAAATTTTTTGGAATAAAACTAAAATATCTTCGAAATCATTGAAAAAGAAGTACCGTAAAAGACGAAACTATGCCTTATCTAATAAGAGACATTTAAATTTTTTTTAATTTCATAAATGGGCGGCATTTTATTCAGTTTTTTACATGGACAAAAAATTCGTTTAATTTTATCCCATTAAATACTAGAATTATTGAAATGTACTTTGCGAAAAGAATCGGCAGTAGGACGGAATCGTATTGACCACCGATTATTTTTTTGCCAATTACTCCTGCATCTTTTGACCGACTTCTTCGACTAAGAGCTCGATGGAAAGCTTATCTGTTCCTCTTTCAGATGGCATTAACACATTTTACGAAAAGTCATAAGAAATAAAATTTTTTGGATTAAAACTAAAATATCCTCGAAATCATTGAAAAAGAAGTACTTTATAAGACGAAAACATGCCTTATCTAATAAGAGACATTTAAATTTTTGTAATTGCATAAATGGGCGACATTTTATTCAGAATTAATAGTTTTTTACATGGACAAAAAATTCGTTTAATTTTTTCCCATTAAATACAAGAATTAAAGAAAAGTACTTTGCGAAAAGAATCAGCAGTAGGACGGAAACGTGTTGACCACCGATTAGTTTTTTGCTAATAACTCTTGCATCTTTCGACCGACTTCTTCAACTTAGAGCTCGATGGAAAGCTTATCTGTTCCTCTTTCAGATGGCATTAACATATTTTACGAAAAGTCATAAGAAATAAAATTTTTTGGATTAAAACTAAAATATCCTCGAAATCATTGAAAAAGAAGTACTTTATAAGACGAAAACATGCCTTATCTAATAAGAGACATTTAAATTTTTGTAATTGCATAAATGGGCGACATTTTATTCAGAATTAATAGTTTTTTACATGGACAAAAAATTCGTTTAATTTTTTCCCATTAAATACAAGAATTAAAGAAAAGTACTTTGCGAAAAGAATCAGCAGTAGGACGGAAACGTGTTGACCACCGATTAGTTTTTTGCTAATAACTCTTGCATCCTTCGACCGCCTTCTTCGACTAAGAGCTCGATGGAAAGCTTGTTTGTTCCTCTTTCAGATGGCATTAACATATTTTACGAAAAGTCATAAGAAATAAAATTTTTTGGATTAAAACTAAAATATCCTCGAAATCATTGAAAAAGAAGTACTTTATAAGACGAAAACATGCCTTATCTAATAAGAGACATTTAAATTTTTGTAATTGCATAAATGGGCGACATTTTATTCAGAATTAATAGTTTTTTACATGGACAAAAAATTCGTTTAATTTTTTCCCATTAAATACAAGAATTAAAGAAAAGTACTTTGCGAAAAGAATCAGCAGTAGGACGGAAACGTGTTGACCACCGATTAGTTTTTTGCTAATAACTCTTGCATCCTTCGACCGCCTTCTTCGACTAAGAGCTCGATGGAAAGCTTGTTTGTTCCTCTTTCAGATGGCATTAACATATTTTACGAAAAGTCGTAAGAAATAAAATTTTTTGGAATAAAACTAAAATATCTTCGAAATCATTGAAAAAGAAGTACCGTAAAAGACGAAACTATGCCTTATCTAATAAGAGACATTTAAATTTTTTTTAATTTCATAAATGGGCGGCATTTTATTCATAATTAATAGTTTTTTACATGGACAAAAAATTCGTTTAATTTTATCCCATTAAATACTAGAATTATTGAAATGTACTTTGCGAAAAGAATCGGCAGTAGGACGGAATCGTATTGACCACCGATTATTTTTTTGCCAATTACTCCTGCATCTTTTGACCGACTTCTTCGACTAAGAGCTCGATGGAAAGCTTATCTGTTCCTCTTTCAGATGGCATTAACACATTTTACGAAAAGTCATAAGAAATAAAATTTTTTTGATCAAAACTAAAATATCCTCGAAATCGTTGAAAAAGAAGTACCATAAAAGACGAAACTATGCCTTATCTAATAAGAGACATTTAAATTTTTTTTAATTTCATAAATGGCCGGCATTTTATTCAGTTTTTTACATGGACAAAAAATTCGTTTAATTTTTTCCCATTAAATACTATAATTATTGAAATGTACTTTGCGAAAAGAATCGGAAGTAGGACGGAATCGTGTTGACCACCGATTATTTTTTTGCCAGTTACTCCTGCATCTTTCGACCGACTTCTTCGACTTAGAGCTCGATGGAAAGCTTATCTCTTCCTCTTTTAGGTGGCATTAACATATTTTACGAAAAGTCATAAGAAATAAAATTTTTTGGATCAAAACTAAAATATCCTCGAAATCATTAAAAAAGAAGTACCTTATAAGACGAAAATATGCTTTATCTAAAAAGAGACATTTAAATTTTTTTAATTGCATAAATGGGCGCCATTTTATTCAGTTTTTTACATGGACAAAAAATTCGTTTAATTTTTTCCCATTAAATACTATAATTATTGAAATGTACTTTGCGAAAAGAATCGGAAGTAGGACGGAATCGTGTTGACCACCGATTATTTTTTTGCCAATTACTCCTGCATCTTTCGACCGACTTCTTCGACTAAGAGCTCGATGGAAAGCTTATCTCTTCCTCTTTTAGGTGGCATTAACATATTTAACGAAAAGTCATAAGAAATAAAATTTTTTGGATCAAAACTAAAATATCCTCGAAATCATTAAAAAAGAAGTACCTTGTAAGACGAAAATATGCCTTATCTAAAAAGAGACATTTAAATTTTTTTAATTGCATAAATGGGCGCCATTTTATTCAGAATTAATAGTTTTTACATGGACAAAAAATTCGTTTAATTTTTTCCCATTAAATACTAGAATTATAGAAAAGTACTTTGCGAAAACAATAGCAGTAGGACGGAAACGTGGCGACCACCAATTAGTTTTTTGCTAATAACTCTTGCATCTTTCGACCGACTTCTTCAACTAAGAGCTCGATGGAAAGCTTATCTGTTCCTCTTTCAGATGGCATTAACATATTTTATGAAAAGTCATAAGAAATAAAATTTTTTTGACTAAAACTAAAATATCATCGAAATCATTGAAAAAGTAGTACCTTTTAAGACGAAAATATGCCTTATTTAATAAGAGACATTCAAATTTTTTTAATTGCATAAATGGGCGGCATTTCATTCAGAATTAATAGTTTTTTACATGGACAAAGAATTCGTTAATTTTTTCTCATTAAATACTAGAATTATAGAAAAGTACTTTGCGAAAAGAATCGGCAGTAGGACGGAATCGTGTTGACCACCGATTAGTTTTTTGCTAATAACTCTTGCATCTTTCGACCGACTTCTTCAACTAAAAGCTCGATGGAAAGCTTATCTGTTCCTCTTTCAGATGGCATTAACATATTTTATGAAAAGTCATAAGAAATAAAATTTTTTGGATCAAAACTAAAATATGCTCGAAATCATTGAAAAAGAAGTACTGTAAAAGACAAAAATATGCCTTATCTAACAAGAGACATTTAAATTTTTTTAATTTCATAAATGGGGGACATTTTATTTAGAATTAATAGTTTTTTACATGGACAAAAAATTCGTTTAATTTTTTCCCATTAAATACTAGAATTATTGAAAAGTACTATGCGAAAAGAATCGGCAAAAGGACGGAATCGTGTTGACCACTGATTAGTTTTTTGCTAATAACTCCTGCATCTTTCGACCGACTTCTTCGACTAAGAGCTCGATGGAAAGCTTATCTGTTCCTCTTTCAGATGGCATTAACATATTTTATGAAAAGTCATAAGAAATTAAATTTTTTTGATCAAAATTAAAATATGCTCGAAATCATTGAAGAAGAAGTACCTTATCAGACGAAAATATGCCTTATCTAATAAGAGACATAAAATTTTTTTTAGTTGCATAAATGGGCGGCATTTTATTCAGAATTAATAGTTTTTTACATGGACAAAAAATTCGTTTAATTTTTTCCCATTAAATACTAGAATTATAGAAAAGTACTTTGCGAAAAGAATCGGCAGTAGGACGGAATCGTGTTGACCACCGATTAGTTTTTTGCTAATAACTCTTGCATCTTTCGACCGACTTCTTCAACTAAAAGCTCGATGGAAAGCTTATCTGTTCCTCTTTTAGGTGGCATTAACATATTTTACGAAAAGTCATAAGAAATAAAATTTTTTGGATCAAAACTGAAATATCCTCGAAATCATTGAAAAAGAAGTACCTTATAAGACGAAAATATGCCTTATCTAAAAAGACACATTTAAATTTTTTTAACTGCATAAATGGGCGCCATTTTATTCAGAAATAATAGTTTTTACATGGACAAAAAATTCGTTTAATTTTTTCCCATTAAATACTGGAATTATAGAAAAGTACTTTGCGAAAACAATAGCAGTAGGACGGAAACGTGTTGACCACCAATTAGTTTTTTGCTAATAACTCTTGCATCTTTCGACCGACTTCTTCAACTAAGAGCTCGATGGAAAGCTTATCTGTTCCTCTTTCAGATGCCATTAACATATTTTATGAAAAGTCATAAGAAATAAAATTTTTTTGTTTAAAACTAAAATATCCTCGAAATCATTGAAAACTTCTTTTTCAATACCTTTTAAGACGAAAATATGCCTTATTTAATAAGAGACATTTAAATTTTCTTAATTGCATAAATGGGCGGCATTTCATTCAGAATTAATAGTTTTTTACATGGACAAAGAATTCGTTAATTTTTTCTCATTAAATACTAGAATTATAGAAAAGTACTTTGCGAAAAGAATCGGCAGTTGGACGGAATCGTGTTGACCACCGATTAGTTTTTTGCTAATAACTTCTGCATCTTTCGACCGACTTCTTCGACTAACAGCTCGATGGAAAGCTTATCTGTTTCTCTTTCAGATGGCATTAACACAATTTACGAAAAGTCATAAGAAATTAAATTTTTTGATCAAAATTAAAATATCCTCGAAATCATTGAAGAAGAAGTACCTTATCAGACGAAAATATGCCTTATCTAATAAGAGACATACAATTTTTTTAGTTGCATAAATATGCGGCATTTTATTCAGAATTAATAGTTTTTTACATGGACAAAAAATTCGTTTAATTTTTTCCCATTAAATACTAGAATAATTGAAATGTACTTTGCGAAAAGAATCGGCAGTAGGACGGAATCGTGTTGACCACCGATTATTTTTTTGCCAATAACTCTTGCATCTTTCGACCGACTTCTTCGACTAAGAGCTCGATGGAAAGCTTATCTGTTCCTCTTTTAGGTGGCATTAACATATTTTACGAAAAGTCATAAGAAATAAAATTTTTTGGATCAAAACTAAAATATCCTCGAAATCATTGAAAAAGAAGTACCTTATAAGACGAAAATATGCCTTATCTAAAAAGACACATTTAAATTTTTTTAACTGCATAAATGGGCGGCATTTTATTCAGAATTAATAGTATAGAAAAGTACTTTGCGAAAACAATAGCAGTAGGACGGAAACGTGTTGACCACCAATTAGTTTTTTGCTAATAACTCTTGCATCTTTCGACCGACTTCTTCAACTAAGAGCTCGATGGAAAGCTTATCTGTTCCTCTTTCAGATGCCATTAACATATTTTATGAAAAGTCATAAGAAATAAAATTTTTTGGATCAAAACTAAAATATCCTCGAAATCATTGAAAAAGAAGTACCTTATAAGACGAAAATATGCCTTATCTAAAAAGACACATTTAAATTTTTTTAACTGCATAAATGGGCGCCATTTTATTCAGAAATAATAGTTTTTACATGGACAAAAAATTCGTTTAATTTTTTCCCATTAAATACTGGAATTATAGAAAAGTACTTTGCGAAAACAATAGCAGTAGGACGGAAACGTGTTGACCACCAATTAGTGTTTTGCTAATAACTCTTGCATCTTTCGACCGACTTCTTCAACTAAAAGCTCGATGGAAAGCTTATCTGTTTCTCTTTCAGATGGCATTAACACAATTTACGAAAAGTCATAAGAAATTAAATTTTTTGATCAAAATTAAAATATCCTCGAAATCATTGAAGAAGAAGTACCTTATCAGACGAAAATATGCCTTATCTAATAAGAGACATACAATTTTTTTAGTTGCATAAATATGCGGCATTTTATTCAGAATTAATAGTTTTTTACATGGACAAAAAATTCGTTTAATTTTTTCCCATTAAATACTAGAATAATTGAAATGTACTTTGCGAAAAGAATCGGCAGTAGGACGGAATCGTGTTGACCACCGATTATTTTTTTGCCAATAACTCTTGCATCTTTCGACCGACTTCTTCGACTAAGAGCTCGATGGAAAGCTTATCTGTTCCTCTTTTAGGTGGCATTAACATATTTTACGAAAAGTCATAAGAAATAAAATTTTTTGGATCAAAACTAAAATATCCTCGAAATCATTGAAAAAGAAGTACCTTATAAGACGAAAATATGCCTTATCTAAAAAGACACATTTAAATTTTTTTAACTGCATAAATGGGCGGCATTTTATTCAGAATTAATAGTATAGAAAAGTACTTTGCGAAAACAATAGCAGTAGGACGGAAACGTGTTGACCACCAATTAGTTTTTTGCTAATAACTCTTGCATCTTTCGACCGACTTCTTCAACTAAGAGCTCGATGGAAAGCTTATCTGTTCCTCTTTCAGATGCCATTAACATATTTTATGAAAAGTCATAAGAAATAAAATTTTTTTGTTTAAAACTAAAATATCCTTGAAATCATTGAAAAAGAAGTACCTTTTAAGACGAAAATATGCCTTATTTAATAAGAGACATTTAAATTTTCTTAATTGCATTAATGGGCGGCATTTCATTCAGAATTAATAGTTTTTTACATGGACAAAGAATTCGTTAATTTTTTCTCATTAAATACTAGAATTATAGAAAAGTACTTTGCGAAAAGAATCGGCAGTTGGACGGAATCGTGTTGACCACCGATTAGTTTTTTGCTAATAACTTCTGCATCTTTCGACCGACTTCTTCGACTAACAGCTCGATGGAAAGCTTATCTGTTTCTCTTTCAGATGGCATTAACACATTTTACGAAAAGTCATAAGAAATTACATTTTTTTGATCAAAATTAAAATATCCTCGAAATCATTGAAGAAGAAGTACCTTATCAGACGAAAATATGCCTTATCTAATAAGAGACATAAAATTTTTTTAGTTGCATAAATGGGCGGCATTTTTTTCAGAATTAATAGTTTTTTACATGGACAAAAACTTCGTTTAATTTTTTCCCATTAAATACTAGAATTATTGAAATGTACTTTGCGAAAAGAATCGGCAGTAGGACGGAATCGTGTTGACCACCGATTATTTTTTTGCCAATAACTCTTGCATCTTTCGACCGACTTCTTCGACTAAGAGCTCGATGGAAAGCTTATCTGTTCCTCTTTCAGATGGCATTAACACATTTTACGAAAAATCAAAAGAAATAAAACTTTTTTGATCAAAACTAAAATATCATCGAAATCGTTGAAGAAGAAGTACCTTATCAGACGAAAATATGCCTTATCTACTTAGAGATATTTAAATTTTTTTAATTGCATAAATGGGCGGCATTTTATTCAGAATTAATAATTTTTTACATGGACAAAAAAATCATTTAATTTTTTCTTATTAAATACTAGAATTATAGAAAAGTACTTTGCGAAAAGAATCGGCAAAAGGACGGAAACGTGTTGACCACCGATTAGTTTTTTGCTAATAACTCTTGCATCCTTCGACCGACTTCTTCGACTAAGAGCTCGATGGAAAGCTTATCTGTTCCTCTTTCAGGTGGCATTAACATATTTTACGAAAAGTCATAAGAAATAAAATTTTTTGGATCAAAACTAAAATATCCTCGAAATCATTGAAAAAGAAGTACCTTATAAGACGAAAATATGCCATATTTAAAAAGAGACATTTACCGCCCTATTTTAGGAAATGTCTTAAAAATGTCTTCGTTGATACAAATGTATCAGTGAAGACATTTCTAAAGGAGATTTTAAGCATTTCCATATTTTAGACAACAATCTCTTAAATCGAAAGCTCTTCTTAACTAGAAAGCTGTTTTTTACAGAACAGTGTGCACTCTTTATGTTAAGCGTCTGTTAAATGATTTTTTAGTACGTTTTGCGGGAGTTTCATGTTGTTTCCAAGTGCTTCTTCTTTAAAAACGAAAATGGACAACGCAAAGTAAGAATTTGAAATATATTTTTTTAAAAGTTTGTTTTATTAATAAACTCTTTTTTTTAATTGTTTAGGCAAAAACGAGGTGAGCGCACCACCCATGAGCAACTACAATTTTTCGTGGCTTATTGTCAGCAGCACCCAGAACTGCAAGCTGGCAAAAACAGCCCTTTGGCGCCAAAAGCTGTGCAAGAGGCTTGGGAAGATCTGGCACAAAATTTGAATGCCATGAAGGGCCCAGTCCGCACTACGGCAAAATGGAAAGAGGTAAGTAAAATGTTAATTATATATATTTTATTTTCAAACAAATTTTTATTTTAGAGTCTGACACACTGGAGGTCGCTCGTCAGATCTCGTGCGCGCAAAGCGAAGGCAGATATTGCTTTGACTGGAGGAGGCCCATCCTCGGTTTGCCAGCTCAGCTCGTTTGAAGAGCAAGCCGTGCAAACTTTTGGAATTGCTGCTGTGAGTGGATTGCAAGGAGCACGAATGATGGGATTAGGCAGTGAGGTAATTATATGATTGTCTACTTATGTATAACATATTATATGTAATTTTTATATTTTTTACGTTTTCAGGTAGAAAACGACATTCCGACCAGAGAACAGCAAGGGTGCCAATATTCCACACTCTACTCACACTCATTAAAATTTGAGTGCCGGTGCTACTCATTACCCGCCAGCAAAGTAAAAATACCGAACACACAAAAAATCATGTGTGTGTTGCGAGTGGCCTGCACAACGCGCACACGATCACACATTTCGCATTCTTCTTTTTGATCGAAAACCCTGTTATTTTTCGTTGACTTGTGCCGTTCTTACTCGCACTCATAACGATTGTAGAAATAAGCAACAAGTAAGAACAAAAAACAAAGCAAAAAATGCTATGTGGGTAAAACACACATGTGTCACTCTGGTGTTTTAAAGACACCCAGGTGTTTAAGGACTGATCGGCTGGTTTTGGTTTCATTTGTTTTTTGCGTTTGAATTTTTATTTATTTGTAAACAATGAATTGTAATGTTGTTTTTCCTATTATTACTTCTATAATCTATGAACATATCGCTTGCTTACTGAAAGACTGGCATATGTACATACATAACTCAAACTCAAAATTTGCTGTTTCGAGAAAAACGCCTTTAAAGTTTTCAAACTTCATACACTTCCTTAAATAATGAAAAAGTTAAAATTGCCTTACTCATACACTATTAGGAATAAAAAACATGAAGCATAATTAACTTAAAAATCGCATTTTTTAATTAATAATAAAATAATTTTTATGTACATATGCACGTGTTTTTTTTTTTTTTTTTTTGCTCTCATGCTGCCGTACAATCGGGTGAAGCGAAAAACAAAGTAACCTAAGACGCACACAAGAAAAAACAACAATACTCTTGTCGCCGAAAACATTTTATGACTCGAGTCTTGTGTTTTCGTTTTCACCCATCCTTCTTTAGTCAGTATTTTAGTTATGCCTTATTATACGCGCACATGCAAAAAAATGACCGGTGCCAGATTTACGCTTGTGTGTCGGAATACCCAAAAAATATTGTTGAGTGAATGTTCACACCCAACTTGCGTTGCTTAAAAACACCCGGGTGTCGAAAACACCCGATATTTATGCGGTGCACTTGTAGTTGCGGTGGCTTGTTGCTATTCTCTGATTCCGACGGATGAGGTGTTAGTGGAAATCGACGCAAATGATTTCCTACTGACACCGGCGGAAACACCAAGCGTCACGTCCCCGACGATGTTGGTTTCTACGCCATTTACGTCGCTAACAGAAAGCGTTCCATCGCCGTCGCAGCAGTCGTCATCGATGTCGCCAACACAATTTGACAACATACCATCAACGAGCCGCAAGCCACCAACAAAGCGGATAGATTCGCTCTACCAGATGATGGTGAGCACCATGGAGTCCCAAAAGAGACGTGATGAAATGGAGAGACAAAAACATGATGCTCTCATTTCATCGCATTTGGCCTTGCAGGAGACAATGAAGCAATTGTCGTCAACATTGTCTTCGATAGCAGAGATAATTGCAAAAAAAAATGATGATAAATAATTATTTAAATAAATAATTATTTATCATCATTTGCAAAAAAAAAAAAAAATGATGATAGATAATTATTTATTTAAATAATTACTTATCATCATTTTTTTTTTTGCAATTATCTCTGCTATCGAAGACAATGTTGACGACAATTGCAAAAAAAAAAAATGATGATAAATAATTATTTATTTAAATAATTATTTATTTAAATAATTATTTATCATAATTTTTTTTTGCAATTATAATTTCTAAAAAAAATATGTTTTAACTAATAAGAATAATTTGAAAATCAATAAAGAAAAAAATAAAAGAAGAGAAATATGCTTGTGTTTTTATTATAACTTTTTCTTTTGTATTTTGTTTAGTTTAGGGAATCTATGTATCCTGTTCTTATCGTTAATGCTTCCCTGCTGGCATTATTTTGGATACTTGCATACTGAGAATCGTCTTCGTGATCTTCAGGTTCAATCTCAACGTCGATCGGCACTCTATGTTTTATAAGAATGTTATGTAGTATAAAACATGCGCCGATGATGTTGGATGACCTTATGTGGTCGTAATAAAGTATTCGGTGTTTTGATAAGCATCGAAAACGAGCTTTTAAAAGACCGATTGCCCTTTCAATTACGTTCCTACTTTTAATATGAAGCTTGTTGTATTTCTTTTCCTTGTCTGTCACGGGATTTGCCAAAGGGGTCATCAGCCACGGCTCCAAAGGATAGCCCTGATCGCCAATCAGCCACGTGGTACTCAAAGTGGAATGGTTTCGTATTAAGTGAAGGCGTACTTCCGACGTTCTCCATATCCCGGAGTCGTGGCAGGACCCAGGAAACCTTGCGTTCACTGATGTGAACCGTAGTTGGTTATCGCAAATCTGTAAACAAAGTATGTGTAAAATATAATGAAACGTTGTATGTTTATTATGCAATTTGTGCTTACTGCTTCAACATTGATGCTATAGTATCCCTTTCTATTCATATATAAGGAGAGGGGATTTTCTATATCATTTTTTTTGGGTGAAATTATGCCAACATGGGTGCAGTCTATTGCACCAATAGTTGCTTTTATGCCGAATGTGTTGTAGAATCTGGAAATATGAATATTTATAAGTAAAACATATTATGGATTTGTGTAATTTCTTAACTTACCCTCTTTTTATATCTGCTTTTTCCTCAGTTGTTTGTGGGAACCTCACTTCACCTTGTTTAACTTCACAAATCAATATTGATATTCTTTTTATGGCAAGAGAAACCGAAGACTGGCTCATTGGCCCCATCCAATTGTTTCCTACACACTTTTGGTAGGAGCCATGAGAATAGAAATACAATGCGGTGAGGAAACGAAATTCAAATGGAATTTTTTTATTTGCAGTGTCATGCGGCTTCAGCTCATTAATCAATTGCAAACACAAAGTTTTTGGAAAACGAAAATTTTTCACAAAAATATTTTCCGGAATAGAAAAGGGATCACTACTGTCACGCAATAATTTATTTACATTTCTATTTTCGTAATGTTCACTATTTTCATATAATTCCGCAAGAAAATAACACAAAATTATGTTTTCCATTGTTCAAATCAAAAAAATCTTTGTTAAGACGTCCTCGCGAGCAGGTATTAGAAAAAGTCTTCGTTGATACGAAAAGAGCTTTTTTTTCTGTTCCTAAAATATCGATTTCCTTAAAATGTTTTCAACTAACATTTAAGAGAATGTTAAGCCTTAACAGCGGCTTAACTTGCTTAAGACATTTCTTAAAATAGGGCGGTTAAATTTTTTTAATTTCATTAATGGGCGGCATTTTATTCAGAATTAATAGTGGACAAAAAATTCGTTTAATTTTTTCCCATTAAATACTAGAATTATAGAAAAGTACTTTGCGAAAACAATAGCAGTAGGACGGAAACGTGTTGACCACCAATTAGTTTTTTGCTAATAACTCTTGCATCTTTCAACCTACTTCTTCAACTAAGAGCTCGATGGGAAGCTTATATGTTCCTCTTTCAGATGGCATTAACATATTTTACGAAAAGTCATGAGAAATAAAATTTTTTATATCAAAACTAAAATATCCTCGAAATCATTGAAAAAGAAGTACCGTAAAAGACGCAAATATGCCTTATATAACAAGAGATATTTAAATTTTTTTAATTTCATTAATGGGCGGCATTTTATTCAGAATTAATAGTTTTTTACATGAACAAAAAATTCGTTAAATTTTTTCCCATCAAATACTAGAATTATAGAAAAGTACTTTGCGAAAAGAATCGGCAAAAGGATGGAATCGTGTTGACCACAGATTAGTTTTTTGCTAATAACTCCTGCATCTTTCGACCGACTTCTTCGACTAAGAGCTCGATGGAAAGCTTATCTGTTTCTCTTTCAGATGGCATTAACATATTTTACGAAAAGTCATAAGAAATTAAATTTTTTTGATCAAAATTAAAATATCCTTGAAATCATTGAAAAAGAAGTACCGTAAAAGACGCAAATATGCCTTATATAACAAGAGACATTTAAATTTTTTTAATTTCATTAATGGGCGGCATTTTATTCAGAATTAATAGTTTTTTACATGAACAAAAAATTCGTTAAATTTTTTCCAATTAAATACTAGAATTATAGAAAAGTACTATGCGAAAAGAATCGGCAAAAGGACGGAATCGTGTTGACCACAGATTAGTTTTTTGCCAATAACTTCTGCACCTTTCGACCGATTTCTTAACTTGGAGCTCGATGGAAAGATTATCTGTTCCTCTTTCAGATGGCATTAACATATTTTACGAACAGTCATAAGAAATAAAATTTTTTTGATCAAACCTAAAATATCGCCGAAATCGTTGAAGAAGAAGTGCCTTATCAGACGAAAATATGCCTTATCTAATAAGAGACATTTTAAATTTTTTAATTGCATAAATTAAATACTAAAATTATAGAAAAGTACTTTGCGAAAAGAATCGTCAGTAGGACGGAAACGTGTTGGCCACCGATTAGTTTTTTGCTAATAACTCTTGCATCCTTCGACCGACTTCTTCGACTAAGAGCTCGATGGAAAGCTTATCTGTTCCTCTTTCAGGTGGCATTAACATTTTTTACGAAAAGTCGTAAAAAATAAAATTTTTTGGATGAAAACTAAAATATCCTCGAAATCATTGAAAAATAAGTACAGTAAAAGACCAAAATATGCCTTATCTAACAAGAGACATTTAAATTCTTTTAATTGCATAAATGGGCGGCATTTTGCTCAGTTTTTTATATGGATAAAAAATTCGTTTAATATTTTCCCATTAAATACTAGAATTATTGAAATGTACTTTGCGAAAAGAATCGGCAGTAGGACGGAATCGTGTTGACCACCGATTAGTTTGTTGCCAATAACTTCTGCATCTTTCGACCGATTTCTTCACTTAGAGCTCGATGGAAAGCTTTTCTGTTCCTTTTTGAGATGGCATTATCATATTTTACGAAAAATGATAAGATATAAAACTTTTTTGATCAAACCTAAAATATCATCGAAATCATTGAAAAAGTAGTACCTTTTAAGACGAAAATATGCCTTATTTAATAAGAGACATTCAAATTTTTTTAATTGCATAAATGGGCGGCATTTCATTCAGAATTAATAGTTTTTTACATGGACAAAAAAATCGTTTAATTTTTTCTCATTAAATACTAGAATTATAGAAAAGTACTTTGCGAAAAGAACCGGCAAAAGGACGGAAATGTGTTGACCACCGATTAGTTTTTTGCTAATAACTCTTGCATATTTCGACCGACTTCTTCGACTAAGAGCTCGATGGAAAGCTTATCTCTTCTTCTTTTAGGTGGCATTAACATATTTTACGAAAAGTCATAAGAAATAAAATTTTTTGGATCAAAACTAAAATATCCTCGAAATCATTAAAAAAGAAGTACCTTGTAAGACGAAAATATGCCTTATCTAAAAAAACACATTTAAATTTTTTTAACTGCATAAATGGGCGCCATTTTATTCAGAATTAATAGTTCTTACATGGACAAAAAATTCGTTTAATTTTTTCCCATTAAATACTAGAATTATAGAAAAGTACTTTGCGAAAACAATAGCAATAGGACGGAAACGTGGCGACCACCAATTAGTTTTTTGCTAATAACTCTTGCATCTTTCGACCGACTTCTTCAACTAAGAGCTCGATGGAAAGCTTATCTGTTCCTCTTTCAGATGCCATTAACATATTTTATGAAAAGTCATAAGAAATAAAATTTTTTTGTTTAAAACTAAAATATCCTTGAAATCATTGAAATAGAAGTACCTTTTAAGACGAAAATATGCCTTATTTAATAAGAGACATTTAAATTTTCTTAATTGCATTAATGGGCGGCATTTCATTCAGAATTTTTAGTTTTTTACATGGACAAAGAATTCGTTAATTTTTTCTCATTAAATACTAGAATTATAGAAAAGTACTTTGCGAAAAGAATCGGCAGTTGGACGGAATCGTGTTGACCACCGATAAGTTTTTTGCTAATAACTCCTGCATCTTTCGACCGACTTCTTCGACTAACAGCTCGATGGAAAGCTTATCTGTTTCTCTTTCAGATGGCATTAACACATTTTACGAAAAGTCATAAGAAATTAAATTTTTTTGATCAAAATTAAAATATCCTCGAAATCATTGAAGAAGAAGTACCTTATCAGACGAAAATATGCCTTATCTAATAAGAGACATAAAATTTTTTTAGTTGCATAAATGGGCGGCATTTTATTCAGAATTAATAGTTTTTTACATGGACAAAAAATTCGTTTAATTTTTTCCCATTAAATACTAGAATTATTGAAATGTACTTTGCGAAAAGAATCGGCAGTAGGACGGAATCGTGTTGACCACCGATTATTTTTTTGCCAATAACTCTTGCATCTTTCGACCGACTTCTTCGACTAAGAGCTCGATGGAAAGCTTATCTGTTCCTCTTTCAGATGGCATTAACATATTTTACGAAAAATGATAAGAAATAAAACTTTTTTGATCAAACCTAAAATATCATAGAAATCGTTGAAGAAGAAGTACCTTATCAGACGAAAATATGCCTTATCTACTTAGAGATATTTAAATTTTTTTAATTGCATAAATGGGTGGCATTTTATTCAGAATTAATAATTTTTTACATGGACAAAAAAATCATTTAATTTTTTCTTATTAAATACTAGAATTATAGAAAAGTACTTTGCGAAAAGAATCGGCAAAAGGACGGAAACGTGTTGACCACCGATTAGTTTTTTGCTAATAACTCTTGCATCCTTCGAAGAGCTCGATGGAAAGCTTATCTGTTCCTCTTTCAGGTGGCATTAACATATTTTACGAAAAGTCATAAGAAATAAAATTTTTTGGATCAAAACTAAAATATCCTCGAAATCATTGAAAAAGAAGTACCTTATAAGACGAAAATATGCCATATTTAAAAAGAGATATTTACCGCCCTATTTTAGGAAATGTCTTAAAAATGTCTTCGTTGATACAAATGTATCAGTGAAGACATTTCTAAAGGAGATTTTAAGCATTTCCATATTTTAGACAACAATCTCTTAAATCGAAAGCTCTTCTTAACTAGAAAGCTGTTTTTTACAGAACAGTGTGCACTCTTTATGTTAAGCGTCTGTTAAATGATTTTTTAGTACGTTTTGCGGGAGTTTCATGTTATTTCCAAGTGCTTCTTCTTTAAAAACGAAAATGGACAACGCAAAGTAAGAATTTGAAATATATTTTTTTAAAAGTTTGTTTTATTAATAAACTCTTTTTTTTAATTGTTTAGGCAAAAACGAGGTGAGCGCACCACCCATGAGCAACTACAATTTTTCGTGGCTTATTGTCAGCAGCACCCAGAACTGCAAGCTGGCAAAAACAGCTCTTTGGCGCCAAAAGCTGTGCAAGAGGCTTGGGAAGATCTGGCACAAAATTTGAATGCCATGAAGGGCCCAGTCCGCACTACGGCAAAATGGAAAGAGGTAAGTAAAATGTTAATTATATATATTTTATTTTCAAACAAATTTTTATTTTAGAGTCTGACACACTGGAGGTCGCTCGTCAGATCTCGTGCGCGCAAAGCGAAGGCAGATATTGCTTTGACTGGAGGAGGCCCATCCTCGGTTTGCCAGCTCAGCTCGTTTGAAGAGCAAGCCGTGCAAACTTTTGGAATTGCTGCTGTGAGTGGATTGCAAGGAGCACGAATGATGGGATTAGGCAGTGAGGTAATTATATGATTGTCTACTTATGTATAACATATTATATGTAATTTTTATATTTTTTACGTTTTCAGGTAGAAAACGACATTCCGACCAGAGAACTGCAAGGGTGCCAATATTCTACACTCTACTCACACTCATTAAAATTTGAGTGCCGGTGCTACTCATTACCCGCCAGCAAAGTAAAAATACCGAACACACAAAAAATCATGTGTGTGTTGCGAGTGGCCTGCACAACGCGCACACGATCAGACATTTCGCATTCTTCTTTTTGATCGAAAACCCTGTTATTTTTCGTTGACTTGTGCCGTTCTTACTCGCACTCATAACGATTGTAGAAATAAGCAACAAGTAAGAACAAAAAACAAAGCAAAAAATGCTATGTGGGTAAAACACACATGTGTCACTCTGGTGTTTTAAAGACACCCAGGTGTTTAAGGACTGATCGGCTGGTTTTGGTTTCATTTGTTTTTTGCGTTTGAATTTTTATTTATTTGTAAACAATGAATTGTAATGTTGTTTTTCCTATTATTACTTCTATAATCTATGAACATATCGCTTGCTTACTGAAAGACTGGCATATGTACATACATAACTCAAACTCAAAATTTGCTGTTTCGAGAAAAACGCCTTTAAAGTTTTCAAACTTCATACACTTCCTTAAATAATGAAAAAGTTAAAATTGCCTTACTCATACACTATTAGGAATAAAAAACATGAAGCATAATTAACTTAAAAATCGCATTTTTTAATTAATAATAAAATAATTTTTATGTACATATGCACGTGTTTTTTTTTTTTTTTTTTTTGCTCTCATGCTGCCGTACAATCGGGTGAAGCGAAAAACAAAGTAACCTAAGACGCACACAAGAAAAAACAACAACACTCTTGTCGCCGAAAACATTTTATGACTCGAGTCTTATGTTTTCGTTTTCACCCATCCTTCTTTAGTCAGTATTTTAGTTATGCCTTATTATACGCGCACATGCAAAAAAATGACCGGTGCCAGATTTACGCTTGTGTGTCGGAATACCCAAAAAATATTGTTGAGTGAATGTTCACACCCAACTTGCGTTGCTTAAAAACACCCGGGTGTCGAAAACACCCGATATTTATGCGGTGCACTTGTAATTGCGGTGGCTTGTTGCTATTCTCTGATTCCGACGGATGAGGTGTTAGTGGAAATCGACGCAAATGATTTCCTACTGACACCGGCGGAAACACCAAGCGTCACGTCCCCGACGATGTTGGTTTCTACGCCATTTACGTCGCTAACAGAAAGCGTTCCATCGCCGTCGCAGCAGTCGTCATCGATGTCGCCAACACAATTTGACAACATACCATCAACGAGCCGCAAGCCACCAACAAAGCGGATAGATTCGCTCTACCAGATGATGGTGAGCACCATGGAGTCCCAAAAGAGACGTGATGAAATGGAGAGACAAAAACATGATGCTCTCATTTCATCGCATTTGGCCTTGCAGGAGACAATGAAGCAATTGTCGTCAACATTGTCTTCGATAGCAGAGATAATTGCAAAAAAAAATGATGATAAATAATTATTTAAATAAATAATTATTTATCATCATTTGCAAAAAAAAAAAAAAATGATGTAGATAATTATTTATTTAAATAATTACTTATCATCATTTTTTTTTGCAATTATCTCTGCTATCGAAGACAATGTTGACGACAGTTGCAAAAAAAAATATGATGATAAATAATTATTTATTTAAATAATATTTATTTAAATAATTATTTATCATAATTTTTTTTTGCAATTATAATTTCTAAAAAAAATATGTTTTAACTAATAAGAATAATTTGAAAATCAATAAAGAAAAAAATAAAAGAAGAGAAATATGCTTGTGTTTTTATTATAACTTTTTCTTTTGTATTTTGTTTAGTTTAGGGAATCTATGTATCCTGTTCTTATCGTTAATGCTTCCCTGCTGGCATTATTTTGGATACTTGCATACTGAGAATCGTCTTCGTGATCTTCAGGTTCAATCTCAACGTCGATCGGCACTCTATGTTTTATAAGAATGTTATGTAGTATAAAACATGCGCCGATGATGTTGGATGACCTTATGTGGTCGTAATAAAGTATTCGGTGTTTTGATAAGCATCGAAAACGAGCTTTTAAAAGACCGAATGCCCTTTCAATTACGTTCCTACTTTTAATATGAAGCTTGTTGTATTTCTTTTCCTTGTCTGTCACGGGATTTGCCAAAGGGGTCATCAGCCACGGCTCCAAAGGATAGCCCTGATCGCCAATCAGCCACGTGGTACTCAAAGTGGAATGGTTTCGTATTAAGTGAAGGCGTACTTCCGACGTTCTCCATATCCCGGAGTCGTGGCAGGACCCAGGAAACCTTGCGTTCACTGATGTGAACCGTAGTTGGTTATCGCAAATCTGTAAACAAAGTATGTGTAAAATATAATGAAACGTTGTATGTTTATTATGCAATTTGTGCTTACTGCTTCAACATTGATGCTATAGTATCCCTTTCTATTCATATATAAGGAGAGGGGATTTTCTATATCATTTTTTTTGGGTGAAATTATGCCAACATGGGTGCAGTCTATTGCACCAATAGTTGCTTTTATGCTGAATGTGTTGTAGAATCTGGAAATATGAATATTTATAAGTAAAACATATTATGGATTTGTGTAATTTCTTAACTTACCCTCTTTTTATATCTGCTTTTTCCTCAGTTGTTTGTGAACCTCACTTCACCTTGTTTAACTTCACAAATCAATATTGATATTCTTTTTATGGCAAGAGAAACCGAAGACTAGCTCATTGGCCCCATCCAATTGTTTCCTACACACTTTTGGTAGGAGCCATGAGAATAGAAATACAATGCGGTGAGGAAACGAAATTCAAATGGAATTTTTTTATTTGCAGTGTCATGCGGCTTCAGCTCATTAATCAATTGCAAACACAAAGTTTTTGGAAAACGAAAATTTTTCACAAAAATATTTTCCGGAATAGAAAAGGGATCACTACTGTCACGCAATAATTTATTTACATTTCTATTTTCGTAATGTTCACTATTTTCATATAATTCCGCAAGAAAATAACACAAAATTATGTTTTCCATTGTTCAAAACAAAAAAATCTTTGTTAAGACGTCCTCGCGAGCAGGTATTAGAAAAAGTCTTCGTTGATACGAAAAAAGCTTTTTTTTCTGTTCCTAAAATATCGATTTCCTTAAAATGTTATCAACTAACATTTAAGAGAATGTTAAGCCTTAACAGAGGCTTAACTTGCTTAAGACATTTCTTAAAATAGGGCGGTTAAATTTTTTTAATTTCATTAATGGGCCGCATTTTATTCAGAATTAATAGTGGACAAAAAATTCGTTTAATTTTTTCCCATTAAATACTAGAATTATAGAAAAGTACTTTGCGAAAACAATAGCAGTAGGACGGAAACGTGTTGACCACCAATTAGTTTTTTGCTAATAACTCTTGCATCTTTCAACCTACTTCTTCAACTAAGAGCTCGATGGAAAGCTTATCTGTTCCTCTTTCAGATGGCATTAACATATTTTACGAAAAGTCATAAGAAATAAAATTTTTTATATCAAAACTAAAATATCCTCGAAATCATTGAAAAAGAAGTACCGTAAAAGACGCAAATATGCCTTATATAACAAGAGACATTTAAATTTTTTTAATTTCATTAATGGGCGGCATTTTATTCAGAATTAATAGTTTTTTACATGAACAAAAAATTCGTTAAATTTTTTCCAATTAAATACTAGAATTATAGAAAAGTACTATGCGAAAAGAATCGGCAAAAGGATGGAATCGTGTTGACCACAGATTAGTTTTTTGCTAATAACTCCTGCATCTTTCAACCTACTTCTTCAACTAAGAGCTCGATGGAAAGCTTATGTGTTTCTCTTTCAGATGGCATTAACATATTTTACCAAAAGTCAAAAGAAATAAAATTGTTTTGATCAAAACTAAAATATCCTTGAAATCATTGAAAAAGAAGTACCGTAAAAGACGCAAATATGCCTTATATAACAAGAGACATTTAAATTTTTTTAATTTCATTAATGGGCGGCATTTTATTCAGAATTAATAGTTTTTTACATGAACAAAAAATTCGTTTAATTTTTTCCAATTAAATACTAGAATTATAGAAAAGTTCTATGCGAAAAGAATCGGCAAAAGGACGGAATCGTGTTGACCACAGATTAGTTTTTTGCCAATAACTTTTGCATCTTTCGACCGATTTCTTCACTTGGAGCTCGATGGAAAGATTATCTGTTCCTCTTTCAGATGGCATTAACATATTTTACGAACAGTCATAAGAAATAAAATTTTTTTGATCAAACCTAAAATATCCCCGAAATCGTTGAAGAAGAAGTGCCTTATCAGACGAAAATATGCCTTATCTAATAAGAGACATTTTAATTTTTTTCATTGCATAAATTAAATACTAAAATTATAGAAAAGTACTTTGCGAAAAGAATCGGCAGTAGGACGGAAACGTGTTGGCCACCGATTAGTTTTTTGCTAATAACTCTTGCATCCTTCGACCGACTTCTTCGACTAAGAGCTCGATGGAAAGCTTATCTGTTCCTCTTTCAGGTGGCATTAACATATTTTACGAAAAGTCGTAAAAAATAAAATTTTTTGGATGAAAACTAAAATATCCTCGAAATCATTGAAAAATAAGTTCAGTAAAAGACGAAAATATGCCTTATCTAACAAGAGACATTTAAATTTTTTTAATTGCATAAATGGGCGGCATTTTGCTCAGTTTTTTATATGGACAAAAAATTCGTTTAATTTTTTCCCATTAAATACTAGAATTATTGAAAAGTACTTTGCGAAAAGAATCGGCAGTAGGAAGGAATCGTGTTGACCACCGATTAGTTTGTTGCCAATAACTTCTGCATCTTTCGACCGATTTCTTCACTTAGAGCTCGATGGAAAGCTTTTCTGTACCTTTTTGAGATGGCATTATCATATTTTACGAAAAGTCATAAGAAATAAAATTTTTTTAAATCAAAACTAAAATATCCTCGAAATCGCTGAAGAAGAAGTGCCTTATCAGACGAAAATATGCCTTATCTAATAAGAGACATTTAAATTTTTTTAATTGCATAAATTAAATACTAAAATTATAGAAAAGTACTTTGCGAAAAGAATCGGCAGTAGGACGAAGTCGTGTTGACCACCGATTAGTTTTTTGCTAATAACTCTTGCATCCTTCGACCGCCTTCTTCGACTAAGAGCTCGATGGAAAGCTTATCTGTTCCTCTTTCAGGTGGCATTAACATATTTTACGAAAAGTCGTAAAAAATAAAATTTTTTGGATCAAAACTAAAATATCCTCGAAATCATTGAAAAAGAAGTACCTTATAAGACGAAAAGATGCTTTATCTAATAAGAGACATTTAAATTTTTTTAATTGCATAATGGGGCTCAAAATCATTGAAAAAGTAGTACCGTAAAAGACGCAAATATGCCTTATATAACAAGAGACATTTAAATTTTTTTGATTTCATAATTAGGCGGACAAAAATTCGTTTAAGTTTTTCAAATTAAATACTAGAATTATAGAAAAGTACTTTGCGAAAACTATAGCAGAAGGACGGAAACGTGTTGACCACCGATTAGTTGTTTTCTAATAACTCTGGATCCTTCGACCGACTTCTTCGACTAAGAGCTCGATGGAAAACTTTTCTGTTCCTCTTTCAGATCTCATTAACAAATTTACGAAAAGTCATAAGAAATAAAATATTTTTGATCAAAACTAAAATATCCTCGAAATCATTGAAAATGAAGTACCTTATGAAACGAAAATATGCCTTATCTACTAAGAGACATTTAAATTTTTTTAATTGCATAAATGGGCGGCATTTTATTCAGAATTAATAGTTTTTTACATGGACAAAAAAATCGTTTAATTTTTTCTCATTAAATACTAGAATTATAGAAAAGTACTTTGCGAAAAGAATCGGCAGTAGGACGGAAACGTGTTGACCATCGATTAGTTTTTTGCTAATAACTCTTGTATCCTTCGACCGACTTCTTCGACTAAGAGCTCGATGGAAAGCTTATCTGTTCCTATTTCAGGTGGCATTAACATATTTTACGAAAAGTCGTAAAAAATAAAATTTTTTGGATCAAAACTAAAATATCCTCGAAATCATTGAAAAAGAAGTACCTTATAAGACGAAAAGATGCCTTATCTAATAAGAGTCATTTAAATTTTTTTAATTGCATAAATGGGCGGCATTTTATTCAGTTTTTTACATGGACAAAAAATTCGTTTAATTTTTTCCCATTAAATACTAGAATGATAGAATTGCGAAAAGAATCGGCAGTAGGACGAAGTCGTGTTGACCACCGATTAGTTTTTTGCTAATAACTCTTGCATACTTCGACCGACTTCTTCGACTAAGAGCTCGATGGAAAGCTTTTCTGTTCCTCTTTCAGATCTCATTAACAAATTTACGAAAAGTCATAAGAAATAAAATATTTTTGATCAAAACTAAAATATCCTCGAAATCATTGAAAATGAAGTACCTTATAAAACGAAAATATGCCTTATCTACTAAGAGACATTTAAATTTTTTTAATTGCATAAATGGGCGACATTTTATTCAGTTTTTTAAATGGACAAAAAATTCGTTTAATTTTTTCCCATTAAATACTAGAATGATAGAATTGCGAAAAGAATCGGCAGTAGGACGAAGTCGTGTTGACCACCGATTAGTTTTTTGCTAATAACTCTTGCATCCTTCGACCGACTTCTTCGACTAAGAGCTCGATGGAAAGCTTTTCTGTTCCTCTTTCAGATCTCATTAACAAATTTACGAAAAGTCCTAAGAAATAAAATATTTTTGATCAAAACTAAAATATCCTCGAAATCATTGAAAATGAAGTACCTTATAAAACGAAAATATGCCTTATCTACTAAGAGACATTTAAATTTTTTTAATTGCATAAATGGGCGACATTTTATTCAGAATTAATAGTTTTTTACATGGACAAAAAAATCGTTTAATTTTTTCTCATTAAATACTAGAATTATAGAAAAGTACTTTGCGAAAAGAATCGGCAGTAGGACGGAAACGTGTTGACCACCGATTAGTTTTTTGCTAATAACTCTTGCATCCTTTGACCGACTTTTTCGACTAAGAGCTCGATGGAAAGCTTATCTGTTCCTCTTTCAGATGGCATTAACATATTTTACGAAAAGTCATACGAAATAAAATGTTTTAAATCAAAACTAAAATATCCTCGAAATCATTGAAAAAGGAGTACCGTAAAAGACGCAAATATGCCTTATATAACAAGAGACATTTAAATTTTTTTAATTGCATAAATGGGCGGCATTTTATTCAGTTTTTTACATGGACAAAAAAATCGTTTAATTTTTTTCCATTAAATACTAGAATTATAGAATTGCGAAAAGAATCGGCAGTTGGTCGGAATCGTGTTGACCACCGATTAGTTTTTTGCTAATAACTCTTGCATCTTTCGACCGACTTCTTCAACTAAGAGCTCGATGGAAAGCTTTTCTGTTCCTCTTTGAGATGGCATTATCATATTTTACGAAAAGTCATAAGAAATAAAATTTTTTAAATCAAAACTAAAATATCCTCGAAATCATTGAAAAATAAGTACAGTAAAAGACGAAAAGATGCCTTATCTAATAAGAGACATTTAAATTTTTTTAATTGCATAAATGGACGGCATTTTATTCAGTTTTTTACATGGACAAAAAATTCGTTTAATTTTTTCCTATTAAATACTAGAATTATAGAAAAGTACTTTGCGAAAAGAATCGGCAGTAGGACGGAATCGTGTTGACCACCGATTAGTTTTTTGCCAATAACTTCTGGATCTTTCGACCGATTTCTTCACTTAGAGTTCGATGGAAAGCGTATCTGTTCCTCTTTCAGATGGTATTAACATATTTTACGGAAAGTCATAAGAAATAAAGGGTTTTAAATCAAAACTAAAATATCCTCGAAATCATTGAAAAATAAGTACAGTAAAAGACGAAAAGATGCCTTATCTAATAAGAGACATTTAAATTTTTTTAATTGCATAAATGGGTGGCATTTTATTTTGAATTAATAGTTTTTTACATGGACAAAAAATTCGTTTAATTTTTTCCCATTAAATACTAAAATTATAGAAAAGTACTTTGCGAAAAGAATCGGCAGTAGGACGGAAACGTGTTGGCCACCGATTAGTTTTTTGCTAATAACTCTTGCATCCTTCGACCGACTTCTTCGACTAAGAGCTCGATGGAAAGCTTATCTGTTCCTCTTTCAGGTGGCATTACCATATTTTACGAAAAGTCGTAAAAAATAAAATTTTTTGGATGAAAACTAAAATATCCTCGAAATCATTGAAAAATAAGTTCAGTAAAAGACGAAAATATGCCTTATCTAACAAGAGACATTTAAATTTTTTTAATTGCATAAATGGGCGGCATTTTGCTCAGTTTTTTATATGGACAAAAAATTCGTTTAATTTTTTCCCATTAAATACTAGAATTATTGAAAAGTACTTTGCGAAAAGAATCGGCAGTAGGACGGAATCGTGTTGACCACCGATTAGTTTGTTGCCAATAACTTCTGCATCTTTCGACCGATTTCTTCACTTAGAGCTCGATGGAAAGCTTTTCTGTACCTTTTTGAGATGGCATTATCATATTTTACGAAAAGTCATAAGAAATAAAATTTTTTTAAATCAAAACTAAAATATCCTCGAAATCATTGAAAAATAAGTACAGTAAAAGACGAAAATATGCCTTATCTAACAAGAGACATTTAAATTTTTTTAATTACATAAATGGGCGGCATTTTACTCAGTTTTTTACATGGACAAAAAATTCGTTTAATTTTTTCCCATTAAATACTAGAATGATAGAATTGCGAAAAGAATCGGCAGTAGGACGGAATCGTGTTGACCACCGATTAGTTTTTTGCTAATAACTCTTGCATCTTTCGACCGACTTCTTCAACTAAGAGCTCGATGGAAAGCTTTTCTGTTCCTCTTTGAGATGGCATTATCATATTTTACGAAAAGTCATAAGAAATAAAATTTTTTGGATGAAAACTAAAATATCCTCGAAATCATTGAAAAATAAGTTCAGCAAAAGACGAAAATGTGCCTTATCTAACAAGAGACATTTAAATTTTTTTAATTGCAAAAATGGGCGGCATTTTACTCAGTTTTTTATCTGGACATAAAATTCGTTTAATTTTTTCCCATTAAATACTATAATTATTGAAAAGTACTTTGCGAAAAGAATCGGCAGTAGGACGGAATCGTGTTGACCACCGATTAGTTTGTTGCCAATAACTTCTGCATCTTTCGACAGATTTCTTCACTTAGAGCTCGATGGAAAGCTTATCTGTTCCTCTTTCAGATGGCATTACCATATTCTACGAAAAGTCATAAGAAATAAAATTTTTTTGATCAAACCTAAAATATCCCCGAAATCGTTGAAGAAGAAGTGCCTTATCAGACGAAAATATGCCTTATCTAATAAGAGACATTTAAATTTTTTTAATTGCATAAATTAAATACTAAAATTATAGAAAAGTACTTTGCGAAAAGAATCGGCAGTAGGACGAAGTCGTGTTGACCACCGATTAGTTTTTTGCTAATAACTCTTGCACCCTCGACCGCCTTCTTCGACTAAGAGCTCGATGGAAAGCTTATCTGTTCCTCTTTCAGGTGGCATTAACATATTTTACGAAAAGTCGTAAAAAATAAAATTTTTTGGATCAAAACTAAAATATCCTCGAAATCATTGAAAAAGAAGTACCTTATAAGACGAAAAGATGCTTTATCTAATAAGAGACATTTAAATTTTTTTAATTGCATAATGGGGCTCGAAATCATTGAAAAAGAAGTGCCGTAAAAGACGCAAATATGCCTTATATAACAAGAGACATTTAAATTTTTTTGATTTCATAATTAGGCGGACAAAAATTCGTTTAAGTTTTTCAAATTAAATACTAGAATTATAGAAAAGTACTTTGCGAAAACTATAGCAGAAGGACGGAAACGTGTTGACCACCGATTAGTTGTTTTCTAATAACTCTGGATCCTTCGACCGACTTCTTCGACTAAGAGCTCGATGGAAAGCTTTTCTGTTCCTCTTTCAGATCTCATTAACAAATTTACGAAAAGTCATAAGAAATAAAATATTTTTGATCAAAACTAAAATATCCTCGAAATCATTGAAAATGAAGTACCTTATGAAACGAAAATATGCCTTATCTACTAAGAGACATTTAAATTTTTTTAATTGCATAAATGGGCGGCATTTTATTCAGAATTAATAGTTTTTTACATGGACAAAAAAATCGTTTAATTTTTTCTCATTAAATACTAGAATTATAGAAAAGTACTTTGCGAAAAGAATCGGCAGTAGGACGGAAACGTGTTGACCACCGATTAGTTTTTTGCTAATAACTCTTGCATCCTTCGACCGACTTCTTCGACTAAGAGCTCGATGGAAAGCTTATCTGTTCCTATTTCAGGTGGCATTAACATATTTTACGAAAAGTCGTAAAAAATAAAATTTTTTGGATCAAAACTAAAATATCCTCGAAATCATTGAAAAAGAAGTACCTTATAAGACGAAAAGATGCCTTATCTAATAAGAGTCATTTAAATTTTTTTAATTGCATAAATGGGCGGCATTTTATTCAGTTTTTTACATGGACAAAAAATTCGTTTAATTTTTTCCCATTAAATACTAGAATGATAGAATTGCGAAAAGAATCGGCAGTAGGACGAAGTCGTGTTGACCACCGATTAGTTTTTTGCTAATAACTCTTGCATCCTTCGACCGACTTCTTCGACTAAGAGCTCGATGGAAAGCTTTTCTGTTCCTCTTTCAGATCTCATTAACAAATTTACGAAAAGTCATAAGAAATAAAATATTTTTGATCAAAACTAAAATATCCTCGAAATCATTGAAAATGAAGTACCTTATAAAACGAAAATATGCCTTATCTACTAAGAGACATTTAAATTTTTTTAATTGCATAAATGGGCGACATTTTATTCAGTTTTTTAAATGGACAAAAAATTCGTTTAATTTTTTCCCATTAAATACTAGAATGATAGAATTGCGAAAAGAATCGGCAGTAGGACGAAGTCGTGTTGACCACCGATTAGTTTTTTGCTAATAACTCTTGCATCCTTCGACCGACTTCTTCGACTAAGAGCTCGATGGAAAGCTTTTCTGTTCCTCTTTCAGATGGCATTAACATATTTTACGACAAGTCATAAGAAATAAAATTTTTTAACAATAAGTTCCGTAAAAGATGAAAACATGCCTTATCTAACAAAAGACATTTAATTTTTTTTAATTGCATAAATGGGCGGCATTTTACTCAGTTTTTTACATGGACATAAAGTACGTTTAATTTTTCCCCATTAAATACTAGAATTATAGAAAAGTACTTTGCGAAAAGAATCGGCAGTAGGACGGAATCGTGTTGACCACCGATTAGTTTTTTGCCAATAACTTCTGGATCTTTCGACCGATTTCTTCACTTAGAGTTCGATGGAAAGCGTATCTGTTCCTCTTTCAGATGGTATTAACATATTTTACGGAAAGTCATAAGAAATAAAGGGTTTTAAATCTAAACTAAAATATCCTCGAAATCATTGAAAAAGTAGTACCGTAAAAGACGCAAATATGCCTTATATAACAAGAGACATTTTAATTTTTTTAATTGCATAAATGGGTGGCATTTTATTTTGAATTAATAGTTTTTTACACGGACAAAAAATTCGTTTAATTTTTTCCCATTAAATACTAGAATTATAGAAAAGTACTTTGCGAAAAGAATCGGCAGAAGGACGGAAAAGTGTTGACCACCGACTAGTTTTTTGCTAAAAACTCTTGCATCCTTCGACCGACTTCTTCGACTAAGAGCTCGATGGAAAGCTTATCTGTTCCTCTTTCAGATGGCATTAACATATTTTACGAAAAGGCGTAAGAAATAAAATTTTATGGATCGAAACTAATATATCCTCGAAATCATTGAAAAAGTAGTACCGTAAAAGATGAAAATATTCCTTATCTAACAAAAGACATTTTAATTTTTCTAATTGCATAAATGGGTGGCATTTTATTTTGAATTAATAGTTTTTTACACGGACAAAAAATTCGTTTAATTTTTTCCCATTAAATACTAGAATTATAGAAAAGTACTTTGCGAAAAGAATCGGCAGAAGGACGGAAAAGTGTTGACCACCGATTAGTTTTTTGCTAATAACTCTTGCATCTTTCGACCGACTTCTTCAACTTAGAGCTCGATGGAAAGCTTTTCTGTTCCTCTTTCAGATGGCATTAACATATTTTACGAAAAGGCGTAAGAAATAAAATTTTATGGATCGAAACTAATATATCCTCGAAATCATTGAAAAAGTAGTACCGTAAAAGATGAAAATATTCCTTATCTAACAAAAGACATTTTAATTTTTCTAATTGCATAAATGGGTGGCATTTTATTTTGAATTAATAGTTTTTTACACGGACAAAAAATTCGTTTAATTTTTTCCCATTAAATACTAGAATTATAGAAAAGTACTTTGCGAAAAGAATCGGCAGAAGGACGGAAAAGTGTTGACCACCGATTAGTTTTTTGCTAATAACTCTTGCATCTTTCGACCGACTTCTTCAACTTAGAGCTCGATGGAAAGCTTTTCTGTTCCTCTTTCAGATGGCATTAACATATTTTACGAAAAGTCATAAGAAATAAAATTTTTTAAACCAAAACTAAAATATCCACGAAATCATTGAAAAATAAGTTCCGTAAAAGATGAAAATATTCCTTATCTAACAAAAGACATTTAAATTTTTTTTAATTGCATAAATGGGTGGCATTTTATTCAGATTAATAGTTTTTTACATGGACAAAGAATTCGTTAATTTTTTCCCATTAAATACTAGAATTATAAAAAAGTACTTTGCGAAAAGAATCGGCAGTAGGACGGAAACGTGTTGACCACCGATTAGTTTTTTGCTAATAACTCTTGCATCCTTCGACCGACTTCTTCGACTAAGAGCTCGATGGAAAGCTTATCGGTTCCTCTTTCAGATGGCATTAACATATTTTACGAAAAGTCATAAGAAATAAGATTTTTTTGATCAAAACTAAAATATCCTCGAAATCATTGAAAAAGAAGTACCTTATAAAGCGAAAATATGCCTTATCTAATAAGAAACATTTAAATTTTTAAAATTGCATAAATGGGCGGCATTTTATTCAGAATTAATAGTTTTTTACATGGACAAAAAATTCGTTTAATTTTTTCCCATTAAATACTAGAATTATAGAAAAGTACTTTGCGAAAAGAATCGGCAGTAGGACGGAATCGTGTTGACCACCGATAAGTTTTTTGCTAATAACTCTTGCATCTTTCGACCGACTTCTTCAACTTAGAGCTCGATGGAAAGCTTTTCTGTTCCTCTTTCAGATGGCATTAACATATTTTACGACAAGTCATAAGAAATAAAATTTTTTAACAATAAGTTCCGTAAAAGATGAAAACATGCCTTATCTAACAAAAGACATTTAATTTTTTTTAATTGCATAAATGGGCGGCATTTTACTCAGTTTTTTACATGGACATAAAGTACGTTTAATTTTTCCCCATTAAATACAAGAATTATTGAAAAGGACTTTGCGAAAAGAATCGGCAATAGGACGGAATCGTGTTGACCACCGATTATTTTTTTGCCAATAACTCCTGCATCTTTCGACCGACTTCTTCGACTAAGAGCTCGATGGAAAGCTTATCTGTTCTTCTTTCAGATGGCATTAACATATTTTACGAAAAGACGTAAGAAATAAGATTTTTTTGATCAAAACTAAAATATCCTCGAAATCATTGAAAAAGAAGTACCTTATAAAACGAAAATATGCCTTATCTAATAAGAGACATTTAAATTTTTTTAATTGCATAAATGGGCGGCATTTTATTCAGAATTAATAGTTTTTTACATGGACAAAAAATTCGTTTAATTTTTTCCCATTAAATACTAGAATTATAGAAAAGTACTTTGCGAAAAGAATCGGCAGTAGGACGGAATCGTGTTGACCACCGATAAGTTTTTTGCCAATAACTCTTGCATCTTTCGACCGACTTCTTCAACTTAGAGCTCGATGGAAAGCTTTTCTGCTCCTCTTTCAGATGGCATTAACATATTTTACGAAAAGTCATAAGAAATAAAATTTTTTAAACCAAAACTAAAATATCCTCGAAATCATTGAAAAATAAGTACAGTAAAAGACGAAAATATGCCTTATCTAACAAGAGACATTTAAATTTTTTTAATTGCATAAATGGGCGGCATTTTACTCAGTTTTTTATATGGACAAAAAATTCGTTTAATTTTTTCCCATTAAATACCAGAATTATAGAAAAGTACGTTGAGAAAAGAATCGGCAGTAGGACGGAAACGTGTTGACCACCGATTAGTTTTTTGCTAATAACTCTTGCATCCTTCGACCGACTTCTTCGACTAATGGCTCGATGGAAAGCTTATCTGTTCCTCTTTCAGGTGGCGTTAACATATTTTACGAAAAGTCGGAAAAAATAAAATTTTTTGGATCAAAACTAAAATATCCTCGAAATCGTTGAAGAAGAAGTGCCTTATCAGACGAAAATATGCCTTATCTAATAAGAGACATTTAAATTTTTTTAATTGCATAAATGGGCGGCATTTTATTCAGTTTTTTACATGGACAAAAAATTCGTTTAATTTTTTCCATTAAATACTAGAATGATAGAATTGCGAAAAGAATCGGCAGTAGGACGAAGTCGTGTTGACCACTGATTAGTTTTTTGCTAATAACTCTTGCATCCTTCGACCGACTTCGTCGACTAAGAGCTCTATGGAAAGCTTATCTGTTCCTCTTTCAGGTGGCATTAACATATTTTACGAAAAGTCGTAAAAAATAAAATTTTTTGGATCAAAACTAAAATATCCTCGAAATCATTGAAAAATAAGTATAGTAAAAGACGAAAAGATGCCTTATCTAATAAGAGACATTTAAATTTTTTTAATTGCATAAATGGGCGGCATTTTATTCAGTTTTTTACATGGACAAAAAATTCGTTTAATTTTTTCCCATTAAATACTAGAATTAAAGAAAAGTACTTTGCGAAAAGAATCGGCAGTAGGACGGAAACGTGTTGACCACCGATTAGTTTTTTGCTAATAACTCTTGCATCCTTCGACCGACTTCTTCGACTAAGAGCTCGATGGAAACCTTATCGGTTCCTCTTTCAGATGGCATTAACATATTTTACGAAAAGGCGTAAGAAATAAAATTTTATGGATCGAAACTAATATATCCTCGAAATCATTGAAAAAGTAGTACCGTAAAAGATGAAAATATTCCTTATCTAACAAAAGACATTTTAATTTTTCTAATTGCATAAATGGGTGGCATTTTATTTTGAATTAATAGTTTTTTACACGGACAAAAAATTCGTTTAATTTTTTCCCATTAAATACTAGAATTATAGAAAAGTACTTTGCGAAAAGAATCGGCAGAAGGACGGAAAAGTGTTGACCACCGATTAGTTTTTTGCTAATAACTCTTGCATCTTTCGACCGACTTCTTCAACTTAGAGCTCGATGGAAAGCTTTTCTGTTCCTCTTTCAGATGGCATTAACATATTTTACGAAAAGTCATAAGAAATAAAATTTTTTAAACCAAAACTAAAATATCCACGAAATCATTGAAAAATAAGTTCCGTAAAAGATGAAAATATTCCTTATCTAACAAAAGACATTTAAATTTTTTTTAATTGCATAAATGGGTGGCATTTTATTCAGATTAATAGTTTTTTACATGGACAAAGAATTCGTTAATTTTTTCCCATTAAATACTAGAATTATAAAAAAGTACTTTGCGAAAAGAATCGGCAGTAGGACGGAAACGTGTTGACCACCGATTAGTTTTTTGCTAATAACTCTTGCATCCTTCGACCGACTTCTTCGACTAAGAGCTCGATGGAAACCTTATCGGTTCCTCTTTCAGATGGCATTAACATATTTTACGAAAAGTCATAAGAAATAAGATTTTTTTGATCAAAACTAAAATATCCTCGAAATCATTGAAAAAGTAGTACCGTAAAAGACGCAAATATGCCTTATATAACAAGAGACATTTTAATTTTTTTAATTGCATAAATGGTGGCATTTTATTTTGAATTAATAGTTTTTTACATGGACAAAAAATTCGTTTAATTTTTTCCCATTAAATACTAGAATTATAGAAAAGTACTTTGCGAAAACAATCGGCAGAATGACGGAAAAGTGTTGACCACCGACTAGTTTTTTGCTAAAAACTCTTGCATCCTTCGACCGACTTCTTCGACTAAGAGCTCGATGGAAAGCTTATCTGTTCCTCTTTCAGATGGCATTAACATATTTTACGAAAAGGCGTAAGAAATAAAATTTTATGGATCGAAACTAATATATCCTCGAAATCATTGAAAAAGTAGTACCGTAAAAGATGAAAATATTCCTTATCTAACAAAAGACATTTTAATTTTTCTAATTGCATAAATGGGTGGCATTTTATTTTGAATTAATAGTTTTTTACACGGACAAAAAATTCGTTTAATTTTTTCCCATTAAATACTAGAATTATAGAAAAGTACTTTGCGAAAAGAATCGGCAGAAGGACGGAAAAGTGTTGACCACCGATTAGTTTTTTGCTAATAACTCTTGCATCTTTCGACCGACTTCTTCAACTTAGAGCTCGATGGAAAGCTTTTCTGTTCCTCTTTCAGATGGCATTAACATATTTTACGAAAAGTCATAAGAAATAAAATTTTTTAAACCAAAACTAAAATATCCACGAAATCATTGAAAAATAAGTTCCGTAAAAGATGAAAATATTCCTTATCTAACAAAAGACATTTAAATTTTTTTTAATTGCATAAATGGGTGGCATTTTATTCAGATTAATAGTTTTTTACATGGACAAAGAATTCGTTAATTTTTTCCCATTAAATACTAGAATTATAAAAAAGTACTTTGCGAAAAGAATCGGCAGTAGGACGGAAACGTGTTGACCACCGATTAGTTTTTTGCTAATAACTCTTGCATCCTTCGACCGACTTCTTCGACTAAGAGCTCGATGGAAACCTTATCGGTTCCTCTTTCAGATGGCATTAACATATTTTACGAAAAGTCATAAGAAATAAGATTTTTTTGATCAAAACTAAAATATCCTCGAAATCATTGAAAAAGAAGTACCTTATAAAGCGAAAATATGCCTTATCTAATAAGAAACATTTAAATTTTTAAAATTGCATAAATGGGCGGCATTTTATTCAGAATTAATAGTTTTTTACATGGACAAAAAATTCGTTTAATTTTTTCCCATTAAATACTAGAATTATAGAAAAGTACTTTGCGAAAAGAATCGGCAGTAGGACGGAATCGTGTTGACCACCGATAAGTTTTTTGCTAATAACTCTTGCATCTTTCGACCGACTTCTTCAACTTAGAGCTCGATGGAAAGCTTTTCTGTTCCTCTTTCAGATGGCATTAACATATTCTACGACAAGTCATAAGAAATAAAATTTTTTAACAATAAGTTCCGTAAAAGATGAAAACATGCCTTATCTAACAAAAGACATTTAATTTTTTTTAATTGCATAAATGGGCGGCATTTTACTCAGTTTTTTACATGGACATAAAGTACGTTTAATTTTTCCCCATTAAATACAAGAATTATTGAAAAGGACTTTGCGAAAAGAATCGGCAATAGGACGGAATCGTGTTGACCACCGATTATTTTTTTGCCAATAACTCCTGCATCTTTCGACCGACTTCTTCGACTAAGAGCTCGATGGAAAGCTTATCTGTTCTTCTTTCAGATGGCATTAACATATTTTACGAAAAGACGTAAGAAATAAGATTTTTTTGATCAAAACTAAAATATCCTCGAAATCATTGAAAAAGAAGTACCTTATAAAACGAAAATATGCCTTATCTAATAAGAGACATTTAAATTTTTTTAATTGCATAAATGGGCGGCATTTTATTCAGAATTAATAGTTTTTTACATGGACAAAAAATTCGTTTAATTTTTTCCCATTAAATACTAGAATTATAGAAAAGTACTTTGCGAAAAGAATCGGCAGTAGGACGGAATCGTGTTGACCACCGATAAGTTTTTTGCCAATAACTCTTGCATCTTTCGACCGACTTCTTCAACTTAGAGCTCGATGGAAAGCTTTTCTGCTCCTCTTTCAGATGGCATTAACATATTTTATGAAAAGTCATAAGAAATAAAATTTTTTAAACCAAAACTAAAATATCCTCGAAATCATTGAAAAATAAGTACAGTAAAAGACGAAAATATGCCTTATCTAACAAGAGACATTTAAATTTTTTTAATTGCATAAATGGGCGGCATTTTACTCAGTTTTTTATATGGACAAAAAATTCGTTTAATTTTTTCCCATTAAATACCAGAATTATAGAAAAGTACGTTGAGAAAAGAATCGGTAGTAGGACGGAAACGTGTTGACCACCGATTAGTTTTTTGCTAATAACTCTTGCATCCTTCGACCGACTTCTTCGACTAATGGCTCGATGGAAAGCTTATCTGTTCCTCTTTCAGGTGGCGTTAACATATTTTACGAAAAGTCGGAAAAAAATAAAATTTTTTGGATCAAAACTAAAATATCCTCGAAATCGTTGAAGAAGAAGTGCCTTATCAGACGAAAATATGCCTTATCTAATAAGAGACATTTAAATTTTTTTAATTGCATAAATGGGCGGCATTTTATTCAATTTTTTACATGGACAAAAAATTCGTTTAATTTTTTCCATTAAATACTAGAATGATAGAATTGCGAAAAGAATCGGCAGTAGGACGAAGTCGTGTTGACCACTGATTAGTTTTTTGCTAATAACTCTTGCATCCTTCGACCGACTTCGTCGACTAAGAGCTCTATGGAAAGCTTATCTGTTCCTCTTTCAGGTGGCATTAACATATTTTACGAAAAGTCGTAAAAAATAAAATTTTTTGGATCAAAACTAAAATATCCTCGAAATCATTGAAAAATAAGTACAGTAAAAGACGAAAAGATGCCTTATCTAATAAGAGACATTTAAATTTTTTTAATTGCATAAATGGGCGGCATTTTATTCAGAATTAATAGTTTTTTACATGGACAAAAAATTCGTTTAATTTTTTCCCATTAAATACTAGAATTATAGAAAAGTACTTTGCGAAAAGAATCGGCAGTAGGACGGAATCGTGTTGACCACCGATAAGTTTTTTGCCAATAACTCTTGCATCTTTCGACCGACTTCTTCAACTTAGAGCTCGATGGAAAGCTTTTCTGCTCCTCTTTCAGATGGCATTAACATATTTTACGAAAAGTCATAAGAAATAAAATTTTTTAAACCAAAACTAAAATATCCTCGAAATCATTGAAAAATAAGTACAGTAAAAGACGAAAATATGCCTTATCTAACAAGAGACATTTAAATTTTTTTAATTGCATAAATGGGCGGCATTTTACTCAGTTTTTTATATGGACAAAAAATTCGTTTAATTTTTTCCCATTAAATACCAGAATTATAGAAAAGTACGTTGAGAAAAGAATCGGCAGTAGGACGGAAACGTGTTGACCACCGATTAGTTTTTTGCTAATAACTCTTGCATCTTTCGACCGACTTCTTCAACTTAGAGCTCGATGGAAAGCTTTTCTGTTCCTCTTTCAGATGGCATTAACATATTTTACGAAAAGTCATAAGAAATAAAATTTTTTAAACCAAAACTAAAATATCCACGAAATCATTGAACAATAAGTTCCGTAAAAGATGAAAATATTCCTTATCTAACAAAAGACATTTAAATTTTTTTTAATTGCATAAATGGGTGGCATTTTATTCAGATTAATAGTTTTTTACATGGACAAAGAATTCGTTAATTTTTTCCCATTAAATACTAGAATTATAAAAAAGTACTTTGCGAAAAAAACTTCATTGAAAAAGAAGTACCTTATAAAACGAAAATATGCCTTATCTAATAAGAGACATTTAAATTTTTTTAATTGCATAAATGGGCGGCATTTTATTCAGAATTAATAGTTTTTTACATGGACAAAAAATTCGTTTAATTTTTTCCCATTAAATACTAGAATTATAGAAAAGTACTTTGCGAAAAGAATCGGCAGTAGGACGGAATCGTGTTGACCACCGATAAGTTTTTTGCCAATAACTCTGGCATCTTTCGACCGACTTCTTCAACTTAGAGCGCGATGGAAAGCTTTTCTGCTCCTCTTTCAGATGGCATTAACATATTTTACGAAAAGTCATAAGAAATAAAATTTTTTAAACCAAAACTAAAATATCCTCGAAATCATTGAAAAATAAGTACAGTAAAAGACGAAAATATGCCTTATCTAACAAGAGACATTTAAATTTTTTTAATTGCATAAATGGGCGGCATTTTACTCAGTTTTTTATATGGACAAAAAATTCGTTTAATTTTTTCCCATTAAATACCAGAATTATAGAAAAGTACGTTGAGAAAAGAATCGGCAGTAGGACGGAAACGTGTTGACCACCGATTAGTTTTTTGCTAATAACTCTTGCATCCTTCGACCGACTTCTTCGACTAATGGCTCGATGGAAAGCTTATCTGTTCCTCTTTCAGGTGGCGTTAACATATTTTACGAAAAGTAGTAAAAAATAAAATTTTTTGGATCAAAACTAAAATATCCTCGAAATCGTTGAAGAAGAAGTGCCTTATCAGACGAAAATATGCCTTATCTAATAAGAGACATTTAAATTTTTTTAATTGCATAAATGGGCGGCATTTTATTCAGTTTTTTACATGGACAAAAAATTCGTTTAATTTTTTCCATTAAATACTAGAATGATAGAATTGCGAAAAGAATCGGCAGTAGGACGAAGACGTGTTGACCACTGATTAGTTTTTTGCTAATAACTCTTGCATCCTTCGACCGACTTCGTCGACTAAGAGCTCTATGGAAAGCTTATCTGTTCCTCTTTCAGGTGGCATTAACATATTTTACGAAAAGTCGTAAAAAATAAAATTTTTTGGATCAAAACTAAAATATCCTCGAAATCATTGAAAAATAAGTACAGTAAAAGACGAAAAGATGCCTTATCTAATAAGAGACATTTAAATTTTTTTAATTGCATAAATGGGCGGCATTTTATTCAGTTTTTTACATGGACAAAAAATTCGTTTAATTTTTTCCCATTAAATACTAGAATTAAAGAAAAGTACTTTGCGAAAAGAATCGGCAGTAGGACGGAAACGTGTTGACCACCGATTAGTTTTTTGCTAATAACTCTTGCATCCTTCGACCGACTTCTTCGACTAAGAGCTCGATGGAAAGCTTATCTGTTCCGCTTTCAGGTGGCATTATCATATTTTACGAAAAGTCATAAGAAATAAAATTTTTTAAATCAAAACTAAAATATCCTCGAAATCATTGAAAAATAAGTACAGTAAAAGACGAAAAGATGCCTTATCTAATAAGAGTCATTTAAATGTTTTTAATTGCATAAATGGGCGGCATTTTATTCAGTTTTTTACATGGACAAAAAATTCGTTTAATTTTTTCCCATTAAATACTAGAATTATAGAAAAGTACTTTGCGAAAAGAATCGGCAGTAGGACGGAATCGTGTTGACCACCGATTAGTTTTTTGCCAATATCTTCTGCATCTTTCGACCGATTTCTTCACTTAGAGCTCGATGGAAAGCGTATCTGTTCCTCTTTCAGATGGTATTAACATATTTTACGGAAAGTCATAAGAAATAAAGTTTTTTAAATCAAAACTAAAATATCCTCGAAATCATTGAAAAATAAGTACAGTAAAAGACGAAAAGATGCCTTATCTAATAAGAGACATTTAAATTTTTTTAATTGCATAAATGGGTGGCATTTTATTTTGAATTAATAGTTTTTTACATGGACAAAAAATTCGTTTAATTTTTTCCCATTAAATACTAGAATTATAGAAAAGTACTTTGCGAAAAGAATCGGCAGAATGACGGAAAAGTGTTGACCACCGATTAGTTTTTTGCTAATTACTCTTGCATCCTTCGACCGACTTCTTCGACTAAGAGCTCGATGGAAAGCTTATCTGTTCCTCTTTCAGATAGCATTAACATATTTTACGAAAAGGCGTAAGAAATAAGATTTTTTTGATCAAAACTAAAATATCCTCGAAATCATTGAAAAAGAAGTACCTTATAAAACGAAAATATGCCTTATCTAATAAGAGACATTTAAATTTTTTTAATTGCATAAATGGGCGGCATTTTATTCAGAATTAATAGTTTTTTACATGGACAAAAAATTCGTTTAATTTTTTCCCATTAAATACTAGAATTATAGAAAAGTACTTAGCAGTAGGACGGAATCGTGTTGACCACCGATAAGTTTTTTGCTAATAACTCTTGCATCTTTCGACCGACTTCTTCAACTTAGAGCTCGATGGAAAGCTTTTCTGCTCCTCTTTCAGATGGCATTAACATATTTTACGAAAAGTCATAAGAAATAAAATTTTTTAAACCAAAACTAAAATATCCTCGAAATCATTGAAAAATAAGTACAGTAAAAGACGAAAATATGCCTTATCTAACAAGAGACATTTAAATTTTTTTAATTGCATAAATGGGCGGCATTTTACTCAGTTTTTTATATGGACAAAAAATTCGTTTAATTTTTTCCCATTAAATACCAGAATTATAGAAAAGTACGTTGAGAAAAGAATCGGCAGTAGGACGGAATCGTGTTGACCACTGATTAGTTTTTTGCTAATAACTCTTGCATCCTTCGACCGACTTCGTCGACTAAGAGCTCTATGGAAAGCTTATCTGTTCCTCTTTCAGGTGGCATTAACATATTTTACGAAAAGTCGTAAAAAATAAAATTTTTTGGATCAAAACTAAAATATCCTCGAAATCATTGAAAAATAAGTACAGTAAAAGACGAAAAGATGCCTTATCTAATAAGAGACATTTAAATTTTTTTAATTGCATAAATGGGCGGCATTTTATTCAGAATTAATAGTTTTTTACATGGACAAAAAATTCGTTTAATTTTTTCCCATTAAATACTAGAATTATAGAAAAGTACTTTGCGAAAAGAATCGGCAGTAGGACGGAATCGTGTTGACCACCGATAAGTTTTTTGCCAATAACTCTTGCATCTTTCGACCGACTTCTTCAACTTAGAGCTCGATGGAAAGCTTTTCTGCTCCTCTTTCAGATGGCATTAACATATTTTACGAAAAGTCATAAGAAATAAAATTTTTTAAACCAAAACTAAAATATCCTCGAAATCATTTAAAAATAAGTTCCGTAAAAGATGAAAATATTCCTTATCTAACAAAAGACATTTAAATTGTTTTTAATTGCATAAATGGGTGGGTTGGTAGGACGGAAACGTGTTGACCACCGATTAGTTTTTTGCAAATAACTCTTGCATCTTTCGACCGACTTCTTCAACTAAGAGCTCGATGGAAAGCTTATCTGTTCCTCTTTCAGATGGCATTAACATATTTTACGAAAAGTCATAAGAAATAAAATTTTTTAAATCTAAACTAAAATATCCTCGAAATCATTGAAAAAGTAGTACCGTAAAAGACGCAAATATGCCTTATATAACAAGAGACATTTTAATTTTTTAATTGCATAAATGGTGGCATTTTATTTTGAATTAATAGTTTTTTACATGGACAAAAAATTCGTTTAATTTTTTCCCATTAAATACTAGAATTATAGAAAAGTACTTTGCGAAAAGAATCGGCAGAAGGACGGAAAAGTGTTGACCACCGATTAGTTTTTTGCTAATAACTCTTGCATCAAGAGTCATAAGAAATAAAATTTTTTAAATCAAAACTAAAATATCCTCGAAATCATTGAAAAAGTAGTACCGTAAAAGACGCAAATATGCCTTATATAACAAGAGACATTTTAATTTTTTTAATTGCATAAATGGGTGGCATTTTATTTTGAATTAATAGTTTTTTACATGGACAAAAAATTCGTTTATTTTTTCTCATTAAATACTAGAATTATAGAAAAGTACTTTGCGAAAAGAATCGGCAGAAGGACGGAAAAGTGTTGACCACCGATTAGTTTTTTGCTAATAACTGTTGCATCCTTCGACCGACTTCTTCGACTAAGAGCTCAATGGAAAGCTTATCTGTCCCTCTTTCAGATGGCATTAACATATTTTACGAAAAGGCGTAAGAAATAAGATTTTTTTGATCAAAACTAAAATATCCTCGAAATCATTGAAAAAGTAGTACCGTAAAAGACGCAAATATGCCTTATATAACAAGAGACATTTTAATTTTTTAATTGCATAAATGGTGGCATTTTATTTTGAATTAATAGTTTTTTACATGGACAAAAAATTCGTTTAATTTTTTCCCATTAAATACTAGAATTATAGAAAAGTACTTTGCGAAATGAATCGGCAGAAGGACGGAAAAGTGTTGACCACCGATTAGTTTTTTGCTAATAACTCTTGCATCAAGAGTCATAAGAAATAAAATTTTTTAAATCAAAACTAAAATATCCTCGAAATCATTGAAAAAGTAGTACCGTAAAAGACGCAAATATGCCTTATATAACAAGAGACATTTAAATTTTTTTAATTGCATAAATGGGCGGCATTTTATTCAGAATTAATAGTTTTTTACATGGACAAAAAATTCGTTTAATTTTTTCCCATTAAATACTAGAATTATAGAAAAGTACTTTGCGAAAAGAATCGGCAGTAGGACGGAATCGTGTTGACCACCGATAAGTTTTTTGCTAATAACTCTTGCATCTTTCGACCGACTTCTTCAACTTAGAGCTCGATGGAAAGCTTTTCTGCTCCTCTTTCAGATGGCTTTAACATATTTTACGAAAAGTCATAAGAAATAAAATTTTTTAAACCAAAACTAAAATATCCTCGAAATCATTGAAAAATAAGTTCCGTAAAAGATGAAAATATGCCTTATCTAACAAAAGACATTAAATTTTTTTTAATTGCATAAATGGGCGGCATTTTACTCAGTTTTTTACATGGACATAAAATTTGTTTAATTTTTTCCCATTAAATACAAGAATTATTGAAAAGTACTTTGCGAAAAGAATCGGCAATAGGACCGAATCGTGTTGACCACCGATTATTTTTTTGCCAATAACTCCTGCATCTTTCGACCGACTTCTTCGACTAAGAGATCGATGGAAAGCTTATCTGTTCCTCTTTCAGATGGCATTAACACATTTTAAGAAAAGTCATAAGAAATAAAATTTTGTGGATCGAAACTAAAATATCCTCGAAATCATTGAAAAAGAAGTACTTTATCAGACGAAAATATGCCTTATCTAATAAGAGACATTTAAATTTTTTAATTGCATAAAAGGGCGGCATTTTATTCAGAATTAATAGTTTTTTACATGGACAAAAAATTCGTTTAATTTTTTCCCATTAAATACTAGAATTATAGAAAAGTACTTTGCGAAAAGAATCGGCAGTAGGACGGAATCGTGTTGACCACCGATAAGTTTTTTGCTAATAACTCTTGCATCTTTCGACCGACTTCTTCAACTTAGAGCTCGATGGAAAGCTTTTCTGCTCCTCTTTCAGATGGCATTAACATATTTTACGAAAAGTCATAAGAAATAAAATTTTTTAAACCAAAACTAAAATATCCTCGAAATCATTGAAAAATAAGTTCCGTAAAAGATGAAAATATGCCTTATCTAACAAAAGACATTTAATTTTTTTTAATTGCATAAATGGGCGGCATTTTATTCAAAATAAATAGTTTTTTACATGGACAAAAAATTTGTTTCATTTTTTCCCATTAAATACTAGAATTATAGAAAACTACTTTGCGAAAAGAATCGGCAGTAGAACGGTATCGTGTTGACCACCGATTATTTTTTTGCCAATAACTCCTGCATCTTTCGACCGACTTCTTCGACTAAGAGCTCGATGGAAATCTTATCTGTTCCTTTTTCAGATGGCATTAACACATTTTAAGAAAAGTCATAGGAAATAAAATTTTTTTGATCAAAACTAAAATATCCTCGAAATCGTTGAAGAATAAGTACCTTATCAGACGAATCATTTTATTAAGAATTAATAGTTTTTTAAATGGACAAAAAATTCGTTTAGTTTTTTCCCATTAAATACCAGAATTATAGAAAAGTACTTTGCGAAATCAATCGGCAGTAGGACGGAAACGTGTTGACCACCGATTAGTTTTGTGCTAATAACTCTTGCATCCTTCGACCGACTTCTTCGACTAAGAGCTCGATGGAAAGCTTATCTCTTCTTCATTTAGGTGGCATTAACATATTTTACGAAAAGTCATAAGAAATAAAATTTTTTGGATCAAAACTAAAATATCCTCGAAATCATTAAAAAAGAAGAACCTTATAAGACGAAAATATGCCTTATCTAAAAAGAGACATTTAAATTTTTTTAATTGCATAAATGAGCGCCATTTTATTCAGAATTAATAGTTTTTACATGGACAAAAAATTCGTTTAATTTTTTCCCATTAAATACAAGAATTAAAAAAAAGTACTTTGCGAAAAGAATCGGCAATAGGACGGAATCGTGTTGACCACCGATTATTTTTTTGCCAATAACTCCTGCATCTTTCGACCGACTTCTTCGACTAAGAGCTCGATGGAAAGCTTATCTCTTCTTCTTTTAGGTGGCATTAACATATTTTACGAAAAGTCATAAGAAATACAATTTTTTTGATCAAAACTAAAATATCCTTGAAATCGTTGAAAAAGAAGTACCTTATCAGACGAAAAAATGCCTTATCTACTAAGAGACATTTAAATTTTTTTAATTGCATAAATGGGCGGCATTTTATTCAGAATAAATAGTTTTTTACATGGACAAAAAAATCGTTTAATTTTTTCTCATTAAATACTAGAATTATAGAAAAGTACTTTGCGAAAAGAACCGGCAAAAGGACGGAAATGTGTGGACCACCGATTAGTTTTTTGCTAATAACTCTTGCATCCTTCGACCGACTTCTTCGACTAAGAGCTCGATGGAAAGCTTATCTCTTCTTCTTTTAGGTGGCATTAACATATTTTAGGAAAAGTCATAAGAAATAAAATTTTTTGGATCAAAACTAAAATATCCTCGAAATCATTAAAAAAGAAGTACCTTATAAGACGAAAATATGCCTTATCTAAAAAGAGACATTTAAATTTTTTTAATTGCATAAATGGGCGCCATTTTATTCAGAATTAATAGTTTTTACATGGACAAAAAATTCGTTTAATTTTTTCCCATTAAATACTACAATTATAGAAAAGTACTTTGCGAAAACAATAGCAGTAGGACGGAAACGTGGCGACCACCAATTAGTTTTTTGTTAATAACTCTTGCATCTTTCGACCGACTTCTTCAACTAAGAGCTCGATGGAAAGCTTATCTGTTCCTTTTTCAGATGGAATTAACATATTTTATGAAAAGTCATAAGAAATAAAATTTTTTTGACCAAAACGAAAATATCCTCGAAATCATTGAAAAAGAAGTACCTTTTAAGACGAAAATATGCCTTATTTAAAATTTTTTTAATTGCATAAATGGGCGGCATTTTATTCAAAATTAATAGTTTTTTACATGGACAAAAAAATCGTTTAATTTTTTCTCATTAAATACTAGAATTATAGAAAAGTACTTTGCGAAAAGAACCGGCAAAAGGACGGAAACGTGTTGACCACCGATTAGTTTTTTGCTAATAACTCTTGCATCCTTCGACCGACTTCTTCGACTAAGAGCTCGATGGAAAGCTTATCTCTTCCTCTTTTAGGTGGCATTAACATATTTTACGAAAAGTCATAAGAAATAAAATTTTTTGGATCAAAACTAAAATATCCTCGAAATCATTAAAAAAGAAGTACCTTATAAAACGAAAATATGCCTTATCTAAACAGAGACATTTAAATTTTTTTAATTGCATAAATGGGCGCCATTTTATTCAGAATTAATAGTTTTTACATGGACAAAAAATTCGTTTAATTTTTTCCCATTAAATACTAGAATTATAGAAAAGTACTTTGCGAAACCAATAGCAGTAGGACGGAAACGTGGCGACCACCAATTAGTTTTTTGTTAATAACTCTTGCATCTTTCGACCGACTTCTTCAACTAAGAGCTCGATGGAAAGCTTATCTGTTCCTCTTTCAGATGGAATTAACATATTTTATGAAAAGTCATAAGAAATAAAATTTTTTTGACTAAAACGAAAATATCGTCGAAATCATTGAAAGAAAGTACCTTTTAAGACGAAAATATGCCTTATCTAAAAAGAGACATTTAAATTTTTTTAATTGCATAAATGGCGCCATTTTATTCAGAATTAATAGTTTTTACATGGACAAAAAATTCGTTTAATTTTTTCCCATTAAATACAAGAATTATAGAAAAGTACTTTGCGAAAAGAATCGGCAGTGGGACGGAAACGTGTTGACCACCGATTAGTTTTTTGCTAATAACTCTTGCATCCTTCGACCGACTTCTTCGACTAAGAGCTCGATGGAAAGCTTATCTGTTCCTATTTCAGATGGGGTTAACATATTTTACGAAAAGTCGTAAAAAAAAAAATATTTTTGATCAAAACTAAAATATCCTCGAAATCATTGAAAAAGAAGTACCTTATAAGACGAAAATATGCCTTATCTAATAAGAGACATTTAAATTTTTTTAATTGCATAAATGGGCGACATTTTATTCAGAATTAATAGTTTTTTACATTGACAAAAAATTCGTTTAATTTTTTCCCATTAAATACAAGAATTAAAGAAAAGTACTTTGCGAAAAGAATCAGCACTAGGACGGAAACGTGTTGACCACCGATTAGTTTTTTGCTAATAACTCTTGCATCCTTCGACCGACTTCTTCGACTAAGAGCTCGATGGAAAGCTTGTTTGTTCCTCTTTCAGATGGCATTAACATATTTTACGAAAAGTCGTAAGAAATAAAATTTTTTGGAATAAAACTAAAATATCTTCGAAATCATTGAAAAAGAAGTACCGTAAAAGACGAAACTATGCCTTATCTAATAAGAGACATTTAAATTTTTTTTTAATTTCATAAATGGGCGGCATTTTATTCAGTTTTTTACATGGACAAAAAATTCGTTTAATTTTTCCCCATTAAATACTAGAATTATTGAAATGTACTTTGCGAAAAGAATCGGCAGTAGGACGGAATCGTGTTGACCACCGATTATTTTTTTGCCAATTACTCCTGCATCTTTCGACCGACTTCTTCGACTAAGAGCTCGATGGAAAGCTTATCTGTTCCTCTTTCAGATGGCATTAACACATTTTACGAAAAGTCATAAGAAATAAAATTTTTTTGATCAAAACTAAAATATCCTCGAAATCGTTGAAAAAGAAGTACCATAAAAGACGAAACTATACCTTATCTAATAAGAGACATTTAAATTTTTTTTTAATTTCATAAATGGGCGGCATTTTATTCAGTTTTTTACATGGACAAAAAATTCGTTCAGTTTTTTCCCATTAAATACTATAATTATTGAAATGTACTTTGCGAAAAGAATCAGAAGTAGGACGGAATCGTGTTGACCACCGATTATTTTTTTGCCAATTACTCCTGCATCTTTCGACCGACTTCTTCGACTAAGAGCTCGATGGAAAGCTTATCTGTTCCTCTTTCAGATGGCATTAACACATTTTACGAAAAGTCATAAGAAATAAAATTTTTTGGATCAAAACTAAAATATCCTCGAAATCATTAAAAAAGAAGTACCTTATAAGACGAAAATATGCCTTATCTAAGAAGAGACATTTAAATTTTTTTAATTGCATAAATGGGCGCCATTTTATTCAGTTTTTTACATGGACAAAAAATTTGCTTAATTTTTTCCCATTAAATACTATAATTATTGAAATGTACTTTGCGAAAAGAATCGGAAGTAGGACGGAATCGTGTTGACCACCGATTAGTTTTTTGCTAATAACTCTTGCATCCTTCGACCGACTTCTTCGACTAAGAGCTCGATGGAAAGCTTATCTGTTCCTCTTTTAGGTGGCATTAACATATTTTACGAAAAGTCATAAGAAATAAAATTTTTTGGATCAAAACTGGGCGACATTTTATTCAGAATTAATAGTTTTTTACATGGACAAAAAATTCGTTTAATTTTTTCCCATTAAATACTAGAATTATTGAAAAGTACTATGCGAAAAGAATCGGCAAAATTACGGAATCGTGTTGACCACTGATTAGTTTTTTGCTAATAACTCCTGCATCTTTCGACCGACTTCTTCGACTAAGAGCTCGATGGAAAGCTAATCTGTTTCTCTTTCAGATGGCATTAACATATTTTATGAAAAGTCATAAGAAATTAAATTTTTTTGATCAAAATTAAAATATCCTCGAAATCATTGAAGAAGAAGTACCTTATCAGACGAAAATATGCCTTATCTAATAAGAGACATAAAATTTTTTTAGTTGCATAAATGCGCGGCATTTTATTCAGAATTAATAGTTTTTTACATGGACAAAAAATTCGTTTAATTTTTTCCCATTAAATACTAGAATTATAGAAAAGTACTTTGCGAAAAGAATCGGCAGTAGGACGGAATCGTGTTGACCACCGATTATTTTTTTGCCAAATACTCCTGCATCTTTCGACCGACTTCTTCGACTAAGAGCTCGATGGAAAGCTTATCTGTTCCTCTTTCAGATGGCATTAACACATTTTACGAAAAGTCATAAGAAATAAAATTTTTTTGATCAAAACTAAAATATCCTCGAAATCGTTGAAGAAGAAGTACCTTATCAGACGAAAATATGCCTTATCTACTAAGAGACATTTAAACTTTTTTAATTGCATAAATGGGCGGCATTTTATTCAGAATTAATAGCTATTACATGGACAAAAAATTCGTTTAATTTTTTCCCATTAAATACTAGAATTATAGAAAAGTACTTTGCGAAAAGAATCGGCAAAAGGACGGAAACGTGTTGACCACCGATTAGTTTTTTGCTAATAACTCTTGCATCCTTCGACCGACTTCTTCGACTAAGAGCTCGATGGAAAGCTTATCTGTTCCTCTTTTAGGTGGCATTAACATATTTTACGAAAAGTCATAAGAAATAAAATTTTTTGGATCAAAACTGAAATATCTTCGAAATCATTGAAAAAGAAGTACCTTATAAGACGAAAATATGCCTTATCTAAAAAGACACATTTAAATTTTTTTAACTGCATAAATGGGCGCCATTTTATTTAGAATTAATAGTTTTTACATGGACAAAAAATTCGTTAAATTTTTTCCCATTAAATACTGGAATTATAGAAAAGTACTTTGCGAAAACAATAGCAGTAGGACGGAAACGTGTTGACCACCAATTAGTTTTTTGCTAATAACTCCTGCATCTTTCGACCGACTTCTTCAACTAAGAGCTCGATGGAAAGCTTATCTGTTCCTCTTTCAGATGCCATTAACATATTTTATGAAAAGTCATAAGAAATAAAATTTTTTTGTTTAAAACTAAAATATCCTTGAAATCATTGAAAAAGAAGTACCTTTTAAGACGAAAATATGCCTTATTTAATAAGAGACATTTAAATTTTCTTAATTGCATAAATGGGCGGCATTTCATTCAGAATTAATAGTTTTTTACATGGACAAAGAATTCGTTAATTTTTTCCCATTAAATACTAGAATTATAGAAAAGTACTTTGCGAAAAGAATCGGCAGTAGGACGGAATCGTGTTGACCACCGATTATTTTTTTGCCAAATACTCCTGCATCTTTCGACCGACTTCTTCGACTAAGAGCTCGATGGAAAGCTTATCAGTTTCTCTTTCAGACGGCATTAACACATTTTACGAAAAGTCATAAGAAATTAAATTTTTTTGATCAAAATTAAAATATCCTCGAAATCATTGAAGAAGAAGTACCTTATCAGACGAAAATATGCCTTATCTAATAAGAGACATAACATTTTTTTAGTTGCATAAATGGGCGGCATTTTATTCAGAATTAATAATTTTTACATGGACAAAAAACTCGTTTAATTTTTTCCCATTAAATACTAGAATTATTGAAATGTACTTTGCGAAAAGAATCGGCAGTAGGACGGAATCGTGTTGACCACCGATTATTTTTTTGCCAATAACTCTTGCATCTTTCGACCGACTTCTTCGACTAAGAGCTCGATGGAAAGCTTATCTGTTCCTCTTTCAGATGGCATTAACACATTTTACGTAAAATCAAAAGAAATAAAATTTTTTTCATCAAAACTAAAATATCATCGAAATCGTTGAAGAAGAAGTACCTTATCAGACGAAAATATGCCTTATCTAATAAGAGACATAAAATTTTTTTAGTTGCATAAATGGGCGGCATTTTATTCAGAATTAATAGTTTTTTACATGGACAAAAAATTCGTTTAATTTTTTCCCATTAAATACTAGAATTATTGAAATGTACTTTGCGAAAAGAATCGGCAGTAGGACGGAATCGTGTTGACCACCGATTAGTTTTTTGCTAATAACTCTTGCATCCTTCGACCGACTTCTTCGACTAAGAGCTCGATGGAAAGCTTATCTGTTCCTCTTTCAGGTGGCATTAACATATTTTACGAAAAGTCATAAGAAATAAAATTTTTTGGATCAAAACTAAAATATCCTCGAAATCATTGAAAAAGAAGTACCTTATAAGACGAAAATATGCCATATCTAAAAAGAGACATTTACCGCCCTATTTTAGGAAATGTCTTAAAAATGTCTTCGTTGATACAAATGTATCAGTGAAGACATTTCTAAAGGAGATTTTAAGCATTTCCATATTTTAGACAACAATCTCTTAAATCGAAAGCTCTTCTTAACTAGAAAGCTGTTTTTTACAGAACAGTGTGCACTCTTTATGTTAAGCGTCTGTTAAATGATTTTTTAGTACGTTTTGCGCGAGTTTCATGTTATTTCCAAGTGCTTCTTCTTTAAAAACGAAAATGGACAACGCAAAGTAAGAATTTGAAATATATTTTTTTAAAAGTTTGTTTTATTAATAAACTCTTTTTTTTAATTGTTTAGGCAAAAACGAGGTGAGCGCACCACCCATGAGCAACTACAATTTTTCGTGGCTTATTGTCAGCAGCACCCAGAACTGCAAGCTGGCAAAAACAGCCCTTTGGCGCCAAAAGCTGTGCAAGAGGCTTGGGAAGATCTGGCACAAAATTTGAATGCCATGAAGGGCCCAGTCCGCACTACGGCAAAATGGAAAGAGGTAAGTAAAATGTTAATTATATATATTTTATTTTCAAACAAATTTTTATTTTAGAGTCTGACACACTGGAGGTCGCTCGTCAGATCTCGTGCGCGCAAAGCGAAGGCAGATATTGCTTTGACTGGAGGAGGCCCATCCTCGGTTTGCCAGCTCAGCTCGTTTGAAGAGCAAGCCGTGCAAACTTTTGGAATTGCTGCTGTGAGTGGATTGCAAGGAGCACGAATGATGGGATTAGGCAGTGAGGTAATTATATGATTGTCTACTTATGTATAACATATTATATGTAATTTTTATATTTTTTACGTTTTCAGGTAGAAAACGACATTCCGACCAGAGAACTGCAAGGGTGCCAATATTCCAAACTCTCCTCACACTCATTAAAATTTGAGTGCCGGTGCTACTCATTACCCGCCAGCAAAGTAAAAATACCGAACACACAAAAAATCATGTGTGTGTTGCGAGTGGCCTGCACAACGCGCACACGATCACACATTTCGCATTCTTCTTTTTGATCGAAAACCCTGTTATTTTTCGTTGACTTGTGCCGTTCTTACTCGCACTCATAACGATTGTAGAAATAAGCAACAAGTAAGAACAAAAAACAAAGCAAACCAGTAAGAACGCTATAGTCGAGTATACTCGACAATATAATACCCTGCATACACAGTAGGTGGTGCAACACCCTATATCTACAAAAAAATGTTGATTTGACATCGCCCGATCGAATAGTGTTCAAAATATGAAGTAAATCGGTCAAAAAATGTGAAATTTACGAAAACTTTGAGTTTGTAGGTCATTGAGGGGTACCTTTCGAACAGGGGGGAATTTTGTGGTATGCAGTTTTAAAGATATATATTTACTGAGCTTGTATACAAAATTTCATGTTCATACCTTTATTAGTTTTGGAGATATTGCTTTTTATAGAAAACAACTGGGGGAGGGGAAATCAAGGGGAGGGGGAAAAATTGTGGTATGCAGTTTTGTAGAACTCTTCATGCTGAGTCTACATACCGACTTTCATATTTCTATCTCTTCGGGTGTTCGAGTTATAACGTTTTCAAAAAGTGGGCGGTGCTGGTTGGGCGGGAAGGAGTGGGCGTGGCACTAAACCATTCAAACTTGATGTAGTGCCAAGCATTACGAGTCTACCCTCCAAATTTCAAGTCTCTAGCTTTTACAGTTTCCGAGAACCATTGGTGAATACAGACGGACGGACGGACGGACGGACGGACAGACGGACAGGGCTCAATCGATTTCTCTTGTCATCCTGATCAAGAATATATATACTTTATGGGGTCCCCCTCCCCTCCTTCTATGCGTTACATACATTTCGTTCAAACAAACTTTATATACCCTGACACACTGTATGTGCAGGGTATAAAAATGCTATGTGGGTAAAACACACATGTGTCACTCTGGTGTTTTAAAGACACCCAGGTGTTTAAGGACTGATCGGCTGGTTTTGGTTTCATTTGTTTTTTGCGTTTGAATTTTTATTTATTTGTAAACAATGAATTGTAATGTTGTTTTTCCTATTATTACTTCTATAATCTATGAACATATCGCTTGCTTACTGAAAGACTGGCATATGTACATACATAACTCAAACTCAAAATTTGCTGTTTCGAGAAAAACGCCTTTAAAGTTTTCAAACTTCATACACTTCCTTAAATAATGAAAAAGTTAAAATTGCCTTACTCATACACTATTAGGAATAAAAAACATGAAGCATAATTAACTTAAAAATCGCATTTTTTATTAATAATAAAATAATTTTTATGTACATATGCACGTGTTTTTTTTTTTTTTTTTGCTCTCATGCTGCCGTACAATCGGGTGAAGCGAAAAACAAAGTAACCTAAGACGCACACAAGAAAAAACAACAACACTCTTGTCGCCGAAAACATTTTATGACTCGAGTCTTGTGTTTTCGTTTTCACCCATCCTTCTTTAGTCAGTATTTTAGTTATGCCTTATTATACGCGCACATGCAAAAAAATGACCGGTGCCAGATTTGCGCTTGTGTGTCGGAATACCCGAAAAATATTGTTGAGTGAATGTTCACACCCAACTTGCGTTGCTTAAAAACACCCGGGTGTCGAAAACACCCGATATTTATGCGGTGCACTTGTAGTTGCGGTGGCTTGTTGCTATTCTCTGATTCCGACGGATGAGGTGTTAGTGGAAATCGACGCAAATGATTTCCTACTGACACCGGCGGAAACACCAAGCGTCACGTCCCCGACGATGTTGGTTTCTACGCCATTTACGTCGCCAACAGAAAGCGTTCCATCGCCGTCGCAGCAGTCGTCATCGATGTCGCCAACACAATTTGACAACATACCATCAACGAGCCGCAAGCCACCAACAAAGCGGATAGATTCGCTCTACCAGATGATGGTGAGCACCATGGAGTCCCAAAAGAGACGTGATGAAATGGAGAGACAAAAACATGATGCTCTCATTTCATCGCATTTGGCCTTGCAGGAGACAATGAAGCAATTGTCGTCAACATTGTCTTCGATAGCAGAGATAATTGCAAAAAAAAATGATGATAAATAATTATTTAAATAAATAATTATTTATCATCATTTGCAAAAAAAAAAAAAAATGATGATAGATAATTATTTATTTAAATAATTACTTATCATCATTTTTTTTTTTGCAATTATCTCTGCTATCGAAGACAATGTTGACGACAATTGCAAAAAAAAAAATGATGATAAATAATTATTTATTTAAATAATTATTTATCATAATTTTTTTTTGCAATTATAATTTCTAAAAAAAATATGTTTTAACTAATAAGAATAATTTGAAAATCAATAAAGAAAAAAATAAAAGAAGAGAAATATGCTTGTGTTTTTATTATAACTTTTTCTTTTGTATTTTGTTTAGTTTAGGGAATCTATGTATCCTGTTCTTATCGTTAATGCTTCCCTGCTGGCATTATTTTGGATACTTGCATACTGAGAATCGTCTTCGTGATCTTCAGGTTCAATCTCAACGTCGATCGGCACTTTATGTTTTATAAGAATGTTATGTAGTATAAAACATGCGGCGATGATGTTGGATGACCTTATGTGGTCGTAATAAAGTATTCGGTGTTTTGATAAGCATCGAAAACGAGCTTTTAAAAGACCGAATGCCCTTTCAATTACGTTCTTACTTTTAATATGAAGCTTGTTGTATTTCTTTTCCTTGTCTGTCACGGGATTTGCCAAAGGGGTCATTAGCCACGGCTCCAAAGGATAGCCCTGATCGCCAATCAGCCACGTGGTACTCAAAGTGGAATGGTTTCGTATTAAGTGAAGGCATACTTCCGACGTTCTCCATATCCCGGAGTCGTGGCAGGACCCAGGAAACCTTGCGTTCACTGATGTGAACCGTAGTTGGTTATCGCAAATCTGTAAACAAAGTATGTGTAAAATATAATGAAACGTTGTATGTTTATTATGCAATTTGTGCTTACTGCTTCAACATTGATGCTATAGTATCCCTTTCTATTCATATATAAGGAGAGGGGATTTTCTATATCATTTTTTTTGGGTGAAATTATGCCAACATGGGTGCAGTCTATTGCACCAATAGTTGCTTTTATGCCGAATGTGTTGTAGAATCTGGAAATATGAATATTTATAAGTAAAACATATTATGGATTTGTGTAATTTCTTAATTTACCCTCTTTTTATATCTGCTTTTTCCTCAGTTGTTTGTGGGAACCTCACTTCACCTTGTTTAACTTCACAAATCAATATTGATATTCTTTTTATGGCAAGAGAAACCGAAGACTGGCTCATTGGCCCCATCCAATTGTTTCCTACACACTTTTGGTAGGAGCCATGAGAATAGAAATACAATGCGGTGAGGAAACAAAATTCAAATTTTTTTATTTGCAGTGTCATGCGGCTTCAGCTCATTAATCAATTGCAAACACAAAGTTTTTGGAAACCGAAAATTTTTCACAAAAATATTTTCCGGAATAGAAAAGGGATCACTACTGTCACGCAATAATTTATTTACATTTCTATTTTCGTAATGTTCACTATTTTCATATAATTCCGCAAGAAAATAACACAAAATTATGTTTTCCATTGTTCAAATCAAAAAAATCTTTGTTAAGACGTCCTCGCGAGCAGGTATTAGAAAAAGTCTTCGTTGATACGAAAAGAGCTTTTTTTTCTGTTCCTAAAATATCGATTTCCTTAAAATGTTATCAACTAACATTTAAGAGAATGTTAAGCCTTAACAGCGGCTTAACTTGCTTAAGACATTTCTTAAAATAGGGCGGTTAAATTTTTTTAATTTCATTAATGGGCGGCATTTTATTCAGAATTAATAGTGGACAAAAAATTCGTTTAATTTTTTCCCATTAAATACTAGAATTATAGAAAAGTACTTTGCGAAAACAATAGCAGTAGGACGGAAACGTGTTGACCACCAATTAATTTTTTGCTAATAACTCTTGCATCTTTCAACCTACTTCTTCAACTAAGAGCTCGATGGAAAGCTTATCTGTTCCTCTTTCAGATGGCATTAACATATTTTACGAAAAGTCATAAGAAATAAAATTTTTTATATCAAAACTAAAATATCCTCGAAATCATTGAAAAAGAAGTACCGTAAAAGACGCAAATATGCCTTATATAACAAGAGACATTTAAATTTTTTTAATTTCATTAATGGGCGGCATTTTATTCAGAATTAATAGTTTTTTACATGAACAAAAAATTCGTTAAATTTTTTCCAATTAAATACTAGAATTATAGAAGAGTACTATGCGAAAAGAATCGGCAAAAGGATGGAATCGTGTTGACCACAGATTAGTTTTTTGCTAATAACTCCTGCATCTTTCGACCGACTTCTTCGACTAAGAGCTCGATGGAAAGCTTATCTGTTCCTCTTTCAGGTGGCATTAACATATTTTACGAAAAGTCGTAAAAAATAAAATTTTTTGGATCAAAACCAAAATATCCTCGAAATCATTGAAAAAGAAGTACCTTATAAGACGAAAAGATGCCTTATCTAATAAGAGACATTTAAATTTTTTTAATTGCATAATGGGGCTCGAAATCATTGAAAAAGTAGTACCGTAAAAGACGCAAATATGCCTTATATAACAAGAGACATTTAAATTTTTTTGATTTCATAAATAGGCGGACAAAAATTCGTTTAATTTTTTCCCATTAAATACTAGAATTATAGAAAAGTACTTTGCGAAAAGAATCGGTAATAGGACGGAATCGTGTTGACCACCGATTAGTTTTTTGCTAATAACTCTTGCATCCTTCGACCGACTTCTTCGACTAAGAGCTCGATGGAAAGCATTTCTGTTCCTCTTTCAGATCTCATTAACAAATTTACGAAAAGTCATAAGAAATAAAATATTTTTGATCAAAACTAAAATATCCTCGAAATCATTGAAAATGAAGTACCTTATAAAACGAAAATATGCCTTATCTACTAAGAGACATTTAAATTTTTTTAATTGCATAAATGGGCGGCATTTTATTCAGAATTAATAGTTTTTTACATGGACAAAAAAATCGTTTAATTTTTTCTCATTAAATACTAGAATTATAGAAAAGTACTTTGCGAAAAGAATCGGCAGTAGGACGGAAATGTGTTGACCACCGATCAGTTTTTTGCTAATAACTCTTGCATCCTTCGACCGACTTCTTCGACTAAGAGCTCGATGGAAAGCTTATCTGTTCCTCTTTCAGGTGGCATTAACATATTTTACGAAAAGTCGTAAAAAATAAAATTTTTTGGATCAAAACTAAAATATCCTCGAAATCATTGAAAAAGAAGTAAATTTATTAGACGAAAAGATGCCTTATCTAATAAGAGACATTTAAATTTTTTTAATTGCATAAATGGGCGGCATTTTATTCAGTTTTTTACATGGACAAAAAATTCGTTTAATTTTTTCCCATTAAATACTAGAATGATAGAATTGCGAAAAGAATCGGCAGTAGGATGAAGTCGTGTTGACCACCGATTAGTTTTTTGTTAATAACTCTTGCATCCTTCGACCAACTTCTTCGACTAAGAGCTCGATGGAAAGCTTTTCTGTTCCTCTTTCAGATCTCATTAACAAATTTACGAAAAGTCCTAAGAAATAAAATATTTTTGATCAAAACTAAAATATCCTCGAAATCATTGAAAATAAAGTACCTTATAAAACGAAAATATGCCTTATCTACTAAGAGACATTTAAATTTTTTTAATTGCATAAATGGGCGGCATTTTATTCAGAATTAATAGTTTTTTACATGGACAAAAAAATCGTTTAATTTTTTCTCATTAAATACTAGAATTATAGAAAAGTACTTTGCGAAAAGAATCGGCAGTAGGACGGAAACGTGTTGACCACCGATTAGTTTTTTGCTAATAACTCTTGCATCCTTCGACCGACTTCTTCGACTAAGAGCTCGATGGAAAGCTTTTCTGTTCCTCTTTCAGATCTCATTAACAAATTTACGAAAAGTCATAAGAAATAAAATATTTTTGATCAAAACTAAAATATCCTCGAAATCATTGAAAATGAAGTACCTTATAAAACGAAAATATGCCTTATCTACAAAGAGACATTTAAATTTTTTTAATTGCATAAATGGGCGACATTTTATTCAGTTTTTTACATGGACAAAAAATTCGTTTAATTTTTTTCCATTAAATACTAGAATGATAGAATTGCGAAAAGAATCGGCAGTAGGACGAAGTCGTGTTGACCACCGATTAGTTTTTTGCTAATAACTCTTGCATCCTTCGACCGACTTCTTCGACTAAGAGCTCGATGGAAAGCTTTTCTGTTCCTCTTTCAGATCTCATTAACAAATTTACGAAAAGTCATAAGAAATAAAATATTTTTGATCAAAACTAAAATATCCTCGAAATCATTGAAAAAGAAGTACCGTAAAAGACGCAAATATGCCTTATATAACAAGAGACATTTAAATTTTTTTAATTTCATTAATGGGCGGCATTTTATTCAGAATTAATAGTTTTTTACATGAACAAAAAATTCGTTAAATTTTTTCCAATTAAATACTAGAATTATAGAAAAGTACTATGCGAAAAGAATCGGCAAAAGGACGGAATCGTGTTGACCACAGATTAGTTTTTTGCCAATAACTTCTGCATCTTTCGACCGATTTCTTCACTTGGAGCTCGATGGAAAGCTTATCTGTTCCTCTTTCAGATGGCATTAACATATTTTGCGAAAAGTCATAAGAAATAAAATTTTTTTGATCAAACCTAAAATATCCCCGAAATCGTTGAAGAAGAAGTGCCTTATCAGACGACAATATGCCTTATCTAATAAGAGACATTTTAATTTTTTTAATTGCATAAATTAAATACTAAAATTATAGAAAAGTACTTTGCAAAAAGAATCGGCAGTAGGACGGAAACGTGTTGGCCACCGATTAGTTTTTTGCTAATAACTCTTGCATCCTTCGACCGACTTCTTCGACTAAGAGCTCGATGGAAAGCTTTTCTGTTCCTCTTTCAGATCTCATTAACAAATTTACGAAAAGTCATAAGAAATAAAATATTTTTGATCAAAACTAAAATATCCTCGAAATCATTGAAAATGAAGTACCTTATAAAACGAAAATATGCCTTATCTACAAAGAGACATTTAAATTTTTTTAATTGCATAAATGGGCGACATTTTATTCAGTTTTTTACATGGACAAAAAATTCGTTTAATTTTTTTCCATTAAATACTAGAATGATAGAATTGCGAAAAGAATCGGCAGTAGGACGAAGTCGTGTTGACCACCGATTAGTTTTTTGCTAATAACTCTTGCATCCTTCGACCGACTTCTTCGACTAAGAGCTCGATGGAAAGCTTTTCTGTTCCTCTTTCAGATCTCATTAACAAATTTACGAAAAGTCATAAGAAATAAAATATTTTTGATCAAAACTAAAATATCCTCGAAATCATTGAAAAAGAAGTACCGTAAAAGACGCAAATATGCCTTATATAACAAGAGACATTTAAATTTTTGTAATTTCATTAATGGGCGGCATTTTATTCAGAATTAATAGTTTTTTACATGAACAAAAAATTCGTTAAATTTTTTCCAATTAAATACTAGAATTATAGAAAAGTACTATGCGAAAAGAATCGGCAAAAGGACGGAATCGTGTTGACCACAGATTAGTTTTTTGCCAATAACTTCTGCATCTTTCGACCGATTTCTTCACTTGGAGCTCGATGGAAAAGCTTATCTGTTCCTCTTTCAGATGGCATTAACATATTTTGCGAAAAGTCATAAGAAATAAAATTTTTTTGATCAAACCTAAAATATCCCCGAAATCGTTGAAAATGAAGTACCTTATAAAACGAAAATATGCCTTATCTACAAAGAGACATTTAAATTTTTTTAATTGCATAAATGGGCGACATTTTATTCAGTTTTTTACATGGACAAAAAATTCGTTTAATTTTTTTCCATTAAATACTAGAATGATAGAATTGCGAAAAGAATCGGCAGTAGGACGAAGTCGTGTTGACCACCGATTAGTTTTTTTAGTTATTAGCGTTTTTAGAGTTATTAGCTAACTCTTGCATCCTTCGACCGACTTCTTCGACTAAGAGCTCGATGGAAAGCTTTTCTGTTCCTCTTTCAGATCTCATTAACAAATTTACGAAAAGTCATAAGAAATAAAATATTTTTGATCAAAACTAAAATATCCTCGAAATCATTGAAAAAGAAGTACCGTAAAAGACGCAAATATGCCTTATATAACAAGAGACATTTAAATTTTTTTAATTTCATTAATGGGCGGCATTTTATTCAGAATTAATAGTTTTTTACATGAACAAAAAATTCGTTAAATTTTTTCCAATTAAATACTAGAATTATAGAAAAGTACTATGCGAAAAGAATCGGCAAAAGGACGGAATCGTGTTGACCACAGATTAGTTTTTTGCCAATAACTTCTGCATCTTTCGACCGATTTCTTCACTTGGAGCTCGATGGAAAGCTTATCTGTTCCTCTTTCAGATGGCATTAACATATTTTGCGAAAAGTCATAAGAAATAAAATTTTTTTGATCAAACCTAAAATATCCCCGAAATCGTTGAAGAAGAAGTGCCTTATCAGACGACAATATGCCTTATCTAATAAGAGACATTTTAATTTTTTTAATTGCATAAATTAAATACTAAAATTATAGAAAAGTACTTTGCAAAAAGAATCGGCAGTAGGACGGAAACGTGTTGGCCACCGATTAGTTTTTTGCTAATAACTCTTGCATCCTTCGACCGACTTCTTCGACTAAGAGCTCGATGGAAAGCTTATCTGTTCCTCTTTCAGGTGGCATTAACATATTTTACGAAAAGTCGTAAAAAATAAAATTTTTTGGATGAAAACTAAAATATCCTCGAAATCATTGAAAAATAAGTACAGTAAAAGACGAAAATATGCCTTATCTAACAAGAGACATTTAAATTTTTTTAATTGCATAAATGGGCGCCATTTTGCTCAGTTTTTTATATGGACAAAAAATTCGTTTAATTTTTTCCCATTAAATTCTAGAATTATTGAAAAGTACTTTGCGAAAAGAATCGGCAGTAGGACGGAATCGTGTTGACCACCGATTAGTTTGTTGCCAATAACTTCTGCATCTTTCGACCGATTTCTTCACTTAGAGCTCGATGGAAAGCTTTTCTGTTCCTTTTTGAGATGGCATTATCATATTTTACGAAAAGTCATAAGAAATAAAATTTTTTTAAATCAAAACTAAAATATCCTCGAAATCATTGAAAAATAAGTACAGTAAAAGACGAAAATATGCCTTATCTAACAAGAGACATTTAAATTTTTTTAATTGCATAAATGGGCGGCATTTTACTCAGTTTTTTACATGGACAAAAAATTCGTTTAATTTTTTCCCAATAAATACTAGAATGATAGAATTGCGAAAAGAATCGGCAGTAGGACGGAATCGTGTTGACCACCGATTAGTTTTTTGCTAATAACTCTTGCATCCTTCGACCGACTTCTTCGACTAAGAGCTCGATGGAAAGCTTTTCTGTTCCTCTTTCAGATCTCATTAACAAATTTACGAAAAGTCATAAGAAATAAAATATTTTTGATCAAAACTAAAATATCCTCGAAATCATTGAAAAAGAAGTACCGTAAAAGACGCAAATATGCCTTATATAACAAGAGACATTTAAATTTTTGTAATTTCATTAATGGGCGGCATTTTATTCAGAATTTATAGTTTTTTACATGAACAAAAAATTCGTTAAATTTTTTCCAATTAAATACTAGAATTATAGAAAAGTACTATGCGAAAAGAATCGGCAAAAGGACGGAATCGTGTTGACCACAGATTAGTTTTTTGCCAATAACTTCTGCATCTTTCGACCGATTTCTTCACTTGGAGCTCGATGGAAAAGCTTATCTGTTCCTCTTTCAGATGGCATTAACATATTTTGCGAAAAGTCATAAGAAATAAAATTTTTTTGATCAAACCTAAAATATCCCCGAAATCGTTGAAAATGAAGTACCGTATAAAACGAAAATATGCCTTATCTACAAAGAGACATTTAAATTTTTTTAATTGCATAAATGGGCGACATTTTATTCAGTTTTTTACATGGACAAAAAATTCGTTTAATTTTTTTCCATTAAATACTAGAATGATAGAATTGCGAAAAGAATCGGCAGTAGGACGAAGTCGGTTTGACCACCGATTAGTTTTTTTAGTTATTAGCGTTTTTAGAGTTATTAGCTAACTCTTGCATCCTTCGACCGACTTCTTCGACTAAGAGCTCAATGGAAAGCTTTTCTGTTCCTCTTTCAGATCTCATTAACAAATTTACGAAAAGTCATAAGAAATAAAATATTTTTGATCAAAACTAAAATATCCTCGAAATCATTGAAAAAGAAGTACCGTAAAAGACGCAAATATGCCTTATATAACAAGAGACATTTAAATTTTTTTAATTTCATTAATGGGCGGCATTTTATTCAGAATTAATAGTTTTTTACATGAACAAAAAATTCGTTAAATTTTTTCCAATTAAATACTAGAATTATAGAAAAGTACTATGCGAAAAGAATCGGCAAAAGGACGGAATCGTGTTGACCACAGATTAGTTTTTTGCCAATAACTTCTGCATCTTTCGACCGATTTCTTCACTTGGAGCTCGATGGAAAGCTTATCTGTTCCTCTTTCAGATGGCATTAACATATTTTGCGAAAAGTCATAAGAAATAAAATTTTTTTGATCAAACCTAAAATATCCCCGAAATCGTTGAAGAAGAAGTGCCTTATCAGACGACAATATGCCTTATCTAATAAGAGACATTTTAATTTTTTTAATTGCATAAATTAAATACTAAAATTATAGAAAAGTACTTTGCAAAAAGAATCGGCAGTAGGACGGAAACGTGTTGGCCACCGATTAGTTTTTTGCTAATAACTCTTGCATCCTTCGACCGACTTCTTCGACTAAGAGCTCGATGGAAAGCTTATCTGTTCCTCTTTCAGGTGGCATTAACATATTTTACGAAAAGTCGTAAAAAATAAAATTTTTTGGATGAAAACTAAAATATCCTCGAAATCATTGAAAAATAAGTACAGTAAAAGACGAAAATATGCCTTATCTAACAAGAGACATTTAAATTTTTTTAATTGCATAAATGGGCGCCATTTTGCTCAGTTTTTTATATGGACAAAAAATTCGTTTAATTTTTTCCCATTAAATTCTAGAATTATTGAAAAGTACTTTGCGAAAAGAATCGGCAGTAGGACGGAATCGTGTTGACCACCGATTAGTTTGTTGCCAATAACTTCTGCATCTTTCGACCGATTTCTTCACTTAGAGCTCGATGGAAAGCTTTTCTGTTCCTTTTTGAGATGGCATTATCATATTTTACGAAAAGTCATAAGAAATAAAATTTTTTTAAATCAAAACTAAAATATCCTCGAAATCATTGAAAAATAAGTACAGTAAAAGACGAAAATATGCCTTATCTAACAAGAGACATTTAAATTTTTTTAATTGCATAAATGGGCGGCATTTTACTCAGTTTTTTACATGGACAAAAAATTCGTTTAATTTTTTCCCAATAAATACTAGAATGATAGAATTGCGAAAAGAATCGGCAGTAGGACGGAATCGTGTTGACCACCGATTAGTTTTTTGCTAATAACTCTTGCATCTTTCGACCGACTTCTTCAACTTAGAGCTCGATGGAAAGCTTTTCTGTTCCTTTTTGAGATGGCATTATCATATTTTATGAAAAGTCATAAGAAATAAAATTTTTTAAATCATAACTAAAATATCCTCGAAATCATTGAAAAATAAGTACAGTAAAAGACGAAAATGTGCCTTATCTAACAAGAGACATTTAAATTTTTTTAATTGCAAAAATGGGCGGCATTTTACTCAGTTTTTTATCTGGACATAAAATTCGTTTAATTTTTTCCCATTAAATACTATAATTATTGAAAAGTACTTTGCGAAAAGAATCGGCAGTAGGACGGAATCGTGTTGACCACCGATTAGTTTGTTGCCAATAACTTCTGCATTTTTCGACAGATTTCTTCACTTAGAGCTCGATGGAAAGCTTATCTGTTCCTCTTTCAGATGGCATTACCATATTCTACGAAAAGTCATAAGAAATAAAATTTTTTTGATCAAACCTAAAATATCCCCGAAATCGTTGAAGAAGTGCCTTATCAGACAAAAATATGCCTTATCTAATAAGAGACATTTAAATTTTTTTACTTGCATAAATTAAATACTAAAATTATAGAAAAGTACTTTGCGAAAAGAATCGGCAGTAGGACGAAGTCGTGTTGACCACCGATTAGTTTTTTGCTAATAACTCTTGCATCCTTCGACCGACTTCTTCGACTAAGAGCTCGATGGAAAGCTTATCTGTTCCTCTTTCAGGTGGCATTAACATATTTTACGAAAAGTCGTAAAAAATAAAATTTTTTGGATCAAAACCAAAATATCCTCGAAATCATTGAAAAAGAAGTACCTTATAAGACGAAAAGATGCCTTATCTAATAAGAGACATTAAATTTTTTTAATTGCATAATGGGGCTCGAAATCATTGAAAAAGTAGTACCGTAAAAGACGAAAATATGCCTTATATAACAAGAGACATTTAAATTTTTTTGATTTCATAAATAGGCGGACAAAAATTCGTTTAATTTTTTCCCACTAAATACTAGAATTATAGAAAAGTACTTTGCGAAAAGAATCGGTAATAGGACGGAATCGTGTTGACCACCGATTAGTTTTTTGCTAATAACTCTTGCATCCTTCGACCGACTTCTTCGACTAAGAGCTCGATGGAAAGCTTTTCTGTTCCTCTTTCAGATCTCATTAACAAATTTACGAAAAGTCATAAGAAATAAAATATTTTTGATCAAAACTAAAATATCCTCGAAATCATTGAAAATGAAGTACCTTATAAAACGAAAATATGCCTTATCTACTAAGAGACATTTAAATTTTTTTAATTGCATAAATGGGCGGCATTTTATTCAGAATTAATAGTTTTTTACATGGACAAAAAAATCGTTTAATTTTTTTTCATTAAATACTAGAATTATAGAAAAGTACTTTGCGAAAAGAATCGGCAGTAGGACGGAAACGTGTTGACCACCGATTAGTTTTTTGCTAATAACTCTTGCATCCTTCGACCGACTTCTTCGACTAAGAGCTCGATGGAAAGCTTATCTGTTCCTCTTTCAGGTGGCATTAACATATTTTACGAAAAGTCGTAAAAAATAAAATTTTTTGGATCAAAACTAAAATATCCTCGAAATCATTGAAAAAGAAGTACCTTATAAGACGAAAAGATGCCTTATCTAATAAGAGACATTTAAATTTTTTTAATTGCATAAACGGGCGGCATTTTATTCAGTTTTTTAAATGGACAAAAAATTCGTTTAATTTTTTCCCATTAAATACTAGAATGATAGAATTGCGAAAAGAATCGGCAGTAGGATGAAGTCGTGTTGACCACCGATTAGTTTTTTGTTAATAACTCTTGCATCCTTCGACCAACTTCTTCAACCAAGAGCTCGATGGAAAGCTTTTCTGTTCCTCTTTCAGATCTCATTAACAAATTTACGAAAAGTCCTAAGAAATAAAATATTTTTGATCAAAACTAAAATATCCTCGAAATCATTGAAAATAAAGTACCTTATAAAACGAAAATATGCCTTATCTACTAAGAGACATTTAAATTTTTTTAATTGCATAAATGGGCGGCATTTTATTCAGAATTAATAGTTTTTTACATGGACAAAAAAATCGTTTAATTTTTTCTCATTAAATACTAGAATTATAGAAAAGTACTTTGCGAAAAGAATCGGCAGTAGGACGGAAACGTGTTGACCACCGATTAGTTTTTTGCTAATAACTCTTGCATCCTTCGACCGACTTCTTCGACTAAGAGCTCGATGGAAAGCTTTTCTGTTCCTCTTTCATATCTCATTAAAAAATTTACGAAAAGTCATAAGAAATAAAATATTTTTGATCAAAACTAAAATATCCTCGAAATCATTGAAAATGAAGTACCTTATAAAACGAAAATATGCCTTATCTACAAAGACACATTTAAATTTTTTTAATTGCATAAATGGGCGACATTTTATTCAGTTTTTTACATGGACAAAAAATTCGTTTAATTTTTTTCCATTAAATACTAGAATGATAGAATTGCGAAAAGAATCGGCAGTAGGACGAAGTCGTGTTGACCACCGATTAGTTTTTTGCTAATAACTCTTGCATCCTTCGACCAACTTCTTCGACTAAGAGCTCGATGGAAAGCTTTTCTGTTCCTCTTTCAGATCTCATTAACAAATTTACGAAAAGTCCTAAGAAATAAAATATTTTTGATCAAAACTAAAATATCCTCGAAATCATTGAAAATAAAGTACCTTATAAAACGAAAATATGCCTTATCTACTAAGAGACATTTAAATTTTTTTATTTGCATAAATGGGCGACATTTTATTCAGAATTAATAGGTTTTTACATGGACAAAAAAATCGTTTAATTTTTTCTCATTAAATACTAGAATTATAGAAAAGTAGTTTGCGAAAAGAATCGGCAGTAGGACGGAAACGTGTTGACCACCGATTAGTTTTTTGCTAATAACTCTTGCATCCTTTGACCGAATTCTTCGACTAAGCGCTCGATGGAAAGCTTATCTGTTCCTCTTTCAGATGGCATTAACATATTTTACGAAAAGTCATACGAAATAAAATTTTTTAAATCAAAACTAAAATATCCTCGAAATCATTGAAAAAGGAGTACCGTAAAAGACGCAAATATGTCTTATATAAAAAGAGACATTTAAATTTTTTTAATTGCATAAATGGGCGGCATTTTATTCAGTTTTTTACATGGACAAAAAAATCGTTTAATTTTTTTCCATTAAATACTAGAATTATAGAATTGCGAAAAGAATCGGCAGTTGGACGGAATCGTGTTGACCACCGATTAGTTTTTTGCTAATAACTCTTGCATCTTTCGACCAACTTCTTCAACTAAGAGCTCGATGGAAAGCTTTTCTGTTCCTCTTTCAGATGGCATTATCATATTTTACGAAAAGTCATAAGAAATAAAATTTTTTAAATCAAAACTAAAATATCCTCGAAATCATTGAAAAATAAGTACAGTAAAAGACGAAAATATGCCTTATCTAACAAGAGACATTTAAATTTTTTTAATTGCATAAATGGGCGGCATTTTACTCAGTTTTTTATATGGACAAAAAATTCGTTTAATATTTTCCCATCAAATACCAGAATTATAGAAAAGTACTTTGCGAAAAGAATCGGCAGTAGGAAGGAAACGTGTTGACCACCGATTAGTTTTTTGCTAATAACTCTTGCATTCTTCGACCAACTTCTTCGACTAAGAGCTCGATGGAAAGCTTTTCTGTTCCTCTTTCAGATCTCATTAACAAATTTACGAAAAGTCCTAAGAAATAAAATATTTTTGATCAAAACTAAAATATCCTCGAAATCATTGAAAATAAAGTACCTTATAAAACGAAAATATGCCTTATCTACTAAGAGACATTTAAATTTTTTTAATTGCATAAATGGGCGACATTTTATTCAGAATTAATAGTTTTTTACATGGACAAAAAAATCGTTTAATTTTTTCTCATTAAATACTAGAATTATAGAAAAGTAGTTTGCGAAAAGAATCGGCAGTAGGACGGAAACGTGTTGACCACCGATTAGTTTTTTGCTTATAACTCTTGCATCCTTTGACCGAATTCTTCGACTAAGCGCTCGATGGAAAGCTTATCTGTTCCTCTTTCAGATGGCATTAACATATTTTACGAAAAGTCATACGAAATAAAATTTTTTAAATCAAAACTAAAATATCCTCGAAATCATTGAAAAAGGAGTACCGTAAAAGACGCAAATATGTCTTATATAACAAGAGACATTTAAATTTTTTTAATTGCATAAATGGGCGGCATTTTATTCAGTTTTTTACATGGACAAAAAAATCGTTTAATTTTTTTCCATTAAATACTAGAATTATAGAATTGCGAAAAGAATCGGCAGTTGGACGGAATCGTGTTGACCACCTATTAGTTTTTTGCTAATAACTCTTGCATCTTTCGACCAACTTCTTCAACTAAGAGCTCGATGGAAAGCTTTTCTGTTCCTCTTTGAGATGGCATTATCATATTTTACGAAAAGTCATAAGAAATAAAATTTTTTAAATCAAAACTAAAATATCCTCGAAATCATTGAAAAATAAGTACAGTAAAAGACGAAAATATGCCTTATCTAACAAGAGACATTTAAATTTTTTTAATTGCATAAATGGGCGGCATTTTACTCAGTTTTTTATATGGACAAAATATTCGTTTAATATTTTCCCATTAAATACCAGAATTATAGAAAAGTACTTTGCGAAAAGAATCGGCAGTAGGACGGAAACGTGTTGACCACCGATTAGTTTTTTGCTAATAACTCTTGCATCCTTCGACCGACTTCTTCGACTAAGAGCTCGATGGAAAGCTTATCTGTTCCTCTTTCAGGTGGCATTAACATATTTTACGAAAAGTCGTAAAAAATAAAATTTTTTGGATCAAAACTAAAATATCCTCGAAATCGTTGAAGACGAAGTGCCTTATCAGACGAAAATATGCCTTATCTAATAAGAGACATTTAAATTTTTTTAGTTGCATAAATGGGCGGCATTTTATTCAGTTTTTTACATGGACAAAAAATTCGTTTAATTTTTTCCCATTAAATACTAGAATGATAGAATTGCGAAAAGAATCGGCAGTAGGACGAAGTCGTGTTGACCACCGATTAGTTTTTTGCTAATACCTCTTGCATCCTTCGACCGACTTCGTCGACTAAGAGCTCTATGGAAAGCTTATCTGTTCCTCTTTCAGGTGGCATTAACATATTTTACGAAAAGTCGTAAAAAATAAAATTTTTTGGATCAAAACTAAAATATCCTCGAAATCATTGAAAAATAAGTACAGTAAAAGACGAAAAGATACCTTATCTAATAAGAGACATTTAAATTTTTTTAATTGCATAAATGGGCGGCATTTTATTCAGTTTTTTACATGGACAAAAAATTCGTTTAATTTTTTCCCATTAAATACTAGAATTACAGAAAAGTACTTTGCGAAAAGAATCGGCAGTAGGACGGAAACGTGTTGACCACCGATTAGTTTTTTGCTAATAACTCTTGCATCCTTCGACTAAGCGCTCGATGGAAAGCTTATCTGATCCTCTTTCAGATGGCATTAACATATTTTACAAAAAGTCATAAGAAATAAAATTTTTTAAATCAAAACTAAAATATCCTCGAAATCATTGAAAAAGGAGTACCGTAAAAGACGCAAATATGCCTTATATAACAAGAGACATTTAAATTTTTTTAATTGCATAAATGGGCGGCATTTTATTCAGTTTTTTACATGGACAAAAAATTCGTTTAATTTTAAATTTAAATTAATTAAATTAATTAATTAATTAATTAAATTAATTTTTTTAATTTTTTTTTTTTTTTTAGAATTATAGAATTGCGAAAAGAATCCGCAGTAGGACGAAGTCGTGTTGACCACCGATTAGTTTTTTGCTAATAACTCTTGCATCCTTCGACCGACTTCTTCGACTAAGAGCTCGATGGAAAGCTTATCTGTTCCTCTTTCAGGTGGCATTATCAAATTTTACGAAAAGTCATAAGAAATAAAATTTTTTAAATCAAAACTAAAATATCCTCGAAATCATTGAAAAATAAGTACAGTAAAAGACGAAAAGATGCCTTATCTAATAAGAGACATTTAAATTTTTTTAATTGCATAAATGGGCGGCATTTTATTCAGTTTTTTACATGGACAAAAAATTCGTTTAATTTTTTCCCATTAAATACTAGAATTATAGAAAAGTACTTTGCGAAAAGAATCGGCAGTAGGACGGAAACGTGTTGACCACCGATTAGTTTTTTGCTAATAACTCTTGCATCCTTCGACCGACTTCTTCGACTAAGAGCTCGATGGAAAGCTTATCTGTTCCTCTTTCAGGTGGCATTAACATATTTTACGAAAAGTCGTAAAAAATAAAATTTTTTGGATCAAAACTAAAATATCCTCGAAATCGTTGAAGACGAAGTGCCTTATCAGACGAAAATATGCCTTATCTAATAAGAGACATTTAAATTTTTTTAGTTGCATAAATGGGCGGCATTTTATTCAGTTTTTTACATGGACAAAAAATTCGTTTAATTTTTTCCCATTAAATACTAGAATGATAGAATTGCGAAAAGAATCGGCAGTAGGACGAAGTCGTGTTGACAACCGATTAGTTTTTTGCTAATACCTCTTGCATCCTTCGACCGACTTCGTCGACTAAGAGCTCTATGGAAAGCTTATCTGTTCCTCTTTCAGGTGGCATTAACATATTTTACGAAAAGTCGTAAAAAATAAAATTTTTTGGATCAAAACTAAAATATCCTCGAAATCATTGAAAAATAAGTACAGTAAAAGACGAAAAGATGCCTTATCTAATAAGAGACATTTAAATTTTTTTAATTGCATAAATGGGCGGCATTTTATTCAGTTTTTTACATGGACAAAAAATTCGTTTAATTTTTTCCCATTAAATACTAGAATTACAGAAAAGTACTTTGCGAAAAGAATCGGCAGTAGGACGGAAACGTGTTGACCACCGATTAGTTTTTTGCTAATAACTCTTGCATCCTTCGACTAAGCGCTCGATGGAAAGCTTATCTGTTCCTCTTTCAGATGGCATTAACATATTTTACAAAAAGTCATACGAAATAAAATTTTTTAAATCAAAACTAAAATATCCTCGAAATCATTGAAAAAGGAGTACCGTAAAAGACGCAAATATGCCTTATATAACAAGAGACATTTAAATTTTTTTAATTGCATAAATGGGCGGCATTTTATTCAGTTTTTTACATGGACAAAAAATTCGTTTAATTTTAAATTTAAATTAATTAAATTAATTAATTAATTAATTAATTTAATTTTTTTAATTTTTTTTTTTTTTTTAGAATTATAGAATTGCGAAAAGAATCCGCAGTAGGACGAAGTCGTGTTGACCACCGATTAGTTTTTTGCTAATAACTCTTGCATCCTTCGACCGACTTCTTCGACTAAGAGCTCGATGGAAAGCTTATCTGTTCCTCTTTCAGGTGGCATTATCAAATTTTACGAAAAGTCATAAGAAATAAAATTTTTTAAATCAAAACTAAAATATCCTCGAAATCATTGAAAAATAAGTACAGTAAAAGACGAAAAGATGCCTTATCTAATAAGAGACATTTAAATTTTTTTAATTGCATAAATGGGCGGCATTTTATTCAGTTTTTTACATGGACAAAAAATTCGTTTAATTTTTTCCCATTAAATACTAGAATTATAGAAAAGTACTTTGCGAAAAGAATCGGCAGTAGGACGGAATCGTGTTGACCACCGATTAGTTTTTTGCCAATAACTTCTGCATCTTTCGACCGATTTCTTCACTTAGAGTTCGATGGAAAGCGTATCTGTTCCTCTTTCAGATGGTATTAACATATTTTACGGAAAGTCATAAGAAATAAAATTTTTTAAATCAAAACTAAAATAACCTCGAAATCATTGAAAAATAAGTACAGTAAAAGACGAAAAGATGCCTTATCTAATAAGAGACATTTAAATTTTTTTAATTGCATAAATGGGCGGCATTTTATTCAGTTTTTTACATGGACAAAAAATTCGTTTAATTTTTTCCCATTAAATACTAGAATTATAGAAAAGTACTTTGCGAAAAGAATCGGCAGTAGGACGGAATCGTGTTGACCACCGATTAGTTTTTTGCTAATAACTCTTGCATCCTTCGACCGACTTCTTCGACTAAGAGCTCGATGGAAAGCTTTTCTGTTCCTCTTTCAGATCTCATTAACAAATTTACGAAAAGTCATAAGAAATAAAATATTTTTGATCAAAACTAAAATATCCTCGAAATCATTGAAAATGAAGTACCTTATAAAACGAAAATATGCCTTATCTACTAAGAGACATTTAAATTTTTTTAATTGCATAAATGGGCTGCATTTTATTTAGAATTAATAGTTTTTTACATGGACAAAAAATTCGTTTAATTTTTCCCCATTAAATACTAGAATTATTGAAAAGTGCTTTGCGAAAAGATTCGGCAGTAGGACGGAAACGTGTTGACCACCGATTAGTTTTTTGCTAATAACTCTTGCATCCTTCGACCGACTTCTTCGACTAAGAGCTCGATGGAAAGCTTATCTGTTCCTCTTTCAGATGGCATTAACATATTTTACAAAAAGTCATAAGAAATAAAATTTTTTAAATCAAAACTAAAAAATCCTTGAAATCATTTAAAAAGGAGTACCGTAAAAGACGCAAATATGCCTTATATAACAAGAGACATTTAAATTTTTTTAATTGCATAAATGGGCGGCATTTTATTCAGTTTTTTACATGGACAAAAAATTCGCTTAATTTTTTCCCATTAAATACTAGAATTATAGAAAAGTACTTTGCGAAAAGAATCGGCAGTAGGACGGAAACGTGTTGACCACCGATTAGTTTTTTGCTAATAACTCTTGCATCCTTCGACCGACTTCTTCGACTAAGAGCTCGATGGAAAGCTTATCTGTTCCTCTTTCAGATGGCATTAACATATTTTACAAAAAGTCATAAGAAATAAAATTTTTTAAATCAAAACTAAAAAATCGTCGAAATCATTTAAAAAGGAGTATTGTAAAAGACGCAAATATGCCTTATATAACAAGAGACATTTAAATTTTTTTAATTGCATAAATGGGCGGCATTTAATTCAGTTTTTTACATGGACAAAAAATTCGCTTAATTTTTTCCCATTAAATACTAGAATTATAGAATTGCGAAAAGAATCGGCAGTTGGACGGAATTGTGTTGACCACCGATTAGTTTTTTGCTAATAACTCTTGCATCTTTCGACCGACTTCTTCAACTTAGAGCTCGATGGAAAGCTTATCTGTTCCTCTTTCAGGTGGCATTATCATATTTTACGAAAAGTCATAAGAAATAAAATTTTTTAAATCAAAACTGAAATATCCTCGAAATGATTGAAAAATAAGTACAGTAAAAGACGAAAATATGCCTTATCTAACAAGAGACATTTAAATTTTTTTAATTGCATAAATGAGCGGCATTTTACTCAGTTTTTTATATGGTCAAAAAATTCGTTTAATTTTTTCCCATTAAATACTAGAATTATAGAATTGCGAAAAGAATCGGCAGTTGGACGGAATTGTGTTGACCACCGATTAGTTTTTTGCTAATAACTCTTGCATCCTTCGACCGACTTCTTCGACTAAGAGCTCGATGGAAAGCTTATCTGTTCCTCTTTCAGATGGCATTAACATATTTTACGAAAAGTCATAAGAAATAATATTGTTTAAATCAAAACTAATATATCCTCGAAATCATTGAAAAAGAAGTACCGTAGGAGACGCAAATATGCCTTATATAACAAGAGACATTTAAATTTTTTTAATTGCATAAATGGGCAGCATTTTATTCAGTTTTTTACATGGACAAAAAATTCGTTTAATTTTTTCCCATTAAATACAAGAATTAAAGAAAAGTACTTTGCGAAAAGAATTGGCAGTAGGACGGAAACGTGTTGACCACCGATTAGTTTTTTGCTAATAACTCTTGCATCCTTCGACCGACTTCTTCGACTAAGAGATCGATGGAAAGCTTATCTGTTCCTCTTTCAGATGGCATTAATATATTTTATGAAAAGTCGTAAGAAATACAAATTTTTGGATCATAACTAAAATATCCTCGAAATCATTGAAAAATAAGTACAGTAAAAGACGAAAAGATGCCTTATCTAATAAGAGACATTTAAATTTTTTTAATTGCATAAATGGGCGGCATTTTATTCAGTTTTTTACATGGACAAAAAATTCGTTTAATTTTTTCCCATTAAATACTAGAATTATAGAAAAGTACTTTGCGAAAAGAATCGGCAGTAGGACGGAATCGTGTTGACCACCGATTAGTTTTTTGCTAATAACTCTTGCATCCTTCGACCGACTTCTTCGACTAAGAGCTCGATGGAAAGCTTATCTGTTCCTCTTTCAGATGGCATTAACATATTTTACAAAAAGTCATAAGAAATAAAATTTTTTAAATCAAAACTAAAAAATCCTCGAAATCATTTAAAAAGGAGTACCGTAAAAGACGCAAATATGCCTTATATAACAAGAGACATTTAAATTTTTTTAATTGCATAAATGGGCGGCATTTTATTCAGTTTTTTACATGGACAAAAAATTCGCTTAATTTTTTCCCATTAAATACTAGAATTATAGAAAAGTACTTTGCGAAAAGAATCGGCAGTAGGACGGAAACGTGTTGACCACCGATTAGTTTTTTGCTAATAACTCTTGCATCCTTCGACCGACTTCTTCGACTAAGAGCTCGATGGAAAGCTTATCTGTTCCTCTTTCAGATGGCATTAACATATTTTACGAAAACTCATAAGAAATAAAATTTTTTAAATCAAAACTAAAAAATCCTCGAAATCATTTAAAAAGGAGTACCGTAAAAGACGCAAATATGCCTTATATAACAAGAGACATTTAAATTTTTTTAATTGCATAAATGGGCGGCATTTTATTCAGTTTTTTATATGGACAAAAAATTCGCTTAATTTTTTCCCATTAAATACTAGAATTATAGAATTGCGAAAAGAATCGGCAGTTGGACGGAATTGTGTTGACCACCGATTAGTTTTTTGCTAATAACTCTTGCATCTTTCGACCGACTTCTTCAACTTAGAGCTCGATGGAAAGCTTATCTGTTCCTCTTTCAGGTGGCATTATCATATTTTACGAAAAGTCATAAGAAATAAAATTTTTTAAATCAAAACTGAAATATCCTCGAAATCATTGAAAAATAAGTACAGTAAAAGACGAAAATATGCCTAATCTAACAAGAGACATTTAAATTTTTTTAATTGCATAAATGAGCGGCATTTTACTCAGTTTTTTATATGGTCAAAAAATTCGTTTAATTTTTTCCCATTAAATACTAGAATTATAGAATTGCGAAAAGAATCGGCAGTTGGACGGAATTGTGTTGACCACCGATTAGTTTTTTGCTAATAACTCTTGCATCCTTCGACCGACTTCTTCGACTAAGAGCTCGATGGAAAGCTTATCTGTTCCTCTTTCAGATGGCATTAACATATTTTACGAAAAGTCATAAGAAATAATATTGTTTAAATCAAAACTAATATATCCTCGAAATCATTGAAAAAGAAGTACCGTAAGAGACGCAAATATGCCTTATATAACAAGAGACATTTAAATTTTTTTAATTGCATAAATGGGCAGCATTTTATTCAGTTTTTTACATGGAAAAAAAATTCGTTTAATTTTTTCCCATTAAATACTAGAATTATTGAAAAGTGCTTTGCGAAAAGATTCGGCAGTAGGACGGAAACGTGTTGACCACCGATTAGTTTTTTGCTAATAACTCTTGCATCCTTCGACCGACTTCTTCGACTAAGAGCTCGATGGAAAGCTTATCTGTTCCTTTTTCAGGTGGCATTAACATATTTTACGAAAAGTCGCAAAAAATAAAATTTTTTGGATCAAAACTAAAACATCCTCGAAATCATTGAATAAGAAATACCGTAAAAGACGAAAAGATGCCTTATCTAATAAGAGACATTTAAATTTTTTTAATTGCATAAATGGGCGGCATTTTATTCAGAATTAATAGTTTTTTACATGGACAAAAAATTCGTTTAATTTTTTCCCATTAAATACAAGAATTAAAGAAAAGTACTTTGCGAAAAGAATTGGCAGTAGGACGGAAACGTGTTGACCACCGATTAGTTTTTTGCTAATAACTCTTGCATCCTTCGACCGACTTCTTCGACTAAGAGATCGATGGAAAGCTTATCTGTTCCTCTTTCAGATGGCATTAATATATTTTATGAAAAGTCGTAAGAAATACAATTTTTTTGATCATAACTAAAATATCCTCGAAATCATTGAAAAAGAAGTACTTTATCAGACGAAAATATGCCTTATCTACTAAGAGACATATACATTTTTTTAATTGCATAGATGGGCGGCATTTTATTCAGAATTAATAGTTTTTTACATGGACAAAAAATTTGTTTAATTTTTTCCCATTAAATATTATAATTATTGAGAAGTACTTTGCGAAAAGAATCGGCAGTAAGACTGAATTGTGTTGACCGCCGATTAGTTTTTTGCTAATAACTCTTGCATCCTTCGACCGACTTCTTCGACTAAGAGATCGATGGAAAGCTTATCTGTTCCTCTTTCAGATGGCATTAATATATTTTATGAAAAGTCGTAAGAAATACAATTTTTTTGATCATAACTAAAATATCCTCGAAATCATTGAAAAATAAGTACAGTAAAAGACGAAAAGATGCCTTATCTAATAAGAGACATTTAAATTTTTTTAATTGCATAAATGGGCGGCATTTTATTCAGTTTTTTACATGGACAAAAAATTCGTTTAATTTTTTCCCATTAAATACTAGAATTATAGAAAAGTACTTTGCGCAAAGAATCGGCAGTAGGACGGAATCGTGTTGACCACCGATTAGTTTTTTGCTAATAACTCTTGCATCCTTCGACCGACTTCTTCGACTAAGAGCTCGATGGAAAGCTTATCTGTTCCTCTTTCAGATGGCATTAACATATTTTACAAAAAGTCATAAGAAATAAAATTTTTTAAATCAAAACTAAAAAATCCTCGAAATCATTTAAAAAGGAGTACCGTAAAAGACGCAAATATGCCTTATATAACAAGAGACATTTAAATTTTTTTAATTGCATAAATGGGCGGCATTTTATTCAGTTTTTTACATGGACAAAAAATTCGCTTAATTTTTTCCCATTAAATACTAGAATTATAGAAAAGTACTTTGCGAAAAGAATCGGCAGTAGGACGGAAACGTGTTGACCACCGATTAGTTTTTTGCTAATAACTCTTGCATCCTTCGACCGACTTCTTCGACTAAGAGGTCGATGGAAAGCTTATCTGTTCCTCTTTCAGATGGCATTAACATATTTTACAAAAAGTCATAAGAAATAAAATTTTTTAAATCAAAACTAAAAAATCCTCGAAATCATTTAAAAAGGAGTACCGTAAAAGACGCAAATATGCCTTATATAACAAGAGACATTTAAATTTTTTTAATTGCATAAATGGGCGGCATTTTATTCAGTTTTTTATATGGACAAAAAATTCGCTTAATTTTTTCCCATTAAATACTAGAATTATAGAATTGCGAAAAGAATCGGCAGTTGGACGGAATTGTGTTGACCACCGATTAGTTTTTTGCTAATAACTCTTGCATCTTTCGACCGACTTCTTCAACTTAGAGCTCGATGGAAAGCTTATCTGTTCCTCTTTCAGGTGGCATTATCATATTTTACGAAAAGTCATAAGAAATAAAATTTTTTAAATCAAAACTGAAATATCCTCGAAATCATTGAAAAATAAGTACAGTAAAAGACGAAAATATGCCTAATCTAACAAGAGACATTTAAATTTTTTTAATTGCATAAATGAGCGGCATTTTACTCAGTTTTTTATATGGTCAAAAAATTCGTTTAATTTTTTCCCATTAAATACTAGAATTATAGAATTGCGAAAAGAATCGGCAGTTGGACGGAATTGTGTTGACCACCGATTAGTTTTTTGCTAATAACTCTTGCATCTTTCGACCGACTTCTTCGACTAAGAGCTCGATGGAAAGCTTATCTGTTCCTCTTTCAGGTGGCATTAACATATTTTACGAAAAGTCGCAAAAAATAAAATTTTTTGGATCAAAACTAAAATATCCTCGAAATCATTGAATAAGAAATACCGTAAAAGACGAAAAGATGCCTTATCTAATAAGAGACATTTAAATTTTTTTAATTGCATAAATGGGCGGCATTTTATTCAGAATTAATAGTTTTTTACATGGACAAAAAATTCGTTTAATTTTTTCCCATTAAATACAAGAATTAAAGAAAAGTACTTTGCGAAAAGAATTGGCAGTAGGACGGAAACGTGTTGACCACCGATTAGTTTTTTGCTAATAACTCTTGCATCCTTCGACCGACTTCTTCGACTAAGAGATCGATGGAAAGCTTATCTGTTCCTCTTTCAGATGGCATTAACATATTTTACGAAAAGTCATAAGAAATAATATTGTTTAAATCAAAACTAATATATCCTCGAAATCATTGAAAAAGAAGTACCGTAAGAGACGCAAATATGCCTTATATAACAAGAGACATTTAAATTTTTTTAATTGCATAAATGGGCAGCATTTTATTCAGTTTTTTACATGGACAAAAAATTCGTTTAATTTTTTCCCATTAAATACTAGAATTATTGAAAAGTGCTTTGCGAAAAGATTCGGCAGTAGGACGGAAACGTGTTGACCACCGATTAGTTTTTTGCTAATAACCCTTGCATCCTTCGACCGACTTCTTCGACTAAGAGCTCGATGGAAAGCTTATCTGTTCCTCTTTCAGGTGGCATTAACATATTTTACGAAAAGTCGCAAAAAATAAAATTTTTTGGATCAAAACTAAAATATCCTCGAAATCATTGAATAAGAAATACCGTAAAAGACGAAAAGATGCCTTATCTAATAAGAGACATTTAAATTTTTTTAATTGCATAAATGGGCGGCATTTTATTCAGAATTAATAGTTTTTTACATGGACAAAAAATTCGTTTAATTTTTTCCCATTAAATACAAGAATTAAAGAAAAGTACTTTGCGAAAAGAATTGGCAGTAGGACGGAAACGTATTGACCACCGATTAGGTTTTTGCTAATAACTCTTGCATCCTTCGACCGACTTCTTCGACTAAGAGATCGATGGAAAGCTTATCTGTTCCTCTTTCAGATGGCATTAATATATTTTATGAAAAGTCGTAAGAAATACAATTTTTTTGATCATAACTAAAATATCCTCGAAATCATTGAAAAAGAAGTACTTTATCAGACGAAAATATGCCTTATCTACTAAGAGACATATACATTTTTTTAATTGCATAGATGGGCGGCATTTTATTCAGAATTAATAGTTTTTTACATGGACAAAAAATTTGTTTAATTTTTTCCCATTAAATATTATAATTATTGAGAAGTACTTTGCGAAAAGAATCGGCAGTAGGACGGAATCGTGTTGACCACCGATTAGTTTTTTGCCAATAACTCCAATAAAGTCATAAGAAATAAAATTTTTTTAATCAAAACTAAAATATCCTCGAAATCGTTGAAGAAGAAGTGCCTTATCAGACGAAAATATGCCTTATCTAATAAGAGACATTTAAATTTGTTTAATTACATAAATGGGCGGCATTTTATTCAGAATTAATAGTTATTTACATGGACAAAATATTCGTTTAATTTTTTTCCATTAAATACTAGAATTATAGAAAAGTACTTTGCGAAGAGAATCGGCAGTAGGACGGAAACGTGTTGACCACCGATAAGTTTTTTGTTAATAACTCCAGCGTCTTTCGATCGACTTCTTCGACTAAGAGCTCGATGGAAAGCTTATCTGTTCCTCTTTTAGATGGCATTAACAAATTTTACGAAAAGGCGTAAGAAATAAGATTTTTTGGATCAAAACCAAAATATCCTCGAAATCATTGAAAAAGAAATACCGTAAAAGACGAAAAGATGCCTTATCTAATAAGAGACATTTAAATTTTTTTAATTGCATAAATGGGCGGCATTTTATTCAGTTTTTTACATGGTCGAAAAATTCGTTTAATTTTTTCTCATTAAATACTAGAATTATAGAAAAGTACTTTGCGAAAAGAATCGGCAGTAGGACGGAAACGTGTTGACCACCGATTAGTTTTTTGCTAATAACTCTTGCATCCTTCGACCGACTTCTTCGACTAAGAGCTCGATGAAAAGCTTATCTGCTCCTCTTTCAGATGGGATTAACATATTTTACGAAAAGTCATAAGATATAAAATTTTTTGGATCAAAACTAAAATATCCTCGAAATCATTGAAAAAGGAATACCGTAAAAGACGAAAATATACCTTATCTAATAAGAGACATTTAAATTTTTTTAATTGCATAAATGGGCGGCATTTTATTCAGTTTTTTACATGGACAAAAAATTCGTTTAATTTTTTCCCATTAAATACAAGAATTAAAAAAAAGTACTTTGCGAAAAGAATCGGCAGTAGGACGCAAACGTGTTTACCACCGATTAGTTTTTTGCTAATAACTCCTGAATCTTTCGACCTATTTCTTCACTAAGACCTCGATGGAAAGCTTATCTGTTACTCTCTCAGATGGCATTAACATATTTTACGAAAAGTCATAAGAAATACAATTTTTTTGATCAAAACTAAAATATCCTCGAAATTGTTGAAGAAGAAGTGCCTTATCAGACGAAAATATGCCTTATCTAATAAGAGACATTTAAATTTTTTTAATTGCATAAATGGGCGGGATTTTATTCAGAATTAATAGTTTTTGACATGGACAAAAAATTCGTTTAATTTTTTCCCATTAAATACGAGAATTATAGAAAAGTACTTTGCGAAAAGAATCGGCAGTAGGACGGAAATGTAATGACCACCGATTAGTTTTTTGCTAACAACTCTTGCATCCTTTGACCGACTTCTTCGACTAAAAGCTCGATGGAAAGCTTATCTGTTCCTCTTTCAGATGGTATTAACATATTTTACGAAAAGGCGTAAAAAATAAGATTTTTTGGATCAAAACTAAAATATCCTCGAAACCATTGAAAAAGAAATACCGTAAAAGACGAAAATATGCCTTATCTAATAAGAGACATTTAAATTTTTTTAATTGCATAAATGGGCGGCATTTTATTCAGTTTTTTACATGGACAAAAAATTCGTTTAATTTTTTTCCCATTAAATACTGGAATTAAAGAAAAGTACTTTGCGAAAAGAATCGGCAGTAGGACGGAAACGTGTTGATCACCGATTAGTTTTTTGCTAATAACTCTTGCATCCTTCTACCGACTTCTTCGACTTAGAGCTCGATGGAAAGCTATCTGTTGCTCTTTCAGATGGCATTAACATATTTTACGAAAAGTCATAAGAATTAAAATTTTTTGATCAAAACTAAAATATCCTCGAAATCGCTGTAGAAGAAGTGGCTTATCAGACGAAAATATGCCTTATCTAATAAGAGACATTTAAATTTTTTTAATTGCATAAATGGGCAGCATTTCATTCAGTTTTTTATATGGACAAAAAATTCGTTTAATTTTTTCCCATTAAATACTAGAATTATTGAAAAGTACTTTGCGAAAAGAATCGGCAGGACGGAATCGTGTTGACCACCGATTAGTTTTTTGCTAATAACTCCTGCATCTTTCAACCGACTTCTTCGACTAAGAGCTCGATGGAACGCTTATCTGTTTCTCTTTCAGATGGCATTAACATATTTTACGAAAAATCATAAGAAATACAATTTTTTTGATCAAAATTAAAATATCCTCGAAATCATTGAAAAATAAGTACCGTAAAAGACGAAAATATGCTTATCTAACAAGAGACATTTAAATTTCTTTAATTGCATAAATGGGCAGCATTTTACTCAGTTTTTTATATGGACATAATATTCGTTTAATTTTTTCCCATTAAATACTAGAATTATTGAAAAGTACTTTGCAAAAAGAATCGGCAGTAGGACGGAATCGTGTTGACCACCGATTAGTTTTTTGCCAATAACTCCTGAATCTTTCGACCGCTTTCTTCACTTAGAGCTCGATGGAAAGCTTATCTGTTCCTCTTTCAGATGGCATTAACATATTTTACGAAAAGTCATAAGAAATACAATTTTTTTGATCAAAACTAAAATATCCTCGAAATCGTTGTAGAAGAAGTGCCTTATCAGACGAAAATATGCCTTATCTAATAAGAGACATTTAAATTTTTTTAATTGCATAAATGGGCGGCATTTTATTCAGAATTAATAGTTTTGTAGGTCGGCGAAAACTCCTCTGACTGAACCCTCCCCAAGGGTGCCGGCTGGGCAATGCATACTGCATTGTCTCGGGCAACCGAGGGATGCTAGCATCTCTTGCCTGTCCGCAGGACCTTGCAGTGTCTAGCAGAGGTGACGGACCAAAGTCTCTCAGACCTAGTCTGAGGGGCTTGGGCCCGAAGCCATGGTCAGAGGTACTTGGCAGCAAGTATAAACTGCATTACCCGAATGATGGGACGTAAGAACAGGGGAGTAACACGGGCTGGGATGTCAGCCCAAACGTCGGTGGGAGGTGTGACCGCTACCACCGGCGGGCACGGGGAGGAGCAATCCTCTCTGCATGTCGCCAGTGGTCACAGTGATCGAACGCGCGCGAGTGCGCTCCGTCGCCAGGAGGGTACAGAGCTGGAACCAACGGCCACAGAGTCGGAGTTTGTGTTCACAGGCCTATCGATGCCGGCTGCCGGGCTAGCGCTTGCGCTAGCGTAGCCGCCGCTGGACGATGAGTCATCGAGCACAGATGAAGGTGAAGTGACGGTTGTCCAGGGACAACCCAAAAAGATCATAGCAGACGATGATCTCAAACGCAAACGGCTGTCTGGGTACAAGACCTCTGTAAAGTTCCTCAAGGGACTGGAGGGTCGCGACCCGGGTTCGCTGAGCGGCCGAGAAAAGAGACTGCGCAAAAAGCATGAGTACAACGTGCGACTGTATCTGAGACTTGCTGGCTCGCCTGGCAACACTCAGACCGCCGCACAAAGTACGAGTGATCAGTGCCGAGGGAAAACTGCCGCAGCCACACCCCCCGTAAAGGAGGGAACGGCTAGCAAGAGTACCGCACCGGCCAATAAGAGACAATGGTCTGATGACTCGGTGAAGGCTTCGGTGAGCAAGCGGAAACGTCCAGGGGAATTTCTGGCAAGCTTAAGCTCGAAGCCGGAGCTGCAGGTGGCCATTATTGATAGGAGGGACCCGGAAGGGAAACTCACTACCGATAACTGGCTCATCCTTGAAGAGTCCATCAACCGGGCGATAGCAGATGCCATCACTCGGCCAGAAAATCCCTTCGTGGCAGAGTTTGACGGTATCAACTGGTACAAGGGTGTCAAGGTTGTGGCATGTGCCAATGAGGAGTCCCTGCGGCTCCTCAAGGACACATTGCTGAAACTAGACGCCCCCTGGCCGGGTGCTAAGATTGATGTCGTCCCCGTGGACCAAATTCCGGCTCGAACGATCATTAAGGTCTGGATCCCACCTCCAATTATGGAGGATCGAACCACCCTCTTATTGATCAAGAGCCAGAACGCGGACTGCGACACCGGGGACTGGACAATAAAGAGAGGGCTGGCCCGCGACAAAGGAAACGGCAAGGACCTCTGGATAAGTATTGGTCCGGAGTCCAGACGCCAACTCCTGAGCAGGCAGGGCCGTTTGAAGATGGGAATGGGTTGCCTTCGGGCAATCATTCCTGGAGGCGCCGGGCGAGAAGATGATAGGTCAACCGGAGAGACTTAAGGTGGTGCAGATTAATCTGCACCATTCAAGGCTTCCCTCGATCGACCTACTACGGTGGATGGACAGGGAGAGGGTAGACGTGGCTCTTATCCTGGAGCCCAAGATCGTGAGTGAAAGGGTTTGCGGTTTAGGTGCCCGCGGCTACAATCTCCTTGTCCCTACAACTGTAGGTAAGTCCAGAACCTGTATCGTGGTAAGAACCGGACTTAAGGGGTTATTCTCATATAAACGCATGAATTTTACCTGTTTTTAGAAAATTTTTTTTTAAAAGATAATAAAATTTAATCAATTTAGTTTTTTTATATGTTTTTATTTGGACCTTAAGCTGTGTAAAAAAAATATATTCTTTTCTTATTTTTAATTTCTTATAAATTTTTTTTTAAATTGAAGTAGACACCAAAAAAAAAAACTATGTCACTGGTCAGGGTAATAGCGGCTGTTAATGTTCTCCGAAATGAGAAACCCGAATGGATTATTATTCAGGAGGTCTGTCGCTATCGTCCGTACCAAAGGCATTGAATTTCATTGAAAAACAAAAAAAGGTCGGACTGTCAAAAAAAAAATTACGAAAATCGCGTTTTTTTTTTTTTAAATTGCTTGAAAAAAATAGGAAAATATTTTCGAAAAAACACGGGTTTGGTACGGACGATAGCTATTAGTGTCTAGAAGAAGTCTACAAAATTTCAAAGCTATCGGTCAAATAGTTTTTTCTCTAGGACCCTGACCGTTTTTGAAAATGACGTTTCGAGAAAAACGCGTACAAAGTTTTAAAAGCAGTCGGCGGTCGCTTATGACGCGTCGGCGATTATAAGCTGTAACTACTTTTTTAATAAAAATTTCGATCTGAAATTTTCCCAGCATATTTTCAATATGTTCTTTTATCGAAATATAAAAAAAAAAAATTTTTTTTTTAAAGTCGTTACATGAGAATAACCCCTTAATGTTCTTTTCTCTTCCCGTTACAGCAACAACGACCTGACGGTAGTGTTATGCGAGCGAAGGAGCGGTCCCAAACTATACCTGGCCTCGGCATATCTACCGCAGGAGGAGGGCACTGACTTAATTCTGGGGTGTGATGCCAATGCTCACCGCACTGTGTGGGGAAGCAAGGATTTGAACGTGAGAGGAGAATCGCTGTGTGAATTGATGTCGTGCACAAATCTTAATGTGTGTAACCGGGGTGACCACCCCACATTCCGCAATAAGAACCGTGCTGAGGTTATTGACATAACCCCAGCGACCAACAGTGACTCTCTCTCTGTTGTAGACTGGCACGTATCCACGGAATGTTCCTTCTCGGACCAGTACAGGATAGTGTTCGAAGTAGAATGGTTCAGAGAGGCCAAAGGGTAAGGGAAATCCTTACCAAAGAAAATATAATCTGGGCTATCAAGTCGTTCCATCCCAACACATCAGCTGGACCGGATGACATCAGACCGGCCATGATGCAAGCGTTGAGTGAGCACCTGTCGCACTGGCTACTGGAAATCTTCAGGGGATGTCTCCTCACAGGATACGTCCCAAGGTACTGGAGAGAAGTGAGGGTGGCTATCATTCCCAAAGCAGGAAAGATCAACCACTGCTCACCAAAAGATTATAAGCCCATTAGTCTTTCATCGTTTTTATTGAAAACATTGGAGAGACTCCTGGACCTGCATCTCAGAAGTAAGCTGACACCTCACACTTTCAGCGGATCTCAACACGCCTATCTTAAGGGTAGATCAGTTGAGACCGCTTTGCATGATGTAGTTAGCACAATTGAAAAAACATTGCGGAGAAAGGAGTTTACGTTGGCGGCTTTTCTGGACATAGAAGGTGCCTTCAACAATGTCAGGATCGAGTCTATTACGACTGCACTTGTCAAAATTGGCTCACACTCGACAATCACTCGTTGGCTTAGCAACATGCTTTGCCACAGAGTGATAAACGCCCAACTCTGCACCTCGACAGTAAGGAGAAAGGTGGTCAGGGGAACTCCGCAAGGGTGTGTCATATCTCCCTTGCTGTGGAACCTTGCCCTTAATGATCTTCTCTTAAAACTGGAAAATAGGGGATGTAGAGTGACGGCCAATGAAGACGACCTGGTGCTTATGGTAACAGGTAGATTCCTGCCTACAATCAGTGAGCTCCTAAACGGCGCATTGAGCCTTACTCTTCGATGGGCAGAGCAGAACGGTCTGGGGGCCAACCCACAAAAGACCGAGCTGGTTTTGTTAACGCGGAAATATAAGATCCCAAGCTTCAAACTCCCGACACTGGGCGGAACGGAGCTTGTGCTTTCAAAGGAGGCTAAGTACCTTGGAGTAATCCTCGACTCTAAACTCTCCTGGAGGAGGAACTCGGAGGAGAGCATGAAAAAGGTACTACAGGCCTTTTTTGAATGCAAAAAGACTTTCGGTAAAGGATGGGGACTGCAACCGTATATCATTCATTGGTTTTACACAGCAGTCGTCAGACCTATACTTACTTATGGAGCGCTGGTTTGGTGGGAGGCGGGTCACACCAACTCCCATCTAAACAACCTCCGCAAGGTACAAAGACTCGCTTGCCTGGGAGTAACAGGATGCATTCGTTTTACCCCCCAGGCAGCGCTTGATCAAGCACGTGGCAGCAAGAAGTGCAGTCAGGCTGCTAGCCCAGGGCCTTCTTAAGCCTTGTGTTGCGGGCCTCAGTACCATCCTACGCTCAGTAGGAACCTCTGTGGCAGATGAGAACGACTACTGGGTTTCAGATCTCAAATGGGAAGACGAATTTACTGTCGAATTTCCTAATAGAGCAGATTGGCAACTCGAAACTCCCGTGAGGCAGAACGAGCTGTAAATCTATACAGATGGCTCGAAGACGAAGGAAGGAACTGGATCGGGGGTCTACTCTGACGACCCTTCGGTTCAACTCTCCTTTCGTCTTCCTGACTATTGTAGCGTGTTCCAAGCGGAGATCTACGCCGTTTGGCAGGCGGCTAAATTGATACACACCTTGAGCGAGAGCCCGAGAAACGTATCGACCTACGTTGATAGCCAAAAAGCGCTTAAAGCTCTCTTGTCGAACACGGTAAAGAGTAAACTCATCCGGGACACGGTTTTGCCACAGAACCGGTGTCACCCGCACTCAATTAGACTGGTCTGGGTACCGGGCCACATGGGTGTGCCTGGTAACGAGGCGGCTGACCAGTGCGCTAGATCCGGTTCAGCGTTAGCAACAAGTCTCGTGGTGAAAGATATTAAAAGGCCAATCCAGTACGTCCTATCGGAACTTGACAGTACCATGAGGACTGTGGCTGCCGAACACTGGACAGCAGTACTGGGCCGCGAGGTGTCCAAGGCATTATGGCCAAGATACAATTCGAAGCGCACATTTGGGAAGACCCTTCTTTGACCAACTGGGCAGTCTAGCGAACGGGCACCTGGAGGACCTGGCACTCTTCCTGGATTCCACTGGGTTGTTCCGCGGGCTGCCGAAGCCGAATAGGACTGGCCATTAGAACCAGGAGAAAACGGTATGACCCTTCTCCCATCCATTATCCCAGCAACCCTACCCAATCCCATCTAGCCCTCCAGTTTATAAATCAGGCAACACAATGGACCTAATGGTCACTGGGTGCTCTCGACTTCTGTTGAGCTGCCTGTTCAACCTTACCTTCAACCTAACCTAATAGTTTTTTACATGGACGAAAAATTCGTTTAATTTTTTCACATTAAATACAAGAATTAAAGAAAAGTACTTTGCGAAAAGAATCGGCAGTAGGACGGAAACGTGTTGACCACCGATTAGTTTTTTGCTAATAACTCTTGCATCCTTCTACCGACTTCTTCGACTAAGACCGCGATGGAAAGCTTATCTGTTCCTCTTTCAAATGGCATCAACATATTTTACGAAAAGTGGTTAGAAATAAAATTTTTTTGATCAAAATTAAAATATCCTCGAAATCATTAAAAAAGAAGTACCGTAAAAGACGCAAATATGCCTTATATAACAAGAGACATTTAAATTTTTTTAATTGCATAAATGGGCGGCATTTTATTCAGTTTTTTACATGGACAAAAAATTCGTTTAATATTTTCCCATTAAATACCAGAATTATTGAAAAGTACTTTGCGAAAAGAATCGGCAGGACGGAATCGTGTTGACCACCGATTAGTTTTTTTTTTAATAACTCCTGCATCTTTCGACCGACTTCTTCGACTAAGAGCTCGATGGAAAGCTTATCTGTTCCTCTTTCAGATGGCATTAACATATTTAACGAAAAGTCATAAAAAATAAAATTTTTTAAATCAAAATTAAAATATCCTCGAAATCATTGAAAAAGAAGTACCGTAAAAGACGCAAATATGCCTTATATAACAAGAGACATTTAAATTTTTTTAATTGCATAAATGGGCGGCATTTTATTCAGTTTTTTACATGGACAAAAAATTCGTTTGATATTTTCCCATTAAATACCAGAATTATTGAAAAGTACTTTGCGAAAAGAATCGGCAGGACGGAATCGTGTTGACCTTCGATTAGTTTTTTTTTAATAACTCCTGCATCTTTCGACCGACTTCTTCGACTAAGAGCTCGATGGAAGGCTTATCTGTTCCTCTTTCAAATGGCATTAACATATTTTACGAAAAGTCGTAAGAAGTAAAATTTTTTTGATCAAAATTAAAATATCCTCGAAATCATTGAAAAAGAAGTACCTTAAAAGACGCAAATATGCCTTATCTAATAAGAGACATATAAATTTTTTTAATTGCATAAATGGGCGGCATTTTATTCAGAATTAATAGTTTTTTACATGGACTAAAAAAACGTTTAAATTTTTCTCATTAAATACTAGAATTATAGAAAAGTACTTTGCGAAAAGAATCGGCAGTAGGACGGAAACGTGTTGACCATCGATCAGTTTTTTTGCTAATAACTCTTGCATCCTTCGACCGACTTTTTCGACTAAGAGCTCGATGGAAAGCTTATATGTTCCTCTTTCAGGTAGCATTAACATATTTTACGAAAAGTCGTAAGAAATAAAATTTTTTGGATCAAAACTAAATTATCCTCGAAATCATTGAAAAAGAAGTACCTTATAAGATGAAAATATGCCTTATTTAATAAGAGACATTTAAATTTTTTTAATTGCATATATGGGCGGCATTTTATTCAGAATTAATAGTTTTTACATGCACAAAGAATTCGTTTAATTTTTTTCCCATTAAATACTAGAATTATAGAAAAATACTTTACGAAAGAATCGGCAGTTGGACGGAATCGTATTGACCACCGATTAGTTTTTTGCTAATAACTCTTGCATCCTTCGACCGACTTTTTCGACTAAGAGCTCGATGGAAAGCTTATCTGATCCTCTTTCAGAAGGCATTAACATATTTTACGAAAAGGCGAAAGAAATAAAATTTTTTTGATCAAAACTAAAATATCGTCGAAATCATTGAAGAAGTAGTACCTTATCAGACGAAAATATGCCTTATCTACTAAGAGACATTTAAATTTTTTTAATTGCATAAATGGGCGGCATTTTATTCAGAATTAATAGTTTATTACATGGACAAAAATTCGTTTAATTTTTTTTCCATTAAATACTAGAATTATTGAAAAGTACTTTGCGAAAACAATCGGCAGTAGGATGGAATCGTGTTGACCACCGATTAGTTTTTTGCTAATAACTCTTGCATCTTTCGACCGAATTCTTCAACTTAGAGCTCGATGGAAAGCTTATCTGTTTCTTTTTCAGATGGCATTAATATATTTTACGAAAAGTCTTAAGAAATAAAATTTTTTTGATCAAAATTAAAATATCCTCGAAATCATTTGATAAGAAGTACCTTATCAGACGAAAATATGCCATATCTAATAAGAGACATTTAAATTTTTTTTAATTGCATAGATGGGCGACATTTTATTCAGAATTAATAGTTTTCTTACATGGACAAAAAATTCGTTTAATTTTTTCCCATTAAAATACTAGAATTATTGAGAAGTACTTTGCGAAAAGAATCGGCAGTAGGACGATATCGTGTTGACCACCGATTAGTTTTTTGGCAATAACTCCTTCATCTTTCGACCGACTTCTTCGACTAAGAGCTCGGTGGAAAGCTATCTGTTCCTCTTTCAGATGGCATTAACATATTTTAAGAAAAGTCATTAGAAATAAAATTTTTTTGATCAAAACTAAAAAATCCTCGAAATCATTGAAGAAGAAGTACCTTATCAGACGAAAATATGCCTTATCTACTAAGAGACATTTAAATTTTTTTAATTGCATAAATGGGTAGCATTTTATTCAGAATTAATAGTTTTTTACATGGACAAAAAATTCGTTTAATTTTTTACCATTAAATACTAGAATTATAGAAAAGTACTTTGCGAAAAGAATCGGCAGTAGGACGGATTGTGTTGACCACCGATTAGTTTTTTGCTAATAACTCCTGCATCCTTCGACCAACTTCTTCGACTAAGTGATCGATGGAAAGCTTATCTGTTACTCTTTCAGATGGCAATAACATCTGAGGACTGTGGCTGCCGAACACTGGACAGCAGTACTGGGCGCGAGGTGTCCAAGGCATTATGGCCAAGATACAATTCGAGCGCACATTTGGGAAGACCCTTCTTTGACCAACTGGGCAGTCTAGCGAACGGGCACCTGGAGGACCTGGCACTCTTCCTGGATTCCACTGGGTTGTTCCGCGGGCTGCCGAAGCCGAATAGGACTGGCCATTAGAACCAGGAGAAAACGGTATGACCCTTCTCCCATCCATTATCCCATGCAACCCTACCCAATCCCATCTAGCCCTCCAGTTTATAAATCAGGCAACACAATGGACCTAATGGTCACTGGGTGCTCTCGACTTCTGTTGAGCTGCCTGTTCAACCTTACCTTCAACCTAACCTAATAGTTTTTTACATGGACGAAAAATTCGTTTTAATTTTTTTCACATTAAATACAAGAATTAAAGGAAAAGTACTTTGCGAAAAGAATCGGCAGTAGGACGGAAACGTGTTGACCACCGATTAGTTTTTTGCTAATAACTCTTGCATCCTTCTACCGACTTCTTCGACTAAGACCGCGATGGAAAGCTTATCTGTTCCTCTTTCAAATGGCATCAACATATTTTACGAAAAGTGGTTAGAAATAAAATTTTTTTTTAGATCAAAATTAAAATATCCTCGAAATCATTGAAGAAAAGAAGTACCGTAAAAGACGCAAATATGCCTTATATAACAAGAGACATTTAAATTTTTTTAATTGCATAAATGGGCGGCATTTTATTCAGTTTTTTACATGGAAAAAAAATTCGTTTAATATTTTCCCATTAAATACCAGAATTATTGAAAAGTACTTTGCGAAAAGAATCGGCAGGACGGAATCGTGTTGACCACCGATTAGTTTTTTTTTAATAACTCCTGCATCTTTCGACCGACTTCTTCGACTAAGAGCTCGATGGAAAGCTTATCTGTTCCTCTTTCAGATTGCATTAACATATTTAACGAAAAGTCATAAAAAATAAAATTTTTTAAATCAAAATTAAAATATCCTCGAAATCATTGAAAAAGAAGTACAGTAAAAGACGCAAATATGCCTTATATAACAAGAGACATTTAAATTTTTTAATTCGATAAATGGGCGGCATTTTATTCAGTTTTTTACATGGACAAAAAATTCGTTTGATATTTTCCCATTAAATACCAGAATTATTGAAAAGTACTTTGCGAAAAGAATCGGCAGGACGGAATCGTGTTGACCTTCGATTAGTTTTTTTTTAATAACTCCTGCATCTTTCGACCGACTTCTTCGACTAAGAGCTCGATGGAAGGCTTATCTGTTCCTCTTTCAAATGGCATTAACATATTTTTACGAAAAGTCGTAAGAAGTAAAATTTTTTTGATCAAAATTAAAATATCCTCGAAATCATTGAAAAGAAGTACCTTATAAGATGAAAATATGCCTTATTTAATAAGAGACATTTAAATTTTTTTAATTGCATAAATGGGCGGCATTTTATTCAGAATTAATAGTTTATTACATGGACAAAAATTCGTTTAATTTTTTTTCCATTAAATACTAGAATTATAGAAAAGTACTTTGCGAAAAGAATCGGCAGTAGGACGGAAACGTGTTGACCATCGATCAGTTTTTTGCTAATAACTCTTGCATCCTTCGACCGACTTTTTCGACTAAGAGCTCGATGGAAAGCTTATATGTTCCTCTTTCAGGTAGCATTAACATATTTTACGAAAAGTCGTAAGAAATAAAATTTTTTGGATCAAAACTAAATTATCCTCGAAATCATTGAAAAAGAAGTACCTTATAAGATGAAAATAGCCTTATTTAATAAGAGACATTTAAATTTTTTTAATTGCATATATGGGCGGCATTTTATTCAGAATTAATAGTTTTTACATGCACAAAGAATTCGTTTAATTTTTTCCCATTAAATACTAGAATTATAGAAAAAATACTTTACGAAAGAATCGGCAGTTGGACGGAATCGTATTGACCACCGATTAGTTTTTTGCTAATAACTCTTGCATCCTTCGACCGACTTTTTCGACTAATGAGCTCGATGGAAAGCTTATCTGATCCTCTTTCAGAAGGCATTAACATATTTTACGAAAAGGCGTAAGAAATACGATTTTTTTGATCAAAACTAAAATATCGTCGAAATCATTGAAGAAGTAGTACCTTATCAGACGAAAATATGCCTTATCTACTAAGAGACATTTAAAATTTTTTTAATTGCATAAATGGGCGGCATTTTATTCAGAATTAATAGTTTATTACATGGACAAAAATTCGTTTAATTTTTTTTCCATTAAATACTAGAATTATAGGAAAGTACTTTGCGAAAACAATCGGCAGTAGGATGGAATCGTGTTGACCACCGATTAGTTTTTTGCTAATAACTCTTGCATCTTTCGACCGAATTCTTCAACTTAGAGCTCGATGGAAAGCTTATCTGTTTCTTTTTCAGATGGCATTAATATATTTTACGAAAAGTCTTAAGAAATAAAATTTTTTTGATCAAAATTAAAATATCCTCGAAATCATTTGATAAGAAGTACCTTATCAGACGAAAATATGCCATATCTAATAAGAGACATTTAAATTTTTTTAATTGCATAGATGGGGCGACATTTTATTCAGAATTAATAGTTTTTTTACATGGACAAAAAATTCGTTTAATTTTTTCCCATTAAATACTAGAATTATTGAGAAGTACTTTGCGAAAAGAATCGGCAGTAGGACGATATCGTGTGACCACCGATTAGTTTTTTGGCAATATCTCCTTCATCTTTCGACCGACTTCTTCGACTAAGAGCTCGGTGGAAAGCTATCTGTTCCTCTTTCAGATGGCATTAACATATTTTAAGAAAAGTCATAAGAAATAAAATTTTTTTGATCAAAACTAAAAAATCCTCGAAATCATTGAAGAAGAAGTACCTTATCAGACGAAAATATGCCTTATCTACTAAGAGACATTTAAATTTTTTTAATTGCATAAATGGTAGCATTTTATTCAGAATTAATAGTTTTTTACATGGACAAAAAATTCGTTTAATTTTTTCCCATTAAATACTAGAATTATAGAAAAGTACTTTGCGAAAAGAATCGGCAGTAGGACGGAATTGTGTTGACCACCGATTAGTTTTTTGCTAATAACTCCTGCATCTTCGACCAACTTCTTCGACTAAGTGATCGATGGAAAGCTTATCTGTTTCCTCTTTCAGATGGCAATAACATATTTTATGAAAAGTCATAAGAAATAAAATTTTTTTGATTAAAACTAAAATATCCTCGAAATCATTAAAAAAGAAGTACCTTATAAGACGAAAATATGCCTTATCTAATAAGAGACATTTTAATTTTTTTAATTGCATAAATGGGTGGCATTTTATTCAGAATTAATAGTTTTTTGCATGGACAAAAAACTCGTTCAATTTTTTCCCATTAAATACTAGAATTATAGAAAAGTACTATGAGAAAACAATCGGCAGTAGGACGGAATCGTGTTTGACCACCGATTAGTTTTTTGCTAATAACTCTTGCGTCCTTCGACCGACTTTTTAGACTAAGAGCTCGATGAAAAGTTTATCTGTTCCTCTTTTAGATGGCATTAACATATTTTACGAAAAGTCGTAAGAAATAAAATTTTTTGGATTAAAACTTAAATATCCTCGAAATCATTGAAGAAGAAGTACCTTACCAGACGAAAATATTCCTTATCTAAAAGAGACATATAAATTTTTGTAATTGCATAAATGGGCGGCATTTTATTCATAATTAATAGTTTTTTACATGGACAAAAAATTCGTTTAATTTTTTCCCATTAAATACTAGAATTTTTGAAAATTACCTTGCGAAGAGAATCGGCAAGAGGACGGAATCGTGTTGACCACCGATTAGTTTTTTGCTAATAACTCCTGCATCTTTCGACCGACTTCTTCAACTTAGAGCTCGATGGAAAGCTTCTCTGTTCCTCTTTCAGATAACATTAACATATTTTACGAAAAGTCCTAAGAAATAAAATTTTTTTGATCCAAACTAAAATATCCTCGATTTCATTGAAAAAGAAATGGCCGGCATTTTATTCAGAATTAATAGTTTTTTACATGGACAAAAAATTCGTTTAATTTTTTTCCAATAATCACTAGAATTATTGAAAAGTACTTTGCGAAAAGAATCGGCCGTAGGACCGAGTCGTGTTGACGGTGGTCAATTTGTTTAGTTTAGTTTTTTGCTAATAACTCTTGCATCTTTCGACCGACTTCTTCAACTTAGAGCTCGATGGAAAGCTTCTCTGTTCCTCTTTCAGATAACATTAACATATTTTACGAAAAGTCGTAAGAAATAAAATTTTTTTGATCCAAACTAAAATATCCTCGATTTCATTGAAAAAGAAATGTCCGGCATTTTATTCAGAATTAATAGTTTCTTACATGGACAAACAATTCGTTTAATTTTTTCCCATTAAAAACTAGAATTATAGAAAAGTACTTTGCGAAAAGAATCGGCAGTTGGATGGAATCGTGTTGACCACCGATTAGTTTTTTGCTAATAACTCTTGCATCCTTCGACCGACTTCTTCGACTAAATGCTCGATGGAAAGCTTATCTGTTCCTCTTTCAGGGAGCATTAACACATTTTACGAAAAGTCGTAAGAAATAAAATTTTTTGGATCAAAACTAAATTATCCTCGAAATCATTGAAAAAGAAGTACCTTATAAGACGAAAATATGCCTTATTTAATAAGACACATTTAAATTTTTTTAATTGCATAAATGGGCGGCATTTTATTCAGTTTTTTACATGGACAAAAAATTCGTTTAATTTTTTCCCATTAAATACTAGAATTTTTGAAAATTACCTTGCGAAGAGAATCGGCAAGAGGACGGAATCGTGTTGACCACCGATTAGTTTTTTGCTAATAACTCCTGCATCTTTCGACCGACTTCTTCAACTTAGAACTCGATGGAAAGCTTCTCTGTTCCTCTTTCAGATAACATTAACATATTTTACGAAAAGTCGTAAGAAATAAAATTTTTTTGATCCAAACTAAAATATCCTCGATTTCATTGAAAAAGAAATGGCCGGCATTTTATTCAGAATTAATAGTTTTTTACATGGACAAAAAATTCGTTTAATTTTTTTCCAATAATCACTAGAATTATTGAAAAGTACTTTGCGAAAAGAATCGGCCGTAGGACCGAGTCGTGTTGACGGTGGTCAATTAGTTTAGTTCAGTTTTTTGCTAATAACTCTTGCATCTTTCGACCGACTTCTTCAACTTAGAGCTCGATGGAAAGCTTCTCTGTTCCTCTTTCAGATAACATTAACATATTTTACGAAAAGTCGTAAGAAATAAAATTTTTTTGATCCAAACTAAAATATCATTGAAATCATTGGAAAATCAGTACCGTAAAAAACGAAAATATGCCTCATCTAACAAGAGACATTTAAATTTTTTTAATTGCATTAATGGGCGGCATTTTATTTAGTTTTTTACATGGACAAAAAATTCGTTTAATTTTTTCCCATTAAATACTAGAATTATAGAAAAGTACTTTGCGAAAACAATCGGCAGTAGGACGGAAACGTGTTGACCACCGATTGGATCTTTGCTAATAACTCTTGCATTTTTCGACCGACTTCTTCGACTAAGAGCTCGATGGAAAGCTTATCTGTTTCTCTTTCAGATTGCATTAACATATTTTACGAAAAGTCATAAGAAATAAAATTTTTTAAATCAAAACTAGAATATCCTCGAAATCATTGAAAAATAAGTACCGTAAAAGACGAAAATATGCCTTATCTAACAAGAGACATTAAAATTTTTTTAATTGCATAAATGGACGGCATTTTATTCAGAATTAATAGTTTTTTACATGGACAAAAAAGTCGTTTAATTTTTTTCCATTAATCACTAGAATTATAGAAAAGTACTTTGCGAAAAGAATCGGCAGTTGGATGGAATCGTGTTGACCACCGATTAGTTTTTTGCTAATAACTCTTGCATCCTTCGACCGACTTCTTCGACTAAATGCTCGATGGAAAGCTTATTTGTTCCTCTTTCAGGGAGCATTAACACATTTTACGAAAAGTCGTAAGAAATAAAATTTTTTGGATCAAAAATAATTATCCTCGAAATCATTGAAAAAGAAGTACCTTATAAGACGAAAATATGCCTTATTTAATAAGAGAGATTTAAATTTTTTTAATTGCATAAATGGGCGGCATTTTATTCAGAATTAATAGTTTTTTACATGGACAAAAAAATCGTTTAATTTTTTTCCATTAAATACTAGAATTATAGAAAAGCACTTTGCGAAAAGAATCGGCAGTAGGACGGAAACGTGTTGACCACCGATTAGTTTTTTTGTTAATAACTCTTGCATCCTTCGACCAACTTCTTCGACTAAGAGATCGATGGAAAGCTTATCTATTCCTCTTTCAGATGGCAATAACATATTTTATGAAAAGTCATAAGAAATAAAATTTTTTTGATTAAAACTAAAATATCCTCGAAATCATTGAAAAAGAAGTACCTTATAAGACGAAAATATGCCTTATCTAATAAGAGACATTTTAATTTTTTTAATTGCATAAATGGGCTGCATTTTATTCAGAATTAATAGTTTTTTACATGGACAAAAAATTCGTTTAATTTTTTCCCATTAAATACTAGAATTATAGAAAAGTACTTTGCGAAAAGAATCGGCAGTAGGACGGAATTGTGTTGACCACCGATTAGTTTTTTGCTAATAACTCTTGCATCCTTCGACCAACTTCTTCGACTAAAGAATCGATGGAAAGCTTATCTATTCCTCTTTCAGATGGCAATAACATATTTTATGAAAAGTCATAAGAAATAAAATTTTTTTGATTAAAACTAAAATATCCTCGAAATCATTGAAAAAGAAGTACCTTATCAGACGAAAATATGCCTTATCTAAAAGAGACATATAAATTTTTTTAATTGCATAAATGGGCGGCATTTTATTCAGAATTAATAGTTTTTTAAATAGACAAAAAATTCGTTTAATTTTTTCCCATTAAATACTAGAATTATAGGAAATTACTTTGCGAAAACAATCGGCAGTAGGATGGAATCGTGTTGACCACCGATTAGTTTTTTGCTAATAACTCGTGCATCTTTCGACCGAATTCTTCAACTTAGAGCTCGATGGAAAACTTATCTGTTTCTCTTTCAGATGGCATTAATATATTTTACGAAAAGTCATATGAAATAAAATTTTTTTGATCAAAATTAAAATATCCTCGAAATCATTGAAGAAGAAGTACCTTATAAGACGAAAATATGCCTTATCTAAAAAGAGACATATACATTTTTTTAATTGCATAGATGGGCGACATTTTATTCAGAATTAATAGTTTTTTACATGGACAAAAAATTCGTTTAATTTTTTCCCATTAAATACTAGAATTATTGAGAAGTACCTTGCGAAAAGAATCGGCAGTAGGACGGAATCGTGTTGACCACCGATTAGTTTTTTGCCAATAACTTCTGCATCTTTCGACCGACTTCTTCGACTAAGAGCTCGGTGGAAAGCTATCTGTTCCGCTTACAGATGGCATTAACATATTTTAAGAAAAGTCATAAGAAATAAAATTTTTTTGATCAAAACTAAAATATCCTCGAAATCATTGAAAAAGAAGTACCTTACAAGACGAAAATATTCCTTATCTAATAAGAGATATATACATTTTTTTAATTGCATAGATGGGCGACATTTTATTCAGAATTAATAGTTTTTTACATGGACAAAAAAATCGTTTCATTTTTTTCTCATTAAATACTAGAATTATAGAAAAGCACTTTGCGAAAAGAATCGGCAGTAGGACGGAAACGTGTTGACCACCGATTAGTTTTTTTGTTAATAACTCTTGCATCCTTCGACCGACTTCTTCGACTTAAAGCTCGATATAAAGCTTATCTGTTCCTCTTTCAGGTAGCATTAACATATTTTACGAAAAGTCGTAAGAAATAAAATTTTTTGGATGAAAACTAAATTATCCTCGAAATCATTGAAAAAGAAGTACCTTATAAGATGAAAATATGAATTATTTAATAAGAGACATTTAAATTTTTTTAATTGCATAAATGGGCGGGATTTTAATCAGAATTAATAGTTTTTTACATGGACAAAAAATTCGTTTAATTTTTTTCCATTAATCACTAGAATTTTTGAAAAGTACTTTGCGAAAAGAATCGGCCGTAGGACCGAGTCGTGTTGACGGTGGTCAATTAGTTTAGTTTAGTTTTTTGCTAATAACTCTTGCGTCTTCCGACCGACTTCTTCAACTTAGAGCTCGATGGAAAGCTTCTCTGTTCCTCTTTCAGATAACATTAACATATTTTACTAAAAGTCGTAAGAAATAAAATTTTTTTGATCCAAACTAAAATATCCTCGATTTCATTGAAAAAGAAATGACCGGCATTTTATTCAGAATTAATAGTTTCTTACATGGACAAAGAATTCGTTTAATTTTTTCCCATTAAAAACTAGAATTATAGAAAAGTACTTTGCGAAAAGAATCGGCAGTTGGACGGAATCGTGTTGACCACCGATTAGTTTTTTGCTAATAACTCTTGCATCCTTCGACCGACTTCTTCGACTAAATGCTCGATGGAAAGCTTATCTGTTCCTCTTTCAGGGAGCATTAACATATTTTACGAAAAGTCGTAAGAAATAAAATTTTTTGGATCAAAACTAAATTATCCTCGAAATCATTGAAAAAGAAGTACTTTATAAGACGAAAATATGCCTTATTTAATAAGATACATTTAAATTTTTTTAATTGCATAAATGGGCGGCATTTTATTCAGTTTTTTACATGGACAAAAAATTCGTTTAATTTTTTCCCATTAAATACTAGAATTTTTGAAAATTACCTTGCGAAGAGAATCGGCAAGAGGACGGAATCGTGTTGACCACCGATTAGTTTTTTGCTTATAACTCCTGCATCTTTCGACCGACTTCTTCGACTAAGAGCTCGATGGAAAGCTTATCTGTTCCTCTTTCAGATGGCATTAACATATTTTACGAAAAGGCGTAAGAAATAAAATTTTTTTGATCTAAACCAAAATATCCTCGAAATCATTGAAAAAGAAGTACCTTATAAAACAAAAATATGCCTTATTTCCTAAGAGACATTTAAATTTTTTTAATTGCATAAATGGGCGGCATTTTATTCAGAATTAATAGTTTTTTACATGGACAAAAAATTCGTTTAATTTTTTCCCATTATATACTAGAATTATATAAAAGTACTTTGCGAAAAGAATCGGCAGTAGGACGGAAACGTGTTGACCACCGATTAGTTTTTTGCTAATAACTCTTGCGTCCTTCGACCGACTTCTTCAACTAAGAGCTCGATGGAAAGCTTATCTGTTTCTCTTTCAGATGGCATTAACATATTTTACGAAAAGGCGTAAGAAATAAAATTTTTTTGATCTAAACCAAAATATCCTCGAAATCATTGAAAAAGAAGTACCTTATAAAACAAAAATATGCCTTATTTCCTAAGAGACATTTAAATTTTTTTAATTGCATAAATGGGCGGCATTTTATTCAGAATTAATAGTTTTTTACATGGACAAAAAATTCGTTTAATTTTTTCGCATTAAATACTAGAATTTTTGAAAGTTACCTTGCGAAGAGAATCGGCAAGAGGACGGAATCGTGTTGACCACCGATTAGTTTTTTGCTTATAACTCCTGCATCTTTCGACCGACTTCTTCGACTAAGAGCTCGATGGAAAGCTTATCTGTTTCTCTTTCAGATGGCATTAACATATTTTACGAAAAGGCGAAAGAAATAAAATTTTTTTGATCTAAACCAAAATATCCTCGAAATCATTGAAAAAGAAGTACCTTATAAAACAAAAATATGCCTTATTTCCTAAGAGACATTTAAATTTTTTTAATTGCATAAATGGGCGGCATTTTATTCAGAATTAATTGTTTTTTATATGGACAAAAAATTCGTTTAATTTTTTCCCATTAAATACTAGAATTATAGAAAAGTACTTTGCGGAAAGAATCGGCAGTAGGACGGAATCGTGTTGACCACCGATTAGTTTTTTGCTAATAACTCTTGCATCCTTCGACCGACTTCTTCGACTAAGAGATCGATGGAAAGCTTATCTGTTCCTCTTTCAGATGGCATTAACATATTTTACGAAAAGTCATAAGAAATAAAATTTTTTTGATTAAAACTAAAATATCCTCGAAATCATTGAAGAAGAAGTACCTTATAAGACGAAAATTTGCCTTATCTATTAAGAGACATATACATTTTTTTAATTGCATAAATGGGCGGCGTTTTATTCAGAATTAATAGTTTTTTACATGGACAAAAAATTCGTTTAATTTTTTCCCATTAAATACTAGAATTATAGAAAAGTACTTTGCGAAAAGAATCGGCAGTAAGACTGAATTGTGTTGACCGCCGATTAGTTTTTTGCTAATAACTCTTGCATCCTTCGACCAACTTCTTCGACAAAGAGGTCGATGGAAAGCTTATCTGTTCCTTTTTCAGATGGCAATAACATATTTTATGAAAAGTCATAAGAAATAAAATTTTTTTGATTAAAACTAAAATAACCTCGAAATCATTGAAAAAGAAGTACCTTATAAGACGAAAATATGCCTTATCTAATAAGAGACATTTTAATTATTTTAATTGCATAAATGGGCGGCATTTTATTCAGAATTAATAGTTTTTTACATGGACAAAAAATTCGTTTAATTTTTTCCCATTAAATACTAGAATTATAGAAAAGTACTATGCGAAAAGAATCGGCAGTAGGACGGAATCGTGTTGACCACCGATTAGTTTTTTGCTAATAACTCTTGCATCTTTCGACCGACTTCTTCGACTAAGAGCTCGATGGAAAGCTTATCTGTTCCTCTTTCAGACGGCATTAACACATTTTACGAAAAGTCGTAAGAAACAACATTTTTTTGATTAAAACTCAAATATCCTCGAAATCATTTTTTTAATTGCATAAATGGGCGGCATTTTATTCAGTTTTTTATATGGACAAAAAATTCGTTTAATTGTTTCCCATTAAATACTAGAATTATAGAAAAGTACTTTGCGAAAAGAATCGGCAGTAGGACGGAATTGTGTTGACCACCGATTAGATTTTTTCTAATAACTCTTGCATCCTTCGACCGACTTCTTCAACTTAGAGCTCTATGGAAAGCTTATCTGTTTCTCCTTCAGATGGCATTAACATATTTTACGAAAAGTCATAAGAAATAAAATTTTTTTGATTACAACCAAAATATCCTCGAAATCATTGAAAAAGAAGTACCCTATAAGACGAAAATATGCTTTATCTACTAAGAGACATTCAAATTTTTTTAATTGCATAAATGGGTGGCATTTTATTCAGAATTAATAGTTTTTTACATGGACAAAAAATTCGTTTCATTTTTTCCCATTAAATAGTAGAATTATAGAAAAGTACTTTGCGAAAAGAATCGGCAGTTGGACGGAATCGTGTTGACCACCGATTAGTTTTTTGCTAATTACTCTTGCATCTTTCGACCGACTTCTTCAACTTAGAGCTCGATGGAAAGCTTATCTGTTCCTCTTTCAGATGGCATTAAAATATTTTACGAAAAGTCATAAGAAATAAAATTTTTTAAATCAAAACTAAAATATCCTCGATTTCATTGAAAAAGAAATGGCCGGCATTTTATTCAGAATTAATAGTTTCTTACATGGACAAAGAATTCGTTTAATTTTTTCCCATTAAAAACTAGAATTATAGAAAAGTACTTTGCGAAAAGAATCGGCAGTTGGACGGAATCGTGTTGACCACCGATTAGTTTTTTGCTAATAACTCGTGCATCGTTCGACCGACGTCTTCGACAAAGAGCTCGATGGAAAGCTTATCTGTTTCTCTTTCAGGTAGCATTAACATATTTTACGAAAAGTCGTAAGAAATAAAATTTTTTGGATCAAAACCAAATTATCCTCGAAATCATTGAAAAAGAAGTACCTTATAAGACGAAAATATGCCTTATTTAATAAGAGACATTTAAATTTTTTTAATTGCATAAATGGGCGGCATTTTATTCAGTTTTTTACATGGACAAAAAATTCGTTTAATTTTTTCGTTTAAAAGAATTAAAGAAAAGTACTTTGCGAAAAGACTCGGCAGTAGGTCGGAAACGTGTTGACCACCGATTAGTTTTTTGCTAATAACTCTTGCATCCTTCGACCGACATCTTCGACTTAGAGCTCGATGGAAAGCTTATCTGTTCGTCTTTCAGATGGCATTAACATATTTTACGAAAAGTCGTAAGAAATAAAATCTTTTTGATCAAAACTTAAATATCCTCGAAATCATTGAAGAAGAAGTACCTTATCAGACGAAAATATGCCTTATCTAATAAGAGGCATTTTATTCAGAATTAATAGTTTTTTACATGGACAAAAAATTCGTTTAATTTTTTCCCATTAAATACAAGAATTAAAAAAAAGTACTTTGCGAAAAGAATCGGCAGTAGGACGGAAACGTGTTGACCACCGATTAGTTTTTTGCTAATAACTCTTGCATCCTTCGACCGACTTCTTCGACTAAGAGATCGATGGAAAGCTTATCTGTTCCTCTTTCAGATGGCATTAATATATTTTATGAAAAGTAATAAGAAATACAATTTTTTTGATCATAACTAAAATATCCTCGAAAGCATTGAAAAAGAAGTACTTTATCAGACGAAAATATGCCTTATCTAATAAGAGACATTCAAATTTTTTTAATTGCATAAATGGGCGGCGTCTTATTCAGAATTAATAGTTTTTTACATGGAAAAAAAATTCGTGTAATTTTTTCCCATTAAATACTAGAATTATAGAAAAGTACTTTGCGAAAAGAATCGGCAGTAGGACGGAATTGTGTTGACCACCGATTAGTTTTTTGCTAATTACTCTTGCATCCTTCGACCGACTTCTTCGACTAAGAGCTCGATGGAAAGATTATCTGTTCCTCTTTCAGATAGGATTAACACATTTTACGAAAAGTCGTAAAAAATAAAATTTTTTTGATCAAAACTAAAATATCCTCGAAATCGTTGAAAAAGAAGTACCTTATAAGACGAAAATATGCCTTATCTACTAAGAGACATTTACACTTTTTTAATTGCATAAATGGGCGGCATTTTATTCAGAATTAATAGTGTTTAACATGGTCAAAAAATTTGTTTAATTTTTTCCCATTAAATACCAGAATTAAATAAAAGTACTTTGCGTAAAGAATCGGCAGTAGGACGGAATCGTATTGACCACCGATTAGTTTTTTGCTAATAACTCTTGCATCCTTCGACCGACTCCTTCGACTAAGAGATCGATGGAAAGCTTATCTGTTCCTCTTTCAGATGGCATTAATATATTTTACGAAAAGTCGTAAGAAATACAATTTTTTTGATATTAACTAAAATATCCTCGAAATCATTGAAAAAGAAGTACTTTATCAGACGAAAATATGCCTTATCTAATAAGAGACATATAAATATTTTTAATTGCATAAATGGGCGGCATTTTATTCAGAATTAATAGTTTTTTATATGTACAAAAAATTTGTTTAATTTTTTCCCATTAAATACAAGAATTAAAGAAAAGTACTTTGTGAAAAGAATCGGCAGTAAAACGGAAACGTGTTGACCACCGATTAGTTCTTTGCTAATAACTCTTGCATCCTTCGACCGACTTCTTCGACTAAGAGATCGATGGAAAGCTTATCTGTTCCTCTTTCATGTGGCATTAACATATTTTACGAAAAGTCCTAAGAAATAAAATTTTTTTGATTAAAACTAAAATATCCTCGAAATCATTGGAAAATCAGTACCGTAAAAGACGAAAATATGCCTTATCTAACAAGAGACATTTAAATTTTTTTAATTGCATAAATGGGCGGCATTTTATTCAGTTTTTTACATGGACAAAAAATTCGTTTAATTTTTTCCCATTAAATACAAGAATTAAAGAAAAGTACTTTGCGAAAAGAATCGGCAGTAGGACGGAAACGTGTTGACCACCGATTAGTTTTTTGCTAATTACTCTTGCATCCTTCGACCCACTTCTTCGACTAAGAGCTCGATGGAAAGCTTATCTGTTCCTCTTTCAGATGGGATTAACATATTTTACGAAAAGTCGTAAGAAATAAAATTTTTTTTTATAAAAACTAAAATATCCTCGAAATCATTGAAAAAGAAGTACCTTATAAAACGAAAATATGCCTTATCTACTAAGAGACATTAAAATTTTTTTAATTACATAAATGGGCGGCATTTTATTCAGAATTAATAGTGTTTTACATGGTCAAAATATTTGTTAAATTTTTTCCCATTAAATACAAGAATTAAATAAAAGTACTTTGCGTAAAGAATCGGCAGTAGGACGGAAACGTATTGACCACCGATTAGTTTTTTGCTAATAACTCTTGCATCCTTCGACCGACTTCTTCGACTAAGAGCTCGATGGAAAGCTTATCTGTTCCTCTTTCAGGTGGCATTAACATATTTTACGAAAAGTCATAAGAAATAAAATTTTTTTGATTAAAACTAAAATATCCTCGAAATCATTGGAAAATCAGTACCGTAAAAGACGAAAATATGCCTTATCTAACAAGAGACATTTAAATTTTTTTAATTGCATAAATGGGCGGCATTTTATTCAGTTTTTACATGGACAAAAAATTCGTTTAATTTTTTCCCATTAAATACAAGAATTAAAGAAAAGTACTTTGCGAAAATAATCGGCAGTAGCACGGAAACGTGTTGACCACCGATTAGTTTTTTGCTAATAACTCTTACATCCTTCGACCGACTTCTTCGACTAAGGGATCGATGGAAAGCTTATCTGTTCCTCTTTCAGGTGGCATTAATATATTTTACGAAAAGTCGTAAGAAATACAATTTTTTTGATCATAACTAAAATATCCTCGAAATCATTGAAAAAGAAGTACTTTATCAGACGAAAATATGCCTTATCTACTAAGAGACATTCAAATTTTTTTAATTGCATAAATGGGCGGCGTTTTATTCAGAATTAATAGTTTTTTACGTGGACAAAAAATTCGTGTAATTTTTTCCCATTAAATACTAGAATTATAGAAAAGTACTTTGCGAAAAGAATCGGCAGTAGGACGGAATTGTGTTGACCACCGATTAGTTTTTTTTCTAATAACTCTTGCATCTTTCGACCGACTTCTTCGACTAAGCGCTCGATGGAAAGTTTATCTGTTCCTCTTTCAGATGGCACTAAAATATTTTACGAAAAGTCGTAAGAAGCAAAATTTTTTTGATCATAACTAAAATATCCTCGAAATCATTGAAAAAGAAGTATCAGACGAAAATATGCCTTATCTAAAAGAGACATATAAATTTTTTTAATTGCATAAATGGGCGGCATTTTATTCACAATTAATAGTTTTTTACATGGACAAAAAATTCGTTTAATTTTTTCCCATTAAATACTAGAATTATAGAAAAGTACTTTGCGAAAAGAATCGGCAGTAGGAAGGAATCGTGTTGACCACCGATTAGTTTTTTGCTAATAACTCTTGGATCTTTCGACCGACTTCTTCGACTAAGGGATCGATGGAAAACTTATCTGTTCCTCTTTCAGATGGCATTAATATATTTTATGAAAAGCCGTAAGAAATACAATTTTTTGGATCATAACTAAAATATCCTCGAAATCATTGAAAAAGAAGTACTTTATCAGACGAAAATATGCCTTATCTACTAAGAGACATTCAAATTTTTTTAATTTGGGGGGCGTTTTATTCAGAATTAATAGTGTTTTACATGGTCAAAAAATTTCTTTAATTTTTTCCCATTAAATACAAGAATTAAATAAAAGTACTTTGCGAAAAGAATCGGCAGTAGGACGGAAACGTATTGACCACCGATTGGTTTTTTGCTAATAACTCTTGCATCCTTCGACCGACTTCTTCGACTAAGAGCTCGATGGAAAGCTTATCTGTTCCTCTTTCAGGTGGCATTAACATATTTTACGAAAAGTCATAAGAAATAAAATTTTTTTGATTAAAACTAAAATATCCTCGAAATCATTGGAAAATCAGTACCGTCAAAGACGAAAATATGCCTTATCTAACAAGAGACATTGAAATTTTTTTAATTGCATAAATGGGCAGCATTTTATTCAGTTTTTTACATGGACAAAAAATTCGTTTAATTTTTTCCCATTAAATACAAGAATTAAAGGAAAGTACTTTGCGAAAAGAATCGGCAGTACGACGGAAACGTGTTGACCACCGATTAGTTTTTTGCTAATAATTCTTGCATCCTTCGACTGACTTCTTCGACTAAGGGATCGATGGAAAACTTATCTGTTCCTCTTTCAGATGGCATTAATATATTTTATGAAAAGTCGTAAGAAATACAATTTTTTTGATCATAACTAAAATATCCTCGAAATCATTGAAAAAGAAGTACTTTATCAGACGAAAATATGCCTTATCTACTAAGAGACATTCAAATTTTTTTTAATTTGAAGGGCGTTTTATTCAGAATTAATAGTGTTTTACATGGTCAAAAAATTTGTTTAATTTTTTCCCATTAAATACAAGAATTAAATAAAAGTACTTTGCGAAAAGAATCGGCAGTAGGACGGAAACGTATTGACCACCGATTGGTTTTTTGCTAATAACTCTTGCATCCTTCGACCGTTTTCTTCGACTAAGGGATCGATGGAAAACTTATCTGTTCCTCTTTCAGATGGCATTAATATATTTTATGAAAAGTCGTAAGAAATACAATAATGGCAATAACTCCTGCATCTTTCGACCGACTTCTTCAGCTAAGAGCTCGATGGAAAGCTTATCTGTTCCTCTTTCAGGTGGCATTAACACATTTTAAGAAAAGTCATAAGAAATAAAATTTTTTTGATTAAAACTAAAATATCCTCGAAATCATTGGAAAATCAGTACCGTAAAAGACGAAAATATGCCTTATCTAACAAGAGACATTTAAATTTTTTTAATTGCATAAATGGGCGGCGTTTTATTCAGAATTTATAGTTTTTTACATGGACAAAAAATTCGTGTAATTTTTTCCCATTAAATACTAGAATTATAGAAAAGTACTTTGCGAAAAGAATCGGCAGTAGGACGGAAACGTATTGACCACCGATTAGTTTTTTGCTAATAACTCTTGCATCCTTCGACCGACTTATTCGACTTAGAGCTCTATGGAAAGCTTATCTGTTCCTCTTTCAGATGGCATTAACATATTTTACGAAAAGTCATAAATAAAATTTTTTTGATTACAACTAAAATATCCTCGAAATCATTGAAAAAGAAGTACCTTATAAGACGAAAATATGCCTTATCTAATAAGAGACATTTAAATTTTTTTAATTGCATAAATGGGCGGCATTTTATTCAGTTTTTTATATGGACAAAGAATTCGTTGAATTTTTTCCCATTAAATACTAGAATTATTGAAAAGTACTTTGCGAAAAGAATCGGCAATAGGACGGAATTGTGTTGACCACCGATTAGTTTTTTTGGCTAATAACTCTTGCATCCTTCGACCGACTTCTTCAACTTAGAGCTCTATGGAAAGCTTATCTGTTCCTCTTTCAGATGGCATTAACATATTTTACGAAAAGTCATAAATAAAATTTTTTTGATTACAACTAAAATATCCTCGAAATCATTGAAAAAGAAGTACCTTATAAGACGAAAATATGCCTTATCTAATAAGAGACATTTAAATTTTTTTTAATTTCATAAATGGGCGGCATTTTATTCAGTTTTTTACATGGACAAAAAATTCGTTGAATTTTTTCCCATTAAATACTAGAGTTATTGAAAAGTACTTTGCGAAAAGAATCGGCAATAGGACGGAATCGTGTTGACCACCGATTATTTTTTTGGCAATAACTCCTGCATCTTTCGACCGACTTCTTCAGCTAAGAGCTCGATGGAAAGCTTATCTGTTCCTCTTTCAGGTGGCATTAACACATTTTAAGAAAAGTCATAAGAAATAAAATTTTTTTGGTCAAAACTAAAACATCCTCGAAATCGTTGAAGAAGAAGTACCTTATCAGACGAAAATATGCCTTATCTAATAAGAGAAATTTAAATTTTTTTAATTGCATAATTGGGTGGCTTTTTATTCAGAATTTATAGTTTTTTACATGGACAAAGAATTCGTTTAATTTTTTCCCATTAAATACTAGAATTATAGAAAAGTACTTTTCGAAGAGAATCGGCAGTAGGACGGAATCGTGTTGACCACCGATTAGTTTTTTGCCAATAACTCTTGAATCCTTCGACCGACTTCTTCGACTCAGAGCTCGATGGAAAGCTTATCTGTTCCTCTTTCAGATGGCATTAACATATTTTACGAAAAGTCGTAAGAAATAAAATCTTTTTGACTAAAACTAAAATATCCTCGAAATCATTGAAAAAGAAATACCTTACAAGACGAAAATATGCCTTATTTAATAAGAGACATTTAAATTTTTTTAATTGCATAAATGGGTGGCATTTTATTCAGAATTAATAGTTTTTTACATGGACAAAGAATTCGTTTAATTTTTTCCCATTAAATACTAGAATTATAGAAAAGTACTTTGCGAAAAGAATCGGCAGTAGGACGGAATCGTGTTGACCACCGATTAGTTTTTTGCTAATAACTCTTGCATCCTTCGACCGAACTCTTCGACTAAGAGCTCGATGGAAAGCTTATCTGTCCCTCTTTCAGATGGCATTAACATATTTTACGAAAAGTCATAAGAAATAAAATTTTTTTGACTAAAACTAAAATATCGTCGAAATCATTGAAAAAGAAGTACCTTATAAGACGAAAATATGCCTTATCTAATAAGAGACATTTAAATTTTTTTTAATTTCATAAATGGGCGGCATTTTATTCAGTTTTTTACATGGACAAAAAATTCGTTTAATTTTTTCCCATTAAATACTAGAATTTTTGAAAATTACCTTGCGAAGAGAATCGGCAAGAGGACGGAATCGTGTTGACCACCGATTAGTTTTTTGCTTATAACTCCTGCATCTTTCGACCGACTTCTCCGACTAAGAGCTCGATGGAAAGCTTATCTGTTCCTCTTTCAGATGGCATTAACATATTTTACGAAAAGGCGTAAGAAATAAAATTTTTTTGATCTAAACCAAAATATCCTCGAAATCATTGAAAAAGAAGTACCTTATAAAACAAAAATATGCCTTATTTCCTAAGAGACATTTAAATTTTTTTAATTGCATAAATGGGCGGCATTTTATTCAGAATTAATAGTTTTTTACATGGACAAAAAATTCGTTTAATTTTTTCCCATTAAATACTAGAATTATATAAAAGTACTTTGCGAAAAGAATCGGCAGTAGGACGGAAACGTGTTGACCACCGATTAGTTTTTTGCTAATAACTCTTGCGTCCTTCGACCGACTTCTTCAACTAAGAGCTCGATGGAAAGCTTATCTGTTTCTCTTTCAGATGGCATTAACATATTTTACGAAAAGGCGTAAGAAATAAAATTTTTTTGATCTAAACCAAAATATCCTCGAAATCATTGAAAAAGAAGTACCTTATAAAACAAAAATATGCCTTATTTCCTAAGAGACATTTAAATTTTTTTAATTGCATAAATGGGCGGCATTTTATTCAGAATTAATAGTTTTTTACATGGACAAAAAATTCGTTTAATTTTTTCCCATTAAATACTAGAATTATATAAAAGTACTTTGCGAAAAGAATCGGCAGTAGGACGGAAACGTGTTGACCGCCGATTAGTTTTTTGCTAATAACTCTTGCATCCTTCGACCAACTTCTTCGACAAAGAGGTCGATGGAAAACTTATCTGTTCCTCTTTCAGATGGCATTAATATATTTTATGAAAAGTCGTAAGAAATACAATTTTTTTGATCATAACTAAAATATCCTCGAAATCATTGAAAAAGAAGTACTTTATCAGACGAAAATATGCCTTATCTACTAAGAGACATTCAAATTTTTTTTAATTTGAAGGGCGTTTTATTCAGAATTAATAGTGTTTTACATGGACAAAAAATTCGTTTAATTTTTTCCCATTAAATACTAGAATTATAGAAAAGTACTTTGCGAAAAGAATCGGCAGTAGGACGGAAACGTGTTGACCACCGATTAGTTTTTTGCTAATAACTCTTGCATCCTTCGACCGACTTCTTCGACTAAGAGATCGATGGAAAGCTTATCTGTTCCTCTTTCAGATAGCATTAACATGTTTTAAGAAAAGTCATAAGAAATAAAATATTTTTGATTAAAACTAAAATATCCTCGAAATCATTGAAGAAGAAGTACCTTATCAGACGAAAATATGCCTTATCTACTAAGAGACATTTAAATTTTTTTAATTGCATAAATGGGCGGCGTTTTATTCAGAATTAATAGTTTTTTACATGGACAAAAAATTCGTTTAATTTTTTCCCATTAAATACTAGAATTATAGAAAAGTACTTTGCGAAAAGAATCGGCAGTAGGACGGAATTGTGTTGAACACCGATTAGTTTTTTGCTAATAACTCTTGCATCCTTCGACCAACTTCTTCGACTAAGAGATCGATGGAAAGCTTATCTGTTCCTCTTTCAGATGGCAATAACATATTTTATGAAAAGTCATAAGAAATAAAATTTTTTTGATTAAAACTCAAATATCCTCGAAATCATTGAAAAAGAAGTACCTTATAAGACGAAAATATGCCTTATCTAATAAGAGACATTTTATTCAGAATTAATAGTTTTTTACATGGACAAAAAATTCGTTTAATTTTTTCCCATTAAATACTAGAATTATAGAAAAGTACTTTGCGAAAAGAATCGGCAGTAGGACGGAAACGTGTTGACCACCGATTAGTTTTTTGCTAATAACTCTTGCATCCTTCGACCGACTTCTTCGACTAAGAGATCGATGGAAAGCTTATCTGTTCCTCTTTCAGATAGCATTAATATATTTTATGAAAAGTCGTAAGAAATACAATTTTTTTCATCATAACTAAATTATCCTCGAAATCATTGAAAAAGAAGTACCTTATAAGACGAAAATATGCCTTATCTAATAAGAGACATTTAAATTTTTTTAATTGCATAAATGGGCGGCATTTTATTCAGTTTTTTATATGGACAAAAAATTCGTTTAATTATTTCCCATTAAATACTAGAATTATAGAAAAGTACTTTGCGAAAAGAATCGGCAGTAGGACGGAATTGTGTTGACCACCTATTAGATTTTTGCTAATAACTCTTGCATCCTTCGACCGACTTCTTCAACTTAGAGCTCTATGGAAAGCTTATCTGTTCCTCTTTCAGATGGCATTAACATATGTTACGAAAAGTCATAAATAAAATTTTTTTGATTACAACTAAAATGTCCTCGATATCATTGAAAAAGAAGTACCTTATAAGACGAAAATATGCCTTATCTAATAAGAGACATTTAAATTTTTTTAATTTCATAAATGGGCGTTATTTTATTCAGTTTTTTACATGGACAAAAAATTCGTTTAATTTTTTCCCATTAAATACTAGAATTATAGAAAAGTACTTTGCGAAAAGAATCGGCAGTAGGACGGAATCGTGTTGACCACCGATTAGTTTTTTGCTAATAACTCTTGCATCCTTCGACCGACTTCTTCGACTAAGAGATCGATGGAAAGCTTATCTGTTCCTCTTTCAGATAGCATTAACATGTTTTAAGAAAAGTCATAAGAAATAAAATTTTTTTGATTAAAACTAAAATATCCTCGAAATCATTGAAGAAGAAGTACCTTATCAGACGAAAATATGCCTTATCTAAAAGAGACTTATAAATTTTTTTAATTGCATAAATGGGCTGCATTTTATTCACAATTAATAGTTTTTTACATGGACAAAAAATTCGTTTAATTTTTTCCCATTAAATACTAGAATTATAGATAAGTACTTTGCGAAAAGAATCGGCAGTAGGACGGAAACGTGTTGACCACCGATTAGTTTTTTGCTAATAACTCTTGCATCCTTCGCCCGACTTCTTCGACTAAGAGATCGATGGAAAGCTTATCTGTTCCTCTTTCAGATGGCATTAATATATTTTATGAAAAGTCGTAAGAAATACAATTTTTTTCATCATAACTAAATTATCCTCGAAATCATTGAAAAAGAAGTACCTTATAAGACGAAAATATGCCTTATCTAATAAGAGACATTTAAATTTTTTTAATTGCATAAATGGGCGGCATTTTATTCAGTTTTTTATATGGACAAAAAATTCGTTTAATTATTTCCCATTAAATACTAGAATTATAGAAAAGTACTTTGCGAAAAGAATCGGCAGTAGGACGGAATTGTGTTGACCACCTATTAGATTTTTGCTAATAACTCTTGCATCCTTCGACCGACTTCTTCAACTTAGAGCTCTATGGAAAGCTTATCTGTTCCTCTTTCAGATGGCATTAACATATGTTACGAAAAGTCATAAATAAAATTTTTTTGATTACAACTAAAATGTCCTCGATATCATTGAAAAAGAAGTACCTTATAAGACGAAAATATGCCTTATCTAATAAGAGACATTTAAATTTTTTTAATTTCATAAATGGGCGTTATTTTATTCAGTTTTTTACATGGACAAAAAATTCGTTTAATTTTTTCCCATTAAATACTAGAATTATAGAAAAGTACTTTGCGAAAAGAATCGGCAGTAGGACGGAATCGTGTTGACCACCGATTAGTTTTTTGCTAATAACTCTTGCATCCTTCGACCGACTTCTTCGACTAAGAGATCGATGGAAAGCTTATCTGTTCCTCTTTCAGATAGCATTAACATGTTTTACGAAAAGTCATAAGAAATAAAATTTTTTTGATTAAAACTAAAATATCCTCGAAATCATTGAAGAAGAAGTACCTTATCAGACGAAAATATGCCTTATCTACTAAGAGACATTTAAATTTTTTTAATTGCATAAATGGGCGGCGTTTTATTCAGAATTAATAGTTTTTTACATGGACAAAAAATTCGTTTAATTTTTTCCCATTAAATACTAGAATTATAGAAAAGTACTTTGCGAAAAGAATCGGCAGTAAGACTGAATTGTGTTGACCGCCGATTAGTTTTTTGCTAATAACTCCTGCATCTTTCGACCGACTTCTTCAGCTAATAGCTCGATGGAAAGCTTATCTGTTCCTCTTTCAGATGGCATTAACATATTTTACGAAAAGTTTTTTTGATTACAACTAAAATATCCTCGAAATCATTGAAAAAGAAGTACCTTATCAGACGAAAATATGCCTTATCTAAAAGAGACTTATAAATTTTTTTAATTGCATAAATGGGCTGCATTTTATTCACAATTAATAGTTTTTTACATGGACAAAAAATTCGTTTAATTTTTTCCCATTAAATACTAGAATTATAGACAAGTACTTTGCGAAAAGAATCGGCAGTAGGACGGAAACGTGTTGACCACCGAATAGTTTTTTGCTAATAACTCTTGCATCCTTCGAACGACTTCTTCGACTAAGAGATCGATGGAAAGCTTATCTGTTCCTCTTTCATGTGGCATTAACATATTTTACGAAAAGTCATAAGAAATAAAATTTTCTTGATTAAAACTAAAATATCCTCGAAATCATTGGAAAATCAGTACCGTAAAAGACGAAAATATGCCTTATCTAACAAGAGACATTTAAATTTTTTTAATTGCATAAATGGGCGGCATTTTATTCAGTTTTTTACATGGACAAAAAATTCGTTTAATTTTTTCCCATTAAATACTAGAATTATAGATAAGTACTTTGCGAAAAGAATCGACAGTAGGACGGAAACGTGTTGACCACCGATTAGTTTTTTGCTAATAACTCTTGCATCCTTCGAACGACTTCTTCGACTAAGAGATCGATGGAAAGCTTATCTGTTCCTCTTTCATGTGGCATTAACATATTTTACGAAAAGTCATAAGAAATAAAATTTTCTTGATTAAAACTAAAATATCCTCGAAATCATTGGAAAATCAGTACCGTAAAAGACGAAAATATGCCTTATCTAACAAGAGACATTTAAATTTTTTTAATTGCATAAATGGGCGGCATTTTATTCAGTTTTTTACATGGACAAAAAATTCGTTTAATTTTTTCCCATTAAATACTAGAATTATAGATAAGTACTTTGCGAAAAGAATCGACAGTAGGACGGAAACGTGTTGACCACCGATTAGTTTTTTGCTAATAACTCTTGCATCCTTCGCCCGACTTCTTCGACTAAGAGATCGATGGAAAGCTTATCTGTTCCTCTTTCAGATGGCATTAATATATTCTATGAAAAGTCGTAAGAAATACAATTTTTTTCATCATAACTAAAATATCCTCGAAATCATTGAAAAAGAAGTACTTTATCAGACGAAAATATGCCTTATCTAATAAGAGACATTTAAATATTTTTAATTGGATAAATGGGCGGCATTTTATTCAGAATTAATAGTTTTTTATATGTACAAAAAATTCGTTTAATTTTTTCCCATTAAATACAAGAATTAAAGAAAAGTACTTTGTGAAAAAAATCGGCAGTAAGACGGAAACGTGTTGACCACCGATTAGTTCTTTGCTAATAACTCTTGCATCCTTCGAACGACTTCTTCGACTAAGAGATCGATGGAAAGCTTATCTGTTCCTCTTTCATGTGGCATTAACATATTTTACGAAAAGTCATAAGAAATAAAATTTTCTTGATTAAAACTAAAATATCCTCGAAATCATTGGAAAATCAGTACCGTAAAAGACGAAAATATGCCTTATCTAACAAGAGACATTTAAATTTTTTTAATTGCATAAATGGGCGGCATTTTATTCAGTTTTTTACATGGACAAAAAATTCGTTTAATTTTTTCCCATTAAATACTAGAATTATAGATAAGTACTTTGCGAAAAGAATCGACAGTAGGACGGAAACGTGTTGACCACCGATTAGTTTTTTGCTAATAACTCTTGCATCCTTCGCCCGACTTCTTCGACTAAGAGATCGATGGAAAGCTTATCTGTTCCTCTTTCAGATGGCATTAATATATTCTATGAAAAGTCGTAAGAAATACAATTTTTTTCATCATAACTAAATTATCCTCGAAATCATTGAAAAAGAAGTACCTTATAAGACGAAAATATGCCTTATCTAATAAGAGACATTTAAATTTTTTTAATTGCATAAATGGGCGGCATTTTATTCAGTTTTTTATATGGACAAAAAATTCGTTTAATTATTTCCCATTAAATACTAGAATTATAGAAAAGTACTTTGCGAAAAGAATCGGCAGTAGGACGGAATTGTGTTGACCACCTATTAGATTTTTGCTAATAACTCTTGCATCCTTCGACCGACTTCTTCAACTTAGAGCTCTATGGAAAGCTTATCTGTTCCTCTTTCAGATGGCATTAACATATTTTACGAAAAGTCATAAATAAAATTTTTTTGATAACAACTAAAATATCCTCGAAATCATTGAAAAAGAAGTACCTTATAAGACGAAAATATGCCTTATCTAATAAGAGACATTTAAATTTTTTTTAATTTCATAAATGGGCGTTATTTTATTCAGTTTTTTACATGGACAAAAAATTCGTTTAATTTTTTCCCATTAAATACTAGAATTATAGAAAAGTACTTTGCGAAAAGAATCGGCAGTAGGACGGAAACGTGTTGACCACCGATTAGTTTTTTGCTAATAACTCTTGCATCCTTCGACCGACTTCTTCGACTAAGAGATCGATGGAAAGCTTATCTTTTCCTCTTTCAGATAGCATTAACATGTTTTAAGAAAAGTCATAAGAAATAAAATTTTTTGATTAAAACTAAAATATCCTCGAAATCATTGAAGAAGAAGTACCTTATCAGACGAAAATATGCCTTATCTACTAAGAGACATTTAAATTTTTTTAATTGCATAAATGGGCAGCGTTTTATTCAGAATTAATAGTTTTTTACATGGACAAAAAATTCGTTTAATTTTTTCCCATTAAATACTAGAATTATAGAAAAGTACTTTGCGAAAAGAATCGGCAGTAGGACGGAATTGTGTTGAACACCGATTAGTTTTTTGCTAATAACTCTTGCATCCTTCGACCAACTTCTTCGACTAAATGATCGATGGAAAGCTTATCTGTTCCTCTTTCAGATGGCAATAACATATTTTATGAAAAGTCATAAGAAATAAAATTTTTTTGATTAAAACTCAAATATCCTCGAAATCATTGAAAAAGAAGTACCTTATAAGACGAAAATATGCCTTATCTAATAAGAGACATTTTATTCAGAATTAATAGTTTTTTACATGGACAAAAAATTCGTTTAATTTTTTCCCATTAAATACTAGAATTATAGAAAAGTACTTTGCGAAAAGAATCGGCAGTAGGACGGAAACGTGTTGACCACCGATTAGTTTTTTGCTAATAACTCTTGCATCCTTCGACCGACTTCTTCGACTAAGAGATCGATGGAAAGCTTATCTGTTCCTCTTTCAGATAGCATTAACATACTTTACGAAAAGTCATAAGAAATAAAATTTTTTTGATTAAAATTAAAATATCCTCGAAATCATTGAAAAAGAAGTACTTTATCAGACGAAAATATGCCTTATCTACTAAGAGACATTCAAATTTTGTTAATTGCATAAATGGGCGGCATTTTATTCAGAATTAATAGTTTTTTACATGGACAAAAACTTCGTGTAATTTTTTCCCATTAAATACTAGAATTATTGAAAAGTACTTTGCGAAAAGAATCGGCAATAGGAAGGAGTCGTGTTGACCACCGATTATTTTTTTGGCAATAACTCCTGCATCTTTCGACCGACTTCTTCAGCTAATAGCTCGATGGAAAGCTTATCTGTTCCTCTTTCAGATGGCATTAACATATTTTACGAAAAGTTTTTTTGATTACAACTAAAATATCCTCGAAATCATTGAAAAAGAAGTACCTTATCAGACGAAAATATGCCTTATCTAAAAGAGACTTATAAATTTTTTTAATTGCATAAATGGGCTGCATTTTATTCACAATTAATAGTTTTTTACATGGACAAAAAATTCGTTTAATTTTTTCCCATTAAATACTAGAATTATAGATAAGTACTTTGCGAAAAGAATCGGCAGTAGGACGGAAACGTGTTGACCACCGAATAGTTTTTTGCTAATAACTCTTGCATCCTTCGACCGACTTCTTCGACTAAGAGATCGATGGAAAGCTTATCTGTTCCTCTTTCAGATGGCATTAATATATTTTATGAAAAGTCGTAAGAAATACAATTTTTTTCATCATAACTAAATTATCCTCGAAATCATTGAAAAAGAAGTACCTTATAAGACGAAAATATGCCTTATCTAATAAGAGACATTTAAATTTTTTTAATTGCATAAATGGGCGGCATTTTATTCAGTTTTTTATATGGACAAAAAATTCGTTTAATTATTTCCCATTAAATACTAGAATTATAGAAAAGTACTTTGCGAAAAGAATCGGCAGTAGGACGGAATTGTGTTGACCACCTATTAGATTTTTGCTAATAACTCTTGCATCCTTCGACCGACTTCTTCAACTTAGAGCTCTATGGAAAGCTTATCTGTTCCTCTTTCAGATGGCATTAACATATGTTACGAAAAGTCATAAATAAAATTTTTTTGATTACAACTAAAATGTCCTCGATATCATTGAAAAAGAAGTACCTTATAAGACGAAAATATGCCTTATCTAATAAGAGACATTTAAATTTTTTTTAATTTCATAAATGGGCGTTATTTTATTCAGTTTTTTACATGGACAAAAAATTCGTTTAATTTTTTCCCATTAAATACTAGAATTATAGAAAAGTACTTTGCGAAAATAATCGGCAGTAGGACGGAAACGTGTTGACCACCGATTAGTTTTTTGCTAATAACTCTTGCATCCTTCGACCGACTTCTTCGACTAAGAGATCGATGGAAAGCTTATCTGTTCCTCTTTCAGATAGCATTAACATGTTTTACGAAAAGTCATAAGAAATAAAATTTTTTTGATTAAAACTAAAATATCCTCGAAATCATTGAAGAAGAAGTACCTTATCAGACGAAAATATGCCTTATCTACTAAGAGACATTTAAATTTTTTTAATTGCATAAATGGGCGGCGTTTTATTCAGAATTAATAGTTTTTTACATGGACAAAAAATTCGTTTAATTTTTTCCCATTAAATACTAGAATTATAGAAAAGTACTTTGCGAAAAGAATCGGCAGTAGGACGGAATTGTGTTGAACACCGATTAGTTTTTTGCTAATAACTCTTGCATCCTTCGACCAACTTCTTCGACTAAGAGATCGATGGAAAGCTTATCTGTTCCTCTTTCAGATGGCAATAACATATTTTATGAAAAGTCATAAGAAATAAAATTTTTTTGATTAAAACTCAAATATCCTCGAAATCATTGAAAAAGAAGTACCTTATAAGACGAAAATATGCCCTATCTAATAAGAGACATTTTATTCAGAATTAATAGTTTTTTACATGGACAAAAAATTCGTTTAATTTTTTCCCATGAAATACTAGAATTATAGAAAAGTACTTTGCGAAAAGAATCGGCAGTAGGACGGAAACGTGTTGACCACCGATTAGTTTTTTGCTAATAACTCTTGCATCCTTCGACCGACTTCTTCGACTAAGAGATCGATGGAAAGCTTATCTGTTCCTCTTTCAGATAGCATTAACATACATTATGAAAAGTCATAAGAAATAAAATTTTTTTGATTAAAACTAAAATATCCCCGTAATCATTGAAAAAGAAGTACTTTATCAGACGAAAATATGCCTTATCTACTAATAGACATTCAAATTTTTTTAATTGCATAAATGGGCGGCGTTTTATTCAGAATTAATAGTTTTTTACATGGACAAAAAATTCGTGTAATTTTTTGCCATTAAATACTAGAATTATATAACAGTACTTTGCGAAAAGAATCGGCAGTAGGACGGAAACGTGTTGACCACCGATTAGTTCTTTGCTAATAAGTCTTGCATCCTTCGACCGACTTCTTCGACTAAGAGCTCGATGGAAAGCTTATCTGTTCCTCTTTCAGGTGGCATTAACATATTTTACGAAAAGTCATAAGAAATACAATTTTTTTGATTAACACTAAAATATCCTCGAAATCATTGAAAAAGAAATAACTTATAAGACGAAAATATGCCTTATTTAATAAGAGACATTTAAATTTTTTTAATTGCATAAATGGGTGGCATTTTATTCAGAATTAATAGTTTTTTACATGGACAAAGAATTCGTTTAATTTTTTCCCATTAAATACAAAAATTAAAGAAAAGTACTTTGTGAAAAGAATCGGCAGTAGGACGGAAACGTGTTGACCACCGATTAGTTCTTTGCTAATAACTCTCGCATCCTTCGACCAACTTCTTCGACTAAGAGATCGATGGAAAGCTTATCTGTTCCTTTTTCAGGTGGCATTAACATATTTTATGAAAAGTCGTAAGAAATACAATTTTTTTGATCATAACTAAAATATCCCCGTAATCATTGAAAAAGAAGTACTTTATCAGACGAAAATATGCCTTATCTACTAATAGACATTCAAATTTTTTTAATTGCATAAATGGGCGGCGTTTTATTCAGAATTAATAGTTTTTTACATGGACAAAAAATTCGTGTAATTTTTTGCCATTAAATACTAGAATTATATAACAGTACTTTGCGAAAAGAATCGGCAGTAGGACGGACACGTGTTGAACACCGATTAGTTCTTTGCTAATAACTCTTGCATCCTTCGACCGACTTCTTCGACTAAGAGCTCGATGGAAAGCTTATCTGTTCCTCTTTCAGGTGGCATTAACATATTTTACGAAAAGTCATAAGAAATACAATTTTTTTGATTAAAATTAAAATATCCTTGAAATCATTGAAAAAGAAATAACTTATAAGACGAAAATATGCCTTATTTAATAAGAGACATTTAAATTTTTTTAATTGCATAAATGGGTGGCATTTTATTCAGAATTAATAGTTTTTTACATGGACAAAGAATTCGTTTAATTTTTTCCCATTAAATACTAGAATTATAGAAAAGTACCTTGCGAAAAGAATCGGCAGTAGGACGGAATCGTATTGACCACCGATTAGTTTTTTGCTAATAACTCTTGCATCCTTCGACCGACTTCTTCGAATAAGAGCTCGATGGAAAGCTTATCTGTTCCTCTTTCAGATGGCATTAACATATTTTACGAAAAGTCATAAGAAATAAAATTTTTTTGACTAAAACTAAAATATCGTCGAAATCATTGAAAAAGAAGTACCTTATAAGACGAAAATATGCCTTATTTAATAAGAGACATTTACATTTTTTTAATTGCATAAATGGGCGGCATTTTATTCAGAATTAATAGTTTTTTACATGGACAAAGAATTCGTTTAATTTTTTCCCATTAAATACTAAAATTATAGAAAAGTACTTTTCGAAAAGAATCGGCAGTAGGACGGAATCGTGTTGACCACCGATTAGTTTTTTGCCAATAACTCTTGCATCCTTCGACCGACTTCTTCGACTAAGAGCTCGATGGAAAGCTTATCTGTTCCTCTTTCAGATGGCATTAACATATTTTACGAAAAGTCATAAATAAAATTTTTTTGATTACAACTAAAATATCCTCGAAATCATTGAAAAAGAAGTACCTTATCAGACGAAAATATGCCTTATCTAAAAGAGACTTATAAATTTTTTTAATTGTATAAATGGGCTGCATTTTATTCACAATTAATAGTCTTTTACATGGACAAAAAATTCGTTTAATTTTTTCCCATTAAATACTAGAATTATAGAAAAGTACTTTGCGAAAAGAATCGGCAGTAGGACGGAAACATGTTTACCACCGATTAGTTTTTTGCTAATAACTCTTGCATCCTTCGACCGACTTCTTCGACTAAGAGATCGATGGAAAGCTTATCTGTTCCTCTTTCAGATGGCATTAATATATTTTATGAAAAGTCGTAAGAAATACAATTTTTTTCATCATAACTAAATTATCCTCGAAATCATTGAAAAAGAAGTACCTTATAAGACGAAAATATGCCTTATCTAATAAGAGACATTTAAATTTTTTTAATTGCATAAATGGGCGGCATTTTATTCAGTTTTTTATATGGACAAGAAATTCGTTTAATTATTTCCCATTAAATACTAGAATTATAGAAAAGTACTTTGCGAAAAGAATCGGCAGTAGGACGGAATTGTGTTGACCACCTATTAGATTTTTGCTAATAACTCTTGCATCCTTCGACCGAATTCTTCAACTTAGAGCTCTATGGAAAGCTTATCTGTTCCTCTTTCAGATGGCATTAACATATTTTACGAAAAGTCATAAATAAAATTTTTTTGATTACAACTAAAATATCCTCGAAATCATTGAAAAAGAAGTACCTTATAAGACGAAAATATGCCTTATATAATAAGAGACATTTAAATTTTTTTTAATTTCATAAATGGGCGGCATTTTATTCAGTTTTTCACATGGACAAAACATTCGTTGAATTTTTTCCCATTAAATACTAGAATTATTGAAAAGTACTTTGCGAAAAGAATCGGCAATAGGACGGAATCGTGTTGACCACCGATTATTTTTTTGGCAATAACTCCTGCATCTTTCGACCAACTTCTTCGACTAAGAGCTCGATGGAAAGCTTATCCGTTTCTCTTTCAGGTAGCATTAACATATTTTACGAAAAGGCGTAAGAAATAAGATTTTTTTGATCTAAACTAAAATATCCTCGAAATCATTGAAAAAGAAGTACCTTATAACACAAAAATATGCCTTATCTAACAAAGACATTTAAATTTTATTAATTGCATAAATGGGCGGCATTTTATTTAGGTTTTTACATGGACAAAAAATTCGTTTAATTTTTTCGTTTAAAAGAATTAAAGAAAAGTACTTTGCGAAAAGAATCGGCAGTAGGTCGGAAACGTGTTGACCACCGATTAGTTTTTTGCTAATAACTCTTGCATCCTTCGACCGACTTCTTCGACTTAGAGCTCGATGGAAAGCTTATCTGTTCGTCTTTCAGATGGCATTAACATATTTTACGAAAAGTCGTAAGAAATAAAATCTTTTTGATCAAAACTAAAATATCCTCGAAATCATTGAAGAAGAAGTACCTTATCAGACGAAAATATGCCTTATCTAATAAGAGGCATTTAAATTTTTTTAATTGCATTGCAAAATTCGTTTAATTTTTTCCCATTAAATACTAGAATTATAGAAAAGTACTTTGCGAAAAGAATCGGCAGTAGGACGGAAACATGTTGACCACCGATTAGTTTTTTGCTAATAACTCTTGCATCCTTCGACCGACTTCTTCGACTAAGAGATCGATGGAAAGCTTATCTGTTCCTCTTTCAGATAGCATTAACATGTTTTACGAAAAGTCATAAGAAATAAAATTTTTTTGATTAAAACTAAAATATCCTCGAAATCATTGAAGAAGAAGTACCTTATCAGACGAAAATATGCCTTATCTACTAAGAGACATTTAAATTTTTTTAATTGCATAAATGGGCGGCGTTTTATTCAGAATTAATAGTTTTTTACATGGACAAAAAATTCGTTTAATTTTTTCCCATTAAATACTAGAATTATAGAATAGTACTTTGCGAAAAGAATCGGCAGTAGGACGGAATTGTGTTGAACACCGATTAGTTTTTTGCTAATAACTCTTGCATCCTTCGACCAACTTCTTCGACTAAGAGATCGATGGAAAGCTTATCTGTTCCTCTTTCAGATGGCAATAACATATTTTATGAAAAGTCATAAGAAATAAAATTTTTTTGATTAAAACTCAAATATCCTCGAAATCATTGAAAAACAAGTTCCTTATAAGACGAAAATATGCCTTATCTAATAAGAGACATTTTATTCAGAATTAATAGTTTTTTACATGGACAAAAAATTCGTTTAATTTTTTCCCATTAAATACTAGAATTATAGAAAAGTACTTTGCCAAAAGAATCGGCAGTAGGACGGAAACGTGTTGACCACCGATTAGTTTTTTGCTAATAACTCTTGCATCCTTTGACCGACTTCTTCGACTAAGAGATCGATGGAAAGCTTATCTGTTCCTCTTTCAGATAGCATTAACATGTTTTACGAAAAGTCATAAGAAATAAAATTTTTTTGATTAAATTTAAAATATCCTCGAAATCATTGAAGAAGAAGTACCTTATCAGACGAAAATATGCCTTATCTACTAAGAGACATTAAAATTTTTTTTAATTGCATAAATGGGCGGCGTTTTATTCAGAATTAATAGTTTTTTACATGGACAAAAAATTCGTTTAATTTTTTCCCATTAAATACTAGAATTATAGAAAAGTACTTTGCGAAAAGAATCGGCAGTAGGACGGAATTGTGTTGAACACCGATTAGTTTTTTGCTAATAACTCTTGCATCCTTCGACCAACTTCTTCGACTAAGAGATCGATGGAAAGCTGATCTGTTCCTCTTTCAGATGGCAATAACATATTTTATGAAAAGTCATAAGAAATAAAATTTTTTTGATTAAAACTCAAATATCCTCGAAATCATTGAAAAAGAAGTACCTTATAAGACGAAAATATGCCTTATCTAATAACAGACATTTTAATTTTTTTAATTGCATAAATAGGTGGCATTTTATTCAGAATTAATAGTTTTTTGCATGGACAAAAAACTCGTTCAATTTTTTCCCATTAAATACTAGAATTATAGAAAAGTACTTTGCGAAAAGAATCGGCAGTAGGACGGAATTGTGTTGAACACCGATTAGTTTTTTGCTAATAACTCTTGCATCCTTCGACCAACTTCTTCGACTAAGAGATCGATGGAAAGCTTATCTGTTCCTCTTTCAGATAGCATTAACATATTTTACGAAAAGTCATAAGAAATAAAATTTTTTTGATTAAATTTAAAATATCCTCGAAATCATTGAAGAAGAAGTACCTTATCAGACGAAAATATGCCTTATCTACTAAGAGACATTAAAATTTTTTTAATTGCATAAATGGGCGGCATTTTATTCAGAATTAATAGTTTTTTACATGGACAAAAAATTCGTTTAATTTTTTCCCATTAAATACTAGAATTATAGAAAAGTACTTTGCGAAAAGAATCGGCAGTAGGACGGAATCGTGTTGACCACCGATAAGTTTTTTGCTAATAACTCTTGCATCCTTCGACTGACTTCTACGACTAAGAGATCGATGGAAAGCTTATCTGTTCGTCTTTCAGATGGCATTAACATAATTTACGAAAAGTCGTAAGAAATACAATTTTTTTGATCATAACTAAAATATCCTCGAAATCATTGAAAAAGAAGTACTTTATCAGACGAAAATATGCCTTATCTAATAAGAGACATTTCAATTTTTTTAATTGCATAAATGGGCGGCATTTTATTCAGTTTTTTACATAGACAAAAAATTCGTTTAATTTTTTCCCATTAAATACAAGAATTAAAAAAAAGTACTTTGCGAAAAGAATCGGCAGTAGGACGGAATCGTGTTGACCATCGATTAGTTTTTTGCTAATAACTCTTGCATCCTTCGACCGACTTCTTCGACTAAGAGCTCGATGGAAAGCTTATCTGTTCCTCTTTCAGATGGCATTAACATAATTTACGAAAAGTCATAAGAAATAAAATTTTTTTGACTAAAACTAAAATATCGTCGAAATCATTGAAAAAGAAGTACCTTATAAGACGAAAATATGCCTTATTTAATAAGAGACATTTAAATTTTTTTAATTGCATAAATGGGTGGCATTTTATTCAGAATTAATAGTTTTTTACATGGACAAAGAATTCGTTTAATTTTTTCCCATTAAATACTAGAATTATAGAAAAGTACTTTGCGAAAAGAATCGGCAGTAGGACGGAATCGTGTTGACCACCGATTATTTTTTTGGCAATAACTCCTGCATCTTTCGACCGACTTCTTCAGCTAAGAGCTCGATGGAAAGCTTATCTGTTCCTCTTTCAGATGGCATTGACATATTTTACGAAAAAACATAAGAAATAAAATTTTTTGGATCAAAACTAAAATATCCTCGAAATCATTGAAAAAGAAGTACCTTATAAGACGAAAATATGCCTTATTTAATAAGAGACATTTAAATTTTTTTAATTGCATAAATGGGTGGCATTTTATTCAGAATTAATAGTTTTTTACATGGACAAAGAATTCGTTTAATTTTTTCCCATTAAATACTAGAATTATAGAAAAGTACTTTGCGAAAAGAATCGGCAGTAGGACGGAATCGTGTTGACCACCGATTAGTTTTTTGCTAATAACTCTTGCATCCTTCGACCGACTTCTTCGACTAAGAGCTCGATGGAAAGCTTATCTGTTCCTCTTTCAGATGGCATTAACATATTTTACGAAAAGTCATAAGAAATAAAATTTTTTTGACTAAAACTAAAATATCGTCGAAATCATTGAAAAATAAGTACCTTATAAGACGAAAATATGCCTTAGTTAATAAGAGACATTTAAATTTTTTTAATTGCATAAATGGGTGGCATTTTATTCAGAATTAATAGTTTTTTACATGGACAAAGAATTCGTTTAATTTTTTCCCATTAAATACTAGAATTATAGAAAAGTACTTTGCGAAAAGAATCGGCAGTAGGACGGAATCGTGTTGACCACCGATTAGTTTTTTGCTAATAACTCTTGCATCCTTCGACCGACTTCTTCGACTAAGAGCTCGATGGAAAGCTTATCTCTTGTTCTTTTAGGTGGCATTAACATATTTTACGAAAAAACATAAATAAAATTTTTTTGATTACAACTAAAATATCCTCGAAATCGTTGAAAAAGAAGTACCATAAAAGACGAAACTATGCCTTATCTAATAAGAGACATTTAAATTTTTTTTTAATTTCATAAATGGGCGGCATTTTATTCAGTTTTTTACATGGACAAAAAATTCGTTCAGTTTTTTCCCATTAAATACTATAATTATTGAAATGTACTTTGCGAAAAGAATCGGAAGTAGGACGGAATCGTGTTGACCACCGATTATTTTTTTGGCAATAACTCCTGCATCTTTCGACCGACTTCTTCAGCTAAGAGCTCGATGGAAAGCTTATCTGTTCCTCTTTCAGATGGCATTGACATATTTTACGAAAAAACATAAGAAATAAAATTTTTTGGATCAAAACTAAAATATCCTCGAAATCATTAAAAAAGAAGTACCTTATAAGACAAAAATATGCCTTATCTAAGAAGAGACATTTAAATTTTTTTAATTGCATAAATGGGCGCCATTTTATTCAGTTTTTTACATGGACAAAAAATTCGCTTAATTTTTTCCCATTAAATACTATAATTATTGAAATGTACTTTGCGAAAAGAATCGGAAGTAGGACGGAATCGTGTTGACCACCGATTATTTTTTTGCCAATTGCTCCTGCATCTTTCGACCGACTTCTTCGACTAAGAGCTCGATGGAAAGCTTATCTCTTGTTCTTTTAGGTGGCATTAACATATTTTACGAAAAGTCATAAGAAATAAAATTTTTTGGATCAAAACTAAAATATCCTCGAAATCATTAAAAAAGAAGTACCTTATAAGACAAAAATATGCCTTATCTAAGAAGAGACATTTAAATTTTTTTAATTGCATAAATGGGCGCCATTTTATTCAGTTTTTTACATGGACAAAAAATTCGCTTAATTTTTTCCCATTAAATACTATAATTATTGAAATGTACTTTGCGAAAAGAATCGGAAGTAGGACGGAATCGTGTTGACCACCGATTAGTTTTTTGCTAATAACTCTTGCATCCTTCGACCGACTTCTTCGACTAAGAGCTCGATGGAAAGCTTATCTGTTCCTCTTTCAGGTAGCATTAACATATTTTACGAAAAGGCGTAAGAAATAAGATTTTTTTGATCTAAACTAAAATATCCTCGAAATCATTGAAAAAGAAGTACCTTATAACACATAAAAATGCCTTATCTAACAAGAGCCATTTAAATTTTATTAATTGCATAAATGGGCGGCATTTTATTTAGGTTTTTACATGGACGAAAAATTCGTTTAATTTTTTCGTTTAAAAGAATTAAAGAAAAGTACTTTGCGAAAAGAATCGGCAGTAGGTCGGAAACGTGTTGACCACCGATTAGTTTTTTGCTAATAACTCTTGCATCCTTCGACCGACTTCTTCGACTAAATGATCGATGGAAAGCTTATCTGTTCCTCTTTCAGATAGCATTAACATGTTTTACGAAAAGTCATAAGAAATAAAATTTTTTTGATTAAAACTAAAATATCCTCGTAATCATTGAAGAAGAAGTACCTTATCAGACGAAAATATGCCTTATCTACTAAGAGACATTTAAATTTTTTTAATTGCATAAATGGGCGGCGTTTTATTCAGAATTAATAGTTTTTTACATGGACAAAAAATTCGTTTAATTTTTTCCCATTAAATACTAGAATTATAGAAAAGTACTTTGCGAAAAGAATCGGCAGTAGGACGGAATCGTGTTGACCACCGATTAGTTTTTTGCTAATAACTCTTGCATCCTTCGACCGACTTCTTCGACTAAGAGCTCGATGGAAAGCTTATCTCTTGTTCTTTTAGGTGGCATTAACATATTTTACGAAAAAACATAAATAAAATTTTTTTGATTACAACTAAAATATCCTCGAAATCGTTGAAAAAGAAGTACCATAAAAGACGAAACTATGCCTTATCTAAAAAGAGACATTTAAATTTTTTTTAATTTCATAAATGGGCGGCATTTAATTCAGTTTTTTACATGAACAAAAAATTCGTTCAGTTTTTTCCCATTAAATACTATAATTATTGAAATGTACTTTGCGAAAAGAATCGGAAGTAGGACGGAATCGTGTTGACCACCGATTATTTTTTTGCCAATTACTCCTGCATCTTTCGACCGACTTCTTCGACTAAGAGCTCGATGGAAAGCTTATCTCTTGTTCTTTTAGGTGGCATTAACATATTTTACGAAAAGTCATAAGAAATAAAATTTTTTGGATCAAAACTAAAATATCCTCGAAATCATTAAAAAAGAAGTACCTTATAAGACGAAAATATGCCTTATCTAAGAAGAGGCATTTTATTCAGAATTAATAGTTTTTTACATGGACAAAAAATTCGTTTAATTTTTTCCCATTAAATACTAGAATTATAGAAAAGTACTTTGCGAAAAGAATCGGCAGTAGGACGGAATTGTGTTGACCACCGATTAGTTTTTTGCTAATAACTCTTGCATCCTTCGACCGACTTCTTCGACTAAGAGATCGATGGAAAGCTTATCTGTTCCTCTTTCAGATGGCATTAACATATTTTACGAAAAGTCATAAGAATTAAAATTTTTTTGACTAAAACTAAAATATCGTCGAAATCATTGAAGAAGAAGTACCTTATCAGACGAAAATATGCCTTATCTACTAAGAGACATTCAAATTTTTTTAATTGCATAAATGAGCGGCGTTTTATTCAGAATTAATAGTTTTTTACATGGACAAAAAATTCGTTTAATTTTTCCCATTAAATACTAGAATTATAGAAAAGTACTTTGCGAAAAGAATCGGCAGTAGGACGGAATTGTGTTGAACACCGATTAGTTTTTTGCTAATAACTCTTGCATCCTTCGACCAACTTCTTCGACTGAGAGATCGATGGAAAGCTTATCTGTTCCTCTTTCAGATGGCAATAACATATTTTATGAAAAGTCATAAGAAATAAAATTTTTTTGATTAAAACTCAAATATCCTCGAAATCATTGAAAAAGAAGTACGTTATCAGACGAAAATATGCCTTATCTAATAAGAGACATTTAAATTTTTTTTATTTGCATAAATGGGCGGCATTTTATTAAGAATTAATAGTTTTTTGCATGGACAAAAAACTCGTTCAATTTTTTCCCATTAAATACTAGAATTATAGAAAAGTACTATGCGAAAACAATCGGCAGTAGGACGGAATCGTGTTGACCACCGATTAGTTTTTTGCTAATAACTCTTGCGTTCTTCGACCGACATTTTAGACTAGGAGCTCGATGGAAAGTTTATCTGTTCCTCTTTTAGATGGCATTAACATATTTTACGAAAAGTCATAAGAAATAAAATTTTTTTGATTAAAACTAAAATATCCTCGAAATCATTGAAGAAGAAGTACCTTATCAGACGAAAATATGCCTTATCTACTAAGAGACATTCAAATTTTTTTAATTGCATAAATGAGCGGCGTTTTATTCAGAATTAATAGTTTTTTACATGGACAAAAAATTCGTTTAATTTTTCCCATTAAATACTAGAATTATAGAAAAGTACTTTGCGAAAAGAATCGGCAGTAGGACGGAATTGTGTTGAACACCAATTAGTTTTTTGCTAATAACTCTTGCATCCTTCGACCAACTTCTTCGACTAAGAGATCGATGGAAAGCTTATCTGTTCCTCTTTCAGATGGCAATAACATATTTTATGAAAAGTCATAAGAAATAAAATTTTTTTGATTAAAACTCAAATATCCTCGAAATCATTGAAAAAGAAGTACGTTATCAGACGAAAATATGCCTTATCTAATAAGAGACATTTAAATTTTTTTTATTTGCATAAATGGGCGGCATTTTATTAAGAATTAATAGTTTTTTGCATGGACAAAAAACTCGTTCAATTTTTTCCCATTAAATACTAGAATTATAGAAAAGTACTATGCGAAAACAATCGGCAGTAGGACGGAATCGTGTTGACCACCGATTAGTTTTTTGCTAATAACTCTTGCGTTCTTCGACCGACATTTTAGACTAGGAGCTCGATGGAAAGTTTATCTGTTCCTCTTTTAGATGGCATTAACATATTTTACGAAAAGTCGTAAGAAATAAAATTTTTTGGATTACAACTAAAATATCCTCGAAATCATTGAAAAAGAAGTACCCTATAAGACGAAAATATGCCTTATCTACTAAGAGCCATTCAAATTTTTTTAATTGCATAAATGGGTGGCATTTTATTCAGAATTAATAGTTTTTTACATGGACAAAAAATTCGTTTAATTTTTTCCCATTAAATACTAGATTTATAGAAAAGTACTTTGCGAAAACAATCGGCAGTAGGACGGAATCGTGTTGACCACCGATTAGTTTTTTGCTAATAACTCTTGCATCCTTCGACTGACTTCTTCGACTAAGAGATCGATGGAAAGCTTATCTGTTCGTCTTTCAGATGGCATTAACATATTTTACGAAAAGTCGTAAGAAACACAATTTTTTTGATCATAACTAAAATATCCTCGAAATCATTGAAAAAGAAGTACTTTATCGGACGAAAATATGCCTTATCTAATAAGAGACATTTAAATTTTTTTAATTGCATAAATGGGCGGCATTTTATTCAGTTTTTTACATGGACAAAAAATTCGTTTAATTTTTTCCCATTAAATACTAGAATTATAGAAAAGTACTTTGCGAAAAGAATCGGCAGTAGGACGGAATCGTGTTGACCATCGATTAGTTTTTTGCTAATAACTCTTGCATCCTTCGACCGACTTCTTCGACTAAGAGCTCGATGGAAAGCTTATCTGTTCCTCTTTCAGATGGCATTAACATATTTTACGAAAAAACATAAGAAATAAAATTTTTTGGATCAAAACTAAAATATCCTCGAAATCATTGAAAAAGAAGTACCTTATAAGACGAAAATATGCCTTATTTAATAAGAGACATTTAAATTTTTTTAAATTGCATAAATGGGTGGCATTTTATTCAGAATTAATAGTTTTTTACATGGACAAAGAATTCGTTTAATTTTTTCCCATTAAATACTAGAATTATAGAAAAGTACTTTGCGAAAAGAATCGGCAGTAGGACGGAATCGTGTTGACCACCGATTATTTTTTTGGCAATAACTCCTGCATCTTTCGACCGACTTCTTCAGCTAAGAGCTCGATGGAAAGCTTATCTGTTCCTCTTTCAGATGGCATTGACATATTTTACGAAAAAACATAAGAAATAAAATTTTTTGGATCAAAACTAAAATTTCCTCGAAATCATTGAAAAAGAAGAACCTTATAAGACGAAAATATGCCTTATCTAATAAGAGACATTTAAATTTTTTTAATTGCATAATTGGGTGGCATTTTATTCAGAATTAATAGTTTTTTACATGGACAAAGAATTCGTTTAATTTTTTCCCATTAAATACTAGAATTTTAGAAAAGTACTTTTCGAAAAGAATCGGCAGTAGGACGGAATCGTGTTGACCACCGATTAGTTTTTTGCCAATAACTCTTGCATCCTTCGACCGACTTCTTCGACTAAGAGCTCGATGGAAAGCTTATCTGTTCCTCTTTCAGATGGCATTAACATACTTTACGAAAAGTCATAACAAATAAAATTTTTTTGACTAAAACTAAAATATCGTCGAAATCATTGAAAAAGAAGTACCTTATAAGACGAAAATATGCCTTAGTTAATAAGAGACATTTAAATTTTTTTAAATGCATAAATGGGTGGCATTTTATTCAGAATTAATAGTTTTTTACATGGACAAAGAATTCGTTTAATTTTTCAACATTAAATACTAGAATTATAGAAAAGTACTTTGCGAAAAGAATCGGCAGTAGGACGGAATCGTGTTGACCACCGATTAGTTTTTTGCTAATAACTCTTGCATCCTTCGACCGACTTCTTCGACTAAGAGCTCGATGGAAAGCTTATCTGTTCCTCTTTCAGATGGCATTAACATATTTTACGAAAAGTCATAAATAAAATTTTTTTGATTACAACTAAAATATCCTCGAAATCGTTGAAAAAGAAGTACCATAAAAGACGAAACTATGCCTTATCTAATAAGAGACATTTAAATTTTTTTTAATTTCATAAATGGGCGGCATTTTATTCAGTTTTTACATGGACAAAAAATTCGTTCAGTTTTTTCCCATTAAATACTATAATTATTGAAATGTACTTTGCGAAAAGAATCGGAAGTAGGACGGAATCGTGTTGACCACCGATAATTTTTTTGCCAATTACTCCTGCATCTTTCGACCGACTTCTTCGACTAAGAGCTCGATGGAAAGCTTATCTCTTGTTCTTTTAGGTGGCATTAACATATTTTACGAAAAGTCATAAGAAATAAAATTTTTTGGATCAAAACTAAAATATCCTCGAAATCATTAAAAAAGAAGTACCTTATAAGACGAAAATATGCCTTATCTAACAAGAGACATTTAAATTTTTTTAATTGCATAAATGGGCGCCATTTTATTCAGTTTTTTACATGGACAAAAAATTCGCTTAATTTTTTCCCATTAAATACTATAATTATAGAAAAGTACTTTGCGAAAAGAATCGGCAGTAGGAAGGAATTGTGTTGAACACCGATTAGTTTTTTGCTAATAACTCTTGCATCCTTCGACCAACTTCTTCGACTAAGAGATCGATGGAAAGCTTATCTGTTCCTCTTTCAGATGGCAATAACATATTTTATGAAAAGTCATAAGAAATAAAATTTTTTTGATTAAAACTCAAATATCCTCGAAATCATTGAAAAAGAAGTACGTTATCAGACGAAAATATGCCTTATCTAATAAGAGACATTTAAATTTTTTTTATTTGCATAAATGGGCGGCATTTTATTAAGAATTAATAGTTTTTTGCATTGACAAAAAACTCGTTCAATTTTTTCCCATTAAATACTAGAATTATAGAAAAGTACTATGCGAAAACAATCGGCAGTAGGACGGAATCGTGTTGACCACCGATTAGTTTTTTGCTAATAACTCTTGCGTTCTTCGACCGACATTTTAGACTAGGAGCTCGATGGAAAGTTTATCTGTTCCTCTTTTAGATGGCATTAACATATTTTACGAAAAGTCGTAAGAAATAAAATTTTTTGGATTACAACTAAAATATCCTCGAAATCATTGAAAAAGAAGTACCCTATAAGACGAAAATATGCCTTATCTACTAAGAGCCATTCAAATTTTTTTAATTGCATAAATGGGTGGCATTTTATTCAGAATTAATAGTTTTTTACATGGACAAAAAATTCGTTTAATTTTTTCCCATTAAATACTAGAATTATAGAAAAGTACTTTGCGAAAACAATCGGCAGTAGGACGGAATCGTGTTGACCACCGATTAGTTTTTTGCTAATAACTCTTGCATCCTTCGACTGACTTCTTCGACTAAGAGATCGATGGAAAGCTTATCTGTTCGTCTTTCAGATGGCATTAACATATTTTACGAAAAGTCGTAAGAAATACAATTTTTTTGATCATAACTAAAATATCCTCGAAATCATTGAAAAAGAAGTACTTTATCAGACGAAAATATGCCTTATCTAATAAGAGACATTTAAATTTTTTTAATTGCATAAATGGGCGGCATTTTATTCAGTTTTTTACATGGACAAAAAATTCGTTTAATTTTTTCCCATTAAATACAAGAATTAAAAAAAAGTACTTTGCGAAAAGAATCGGCAGTAGGACGGAATCGTGTTGACCATCGATTAGTTTTTTGCTAATAACTCTTGCATCCTTCGACCGACTTCTTCGACTAAGAGCTCGATGGAAAGCTTATCTGTTCCTCTTTCAGATGGCATTAACATATTTTACGAAAAGCCATAAGAAATAAAATTTTTTTGACTAAAACTAAAATATCGTCGAAATCATTGAAAAAGAAGTACCTTATAAGACGAAAATATGCCTTATTTAATAAGAGACATTTAAATTTTTTTAAATTGCATAAATGGGTGGCATTTTATTCAGAATTAATAGTTTTTTACATGGACAAAGAATTCGTTTAATTTTTTCCCATTAAATACTAGAATTATAGAAAAGTACTTTGCGAAAAGAATCGGCAGTAGGACGGAATCGTGTTGACCACCGATTATTTTTTTGGCAATAACTCCTGCATCTTTCGACCGACTTCTTCAGCTAAGAGCTCGATGGAAAGCTTATCTGTTCCTCTTTCAGATGGCATTGACATATTTTACGAAAAAACATAAAAAATAAAATTTTTTGGATCAAAACTAAAATATCCTCGAAATCATTGAAAAAGAAGTACCTTATAAGACGAAAATATGCCTTATCTAATAAGAGACATTTAAATTTTTTTAATTGCATAATTGGGTGGCATTTTATTCAGAATTAATAGTTTCTTACATGGACAAAGAATTCGTTTAATTTTTTCCCATTAAATACTAGAATTTTAGAAAAGTACTTTTCGAAAAGAATCGGCAGTAGGACGGAATCGTGTTGACCACCGATTAGTTTTTTGCCAATAACTCTTGCATCCTTCGACCGACTTCTTCGACTAAGAGCTCGATGGAAAGCTTATCTGTTCCTCTTTCAGATGGCATTAACATACTTTACGAAAAGTCATAAGAAATAAAATTTTTTTGACTAAAACTAAAATATCGTCGAAATCATTGAAAAAGAAGTACCTTATAAGACGAAAATATGCCTTAGTTAATAAGAGACATTTAAATTTTTTTAATTGCATAAATGGGTGGCATTTTATTCAGAATTAATAGTTTTTTACATGGACAAAGAATTCGTTTAATTTTTTCCCATTAAATACTAGAATTATAGAAAAGTACTTTGCGAAAAGAATCGGCAGTAGGACGGAATCGTGTTGACCACCGATTAGTTTTTTGCTAATAACTCTTGCATTCTTCGACCGACTTCTTCGACTAAGAGCTCGATGGAAAGCTTATCTGTTCCTCTTTCAGATGGCATTAACATATTTTACGAAAAGTCATAAATAAAATTTTTTTGATTACAACTAAAATATCCTCGAAATCGTTGAAAAAGAAGTACCATAAAAGACGAAACTATGCCTTATCTAATAAGAGACATTTAAATTTTTTTTAATTTCATAAATGGGCGGCATTTTATTCAGTTTTTTACATGGACAAAAAATTCGTTCAGTTTTTTCCCATTAAATACTATAATTATTTAAATGTACTTTGCGAAAAGAATCGGAAGTAGGACGGAATCGTGTTGACCACCGATTATTTTTTTGCCAATTACTCCTGCATCTTTCGACCGACTTCTTCGACTAAGAGCTCGATGGAAAGCTTATCTCTTGTTCTTTTAGGTGGCATTAACATATTTTACGAAAAGTCATAAGAAATAAAATTTTTTGGATCAAAACTAAAATATCCTCGAAATCATTAAAAAAGAAGTACCTAATAAGACGAAAATATGCCTTATCTAAGAAGAGACATTTAAAATTTTTTAATTGCATAAATGGGCGCCATTTTATTCAGTTTTTTACATGGACAAAAAATTCGCTTAATTTTTTCCCATTAAATACTATAATTATTGAAATGTACTTTGCGAAAAGAATCGGAAGTAGGACGGAATCGTATTGACCACCGATTAGTTTTTTGCTAATAACTCTTGCATCCTTCGACCGCTTTCTTCGCCTAAGAGCTCGATGGAAAGCTTATCTGTTCCTCTTTCAGGTAGCATTAACATATTTTACGAAAAGTCGTAAGAAATAAAATCTTTTTGATCAAAACTAAAATATCCTCGAAATCATTGAAGAAGAAGTACCTTATCAGACGAAAATATGCCTTATCTAATAAGAGGCATTTTATTCAGAATTAATAGTTTTTTACATGGACAAAAAATTCGTTTAATTTTTTCCCATTAAATACTAGAATTATAGAAAAGTACTTTGCGAAAAGAATCGGCAGTAGGACGGAAACGTGTTGACCACCGATTAGTTTTTTGCTAATAACTCTTGCATCCTTCGACCGACTTCTTCGACTAAGAGATCGATGGAAAGCTTATCTGTTCCTCTTTCAGATAGCATTAACATGTTTTACGAAAAGTCATAAGAAATAAAATTTTTTTGATTAAAACTAAAATATCCTCGAAATCATTGAAGAAGAAGCACCTTATCAGACGAAAATATGCCTTATCTACTAAGAGACATTTAAATTTTTTTAATTGCATAAATGGGCGGCGTTTTATTCAGAATTAATAGTTTTTTACATGGACAAAAAATTTGTTTAATTTTTTCCCATTAAATACTAGAATTATAGAAAAGTACTTTGCGAAAAGAATCGGCAGTAGGACGGAATCGTGTTGACCACCGATTAGTTTTTTGCTAATAACTCTTGCATCCTTCGACCGACTTCTTCGACTAAGAGCTCGATGGAAAGCTTATCTGTTCCTCTTTCAGATGGCATTAACATATTTTACGAAAAGTCATAAGAAATAAAATTTTTTTGACTAAAACTAAAATATCCTCGAAATCATTGAAAAAGAAATACCTTATAAGACGAAAATATGTCTTATTTAATAAGAGACATTTAAATTTTTTTAATTGCATTAATGGGTGGCATTTTATTCAGAATTAATAGTTTTTTACATGGACAAAGAATTCGTTTAATTTTTTCCCATTAAATACTAGAATTATAGAAAAGTACTTTGCGAAAGAATCGGCAGTAGGACGGAATCGGGTTGACCACCGATTAGTTTTTTGCTAATAACTCTTGCATCCTTCGACCGACTTCTTCGACTAAGAGCTCGATGGAAAGCTAATCTGTTCCTCTTTCAGATGGCATTAACATATTTTACGAAAAGTCATAAATAAAATTTTTTTGATTACAACTAAAATATCCTCGAAATCGTTGAAAAAGAAGTACCATAAAAGACGAAACTATGCCTTATCTAATAAGAGACATTTAAATTTTTTTTAATTTCATAAATGGGCGGCATTTTATTCAGTTTTTTACATGGACAAAAAATTCGTTCAGTTTTTTCCCATTAAATACTATAATTATTGAAATGTACTTTGCGAAAAGAATCGGAAGTAGGACGGAATCGTGTTGACCACCGATTATTTTTTTGCCAATTACTCCTGCATCTTTTGACCGACTTCGTCGACTAAGAGCTCGATGGAAAGCTTATCTCTTGTTCTTTTAGGTGGCATTAACATATTTTACGAAAAGTCATAAGAAATAAAATTTTTTGGATCAAAACTAAAATATCCTCGAAATCATTAAAAAAGAAGTACCTTATAAGACGAAAATATGCCTTATCTAAGAAGAGACATTTAAATTTTTTTAATTGCATAAATGGGCGCCATTTTATTCAGTTTTTTACATGGACAAAAAATTCGCTTAATTTTTTCCCATTAAATACTATAATTATTGAAATGTACTTTGCGAAAAGAATCGGAAGTAGGACGGATTCGTGTTGACCACCGATTAGTTTTTTGCTAATAACTCTTGCATCCTTCGACTTAGAGCTCGATGGAAAGCTTATCTGTTCGTCTTTCAGATGGCATTAACATATTTTACGAAAAGTCGTAAGAAATAAAATCTTTTTGATCAAAACTAAAATATCCTCGAAATCATTGAAGAAGAAGTACCTTATCAGACGAAAATATGCCTTATCTAATAAGAGGCATTTTATTCAGAATTAATAGTTTTTTACATGGACAAAAAATTCGTTTAATTTTTTCCCATTAAATACTAGAATTATAGAAAAGTACTTTGCGAAAAGAATCGGCAGTAGGACGGGAACGTGTTGACCACCGATTAGTTTTTTGCTAATAACTCTTGCATCCTTCGACCGACTTCTTCGACTAAGAGATCGATGGAAAGCTTATCTGTTCCTCTTTTAGATAGCATTAACATGTTTTACGAAAAGTCATAAGAAATAAAATTTTTTTGATTAAAACTAAAATATCCTCGAAATCATTGAAGAAGAAGTACCTTATCAGACGAAAATATGCCTTATCTACTAAGAGACATTTAAATTTTTTTAATTGCATAAATGGTCGGCGTTTTATTCAGAATTAATAGTTTTTTACATGGACAAAAAATTTGTTTAATTTTTTCCCATTAAATACTATAATTATAGAAAAGTACTTTGCGAAAAGAATCGGCAGTAGGACGCAATCGTGTTGACCACCCATTAGTTTTTTGCTAATAACACTTGCATCCTTCGACCGACTTCTTCGACTTAGAGCTCGATGGAAAGCTTATCTGTTCGTCTTTCAGATGGCATTAACATATTTTACGAAAAGTCGTAAGAAATAAAATCTTTTTGATCAAAACTAAAATATCCTCGAAATCATTGAAGAAGAAGTACCTTATCAGACGAAAATATGCCTTATCTAATAAGAGGCATTTTATTCAGAATTAATAGTTTTTTACATGGACAAAAAATTCGTTTAATTTTTTCCCATTAAATACTAGAATTATAGAAAAGTACTTTGCGAAAAGAATCGGCAGTAGGACGGAAACGTGTTGACCACCGATTAGTTTTTTGCTAATAACTCTTGCATCCTTCGACCGACTTCTTCGACTAAGAGATCGATGGAAAGCTTATCTGTTCCTCTTTCAGATAGCATTAACATGTTTTACGAAAAGTCATAAGAAATAAATTTTTTTGATTAAAACTAAAATATCCTCGAAATCATTGAAGAAGAAGTACCTTATCAGACGAAAATATGCCTTATCTACTAAGAGACATTTAAATTTTTTTAATTGCATAAATGGTCGGCGTTTTATTCAGAATTAATAGTTTTTTACATGGACAAAAAATTTGTTTAATTTTTTCCCATTAAATACTATAATTATAGAAAAGTACTTTGCGAAAAGAATCGGCAGTAGGACGCAATCGTGTTGACCACCGATTAGTTTTTTGCTAATAACTCTTGCATCCTTCGACCGACTTCTTCGACTAAGAGATCGATGGAAAGCTTATCTGTTCCTCTTTCAGATAGCATTAACATGTTTTACGAAAAGTCATAAGAAATAAAATTTTTTTGATTAAAACTAAAATATCCTCGAAATCATTAAAAAAGAAGTACCTTATAAGACGAAAATATGCCTTATCTAAGAAGAGACATTTAAATTTTTTTAATTGCATAAATGGGCGCCATTTTATACAGTTTTTTACATGGACAAAAAATTCGCTTAATTTTTTCCCATTAAATACTATAATTATAGAAAAGTACTTTGCGAAAAGAATCGGCAGTAGGACGCAATCGTGTTGACCACCGATTAGTTTTTTGCTAATAACACTTGCATCCTTCGACCGACTTCTTCGACTTAGAGCTCGATGGAAAGCTTATCTGTTCGTCTTTCAGATGGCATTAACATATTTTACGAAAAGTCGTAAGAAATAAAATCTTTTTGATCAAAACTAAAATATCCTCGAAATCATTGAAGAAGAAGTACCTTATCAGACGAAAATATGCCTTATCTAATAAGAGGCATTTTATTCAGAATTAATAGTTTTTTACATGGACAAAAAATTCGTTTAATTTTTTCCCATTAAATACTACAATTATAGAAAAGTACTTTGCGAAAACAATAGCAGTAGAACGGAAACGTGTTGACCAACAATAAAATTTTTTTGACTAAAACTAAAATATCGTCGAAATCATTGAAAAAGAAGTACCTTATAAGACGAAAATATGCCTTATCTAAGAAGAGACATTTAAATTTTTTTAATTGCATAAATGGGTGGCATTTTATTCAGAATTAATAGTTTTTTACATGGACAAAGAATTCGTTTAATTTTTTCCCATTAAATACTAGAATTATAGAAAAGTACTTTGCGAAAAGAATCGGCAGTAGGACGGAATCGTGTTGACCACCGACTAGTTTTTTGCTAATAACTCTTGCATCCTTCGACCGACTTCTTCGACTAAGAGCTCGATGGAAAGCTTATCTGTTCCTCTTTCAGATGGCATTAACATATTTTACGAAAAGTCATAAATAAAATTTTTTTGATTACAACTAAAATATCCTCGAAATCGTTGAAAAAGAAGTACCATAAAAGACGAAACTATGCCTTATCTAATAAGAGACATTTAAATTTTTTTTAATTTCATAAATGGGCGGCATTTTATTCAGTTTTTTACATGGACAAAAAATTCGTTCAGTTTTTTCCCATTAAATACTATAATTATTGAAATGTACTTTGCGAAAAGAATCGGAAGTAGGACGGAATCGTGTTGACCAACGATTATATTTTTGCCAATTACTCCTGCATCTTTCGACCGACTTCTTCGACTAAGAGCTCGATGGAAAGCTTATCTCTTCTTCTTTTAGGTGGCATTAACATATTTTACGAAAAGTCATAAGAAATAAAATTTTTTGGATCAAAACTAAAATATCCTCGAAATCATTAAATAAGAAGTACCTTATAAGCCGAAAATATGCCTTATCTAAGAAGAGACATTTAAATTTTTTTAATTGCATAAATGGGCGCCATTTTATTCAGTTTTTTACATGGACAAAAAATTCGTTTAATTTTTTCCCATTAAATACTATAATTATTGAAATGTACTTTGCGAAAAGAATCGGAAGTAGGACGGAATCGTGTTGACCACCGATTAGTTTTTTGCTAATAACTCTTGCATCCTTCGACCGACTTCTTCGACTAAGAGCTCGATGGAAAGCTTATCTGTTCCTCTGTTTAATATGCCTTATCAACTAAGAGACATTCAAATTTTTTTATTTGCATAAATGGGTGGCATTTTATTCAGAATTAATAGTTTTTTACATGGACAAAAAATTCGTTTAATTTTTTCCCATTAAACACTACAATTATAGAAAAGTACTTTGCGAAAACAATCGGCAGTAGGACGGAATCGTGTTGACCACCGATTAGTTTTTTGCTAATAACTCTTGCATCCTTCGACCGACTTCTTCGACTAAGAGATCGATGGAAAGCTTATCTGTTCCTCTTTCAGATGGCATTAATATATTTTACGAAAAGTCGTAAGAAATACAATTTTTTTGATCATAACTAAATGATCCTCGAAATCATTGAAAAAGAAGTACTTTATCAGACGATAATATGCCTTATCTAATAAGAGACATTTAAATTTTTTTAATTGCATAAATGGGCGGCATTTTATTCAGAATTAATAGTTTTTTACATGGACAAAAAATTCGTTTAATTTTTTCCCATTAAATACTAGAATTATAGAACAGTACTTTGCGAAAAGAATCGGCAGTAGGACGGAAACGTGTTGACCACCGATTAGTTCTTTGCTAATAACTCTCGCATCCTTCGACCGACTTCTTCGACTAAGAGATCGATGGAAAGCTTATCTGTTCCTCTTTCAGGTGGCATTAACATATTTTACGAAAAGTCATAAGAAATAAAATTTTTTTGATTAAATCTAAAATATCCTCGAAATCATTGGAAAATCAGTACCGTAAAAGACGAAAATATGCCTTATCTAACAAGAGACATATCAATTTTTATACTTTTCACGTATGTGAAACAGTATAATAACTTTGTGCTGAAGTTTGTAACAGATCGAAATATTCATTTCCGACTATATAAAGTATATATATTCTTGATCAGGACGACAAGACGAGTTGATTTAGCCATGTCCGTCTGTCCGTCTGTCCGTCTGTCTGTATATATACAATCTCCTCCCACAGTTTTGAAGATATCGAGCTGAAATTTTGCACAGAGACTTCTTATTCGTGCAGTCAAATCATTGGTCGGAACCGGCCATATCGGACCACTGGAACTGGTAGCCCCCATACGAAAAGAAGAAGAAAAATGAACAAAACTTGAATCGTTGTATGAAAAACTTTTTTGTTTTGTATGATAGAGTGCTGAAATTTTAAACATAGTAGTTCTACATAGTCCGACTACATGCCTGAAAGTTTCAATGACATTGGACATCTGGAACTGGTAGCTCCCATACAAAATGAAGAAGAGGAAGAGAAGCAATATTCACGTCGTTGTATGGACAACTTTTTTGTTTTTCAACCAATTGACTTGAAATTTTAAAGTTATGTTCTTGGGGAGGAATGAAAACTATTTTGACCAAAAGTGGGCGTAACCACGCGTAGCCACGCCCACTTCTAGCGAAAATTGACCCGTTGTATGAAAAACTTTTTTGTTTTTTAACCAATTAACTTGAAATTTTAAAGTTATGTTCTTAGGAAGGAATGAAAACTATTTTGACCAAAAGTGGGCGTAGCCAGGGGTAGCCACGCCCACTTATAGCGAAAATTGACCCGTTGTATGGAAAACTTTTTTGTTTTTTAACCAATTGACTTGAAACTTTACAGTTATGTTCTTAGGGAGGAATGAAAACCATTTTGACCAAAAGTGGGCGTAGCCACGCCCACTTTTAGCAAAAATTGACCCGTTGTATGGAAAACTTTTTTGTTTTTCAACGAATTGACTTGAAACTTTACAGTTATGTTCTTAGGGAGGAATGAAAACTATTTTGACCAAAAGTGGGCGTGGCCACGCCCTTTTATAGCGAAATTTGTCCCGTTGTATGGAAAACTTTTGTGTTTTTTAACCAATTGACTTGAAACTTTACAGTTATGTTCTTAGGGAGGAATGAAAACAATTTTGACCAAAAGTGGGCGCGGCCACGCCCTTTTATAGCGAAATTTGACCCGTTGTATGGAAAACTTTTTTGTTTTTTAACCAATTGACTTGAAACTTTACAGTTATGTTCTTAGGGAGGAATGAAAACTATTTTGACCAAAAGTGGGCGTGGCCACGCCCTTTTATAGCGAAATTTGACCCGTTGTATGGAAAACTTTTTCGTTTTTTAACCAATTGACTTGAAACTTTACAGTTATGTTCTTAGGGAGGCATGAAAACTATTTTGACCCAAAGTGAGCGTAGCCACGCCCACTTCTAGCGAAATTTGACCCGTTGTATGGACAACTTTTTTGTTTTTCAACCAATTGACTTGAAACTTTGCAGTTATGTTCTTAGGGAGGAATGAAAACTATTTTGACCAAATGTCTTTTTTTAGCGAAATTTGACCAATTGACTTGAAACCTTACAGTTATCTTCTTAGGGAGGAATGAAAACGATTTTGCCCAAAAGTGGGCGCGGTCACGCCCTTTTATAGCGAAATTTGACCCGTTGTATGGAAAACTTTTTTGTTTTTTAACCAATTGACTTGAAACTTTACAGTGATGTTCTAAGGAAGGAATGAAATCAATGTTGACCAAAAGTGGGCGTGGCTACGCTCTTTTTTAGTGAAAATTGACCCGTTGTATGGAAAACTTTTTTGTTTTTTAACCAATTGACTTGAAACTTTACAGTTATGTTCTTAGGGAGGCATGAAAACTATTTTGCCCACTTATCGCAAAACTTGAACCGCTGTATGGAAAACTTTTTTGTTTTTTAACCAATTGACTTGAAACCTTACAGTTATGTTGTTAGGGAGGCATGAAAACTATTCATTTAGTTTTTTAGTGACACAACGTGAAAAGTATTATAGCTTCAGCATTGCTGAAGATAGCGTCCTTACTGGTTTTAATTGCATAAATGGGCGGCATTTTATTCAGTTTTTTACATGAACAAAAAATTCGTTTAATTTTTTCCCATTAAATACAAGAATTAAAGAAAAGTACTTTGCGAAAAGAATCGGCAGTAGGACGGAAACGTGTTGACCACCGATTAGTTTTTTGCTAATATTTCTTGCATCCTTCGACCGACTTCTTCGACTAAGGGATCGATGAAAAGCTTATCTGTTCCTCTTTCAGATGGCATTAATATATTTTATGAAAAGTGGTAAGAAATACAATTTTTTTGATCAGAACTAAAATATCCTCGAAATCATTGAAAAACAAGTACTTTATCAGACGAAAATATGCCTTATCTACTAAGAGACATTTAAATTTTTTTAATTGCATAAATGGGCGGCGTTTTATTCAGAATAAATAGTTTTTTACATGGACAAAAAATTCGTTTAATTTTTTCCCATTAAATAGAAGAATTAAAGAAAAGTACTTTGGGAAAACAATCGGGAGTAGGACGGAAACGTGTTGACCACCGATTAGTTTTTTGCTAATAACTCTTGCATCCTTCGACCGACTTCTTCGACTATAGGATCGATGGAAAGCTTATCTGTTCGTCTTTCAGGTGGCAATAACATATTTTACGAAAAGTCATAAGAAATACAATTTTTTTGATTAAAACTAAAATATCCTCGAAATCATTGGAAAATCAGTACCGTAAAAGACGAAAGTATGCCTTATCTAACAAGAGACATTTAAATTTTTTTAATTGCATAAATGGGCGGCATTTTATTCAGTTTTTTACATGAACAAAAAATTCGTTTAATTTTTTTCCATTAAATACAAGAATTAAAGAAAAGTACTTTGCGAAAAGAATCGGCAGAAGGACGGAATCGTGTTGACCACCGATTTGTTTTTTGCTAATAACTCTTTCATCCTTCGACCAACTTCTTCAACTAAGAGCTCGATGGAAAGCTTATCTGTTCCTCTTTCAGATGGCATTAACATATTTTACGAAAAGTCATAAGAAATACAATTTTTTTGATTAAAACTAAAATATCCTCGAAATCATTGGAAAATCAGTACCGTAAAAGACGAAAGTATGCCTTATCTAACAAGAGACATTTAAATTTTTTTAATTGCATAAATGGGCGGCATTTTATTCAGTTTTTTACATGAACAAAAAATTCGTTTAATTTTTTTCCATTAAATACAAGAATTAAGGAAAAGTACTTTGCGAAAAGAATCGGCAGAAGGACGGAATCGTGTTGACCACCGATTAGTTTTTTGCTAATAACTCTTTCATCCTTCGACCGACTTCTTCAACTAAGAGCTCGATGGAAAGCTTATCTGTTCCTCTTTCAGATGGCATTAACATATTTTACGAAAAGTCATAAGAAATCAAATTTTTTTGATCAAAACTAAAATATCCTCGAAATCATTGAAAAGAAGTACCTTATCAGACGAAAATATGTCTTATCTAATAAGAGACATTAACGTTTTTTTAATTGCATAAATGGGCTGCATTTTATTCAGAATTAATAGTTTTTTACATGGACAAAAAAGACATTTAATTTTTTCCCATTAAATACTAGAATTATAGAAAAGTACTTTGCGAAAAGAATCGGCAGTATGACGGAATCGTGTTGTCCACCGATTAGTTTTTTGCTAATAACACTTGCATCCTTCGACCGTCTTCTTCGACTAAGAGCTCGATGGAAAGCTTATCTTTTCCTCTTTCAGATGGCATTAACATATTTTACGAAAAGTCATAGGAAATAAAATTTTTTTGATCAAAACTAAAATATCCTCGAAATCATTGAAGAAGAAGTACGTTCTCAGACGAAAATATGCCTTATCTAATAAGAGACATTTAATTTTTTTTATTTGCATAAATGGGCGGCATTTTATTAAGAATTAATAGTTTTTTAAATGGACAAAAAATTCGTTTAGTTTTTTCCCATTAAATACTAGAATTATAGAAAAGTACTTTGCGAAAATAATCGGCAGTAGGACGGAAACTTTTACTTTACGAAAAGTCATAAGAAATAAAATTTTTTGGATCAAAACTAAAATATCCTCGAAATCATTGAAAAAGAAGTACGTTATCAGACGAAAATATGCCTTATCTAATAAGAGACATTAACGTTTTTTTAATTGCATAAATGGGCTGCATTTTATTCAGAATTAATAATTTTTTACATGGACAAAAAATTCGTTTAATTTTTTCCCAATAAATACAAGAATTATTGAAAAGTACTTTGCGAAAAGAATCGGCAATAGGATGGAATCGTGTTGACCACCGATTATTTTTTTGCCAATAACTCCTGCATCTTTCGACCGACTTCTTCAACTAAGAGCTCGATGGAAAGCTTATCTGTTCCTCTTTCAGATGGCATTAACACATTTTAAGAAAAGTCATAAGAAATAAAATTTTTTTGGTCAAAACTAAAACATCCTCGAAATCGTTGAAGAAGAAGTACGTTATCAGACGAAAATATGCCTTATCTAATAAGAGACATTTAAATTTTTTTTATTTGCATAAATGGGCGGCATTTTATTAAGAATTAATAGTTTTTTAAATGGACAAAAAATTCGTTTAGTTTTTTCCCATTAAATACTAGAATTATAGAAAAGTACTTTGCGAAAATAATCGGCAGTAGGACGGAAACGTGTTGACCACCGATTAATTTTTTGCTAAAAACTCTTGCATCCTTCGACCGACTTCTTCGACTAAGAGCTCGATGGAAAGCTTATCTGTTCCTCTTTCAGATGGCATTAACATATTTTACGAAAAGTCATAAGAAATAAAATTTTTTTGATCAAAACTAAAATATCCTCGAAATCATTGAAAAAGAAGTACCTTATAAGACGAAAATATGCCTTATCTACTAAGAGACATTTAAATTTTTTTAATTGTATAAATGGGCGGCATTTTATTCAGAATTAATAGTTTTTTACATGGACAAAAAAATCGTTTAATTTTTTCTCATTAAATACTAAAATTATAGAAAAGTAGTTTGCGAAAACAATAGCAGTAGGACGGAAACGTGTTGACAACCGATTAGTTTTTTGCTAATAACTCTTGCATCCTTCGACCGACTTCTTCGACTAAGAGCTCAATGGAAAGCTTATCTGTTCCTCTTTCAGGTGGCATTAACATATTTTACGAAAAAACATAAGAAATCAAATTTTTTGGATCAAAACTAAAATATCCTCGAAATCATTGAAAAAGAAGTACCTTATAAGACGAAAATATGCCTTATCTAATAAGAGACATTTAAATTTTTTTAATTGCATAAATGGGCGCCATTTTAATCAGAATTAATAGTTTTTTACATGGACAAAAAATTCGTTTCATTTTTTCCCATTAAATACAAGAATTAAAGAAAAGTACTTTGCGAAAAGAATCGGCAGTAGGACGGAAACGTGTTGACCACCGATTAGTTTTTTGCTAATAACTCTTGCATCCTTCGCCCGACTTCTTCGACTAAGAGCTCGATGAAAAGCTTATCTGTTCCTCTTTCGGATGGCATTAACATATTTTACGAAAAGTCATAAGAAATAAAATTTTTTGGATCAAAACTAAAATATCCACGAAATCATTGAAAAAGAAGTACCGTAAAAGACGAAAATATGCCTTATCTAATAAGAGACATTTAAATTTTTTTTAATTTCATAAATGGGCGGCATTTTAATCAGAATTAATAGTTTTTTACATGGACAAAAAATTCGTTTCATTTTTTCCCATTAAATACAAGAATTAAAGAAAAGTACTTTGCGAAAAGAATCGGCAGTAGGACGGAAACGTGTTGACCACCGATTAGTTTTTTGCTAATAACTCTTGCATCCTTCGCCAAACTTCTTCGACTAAGAGCTCGATGAAAAGCTTATCTGTTCCTCTTTCAGATGGCTTTAACATATTTTACGAAAAGTCATAAGAAATAAAATTTTTTGGATCAAAACTAAAATATCCACGAAATCATTGAAAAAGAAGTACCGTAAAAGACGAAAATATGCCTTATCTAATAAGAGACATTTAAATTTTTTTAATTGCATAATTGGATGGCATTTTATTCAGAATTAATAGTTTTTTACATGAACAAAGAATTCGTTTAATTTTTTCCCATTAAATACTAGAATTATAGAAAAGTACTTTGCGAAAAGAATCGGTAATAGGACGGAATCGTGTTGACCACCGATTAGTTTTTTGCTAATAACTCTTGCATCCTTCGACCGACTTCTTCGACTAAGAGCTCGATGGAAAGCTTATCTTTTCCTCTTTCAGATGGCATTAACATATTTTACGAAAAGTCATAGGAAATAAAATTTTTTTGATCAAAACTAAAATATCCTCGAAATCATTGAAAAAGAAGTACCTTATAAGACGAAAATATGCCTTATCTACTAAGAGACATTTAAATTTTTTTAATTGTATAAATGGGCGCCATTTTAATCAGAATTAATAAATTTTAACATGGACAAAAAAATCGTTTAATTTTTTCTCATTAAATACTAAAATTATAGAAAAGTACTTTGCGAAAACAATAGCAGTAGGACGGAAACGTGTTGACAACCGATTAGTTTTTTGCTAATAACTCTTGCATCCTTCGACCGACTTCTTCGACTAAGAGCTCAATGGAAAGCTTATCTGTTCCTCTTTCAGGTGGCATTAACATATTTTACGAAAAAACATAAGAAATCAAATTTTTTGGATCAAAACTAAAATATCTTCGAAATCATTGAAAAAGAAGTACCGTAAAAGACGAAAATATGCCTTATCTAATAAGAGACATTTAAATTTTTTTTAATTTCATAAATGGGCGGCATTTTAATCAGAATTAATAGTTTTTTACATGGACAAAAAATTCGTTTCATTTTTTCCCATTAAATACAAGAATTAAAGAAAAGTACTTTGCGAAAATAATCGGCAGTAGGACGGAAACTTTTACTTTACGAAAAGTCATAAGAAATAAAATTTTTTGGATCAAAACTAAAATATCCTCGAAATCATTGAAAAAGAAGTACGTTATCAGACGAAAATATGCCTTATCTAATAAGAGACATTAACGTTTTTTTAATTGCATAAATGGGCTGCATTTTATTCAGAATTAATAATTTTTTACATGGACAAAAAATTCGTTTAATTTTTTCCCAATAAATACAAGAATTATTGAAAAGTACTTTGCGAAAAGAATCGGCAATAGGACGGAATCGTGTTGACCACCGATTATTTTTTTGCCAATAACTCCTGCATCTTTCGACCGACTTCTTCAACTAAGAGCTCGATGGAAAGCTTATCTGTTCCTCTTTCAGATGGCATTTACACATTTTAAGAAAAGTCATAAGAAATAAAATTTTTTTGGTCAAAACTAAAACATCCTCGAAATCGTTGAAGAAGAAGTACGTTATCAGACGAAAATATGCCTTATCTAATAAGAGACATTTAAATTTTTTTTATTTGCATAAATGGGCGGCATTTTATTAAGAATTAATAGTTTTTTAAATGGACAAAAAATTCGTTTAGTTTTTTCCCATTAAATACTAGAATTATAGAAAAGTACTTTGCGAAAATAATCGGCAGTAGGACGGAAACGTGTTGACCACCGATTAATTTTTTGCTAAAAACTCTTGCATCCTTCGACCGACTTCTTCGACTAAGAGCTCGATGGAAGGCTTATCTGTTCCTCTTTCAGATGGCATTAACATATTTTACGAAAAGTCATAAGAAATACAATTTTTTTGATCAAAACTAAAATATCCTCGAAATCATTGAAAAAGAAGTACCTTATAAGACGAAAATATGCCTTATCTACTAAGAGACATTTAAATTTTTTTAATTGTATAAATGGGCGCCATTTTAATCAGAATTAATAGTTTTTAACATGGACAAAAAAATCGTTTAATTTTTTCTCATTAAATACTAAAATTATAGAAAAGTACTTTGCGAAAACAATAGCAGTAGGACGGAAACGTGTTGACAACCGATTAGTTTTTTGCTAATAACTCTTGCATCCTTCGACCGACTTCTTCGACTAAGAGCTCAATGGAAAGCTTATCTGTTCCTCTTTCAGGTGGCATTAACATATTTTACGAAAAAACATAAGAAATCAAATTTTTTGGATCAAAACTAAAATATCTTCGAAATCATTGAAAAAGAAGTACCGTAAAAGACGAAAATATGCCTTATCTAATAAGAGACATTTAAATTTTTTTTAATTTCATAAATGGGCGGCATTTTAATCAGAATTAATAGTTTTTTACATGGACAAAAAATTCGTTTCATTTTTTCCCATTAAATACAAGAATTAAAGAAAAGTACTTTGCGAAAAGAATCGGCAGTAGGACGGAAACGTGTTGACCACCGATTAGTTTTTTGCTAATAACTCTTGCATCCTTCGCCAAACTTATTCGACTAAGAGCTCGATGAAAAGCTTATCTGTTCCTCTTTCAGATGGCTTTAACATATTTTACGAAAAGTCATAAGAAATAAAATTTTTTGGATCAAAACTAAAATATCCACGAAATCATTGAAAAAGAAGTACCGTAAAAGACGAAGATATGCCTTATATAATAAGAGACATTTAAATTTTTTTTAATTTCATAAATGGGCGGCATTTTATTCAGTTTTTTACATGGACAAAAAATTCGTTGAATTTTATCCCATTAAATACTAGAATTATTGAAAAGTACTTTGCGAAAAGAATCGGCAATAGGACGGAATCGTGTTGACCACCGATTATTTTTTTGCCAATAACTCCTGCATCTTTCGACCGACTTCTTCAGCTAAGAGCTCGATGGAAAGCTTATCTGTTCCTCTTTCAGGTGGCATTAACATAGTTTACGAAAAGGCGTAAGAAATAAGATTTTTTTGATCCAAACTAAAATATCCTCGAAATCATTGAAAAAGAAGTACCTTATAAGACGAAAATATGCCTTATCTAATAAGATACATTTAAATTTTTTTAATTGCATAATTGGATGGCATTTTATTCAGAATTAATAGTTTTTTACATGAACAAAGAATTCGTTTAATTTTTTCCCATTAAATACTGGAATTATAGAAAAGTACTTTGCGAAAAGAATCGGCAGTAGGACGGAATCGTGTTGACCACCGATTAGTTTTTTGCTAATAACTCTTGCATCCTTCGACCGACTTCTTCGACTAAGAGCTCGATGGAAAGCTTATCTTTTCCTCTTTCAGATGGCATTAACATATTTTAGGAAAAGTCATAAGAAATAAAATTTTTTTTACTAAAACTAAAATATGCCTTATTTAATAAGAGACATTTAAATTTTTTTAATTGCATAAATGGGTGGCATTTTATTCAGAATTAATAGTTTTTTACATGGACAAAGAATTCGTTTAATTTTTTCCCATTAAATACTAGAATTATAGAAAAGTACTTTGCGAAAAGAATCGGCAGTAGGACGGAATCGTGTTGACCACCGATTATTTTTTTGCCAATAACTCCTGCATCTTTCGACCGACTTCTTCAGCTAAGAGCTCGATGGAAAGCTTATCTGTTCCTCTTTCAGGTGGCATTAACATATTTTACGAAAAACCATAAGAAATCAAATTTTTTGGATCAAAACTAAAATATCCTCGAAATCATTGAAAAAGAAGTACCTTATAAGACGAAAATATGCCTTATCTACTAAGAGACATTTACATTTTTTTAATTGTATAAATGGGCGGCTGTTTATTCGATTTTTTGCATGGACAAAAAATTCGTTGAATTTTTTCCCATTAAATACAAGAATTATTGAAAAGTACTTTGCGAAAAGAATCGGCAATAGGACGGAATCGTGTTGACCACCGATTATTTTTTTGCCAATAACTCCTGCATCTTTCGACCGACTTCTTCAACTAAGAGCTCGATGGAAAGCTTATCTGTTCCTCTTTCAGATGGCATTAACATATTTTAGGAAAAGTCATAAGAAATAAAATTTTTTTTACTAAATCTAAAATATGCCTTATTTAATAAGAGACATTTAAATTTTTTTAATTGCATAAATGGGTGGCATTTTATTCAGAATTAATAGTTTTTTACATGGACAAAAAATTCGTTGAATTTTTTCCCATTAAATACAAGAATTATTGAAAAGTACTTTGCGAAAAGAATCGGCAGTAGGACGGAATCGTGTTGACCACCGATTAGTTTTTTGCTAATAACTCTTGCATCCTTCGACCGACTTCTTCGACTAAGAGCTCAATGGAAAGCTTATCTGTTCCTCTTTCAGGTGGCATTAACATATCTTACGAAAAAACATAAGAAATCAAATTTTTTGGATCAAAACTAAAATATCCTCGAAATCATTGAAAAAGAAGTACCTTATAAGACGAAAATATGCCTTATCTAATAAGAGACATTTAAATTTTTTTAATTGCATAAATGGGCGCCATTTTAATCAGAATTAATAGTTTTTTACATGGACAAAAAATTCGTTTCATTTTTTCCCATTAAATACAAGAATTAAAGAAAAGTACTTTGCGAAAAGAATCGGCAGTAGGACGGAAAAGTGTTGACCACCGATTAGTTTTTTGCTAATAACTCTTGCATCCTTCGACCGACTTCTTCGACTAAGAGCTCGATGAAAAGCTTATCTGTTCCTCTTTCAGATGGCATTAATATATTTTACGAAAAGTCATAAGAAATAAAATTTTTTGGATCAAAACTAAAATATCCACGAAATCATTGAAAAAGAAGTACCGTAAAAGACGAAAATATGCCTTATCTAATAAGAGACATTAAATTTTTTTTAATTTCATAAATGGGCGGCATTTTAATCAGAATTAATAGTTTTTTACATGGACAAAAAATTCGTTTAATTTTTTCCCATTAAATACAAGAATTAAAGAAAAGTACTTTGCGAAAAGAATCGGCAGTAGGACGGAAACGTGTTGACCACCGATTAGTTTTTTGCTAATAACTCTTGCATCCTTCGCCCGACTTCTTCGACTAACAGCTCTATGGAAAGCTTATCTGTTCCTCTTTCAGATGGCTTTAACATATTTTACGAAAAGTCATAAGAAATAAAATTTTTTGGATCAAAACTAAAATATCCACGAAATCATTGAAAAAGAAGTACCGTAAAAGACGAAAATATGCCTTATATAATAAGAGACATTTAAATTTTTTTTAATTTCATAAATGGGCGGCATTTTATTCAGTTTTTTACATGGACAAAAAATTCGTTGAATTTTTTTCAATTAAATACTAGAATTATTGAAAAGTACTTTGCGAAAAGAATCGGCAATAGGACGGAATCGTGTTGACCACCGATTATTTTTTTGCCAATAACTCCTGCATCTTTCGACCGACTTCTTCAGCTAAGAGCTCGATGGAAAGCTTATCTGTTCCTCTTTCAGGTGGCATTAACATATTTTACGAAAAAAACATAAGAAATAAAATTTTTTGGATCAAAACTAAAATATCCTCGAAATCATTGAAAAAGAAGTACCTTATAAGACGAAAATATGCCTTATCTAATAAGAGGCATTTAAATTTTTTTAATTGCATAATTGGATGGCATTTTATTCAGAATTAATAGTTTTTTACATGGACAAAGAATTCGTTTATTTTTTTCCCATTAAATACTAGAATTATAGAAAATTACTTTGCGAAAAGAATCGGCAGTAGGACGGAATCGTGTTGACCACCGATTTGTTTTTGCTAATAACTCTTGCATCCTTCGACCGACTTCTTCGACTAAGAGCTCGATGGAAAGCTTATCTGTTCCTCTTTCAGATGGCATTAACATACTTTACGAAAAGTCATAAGAAATAAAATTTTTTGGATCAAAACTAAAATATCCTCGAAATCATTGAAAAAGATGTACCTTATAAGACGAAAATATGCCTTATCTACTAAGAGACATTTACATTTTATTAATTGTATAAATGGGTGGCATTTTATTCGATTTTTTACATGGACAAAAAATTCGTTGAATTTTTTCCCATTAAATACAAGAATTATTGAAGAGTACTTTGCGAAAAGAATCGGCAATAGGACGGAATCGTGTTGACCACCGATTATTTTTTTGCCAATAACTCCTGCATCTTTCGACCGACTTCTTCAACTAAGAGCTCGATGGAAAGGTTGTCTGTTCCTCTTTCAGATGGCATTAACATATTTTAGGAAAAGTCATAAGAAATAAAATTTTTTTTACTAAAACTAAAATATCCTCGAAATCATTGAAAAAGAAGTACCTTATAAGACGAAAATATGCCTTATCTAATAAGAGGCATTTAAATTTTTTTAATTGCATAATTGGATGGCATTTTATTCAGAATTAATAGTTTTTTACATGGACAAAAAAATCGTTTAATTTTTTCCCATTAAATACTACAATTATAGAAAATTATTTTGCGAAAAGAATCGGCAGTAGGACGGAATCGTGTTGACCACCGATTAGTTTTTTGCTAATAACTCTTGCATCCTTCGACCGACTTCTTCGACTAAAAGCTCGATGGAAAGTTTATCTGTTTCTCTTTCAGATGGCATTAACATACTTTACGAAAAGTCATAAGAAATAAAATTTTTTTGATCAAAACTAAAATATCCTCGAAATCATTGAAAAAGAAGTACCTTATAAGACGAAAATATGCCTTATCTACTAAGAGACATTTTAATTTTTTTAATTGTATAAATGGGCGGCATTTTATTCAGAATTTATAGTTACATGGACAAAAAAATCGTTTAATTTTTTCTCATTAAATACTAAAATTATAGAAAAGTACTTTGCGAAAACAATAGCAGTAGGACGGAAACGTGTTGACCACCGATTAGTTTTTTGCTAATAACTCTTGCATCCTTCGACCGACTTCTTCGACTAAGAGCTCAATGGAAAGCTTATCTGTTCCTCTTTCAGGTGGCATTAACATATTTTACGAAAAAACATAAGAAATCAAATTTTTTGGATCAAAACTAAAATATCCTCGAAATCATTGAAAAAGAAGTACCTTATAAGACGAAAATATGCCTTATCTAATAAGAGACATTTAAATTTTTTTAATTGCATAAATGGGCGCCATTTTAGTCAGAATTAATAGTTTTTTACATGGACAAAAAATTCGTTTCATTTTTTCCCATTAAATACAAGAATTAAAGAAAAGTACTTTGCGAAAAGAATCGGCAGTAGGACGGAAAAGTGTTGACCACCGATTACTTTTTTGCTAACAACTCTTGCATCCTTCGACCGACTTCTTCGACTAAGAGCTCGATGAAAAGCTTATCTGTTCCTCTTTCAGATGGCATTAATATATTTTACGAAAAGTCATAAGAAATAAAATTTTTTGGATCAAAACTAAAATATCCACGAAATCATTGAAAAAGAAGTACCGTAAAAGACGAAAATATGCCTTATCTAATAAGAGACATTAAATTTTTTTTAATTTCATAAATGGGCGGCATTTTAATCAGAATTAATAGTTTTTTACATGGACAAAAAATTCGTTTAATTTTTTCCCATTAAATACAAGAATTAAAGAAAAGTACTTTGCGAAAAGAATCGGCAGTAGGACGGAAACGTGTTGACCACCGATTAGTTTTTTGCTAATAACTCTTGCATCCTTCGTCCGACTTCTTCGACTAACAGCTCTATGGAAAGCTTATCTGTTCCTCTTTCAGATGGCTTTAACATATTTTACGAAAAGTCATAAGAAATAAAATTTTTTGGATCAAAACTAAAATATCCACGAAATCATTGAAAAAGAAGTACCGTAAAAGACGAAAATATGCCTTATATAATAAGAGACATTTAAATTTTTTTTAATTTCATAAATGGGCGGCATTTTATTCAGTTTTTTACATGGACAAAAAATTCGTTGAATTTTTTCCAATTAAATACTAGAATTATTGAAAAGTACTTTGCGAAAAGAATCGGCAATAGGACGGAATCGTGTTGACCACCGATTATTTTTTTGCCAATAACTCCTGCATCTTTCGACCGACTTCTTCAGCTAAGAGCTCGATGGAAAGCTTATCTGTTCCTCTTTCAGGTGGCATTAACATATTTTACGAAAAAAACATAAGAAATAAAATTTTTTGGATCAAAACTAAAATATCCTCGAAATCATTGAAAAAGAAGTACCTTATAAGACGAAAATATGCCTTATCTAATAAGAGGCATTTAAATTTTTTTAATTGCATAATTGGATGGCATTTTATTCAGAATTAATAGTTTTTTACATGGACAAAGAATTCGTTTATTTTTTTCCCATTAAATACTAGAATTATAGAAAATTACTTTGCGAAAAGAATCGGCAGTAGGACGGAATCGTGTTGACCACCGATTTGTTTTTGCTAATAACTCTTGCATCCTTCGACCGACTTCTTCGACTAAGAGCTCGATGGAAAGCTTATCTGTTCCTCTTTCAGATGGCATTAACATACTTTACGAAAAGTCATAAGAAATAAAATTTTTTGGATCAAAACTAAAATATCCTCGAAATCATTGAAAAAGAAGTACCTTATAAGACGAAAATATGCCTTATCTACTAAGAGACATTTACATTTTATTAATTGTATAAATGGGTGGCATTTTATTCGATTTTTTACATGGACAAAAAATTCGTTGAATTTTTTCCCATTAAATACAAGAATTATTGAAGAGTACTTTGCGAAAAGAATCGGCAATAGGACGGAATCGTGTTGACCACCGATTATTTTTTTGCCAATAACTCCTGCATCTTTCGACCGACTTCTTCAACTAAGAGCTCGATGGAAAGGTTGTCTGTTCCTCTTTCAGATGGCATTAACATATTTTAGGAAAAGTCATAAGAAATAAAATTTTTTTTACTAAAACTAAAATATCCTCGAAATCATTGAAAAAGAAGTACCTTATAAGACGAAAATATGCCTTATCTAATAAGAGGCATTTAAATTTTTTTAATTGCATAATTGGATGGCATTTTATTCAGAATTAATAGTTTTTTACATGGACAAAAAAATCGTTTAATTTTTTCCCATTAAATACTACAATTATAGAAAATTATTTTGCGAAAAGAATCGGCAGTAGGACGGAATCGTGTTGACCACCGATTAGTTTTTTGCTAATAACTCTTGCATCCTTCGACCGACTTCTTCGACTAAAAGCTCGATGGAAAGCTTATCTGTTCCTCTTTCAGATGGCATTAACATACTTTACGAAAAGTCATAAGAAATAAAATTTTTTTGATCAAAACTAAAATATCCTCGAAATCATTGAAAAAGAAGTACCTTATAAGACGAAAATATGCCTTATCTACTAAGAGACATTTTAATTTTATTAATTGTATAAATGGGCGGCATTTTATTCAGAATTTATAGTTACATGGACAAAAAAATCGTTTAATTTTTTCTCATTAAATACTAAAATTATAGAAAAGTACTTTGCGAAAACAATAGCAGTAGGACGGAAACGTGTTGACCACCGATTAGTTTTTTGCTAATAACTCTTGCATCCTTCGACCGACTTCTTCGACTAAGAGCTCAATGGAAAGCTTATCTGTTCCTCTTTCAGGTGGCATTAACATATTTTACGAAAAAACATAAGAAATCAAATTTTTTGGATCAAAACTAAAATATCCTCGAAATCATTGAAAAAGAAGTACCTTATAAGACGAAAATATGCCTTATCTAATAAGAGACATTTAAATTTTTTTAATTGCATAAATGGGCGCCATTTTAATCAGAATTAATAGTTTTTTACATGGACAAAAAATTCGTTTAATTTTTTCCCATTAAATACAAGAATTAAAGAAAAGTACTTTGCGAAAAGAATCGGCAGTAGGACGGAAACGTGTTGACCACCGATTAGTTTTTTGCTAATAACTCTTGCATCCTTCGACCGACTTCTTCGACTAACAGCTCTATGGAAAGCTTATCTGTTCCTCTTTCAGATGGCATTAACATATTTTACGAAAAGTCATAAGAAATAAAATTTTTTGGATCAAAATTAAATATCCATGAAATCATTAAAAAAGAAGTACCGTAAAAGACGAAAATATGCCTTATCTAATAAGAGACATTTAAATTTTTTTTAATTTCATAAATGGGCGGCATTTTATTCAGTTTTTTACATGGACAAAAAATTCGTTGAATTTTTTCCCATTAAATATTAGAATTATTGAAAAGTACTTTGCGAAAAGAATCAGCAATAGGACGGAATCGTGTTGACCACCGATTATTTTCTTTGCCAATAACTCCTGCATCTTTCGACCGACTTCTTCAACTAAGAGCTCGATGGAAAGCTTATCTGTTCCTCTTTCAGATGGCATTAACATATTTTACGAAAAAACATAAGAAATACAATTTTTTTGACTAAAACTAAAATATCCTCGAAATCATTGAAAAAGAAGTA